>SADC01000904.1:0-734699 GCA_004194705.1 Ditylenchus dipsaci | reverse complement strand
ATTTGGTCCAAGGCGTCAAAAAATACAGTTTTAATTTCTTCTGGCGCTGAGTCCGTCCATGGCACTATAGTTCCAAAAGCAATGTAAATTGTGCCTACAATGAAAAAGAGCTAAGAAAAAAAAATTATGTGACAATTACCTTTAGATTTGGAGTCTTCCACAAAGTCTAAAAAACTCTTTAGGTAGTTTGGAAGGTTTTCCGCAGTGAGCTCCAATGATTTAATCATTAACTACTGAAAAATTATAGGTTATTCAAGTGTTTGAAGATGGGATGATGAAAAGATTTCAAACTCTTTTTTTGATTACTTGGAACTTAACACTAGAAAGACGGCCTGTAAGAGCGGTATATTCTGGTGCAGTTTTGAATGCTGAATCCGAATTTCTCAGCAGAATTGGCTAATCAGCCCTTAAATGGGGTTAAATTTGCGATTTTTGAAACCGGATGTTTTTGAACATTTTTTAAAGCACAATTATTTTTAATGAGCTGTAAAACGCAAGTCTTGTGGGTTATCTTAAACAATCTTTATACCAAAATGTAGAGCAGGACAAGGGCTTTTAAATGACATATTACATGCCTATACTTCTCTTGCACTTGCTGGACTTGACCCAATAGCAATTGAATTAACCCAAATTTTGAAATTTCCGGACTTTTGCGAATCTGTGATCAAAACCCATCTTAAAAGGCCCGTTAGCAAATTCTGAGACCAGATTCGGATTCTCCGGCTAAAACTGCCCTTAGGGGTCACTTTTGCAAAGTTGGCGTACATAAAACGACTCTTTCGACACGAAAGAAATAAAATTAACGCTTTGCTAAGTTATTTGCTCAAAACCAAATTTTGCTTTTGACCACAGTATAATGTGTTTTTGAATGTGTTTATGTGTTCTGTTGCAGTTCTATAAAAACTAGTTTACGTTAAAAATAATAACATAAAAACATACTCGCACGTGTTTATGGCTTGCTCACTTCGGACAGAATGTGAGCCAATAGAACACCATATACATATATATATCATATACATATATATACATATATACATATATAATACATATTACATATATACATATATACATTATACATATATACATATATATTGGTGTTCTCTTGGCTCACAAAAGTCGGAAATTTCAAAATTTGGGTTAATTCAATTGCTATTGGTCAAGTCCAGCAAGTGCAAGAGAAGTATAGCGTAATATGTCATTTAAAAGCCCTTGTCTGCTCTACATTTTGTATAAGATTGTTTAAGATAACCACAAGACTTGCGTTTTACAGCTCATTAAAAAAATAATTGTGCTTAAAAAATGTTCAAACATCCGGTTTCAAAAAATCGCAAATTAACCCCATTTAAGGCTGATTAGCCATTCTGCTGAGAATTCGATTCACATTCAAAACTGCACCAGAATATACCGCTCTTACAGCCGTCTTCTAGTGTTAAAAAACTTAACTTAAACTAAAAAAAAGACTGTATCATCAATACTTAGCCAAAAAGTCAAATTTTGGTCGAACATTTTTTCCGACAAAGTGTCGACCGCCACCTAAAAGCCGCCTAAGCATGAGACCACACTAAGCATGTCTTGGCCGCTAAACGTCGAAAAAGATTAATTTTGGCATTTTTGAGCTACGCCATTAGTGTTACTCTGCCTTTTAAGTTAAATTCTTACAAAAAGGAATTTGCAAGGAAAAAATTCGGGAATTTAATGAATAATTCAATATTTTACAGTTGAATTTAAGAGGTTTTTGACATATTACAAATTTTATCTTTGGATATTCTGAGGATATCATGTAAGCAAGCTGCAAATTGATGATGTAGCCAAGAAGATCGCGGATGACAGCGATGAGAGATGTTCGATCAATTTTTCATGTTCATCGACAAAAAAAATCTACAAAGTCATCTTATGAAGAGTTCTATCTGCGAAAAGTTATTGTTGACCTGAATGTTCCTTCAGATTTTAAAGTTGTATAAACACATCCTTATGTGTTAAGGTGGTACTTGAGTTTAAAATGCTTCTGTTAAATCTTGAGAGCATTGTCATATTCAGAAGATTATGATATTTGACTCCACGCCATAAAGTGAGATCATTTTTAATTTGATAATTTAACTGAAACAGAAACTTTCTGTCAATTAAGAAACCTACTAGCTGGAAGTCCCAAGTATGATCATATCAGAAATTTTAAGAGATGACTGTTTGTACATCTTCAAAAAACCGAAGTCCTTTTTTGTAGTAAGTTTAGCCACTTGGGGATAGCACTACATTGTCTGAAAATAGCAGGTATACTTCCCAAAAAAACTCATTCAACCTAAGTGTACTGACCAACATAACCCATTGAAGCTAATTTCCCAGATGTTCACCCACATTGACTAGTCTAGTCATAAATCTAGAAGTTTCAAATGTGTCCAGTCATCCTCAGGCTCAAACCCGAACATGTGAGGCGAGCTCACCCAGTTTTGAGCTAAACAATGTGGTTTTAGTGTTAAGTGATTAGGCTTGGTAAGTACCCAAAGCATTGTGGTAGGCATCTGAACTGAAGAAATTGCTGCTAGCAAAGATTATAATAGGCACATTCTGGTGAAGTTTTAGTATTTCGGCAAAGGCAAAGAAGTGGACGTTAAAGAGGGCACTGGCTATGATTAGGTCATACTTGTGTTCAGAGTCTCTTTTATCTGTAAAATTAAGTATTCGCTTGTTGAGAATGGTGGGGCATAATAATAACTTGGCATGATTTATTTTAACATCCTAGGTAGTCAAAAAAAACCCTGACACCGAAACACCGAAAAGATTTTTAACATCATGTGGTTGGCACCCTACTAGCTACGAATTTTTGTACCGCTTTGCACTAAATATGTGACTATGACGTTTTTGCCTCTACAGTCGAGTTTTGATATACGCGACCCCTCGGGACCGGAAAAAGGTCGCGATATATCAGGGTCTCGTTATATCGAATGTAATTTGACTAACTTCCTTTGTTGGAATCATTTCAAGGGTCGCGGTATATTCAGCGTCGCGTTACATCGAGCCTCGACTGTACAAACCTTTTAGTCAAAAGGTTTTGTCACAAATTAGCAAATTTAATCTCATTTTGTAGTAAGATCTCGAATGGGAGAGACAAGACTGATCATTTGAAAAAAGAGAAAAAAAGCGTAGAAGAGTGTTCTGAAGTAAAAAAATTGAAAAACAATTGAAAAAAACCATAACATCCTGCTGTTTCCTGGTTCGAAATTAAAATTATTGTAAAAAACTAAAAACTTACATTTTCAGAATTTTGTAAGAAAGCCTGTAAAAGCGCCAGAGATTTGGTGTAAACCATACCAATCATGTGCGCATGCAGACTTTGAGTCCAGATCATTGTGTTAATTCTTGTTTTATCCTCTTTTTCAATTTGACATGAACAGATGAGATGTTCGTGCCAAAATCAGTGGCCTTATCTGAAGTGGCATGGAAGATGGTGATTTGGTGACCAGCACTTGCTAACCTAAACCGAGCCAATGGAATTAGGATAAAAGTAATATGTTTTGTAGGTCTTCGCTTACTTTTTGAGCAAGGGCATCATACTGCCCAGATGGCTTTTAATGTCTGGAGCCACACCACCAGAATACGACCAGCATTTACACCAGTTATATTGATCAGCCAAATAGTCAAAAATAAGAGGCATGAGCTGGATACTTTCATGTTTGCTGCAATTTACACGATGAGACATTACGAACACGTAAACAAATTCCGATAAATAAACATGAAATACCACCCTTAGAATCCTTGGATTTTTAATTTTTGAATTCATATTCATATTGGATTTTCAACACGAGAAAGACTGCCTGGGATATTTTACCTTAAAATGCAGAATTTCCTAGAGAATCCGAATCTGTAAACTATTTTTCAAAAAAAAACGGTTTGGCTCTAGTTTTGACCGATTTCATATTTTGCTGACACAAGAGGATACGCTGGTTGACCTTGATCTAATAAAAATAATTTTCTCCCACAAGCATCAGAACTGGAGACTATGCCATTGTTCTAACCTTGCGAAAGTCGGGTTGATCAATCATGAAGACCTATCATTTCTTAAACTTGACCTAATCTATTTTAACACGTGAACGGCTGACTGTGATGTTGTATATATCGACGTATCTTTTCATTCTGCGTCAATCTGTGTTTTTTATTTTTACCAAAATATAAATAAAACATGCTCAAACAAGCCATTTAAAAGAATTGTTAAAATTAAGGCTTGAGTGAATAAAAGTCTTTATATCTCGTTAAAGAAATTTAGAAGTTATTTGAACTTTTTTATTTATTTGATAGCCCTAGATCTTAGCTTTCGAATGTGTCATTGTAGAGCTGTGAGCAGCTTAGAATTTAGAAAAACTAAAAAGTAAGAAAAGATCCATTTTTCAGAAATCAGAATGGTTAAAACCCAAGGATTTTTTGTACAAGATTCAGTTTGCAAAACGAGGTATACCACTCGAAAGCCCATGAAAATCTCTACTAAAGAGCATTTCGGATTTTTGATATTTACAAGAAAATACGAAGAACATGGAAATGAAAAGTGAATAAAATTATTTAAAAAAACCTTTTGACGTAAAACTTTTTATTCTTTTAATCATCAATTCTGACACAGGATTCGTGTTCAACATGGTCGATTTACTTATAAAGCTACTCTCCGAAGTTAGAAATCACTGTCAAATTTCAAATTCCGTTCGAGACAACAAATCTTCAAAATGTCAAAAAAAAAATACGTATCGACGCAACTTTTAATTCTGCATCAATCTATGTTTTTTTCACCGAAATATAAATACAACATAAACAAACTGAAAACTCAGCTACAGTTGAACCTTGGTTATCTGGCACTCCAGTATACGGCGCCCTCGGTTATCTGGCACCTTAAATGTACTTTATTTGGCTCATTCTCTGTCAACTGACAATCCAGTTATCCGGCACCCTGAAGCCGGCCCCAGGGTGCCGCATAACCGAGGTTCAGCTGTACCACTTTTCTGAATTAATTTTGATACGAAAACACTGCAGAGATTTTTTATGTAGTTCTGAGTTAAGAAATTTGCTATCATCTTTTAAAAATTCAATAAAATAGGTAGAAAGAATATAAACCAAATCATATGGCTTGGAGCTGTGTTTTATATTTTGACAGTTATTTGCAGCAAATTTAAAATTAAGACAGTTTCTGACAATAAATAAGTCTTATGAATTATTTTAATAAATTCAATTCAGTTACTGAAAAATTGGCGCTACTGTAATATACCCCCCCCCCAAAAGCGCTACTGTAATATACCCCCCCCCCCAAAAAGCGCTACTGTAAATACCCCCCCCCCCCCAAAAATCGACCTACTGTAATATACCCCCCCCCCCAAAACCGACTTTTTTAGGGATGGTCAAAAACCATTTCTACACAATAATTTCGCCATAAAGGACCAGAAAGCAATTTAAATGGGATTGCGGGCTGTATTGGGAGGGGAAGGGAATAATACAGGGCCACTTCTCGAGATGGTTGGGATCCTTAGAGTACTAATTCTCTAAGCGTCTAAGAGTACTTTCAAACCCAGGAACTTGTGGTGCAGGCATAAGTATGAGTACTTTTAATTGACCATGCAGATCAGCGGGGTGGACCCCGCGGTTTACATCTTGCCCTAGCACTTTTTGAGTGCTAGGCTGAATTTTTGGATGTTGGGTCTCTGACCCGGCCTTGTAAACGAGGGGAAATGCTCTCCGGCGAGAAAATAAAGATGTTGAACATATTTGAATACTGGGGCCTACCGCATAAATAACTATGGTATGCATGTTTTCTCATGCATCCAGAGTCACTTTCGAGTGATTTGTGTCTAAGGTATGTGGGTGTGCGCATCTCAACTCCAAGCCCCCAAGCCCCCTGCGCCCCCGAAGGGGCCCCGAAGGGGGCGCAGGTGCTTGAGAGTTAGAGATGCGCGCACGCACTTACCTTAGACATGATTCCGAGAAGTACACTTGATCATAAAATGCATATAGAGTCTATTTTGCCACGGCCCGAGTTGAAAAACATGGTAAAGCAGCTAAAAAAAGTGGCCCCTGTATTATTCCTTCCCCTCCCAATACAGCCCATAATCCCTTTTAAACTGCTTTTCTGGTCCCTTTATGGCAAAATTATTGCATAAAATGGTTTTTAGACACTCCCAAAAAAGTCGATTTTGGGGGGGGGGTATATTACAGTAGCTTTTTGGGGGGGGGGTATATGACAGTAGCGTCGACAAATTAACCGAGGGGTGAGAAAAAGAACAAAAAGATAGATTTTAAACCAGCAGCCTTTAAATGTCTTTTAATTGGAATTTTGAGCATTTCCACGCGAGACTAGATACAAAACAGTAGATGTACCCTATCTGTAAGTTTTGTGTATAATCATTGTAAAATAAAGGGTTTTGACCACCTCTTTGCCAACCTTCGTTTTTTCAGAATTCAATTTTTTTTTCAAAAGTAGCTTGTATCTCAAAATTTTCTTTTTTCTATCGAGCTAAATTTCACACTATAAGATGGTCTTGTTTGGCCTAACACCAGGGCTGCCATTTGTCCTTTTTAAAAAGATTTGTCCTTTTTGGGACACCAAATCTTTTTTATTTTTGAGGTTTTAGTCAAAATCTTTTTTTTTTGCTCAAAATGGCAATAAGCACTAGATAAAATTGACTTTTTCCTTCAAATTCCTGTTTTTTGACCAAATGTCCTTTTTTTTTAATTTTGAGATGGCAGCCCTGCCTAACACCATTACCGTATAACCTCTATTAAACGGGCACCCCTACAGTTAACGTTTTTCAAATTTGCTTTGCTTTTTTAACCCCAATATTGTTTATTTTTGGAAACGGATGACCACTCATTTTGTAGAGCTTCACAAACTCTACAAAATGAGTGGTCGTCCGTTTCCAAAAATAAACAATATTGGGGTTAAAAAAGCAAAGCAAATTTGAAAAACGTTAACTGTAGGGGTGCCCGTTTAATAGAGGTTATACGGTATATAAACTAAATTTTCATCAAATACATTAAAAAAGCATGCAAAATTTTAAAAATGGTACGACAGAAGTACGACCGGAAAAGTCAAGTCCGACAAAATTAGGATCACAACTACGACTCGTTTTAGCTCGTACTACGAGTACGAAATACGATAGCAAAAAGAGGTGACGACGCGAAGTACGAGTACGACCAAGTTTGAAAATTCAACGACCGAACGAGATGCCAACCACTTTAAAAAAAATCAGTCACCGTGCTTGTGGATAGCCGAAAAAAACAGCATCTCAGCTCCGTGCTTTTTTTTTGAAATGATCTTTAGGACTTTTTGTATAAATTTTTTGTAAGCTGATCTTAGTTTACAGAATTTAGATATAAAAAAAAGTTAATCGCAAATTTTCGGGGCACCCTGTCAATAATGAGATAGCCCTTTTATAACTTGCCCTATTTCCTCTAATAAGGCCCATTCTCTAATGAAGACCGACCATCAATTTTGAGGACCTATATCTCAGCCCAGATAAAAAATTTTGCAAATCTGCTTGCTGCATTTTCCTAACTCCTGCGAGCTCTTGGATTTTGTTGATTACCCGAAAATTTTTGACTTTAAATTTTCCTGACTTTTAGAGGTTTGAAAAAATAACGCCCTATTAGAAGAAATACGGTGTATATTTTTCCATACTTTTGAGCCCTCCATGGGTAAGAAACAATTTGGTGTTGGAGTGTTGAAGTATGTCCAGTTGAGGAGCCCATTTGACTAGTTTCAGATGTGGTGGCAGTGGTCTGTCTGGGAATTGACCATTGTAGGCAAATATAATTCGGTAGTCTACTAATTGGTCCAAGGCGTCAAAAAATACAGTTTTAATTTCTTCTGGCGCTGAGTCCCATGGCACTATAGTTCCAAAAGCAATGTAAATTGTGCCTACAATGAAAAAGAGCTAAGAAAAAAAAATTATGTGACAATTACCTTTAGATTTGGAGTCTTCCACAAAGTCTAAAAACTCTTTAGGTAGTTTGGAAGGTTTTCCGCAGTGAGCTCCAATGATTTTTAAATCATTAACTACTGAAAAATTATAGGTTATTCAAGTGTTTGAAGATGGGATGATGAAAAGATTTCAAACTCTTTTTTTGATTACTTGGAACTTAACACTAGAAAGACGGCCTGTAAGAGCGGTATATTCTGGTGCAGTTTTGAATGCTGAATCCGAATTTCTCAGCAGAATTGGCTAATCAGCCCTTAAATGGGGTTAAATTTGCGATTTTTGAAACCGGATGTTTTGAACATTTTTTAAGCACAATTATTTTTTTAATGAGCTGTAAAACGCAAGTCTTGTGGGTTATCTTAAACAATCTTTATACCAAAATGTAGAGCAGGACAAGGGCTTTTAAATGACATATTACATGCCTATACTTCTCTTGCACTTGCTGGACTTGACCCAATAGCAATTGAATTAACCCAAATTTTGAAATTTCCGGACTTTTGCGAATCTGTGATCAAAACCCATCTTAAAAGGCCCGTTAGCAAATTCTGAGACCAGATTCGGATTCTCCGGCTAAAACTGCCCTTAGGGGTCACTTTTCTGCAAAGTTGGCGTACATAAAACGACTCTTTCGACACGAAAGAAATAAAATTAACGCTTGCTAAGTTATTTGCTCAAAACCAAATTTTGCTTTTGACCACAGTATAATGTGTTTTTGAATGTGTTTAATGTGTTCTGTTGCAGTTCTATAAAAACTAGTTTACGTTAAAAATAATAACATAAAAACATACCTCGCACGTGTTTATGGCTTGCTCACTTCGGACAGAATGTGAGCCAATAGAACACCAATATACATATATACATATACATATATACATATATACATATATACATATATACATATATACATATATACATATACATATATAACATATACATATATACATATATTGGTGTTCTATTGGCTCACAAAAGTCCGGAAATTTCAAAATTTGGGTTAATTCAATTGCTATGGGTCAAGTCCAGCAAGTGCAAGAGAAGTATAGGCATGTAATATGTCATTTAAAAGCCCTTGTCCTGCTCTACATTTTGGTATAAAGATTGTTTAAGATAACCCACAAGACTTGCGTTTTACAGCTCATTAAAAAAATAATTGTGCTTAAAAATGTTCAAAACATCCGGTTTCAAAAATCGCAAATTTAACCCCATTTAAGGGCTGATTAGCCAATTCTGCTGAGAAATTCGGATTCAGCATTCAAAACTGCACCAGAATATACCGCTCTTACAGGCCGTCTTTCTAGTGTTAAAAAAAACTTAAACTTAAACTAAAAAAAGACTGTATCATCAATACTTAGCCAAAAAGTCAAATTTTGGTCGAACATTTTTTCCGACAAAGTGTCGACCGCCACCTAAAAGCCGCCTAAGCATGAGACCACCACCTAAGCATGTCTTGGCCGCTAAAACGTCGAAAAAGATTAATTTTGGGCATTTTTGAGCTACGCCATATAGTGTACTCCTGCCTTTTAAAGTTTAAATTCTTACAAAAAGGAATTTGCAAGGAAAAAATTCGGGAAATTTAATGAATAATTCAATATTTTACAGTTGAATTTAAGAGGTTTTTGACATATTACAAATTTTTATCTTTGGATATTCTGAGGATATCATGTAAGCAAGCTGCAAATTGATGTAGCCAAGAAGATCGCGGATGACAGCGATGAGAGATGTTCGATCAATTTTTCATCTGTTCATCGACAAAAAAAATCTACAAAGTCATCTTATGAAGAGTTCTATCTGCGAAAGTTATTGTTTGACCTGAATGTTCCTTCAGATTTTAAAGTTGTATAAACACATCCTTATGTGTTAAGGTGGTACTGTTGAGTTTAAAATGCTTCTGTTAAATCTTGAGAGCATTGTCATATTCAGAAGATTATGATATTTGACTCCACGCCATAAAGTGAGATCATTTTTAATTTGATAATTTAACTGAAACAGAAACT
The DNA here is from genome assembly GCA_004194705.1 of Ditylenchus dipsaci. Taxonomy (NCBI): domain Eukaryota; kingdom Metazoa; phylum Nematoda; class Chromadorea; order Rhabditida; family Anguinidae; genus Ditylenchus; species Ditylenchus dipsaci. The sequence continues at coordinate 724,759 of SADC01000904.1, read as the reverse complement.
TTCTGGTCAATTAAGTAAACCTACTAGCAGTTGGAAGTCCCAAGTAGTTGATCATATCAGAAATTTTAAGAGATGACTGTTTGTACATCTTCAAAAAACCGAAGTCCTTTTTTGTAGTAAGTTTAGCCACTTGAGGGGATAGCACTACATTGTCTGAAAATAGCAGGTATATACTTCCCAAAAAAACTCATTCAACCTAAGTGTACTGACAACATAACCCATTGAAGCTAATTCTCCAGATGTTCACCCACATTGACTAGTCTAGTCATAAATCTAGAAGTTTCAAATGTGTCCAGTACATCCTCAGGCTCAAACCCGAACATGTGAGGCGAGCTCACCCAGTTTTGAGCTAAACAATGTGGTTTTAGTGTTAAGTGATTAGGCTTGGTAAGTACCCAAAGCATTGTGGTAGGCATCTGAACTGAAGAAATTGCTGCTAGCAAAGATTATAATAGGCACATTCTGGTGAAGTTTTAGTATTTCGGCAAAGGCAAAGAAGTGGACGTTAAAGAGGGCACTGGCTATGATTAGGTCATACTTGGTGTTCAGAGTCTCTTTTATCTGTAAAATTAAGTATTCGCTTGTTGAGAATGGTGGGGCATAATAATAACTTGGCATGATTTATTTTAACATCCTAGGTAGTCAAAAAGAAACCCTGACACCGAATTGACACCGAAAAGATTTTAACATCATGTGGTTTGGCACCCTACTAGCTACGAATTTTGTACCGCTTTGCACTAAATATGTGACTATGACGTTTTTGCCTCTACAGTCGAGTTTTGATATAACGCGACCCCTCGGGACCGGAAAAAGGTCGCGATATATCAGGGGTCTCGTTATATCGAATGTAAATTGACTAACTTCCTTTGTTGGAATCATTTCAGGGTCGCGGTATATCAGCGTCGCGTTACATCGAGCCTCGACTGTACAAACCTTTAGTCAAAAGGTTTTTGTCACAAATTAGCAAATTTAATCTCATTTTGTAGTAAGATCTCGAATGGGAGAGACAAGACTGATCATTTGAAAAAAAGAGAAAAAAGCGTAGAAGAGTGTTCTGAAGTAAAAAAATTGAAAAACAATTGAAAAAAACATAACATCCCTGCTGTTTCCTGGTTCGAATTTAATTATTGTAAAAAACTAAAAACTTACATTTTCAGAATGGTTTGTAAGAAAGCCTGTAAAAGCGCCAGAGATTTTGTGTGTAACCATACCAATCATGTGCGCATGCAGACTTTGAGTCCAGATCATTGTGTTAATTCTTGTTTTATCCTCTTTTCCAATTTGACATGAACAGATGAGTTCGTGCCAAAATCAGTGGCCTTATCTGAAGTGGCATGGAAGATGTGATTGGTGACCAGCACTTGCTAACCTAAACCGAGCCAATGGAATTAGGAAAAAGTAATATGTTTTGTAGGTCTTCGCTTACTTTTTGAGCAAGGCATCATACTGCCCAGATGGCTTTTAATGTCTGGAGCCACACCCACCAGAATACGACCAGCATTTACACCAGTTATATTGATCAGCCAAATAGTCAAAAATAAGAGGCATGAGCTGGATACTTTCATGTTTGCTGCAATTTACACGATGAGACATTACGAACACGTAAACAAATTCCGATAAATAAACATGAAAATACCACCCTTAGAATCCTTGGATTTTTAATTTTTTGAATTTCATATTCATATTGGATTTTCAACACGAGAAAGACTGCCTGGGATAATTTTACCTTAAAATGCAGAATTTCCTAGAGAATCCGAATCTGTAAACTATTTTTCAAAAAAAAACGGTTTGGCTCTAGTTTTTGACCGATTTCATATTTTGCTGACACAAAGAGGATACGCTGGTTGACCTTGATCTAATAAAAATAATTTCTCCCACAAGCATCAGAACTGGAGACTATGCCATTGTTCTAACCTTGCGAAAGTCGGGTTGATCAGATCATGAAGACCTATCATTTCTTAAACTTGACCTAATCTATTTTAACACGTGAACGGCTGACTGTGATGTTTGTATATATCGACGTATCTTTTCATTCTGCGTCAATCTGTGTTTTTTATTTTTACCAAAATATAAATAAAACATGCTCAAACAAGCCATTTAAAAGAATTGTTAAAATTAAGGCTTGAGTGAATAAAAGTCTTTATATCTCGTTAAAGAATTTAGAAGTTATTTGAACTTTTTTTATTTATTTGATAGCCCTAGATCTTAGCTTTCGAATGTGTCATTGTAGAGCTGTGAGCAGCTTAGAATTTAGAAAAAACTAAAAAGTAAGAAAAGATCCATTTTTTTCAGAAATCAGAATGGTTTAAAAACCCAAGATTTTTTTGTACAAGATTCAGTTTGCAAAACGAGGTATACCACTCGAAAGCCCATGAAAATCTCTACTAAAGAGCATTTCGGATTTTTGATATTTACAAGAAAATACGAAGAACATGGAAATGAAAAGTGAAAATAAATTATTTAAAAAAACCTTTTGACGTAAAACTTTTTATTTCTTTTGGAATCATCAATTCTGACACAGGATTCGTGTTCAACATGGTCGATTTACTTTAAAGCTACTCTCCGAAGTTAGAAATCACTGTCAAATTTCAAATTCCGTTCGAGACAACAAATCTTCAAAATGTCAAAAAAAAAATACGTATCGACGCAACTTTTAATTCTGCATCAATCTATGTTTTTTTTCACCGAAATAAATACAACATAAACAAACTGAAAACTCAGCTACAGTTGAACCTTGGTTATCTGGCACTCCAGTTATACGGCCCTCGGTTATCTGGCACCTTAAATGTACTTTATTTGGCTCATTCTCTGTCAACTGACAATCCAGTTATCCGGCACCCTGAAGCCGGCCCCCAGGGTGCCGCATAACCGAGGTTCAGCTGTACCTACTTTTCTGAATTAATTTTGATACGAAAACACTGCAGAGATTTTTTATGTAGTTCTGAGTTAAGAAATTTGCTATCATCTTTTAAAAATTCAATAAAATAGGTAGAAAGAATATAAACCAAATCATATGGCTTGGAGCTGTGTTTTATATTTTGACAGTTTTTGCAGCAAATTTTAAAATTAAGACAGTTTCTGACAATAATAAGTCTTATGAATTATTTTAATAAATTCAATTCAGTTACTGAAAAATTGGCGCTACTGTAATATACCCCCCCCCCCCCCAAAAAGCGCTACTGTAATATACCCCCCCCCAAAAAGCGCTACTGTAATATATACCCCCCCCCCCCAAAAATCGACCTACTGTAATATACCCCCCCCCCCAAAAACCGACTTTTTTAGGGATGGTCAAAAACCATTTCTACACAATAATTTCGCCATAAAAGGACCAGAAAGCAATTTAAATGGATTGCGGGCTGTATTGGGAGGGGAAGGGAATAATACAGGGGCCACTTCTCGAGATGGTTGGGATCCTTAGAGTACTAATTCTCTAAGCGTCTAAGAGTACTTTCAAACCCAGGAACTTGTGGTGCAGGCATAAGTATGAGTACTTTTAATTGACCATGCAGATCAGCGGGGTGGACCCCGCGGGTTTACATCTTGCCTAGCACTTTTTGAGTGCTAGGCTGAATTTTGGATGTTGGGTCTCTGACCCGGCCTTGTAAAACGAGGGGAAATGCTCTCCGGCGAGAAAATAAAGATGTTGAACATAGTTTTGAATACTGGGGCCTACCGCATAAATAACTATGGTATGCATGTTTTCTCATGCATCCAGAGTCACTTTCGAGTGATTTGTGTCTAAGGTATGTGGGTGTGCGCATCTCAACTCCAAGCCCCAAGCCCCCTGCGCCCCGAAGGGGGCCCCCGAAGGGGGCGCAGGTGCTTGAGAGTTAGAGATGCGCGCACGCACTTACCTTAGACATGATTCCGAGAAGTACACTTGATCATAAAATGCATATAGAGTCTATTTTTGCCACGGCCCGAGTTGAAAAACATGGTAAAGCAGCTAAAAAAGTGGCCCCTGTATTATTCCCTTCCCCTCCCAATACAGCCCATAATCCCTTTAAACTGCTTTTCTGGTCCCTTTATGCAAAATTATTGCATAAAAATGGTTTTTAGACACTCCCAAAAAAGTCGATTTTGGGGGGGGGGTATATTACAGTAGCTTTTGGGGGGGGGGGTATATGACAGTAGCGTCGACAAATTAACCGAGGGTGAGAAAAAGAACAAAAAGATAGATTTAAACCAGCAGCCTTTAAATGTCTTTTAATTGGAATTTTGAGCATTTCCACGCGAGACTAGATACAAAACAGTAGATGTACCCTATCTGTAAGTTTTGTGTATAATCATTGTAAAATAAAGGGTTTTTGACCACCTCTTTGCCAACCTTCGTTTTTTCAGAATTCAATTTTTTTTTCAAAAGTAGCTTGTATCTCAAAATTTTCTTTTTTCTATCGAGCTAAATTTCACACTATAAGATGGTCTTGTTTGGCCTAACACCAGGCTGCCATTTGTCCTTTTTAAAAAGATTTGTCCTTTTTTTGGGACACCAAATCTTTTTTTATTTTTGAGGTTTTAGTCAAATCTTTTTTTTTTGCTCAAAATGGCAATAAGCACTAGATAAAATGACTTTTTCCTTCAAATTCCTGTTTTTTGACCAAATGTCCTTTTTTTTTTAATTTTGAGATGGCAGCCCTGCCTAACACCATTACCGTATAACCTCTATTAAACGGGCACCCCTACAGTTAACGTTTTTCAAATTTGCTTTGCTTTTTTAACCCAATATTGTTTATTTTTGGAAACGGATGACCACTCATTTTGTAGAGCTTCACAAACTCTACAAATGAGTGGTCGTCCGTTTCCAAAAATAAACAATATTGGGTTAAAAAAGCAAAGCAAATTTGAAAAACGTTAACTGTAGGGGTGCCCGTTTAATAGAGTTATACGGTATATAAACTAAATTTTCATCAAATACATTAAAAAAGCATGCAAAATTTTAAAAATGGTACGACAGAAGTACGACCGGAAAAGTCAAGTCCGACAAAATTAGGATCACAACTACGACTCGTTTTTAGCTCGTACTACGAGTACGAAATACGATAGCAAAAAGAGGTGACGACGCGAAGTACGAGTACGACCAAGTTTGAAAATTCACGACCGAACGAGATGCCAACCACTTTAAAAAAAATCAGTCACCGTGCTTGTGGATAGCCGAAAAAAACAGCATCTCAGCTCCGTGCTTTTTTTTGAAATGATCTTTAGGACTTTTTGTATAAATTTTTTGTAAGCTGATCTTAGTTTACAGAATTTAGATATAAAAAAAAGTTAATCGCAAATTTTCGGGGCACCCTGTCAATAATGAGATAGCCTTTTATAACTTGCCCTATTTCCTCTAATAAGGCCCAATTCTCTAATGAAGACCGACCATCAATTTTGAGGACCTATATCTCAGCCCAGATAAAAAATTTTGCAAATCTGCTTGCTGCATTTTCCTAACTCCTGCGAGCTCTTGGATTTTGTTGATTACCCGAAAATTTTTGACTTTAAATTTTCCTGACTTTTAGAGGTTTGAAAAAATAACGCCCTATTAGAAGAAATACGGTGTATATTTTTCCATACCTTTTTGAGCCCTCCATGGGTAAGAAACCAATTTGGTGTTGGAGTGTTGAAGTATGTCCAGTTGAGGAGCCCATTTGACTAGTTTCAGATGTGGTGGCAGTGGTCTGTCTGGGAATTGACCATTGTAGGCAAATATAATTCGGTAGTCTACTAATTGGTCCAAGGCGTCAAAAAATACAGTTTTAATTTCTTCTGGCGCTGAGTCCCATGGCACTATAGTTCCAAAAGCAATGTAAATTGTGCCTACAATGAAAAAGAGCTAAGAAAAAAAATTATGTGACAATTACCTTTAGATTTGGAGTCTTCCACAAAGTCTAAAAACTCTTTAGGTAGTTTGGAAGGTTTTCCGCAGTGAGCTCCAATGATTTTTAAATCATTAACTACTGAAAAATTATAGGTATTCAAGTGTTTGAAGATGGGATGATGAAAAGATTTCAAACTCTTTTTTTGATTACTTGGAACTTAACACTAGAAAGACGGCCTGTAAGAGCGGTATATTCTGGTGCAGTTTTGAATGCTGAATCCGAATTTCTCAGCAGAATTGGCTAATCAGCCCTTAAATGGGGTTAAATTTGCGATTTTTGAAACCGGATGTTTTGAACATTTTTTAAGCACAATTATTTTTTTAATGAGCTGTAAAACGCAAGTCTTGTGGGTTATCTTAAACAATCTTTATACCAAAATGTAGAGCAGGACAAGGGCTTTTAAATGACATATTACATGCCTATACTTCTCTTGCACTTGCTGGACTTGACCCATAGCAATTGAATTAACCCAAATTTTGAAATTTCCGGACTTTTGCGAATCTGTGATCAAAACCCATCTTAAAAGGCCCGTTAGCAAATTCTGAGACCAGATTCGGATTCTCCGGCTAAAACTGCCCTTAGGGGTCACTTTCTGCAAAGTTGGCGTACATAAAACGACTCTTTCGACACGAAAGAAATAAATTAACGCTTGCTAAGTTATTTGCTCAAAACCAAATTTTGCTTTTGACCACAGTATAATGTGTTTTTAATGTGTTTAATGTGTTCTGTTGCAGTTCTATAAAAACTAGTTTACGTTAAAAAATAATAACATAAAAACATACTCGCACGTGTTTATGGCTTGCTCACTTCGGACAGAATGTGAGCCATAGAACACCAATATACATATATATACATATATACATATATACATATATACATATTATATATATACATATATACATATATACATATATACATATATACATATACATATATACATATATACATATATACATATATACATATATACATATACATATATACATATATACATATATACATATATACATATATACATATATACATATACATATATACATATATACATATATACATATATACATATATACTATATACATATAACATATATACATATATACATATATACATATATACATATATACATATATACATATATACATATATACATATATACATATAACATATACATATATACATATATACATATATACATATATACATATATCATATACATATATACATATATATTATACATATATACATATATACATATATACATATATACATATACATATATACATATATACATATATACATATATACATATATAATACATATTATACATATATATACATATAATATATACATATATACATATATACATATATACATATATACATATATACATATACATATACATATATACATATATACATATAATACATATATACATATATACATATATACATATAACATATACATATATACATATATACATATATACATATATACATAATACATATAATATATAATATACATATACATATATACATATATACATATATACATATTACATATATACATATACATATATACATATTACATATATACATATATACATATATACATATATACATATATATATACATTATATACATATATACATATATACATATATACATATATACATATATACATATACATATATACATATATACATATATACATATATACATATATACATATACATATATACATATACATATATACATATATACATATATACATATACATATATACATATACATATATACATATATACATATATACATATATACATATATACATATACATATACATATATACATATATACATATATACATATATTACATATATACATATATACATATACATATATATATATATACATATATACATTATTATATACATATATACATATATACATATACATATAATACATATATAATATATACATATACATATATACATATAACATATATACATATATACAATATACATATATACATATATACATATACATATATACATATATACATATATACATATATACATATATACATATATATATATACATATATACATATATACATATATACATATATACATATATACATATATACATTATAATATATACATATATCATATATACATATACATATATACATATATACATATATACATATACATATATACTATAACATATATACATAACATATATACATATACAATATATACATATACATATATACATATATACATATATAACATATATACATATTACATATATACATATATACATATACATATATACATATATACATATATACATATATACATATATACATATACATATATACATATACATATATACATATACATATATACATATATACATATATACATATATACATATACATATAATATATACATATATACATATACATATATACATATATACATATATACATATATACATATACATATATACATATATACATATATACATATATACATATATACATATATACATATATACATATACATATATACATATACATATATACATATACATATATACATATACATATATACATATATACATATATACATATATACATAACATATATCATATATACATATATACATATACATATATACATATATACATATATATATATACATATATACATATATACATATATACATATATACATATATACATATATACATATATACATATACATATATACATATACATATATACATATACATATATACATATACATATATACATATACATATATACATATATACATATATACATATATACATATACATATATACATATATACATATATACATATATACATATATACATATATACATATATACATATATACATATACATATATACATATATACATATATACATATACATATATACATATATACATATATACATATATACATATACATATATACATATATACATATATACATATATACATATATACATATATACATATATACATATATACATATACATATATACATATATACATATATACATATATACATATATACATATATACATATATACATATATACATATATACATATATACATATATACATATATACATATACATATATACATATACATATATACATATACATATATACATTACATATATACATATACATATATACATATATACATATATACATATATACATATACATATATACATATATACATATATACATATATACATATATACATATATACATATATACATATATACATATATACATATATACATATACATATATACATATATACATATATACATATATACATATATACATATATACATATATACATATATACATATACATATATACATATATTGGTGTTCTATTGGCTCACAAAAGTCCGGAAATTTCAAAATTTGGGTTAATTCAATTGCTATTGGGTCAAGTCCAGCAAGTGCAAGAGAAGTATAGGCATGTAATATGTCATTTAAAAGCCCTTGTCCTGCTCTACATTTTGGTATAAAGATTGTTTAAGATAACCCACAAGACTTGCGTTTTACAGCTCATTAAAAAAATAATTGTGCTTAAAAAATGTTCAAAACATCCGGTTTCAAAAATCGCAAATTTAACCCCATTTAAGGGCTGATTAGCCAATTCTGCTGAGAAATTCGGATTCAGCATTCAAAACTGCACCAGAATATACCGCTCTTACAGGCCGTCTTTCTAGTGTTAAAAAAAACTTAAACTTAAACTAAAAAAAGACTGTATCATCAATACTTAGCCAAAAAGTCAAATTTTGGTCGAACATTTTTTTCCGACAAAGTGTCGACCGCCACCTAAAAGCCGCCTAAGCATGAGACCACCACCTAAGCATGTCTTGGCCGCTAAAACGTCGAAAAAGATTAATTTTGGGCATTTTTGAGCTACGCCATATAGTGTACTCCTGCCTTTTAAAGTTTAAATTCTTACAAAAAGGAATTTGCAAGGAAAAAATTCGGGAAATTTAATGAATAATTCAATATTTTACAGTTGAATTTAAGAGGTTTTTGACATATTACAAATTTTATCTTTGGATATTCTGAGGATATCATGTAAGCAAGCTGCAAATTGATGATGTAGCCAAGAAGATCGCGGATGACAGCGATGAGAGATGTTCGATCAATTTTTCATCTGTTCATCGACAAAAAAATCTACAAAGTCATCTTATGAAGAGTTCTATCTGCGAAAGTTATTGTTTGACCTGAATGTTCCTTCAGATTTTAAAGTTGTATAAACACATCCTTATGTGTTAAGGTGGTACTGTTGAGTTTAAAATGCTTCTGTTAAATCTTGAGAGCATTGTCATATTCAGAAGATTATGATATTTGACTCCACGCCATAAAGTGAGATCATTTTTAATTTGATAATTTAACTGAAACAGAAACTTTCTGGTCAATTAAGTAAACCTACTAGCAGTTGGAAGTCCCAAGTAGTTGATCATATCAGAAATTTTAAGAGATGACTGTTTGTACATCTTCAAAAAACCGAAGTCCTTTTTTGTAGTAAGTTTAGCCACTTGAGGGGATAGCACTACATTGTCTGAAAATAGCAGGTATACTTCCCAAAAAAACTCATTCAACCTAAGTGTACTGACCAACATAACCCATTGAAGCTAATTCTCCCAGATGTTCACCCACATTGACTAGTCTAGTCATAAATCTAGAAGTTTCAAATGTGTCCAGTACATCCTCAGGCTCAAACCCGAACATGTGAGGCGAGCTCACCCAGTTTTGAGCTAAACAATGTGGTTTTAGTGTTAAGTGATTAGGCTTGGTAAGTACCCAAAGCATTGTGGTAGGCATCTGAACTGAAGAAATTGCTGCTAGCAAAGATTATAATAGGCACATTCTGGTGAAGTTTTAGTATTTCGGCAAAGGCAAAGAAGTGGACGTTAAAGAGGGCACTGGCTATGATTAGGTCATACTTGGTGTTCAGAGTCTCTTTTATCTGTAAAATTAAGTATTCGCTTGTTGAGAATGGTGGGGCATAATAATAACTTGGCATGATTTATTTTAACATCCTAGGTAGTCAAAAAGAAACCCTGACACCGAATTGACACCGAAAAGATTTTTAACATCATGTGGTTTGGCACCCTACTAGCTACGAATTTTTGTACCGCTTTGCACTAAATATGTGACTATGACGTTTTTGCCTCTACAGTCGAGTTTTGATATAACGCGACCCCTCGGGACCGGAAAAAGGTCGCGATATATCAGGGGTCTCGTTATATCGAATGTAAATTTGACTAACTTCCTTTGTTGGAATCATTTCAAGGGTCGCGGTATATCAGCGTCGCGTTACATCGAGCCTCGACTGTACAAACCTTTTAGTCAAAAGGTTTTGTCACAAATTAGCAAATTTAATCTCATTTTGTAGTAAGATCTCGAATGGGAGAGACAAGACTGATCATTTGAAAAAAAGAGAAAAAAGCGTAGAAGAGTGTTCTGAAGTAAAAAAATTGAAAAACAATTGAAAAAAACCATAACATCCCTGCTGTTTCCTGGTTCGAAATTAAAATTATTGTAAAAAACTAAAAACTTACATTTTCAGAATGGTTTGTAAGAAAGCCTGTAAAAGCGCCAGAGATTTTGGTGTAAACCATACCAATCATGTGCGCATGCAGACTTTGAGTCCAGATCATTGTGTTAATTCTTGTTTTATCCTCTTTTTCCAATTTGACATGAACAGATGAGATGTTCGTGCCAAAATCAGTGGCCTTATCTGAAGTGGCATGGAAGATGGTGATTTGGTGACCAGCACTTGCTAACCTAAACCGAGCCAATGGAATTAGGATAAAAGTAATATGTTTTGTAGGTCTTCGCTTACTTTTTGAGCAAGGGCATCATACTGCCCAGATGGCTTTTAATGTCTGGAGCCACACCCACCAGAATACGACCAGCATTTACACCAGTTATATTGATCAGCCAAATAGTCAAAAATAAGAGGCATGAGCTGGATACTTTCATGTTTGCTGCAATTTACACGATGAGACATTACGAACACGTAAACAAATTCCGATAAATAAACATGAAAATACCACCCTTAGAATCCTTGGATTTTTAATTTTTTGAAATTTCATATTCATATTGGATTTTCAACACGAGAAAGACTGCCTGGGATAATTTTACCTTAAAATGCAGAATTTCCTAGAGAATCCGAATCTGTAAACTATTTTTCAAAAAAAAACGGTTTGGCTCTAGTTTTTGACCGATTTCATATTTTGCTGACACAAAGAGGATACGCTGGTTGACCTTGATCTAATAAAAATAATTTTCTCCCACAAGCATCAGAACTGGAGACTATGCCATTGTTCTAACCTTGCGAAAGTCGGGTTGATCAGATCATGAAGACCTATCATTTCTTAAACTTGACCTAATCTATTTTAACACGTGAACGGCTGACTGTGATGTTTGTATATATCGACGTATCTTTTCATTCTGCGTCAATCTGTGTTTTTTATTTTTACCAAAATATAAATAAAACATGCTCAAACAAGCCATTTAAAAGAATTGTTAAAATTAAGGCTTGAGTGAATAAAAGTCTTTATATCTCGTTAAAGAATTTAGAAGTTATTTGAACTTTTTTTATTTATTTGATAGCCCTAGATCTTAGCTTTCGAATGTGTCATTGTAGAGCTGTGAGCAGCTTAGAATTTAGAAAAAACTAAAAAGTAAGAAAAGATCCATTTTTTTCAGAAATCAGAATGGTTAAAAAACCCAAGGATTTTTTTGTACAAGATTCAGTTTGCAAAACGAGGTATACCACTCGAAAGCCCATGAAAATCTCTACTAAAGAGCATTTCGGATTTTTGATATTTACAAGAAAATACGAAGAACATGGAAATGAAAAGTGAAAATAAAATTATTTAAAAAAACCTTTTGACGTAAAACTTTTTATTTCTTTGGAAATCATCGACATCATCATTCAACATGGTCGATTTACTTATAAAGCTACTCTATATATTTAGAAATTTGTCAAATTTCAGATTTCGTTCGAGACAACAAATATTCAAACAGTGAATTTTTTGACATTTTGAAGATTTGTTGTCTCGAACGGAATTTGAAATTTGACAGTGATTTCTAACTTCGGAGAGTAGCTTTATAAGTAAATCGACCATGTTGAACACGAATCCTGTGTCAGAATTGATGATTTCCAAAAGAAATAAAAAGTTTTACGTCAAAAGGTTTTTTTGAATAATTTTATTTTCACTTATTATTTCCATGTTCTTCGTATTTTCTTGTAAATATCAAAAATCCGAAATGCTCTTTAGTAGAGATTTTCATGGGCTTTCGAATGGTATACCTCGTTTTGCAAACTGAATTTTGTGCAGAAAATTTTTCCTTGGGTTTTAAAACCATTCTGATTTCGGAAAAATGGATCTTTTCTTACTTTTTAGTTTTTACTGCAAATTCTAAGCTGCTCACAGCTCTACAATACCGAGAATTCGCACCGAATTTTAGTAAATTTGTGCCAAGAAAAAGTGAATCTGCGCCATAAAACAGTATATTTGCGCCAAAAAGAAGTTTATTTGCGCCAAAAAATATTCGCGACAATAAAAAGTGTATTTGCGCCATAAAAAGTTAATTTGCGCCATAAAAAATGATTATCCAAAACAAAAACCACAGATCGACGCAGAATGAAAAGTTACGTCGATATATACAAACATCATAGTCAGCCGTTGTCGTGTGAACATCCTCGCTAGTCAAAAAGAAACCCTGACCATACTTGCACGTTTCGAAAAACATGCTTTTCGAAATTTTGGCGCCGGCGCCGCAAGCGGCGCTGGGGCACCAAGGTGGAATGAGGAGGTCACCACCGGCGCCTAGCTATTTCGAAATTTCGGCACCGGGTGCCAGGCTATAATAATAGGCATTGGATCGGCGCCGATTTTTTGTCTGTAAGTTGAGTCTTTATAATAAAAAAAAGTATTGTTTAATCTGAATAATACTCAATTAAGAAGAAATTTCAAGAAAATCGGGAAAATTTTAAGAAAATCGGGAAAATTTTAAGAAAATCGAACCTCAGTTAATTTTATTTATCTTTTTAACCTCTAATATTTTTACGTCAAACTTCATTACCGCGTATTCAGCTGACGAAAAATACATCAGATCAATATTTCGAAAAAAAATGTTTCCCGTAAAAATTTGCCTTGATCCTAACCTTGATCCAATTCAGGTGCGTCCTGGTAGTTTTCGTAACTGTTTCAGAAATTGCATTTGTATCGGTACTCTTACAGACATGATTATATACAAGTTTATACTCAAATAGTGAACAAAATTAATATAAAAAATTAAGGTGACAAAGAAAAAACAAGACACTCGAAAAGTATTGCAATTTTTCGGCCACTCAATTTTCAATGTATTTTAGAAGAAACCTTACAATACAAATTTTGTTGACATTGAGCTGTGTATTGGCAACAAAATATGTCTTTTACATGACCAGGGCTACATGCTTGTGTAAAAATGTTTGAAAAATCACAAAAAAATTAAGAGAAAACGTCAAAATAAAATTTACGGAAGAAATTTAGTAATTTACTGGTGAAATGCAGACTTTTGAGGGCACACTTCAGTTACAGCTGTTTTTTTGCATGAATATACTTGAAGTTTCAGTATAGCGAGTCAAAAATTTAGCCAAGGAATTTTATGAAAGCCTTTCAGACCTGAAAAGTCCTATGTAAAATTTTTAAGGCTCCATTCACTCCCGCGGGACACGGGACACAGGTCAAGTGACCGGAAAGCCACGGGATGCACACTTTTTTCAATCCCGGCAACAGATTTAAAGGTAAATAGAACCTGCTAGATGTTTAATAATACTAGGATGTATAATAATTCACGCCATGTGCAGGTCATGTCCCGTGGGTCATTGACCTGCGGGACAGCCTAAAAACCGTTTTTTGAGCTTCATTATGGCAAATCTACTACTTCTATGTTGTAGAGCATGGTCGATTTTTCTGGATTTGATAAAAGTGGTGAAAAATGATGGCTGGGAGCAGAGATAGCAACAAAAAAGTGTTTGAAAATTTGTCCCGTGTCTCGCAGGATTCTAAATTTAAGATTTTAAGTGCAAAAAGTCTTTAGAAATGCAGAAAAAAGCAATTGAAATAGTCATTTTTCGAACGAAAAAAGGTGGATAAGGATGTATAATAATTCCCTTGATTAGACAAAAAAATGAGGGCTCAACTGATAGAGCCCAGCTGATTAACCTAATAAAATAGTAATTTTATTAGGCAGTGATAAGACTGATAAAGAAGGGGAATACATTTTGGACACAGAACTTACCACTTTGTTTTCTCGTCTTTATTCTATTTTACTTTGCAAAAAAACGTGCTTATTTGTGAATCTTAAAGATGCGCAACATGAACTACAATGTAAAGATAGGTAGGTTTGAAGTTAAAGAAACATAAACTACAAAAAAAATTCCTGTTTCAATAAATAAATTTTCGGTAACCGCAAAAGTCAATCTATTCTTTAAAAGAGTATTTTATAGTTTATGTTTTTCATTCCAATATTTTCATCTGAGCCATTTTGCTATTTAGAACGTGCAGAAAACTTCTTATAATTATTGAAAAGATAACTTTCGGTGATTATTTTTAAAATGTTGATAGTAGCCAAAGTAGTGTATTTTCTCTGATAAAAACCCTCTTAGAAGTTAAATAAAATAAATGAGACCACTCTCTGATATAAAACAATCACCCTTACCTACAACCACCGACTCCAGTCCCAATCGCACCTCCTGGCATGATCCAACCTTCCACCACCCACCTCCCACCCCTTCAAAATATTTGAATGGGCCGAAGTTTCAGGGCCTATTTGGTTAACATTTAAAAAAAACTAAAGACTAGCTTGTGCCATGCTGGGTTAAAAGACCTTTTTTCCTTGTCTATGGGCAGGGTTGGCAAAATGTGTTTTATCTTAGTGTTATCTTAGGGCACAATAAGTGCACATTGAAAATGGCACTTTCCAACCAGTGCTGTAAATCTCGGCACCGGCTAAACTTCGGGCACCTGTTGCTCGCAGTTATTAGTATTACCCAGCCCGGTGCCGCGGATTATTATGTAGCTCAGACATCGGCACTGGGCTAGGAATAAAAAATTAGTCATTTAAACCTTTCTACATAGTGGCACCGGCTCGGCACCGAAACAATTAAAACGAGAATTTCACGTTAAAATTGTTTCGGTGCCAAGCCGGTGCCGCTATGTAGAAAGGCTTAAATGATTAATTTTTTCATTCCTAGCCCGGTGCCGATGTCTGAGCTACATATTAATCCGCGGCACCGGGCTGGGTAATATCAATAACTGCTAGAAACAGGTGCCTGAAGTTTAGCCGGTGCCGAGATTTACAGCACTGTTTCCAACCCTAGTAAAGGCCAAAAGAATGACTGTACCTATTCCCGAAAATCGTCTAGAAATTGTATTGAAAACTTCATAGGCTGAAAGAAGTTAACAAAAAAATTAACTGAAATAATCGACCACTGATCCCTAAAGATTTTCTTAGCGCTCAGACTGCGGTGACTGATTTTTGGGACTCTAAACTTAGAATTCCGCGCTGAACACGATGGTGTTATTATTTTCGAAAATTTTTAGACCCCTCTGAAGGTTTGTAGTTTCTTATTTTTGTATTGGCACGAAAGTACGAAAAACGGTCGTAAAGTTACATATACTTGATACCTTTATGACTCGTAAAATGCGTCTTGTATAGCAGAAGCAGGGCTATCTTTTAGCCATTTATTTGAATCGGTATCATAAAAACTATGAAAAACCCCAAATCCTACAACGTAAGCCTTTGGTGAGGACTTATCTTCAAATGGCTTCATATTTTTTTACACTGCACTGACTGAGTGTAGATAAGATATCATTTTGTATAATATTTTATAGAGATTATAAATCTGCTAAAAAAATCCTAAAAATGTGAAAAGTTGTTGTCTCTGTAAGATAGGTCATCATTACAAAGATATATATCATTTGCGTTTAATGCAGTGCAGACTGCTAATTTTCAAATTTGTTTTATATTAAGTTTAATATTATGACAAATAACAGTATAATTTTGAGCAAAATTCTAGAATTTCGATATTTGAATAGTTTTATATTGAGAGGAATTCGAGATTTCAGAGTGATTTCTAAAATCAGGTTGCAGTTTCACATACAAATTTACCACGCTGAACACGAATCTGGTGTCAAAATTATAAAATAAACTGTTTGCACTGGAGTAAACGCAAATGATATATATCTTGTAGTTTCCATCAGTGCTGGCAATCCGCTCCGGCTCCGAGTCGGAGCCATATGCGGAGCGAAAAATTTACCCCGAAGGGGCCGGGAGCCAGATCCGGAGCGGAAAATTTTGCCTCATGGAGCCGGGAGCCAGATCCGGAGCCGGGAATTTTGCCTCCTGGAGCTAGGAGCCAGATCCAAAGCGAGAAATTTGCCCCAACGGAGCCGGGAGCCAGATCCGGAGCCGGAAATTTTGAAATGGCAGCACTGGTTTCCACCCATTGGTTTTTTCAGATCTAATCATTCTTAAAATATGTGCCGGAATGCACTGTTATAAAGTTCAAAAGTTAAAGTTTAAAGTTAAATTTATTGTTCAAATTGGTGCATACGGTTAACGTTAGAGTTAAAGATAATGTTAAAGTTAATTATATGCATCAATTATAGAGTTAGGGTATCGATATGTCCTTTTCGTCTAAAGAAGTAGTCTTAATGATATAGAGGCTAGCCAAAATTGGCTAGACGAGACCAAGAAAGCTATAAAAATAAGCTTGCCATGAAAGACACCTACCCGACTTATGCACTAAAAAAAGAACTTTTTTCGACTTTTCGAGTTAAACTCGACTCGACAATCTTAATCCAGAGTCACTTTCAAGTGATTTGTGTCTCAGATGTGTAACACATTTCAATTCAACGCCCCCTTTGCCCCCAGAAAGGCAAAAGGTTTTTTGGCTTTTTTGAAGTGATTTTGCAATTCTGATATAGACCTTTTTAATAGGACTTTTAATTATCATGTGTTGTCCTTATAGTAGCATTGATTCAAGTACCAAAATTTAAGTACCTCAAAAAAACTTGAACTTTTTTGAACTTGCGAGTCGAATAACTGATTTTGAGCAGTCGACTTGATGACCCTATTTTAAATTTTCTGGAAAAATACCAGTATTTTGTGCGAACAAAGTTGGTAGGTTTTATTGTATTTCTGAGTATCACATAATAATGCCAACTACTGTTTGATTATAAAAAGTGCTAGAACCACGAATATCAGTAATTCCAGATGTAAATATTGGAGCAAGTACATGTCCATGGCTGTTCTCTGGAAGAACATAGGTCTATCTTTCATTTTAATGGCTCTGGAAACGTGGAATTCAGCTTCATCTAGGTCAGGCATGGGTCTGTCCAGGAATATTCGGTACATTTTTTCTACCCTTTCGCTGTATTTAGGGTTGCTTAACACCTGTAAATAGGGGTTCACTTATAACGGGTGGACGATAAGTTCGTGGCGGATTTCCAAAGCTTTATATTTTTATAAATAATTAATTTTTACTGCTTTGTAGGCCTGTATCTCCGCTTTAGCTGTACTATTTTATAAAAGTCAGCATTCGGCTCGAAACACTGGTGAGTTCATTTTGAGAAGTTGACAAGCGTTTTCGTAACTTAAGTGATCAAATGAATTGCTGAACTTTAAGCATCACAACATCATATTATTTTCAAAATCTACAAACCCATATTATGAAATGATTTTAAGAAATACGTGTGTCAGGGTATGGCGTAAAAAAAAATTAATTTCTTATAAAAATGACCGAAAATCCAAAAAATTGGATTACTGGTTGCTAAAAAAATGAGTTTTGGACCTGAAGTACCTACATCTTTCTGGAAACTACCAGGTGATCCGATCTGTCCAAAAGTAAGATGCGCGAACGTTGAACCAGCAATTGCCACCTTGAACATTTTTCGACGAAATACAGTTCAGTATGAGACACCAGTCACCATTTTCGAATGTACCGATACCTACATTCATCGAAGCCGTAGCCTATTTGGTGGTCACTGGGAGCAAATTGAAGTCAGGCAACAAAATGCCACTTCAAGCACATGCTATCGCATGAAATCATTCAATCACAACCCAGCTGGAGAATTGCTAAACCATACTACCTTCTACGTTAATAACGGCTCCACAAACATTGGCTGGAATTTGTGTTTTGCTTGATAACATTCACACCCCAAGTGGCAAATGCACTGGGTGTCGCTAAATGCTGACTTTTATGATATGATACAGCTAAGTTTTTATGAAAGAGGAGATGCAGGGCTAAAAAATAGTATAACAACATCGAAGATATGACTTTAAAGTTAATAAAATATCGTATTTACTCTAATAGTGGCCCCCTTTTATTGTAGCCCCCTGTATAGTAGCCCCTCTAAACCCTCCGAAAATAGCCCCCCTAAATAGGCCGATTTTGCCACCCGTCCCCACCCCCTCCCCCTTCTAATTGTAGACCCCTCATCCCCCCCTCCGCAAAGAGGGTGGGGCCACTATTAGAGTAAATACGGTATAGGGCTTAGAAAATCCACAACGGACTTATATTGGTAATATTGTTTACCTTGTTCAAACCCTCCAAAATATTGTGTTTGTTGAGATTGTACTTGTTGAGCACACCTCCAATGCCATATTTTAACACATATTTTGCATTATGACTCTGTTCAGCAAACATAGGCAGCACCAGCATTGGAGTTTTGGTGCATAGAGATTCTTTGATGCTAAAATTCGATTTTATGTAGTTTGGTGATTGACCTCAAAACAGCAAACAAGATTGGGATTTTCGACAATTTAGAAGAAAAACGGTAAACAATATGCTAGAAAGGAAAAAAACTGGAATATTGACAAAATTCGGTATTTTGAAAAGCTTAAAAAAATATTCTCTACCATTTTTGTTTTATTTTTTTTAACAGCACTGAGAATTTCGACCACTGAAATACACTGCAGTTCTAGCTGAACGTTCATGTAACCTGACTTAACGATTCTTTTTGCGATCTCCAAGTGACTGTAATTGGTTCTTAATAGTTGGCTCTCGCGACTTTGGTTCTTTGTTGTCTTTGCAAGTGACCTTCAAATGTAGTTCTCTTCAAGTGAAGCAAATGGCAGCAAGTACAAGAGAATATCTGCATTAATGGCTTCGAATCAGTGAATCAATCGAATGAAGTCGTCTGTGGGTAGCTTTCTAAAAGAAGCATTTGTGCATAAGAAGCGTTTTTGGATATATTTCCCAAAGTGAATGTAGTGCCCAAAATAGACCGACACAAGCGAAAGACTTCAAGCCAAATCCAAAGCTTAATGATCGATCTCGAGCAATTGCTATGGTGAACTACATGGTGACACGACACTTGCGGCCCGGAAACTTGCGGCCCGACATTAGCGGCCGACACTTGCGGCCCAACATTTGCAGCCCGATGGCCCGATCTCAACCCCAAGCAACCAACCTGCGCCCCCGAGGGGAGGGCGCAGGGGGCTAGAGAGTTAGAAATTTGCGAACTCACTTACCTTAGACATGATTCCGAGAAGTACTGTTGATCATAAAATGCATATAGAAACTCTTTTCGCCGAGTCCTATGTTGAAAAACACGGCAAAGCAGCCAAATAAGTTACTTAACACGTAGCCCCTGTATTATGGCTTTCCCCTTCCAGTACAACCCTCAACTATTTTCAAATAGCTTTTCTGGACCTTTAAGTATCGGGCCGCAAGTTTCCGGGCCGCAAGTGTCGTATAACCGAACTACATAGCTCCGCTCTTTATCATCTGTGCGACCACTCCTCTGCATAACTCGGCATTTTACTCAGCATATTCCCGCCGATGCTAGAAACAACAAATAGCCTAGACGGTTATCTCAATCGACTACCGGAATGAAGACTCTGTGGAATGGATAAATCACTGAACAGCCGGCGACTCGCTACAAATTGTGACTCGCTACTGCGACTCGCTACAATTGTCACGCGCTACTGCGACTCGCTACAATTGTGACTCGCTACTGTGACTCGCTACAACAGAAAACGGGTTTCTAAGCAAATAAATTTCTCCGAAGAGATTTTTTGACCTATTCATTACTAGTGCCGATTTTTCAAAATTTGTAAAGGCTAAATTTATTGTGTGGAACTTTGTTGTAACACCAAGATCACGATAGAGCAAAAACTGAGCATAATAAAAAAATAGTGAAACAGTGTGGTGAATTAGGTTTGATAGGACTGAAACTGCAAGTTCACCCACCCGACCCTCAAAATCAGGGATAGGTATCCCTGGTCCAGGTGGATATCCAACCAAACCAAATGGTCGTCCACTTGGGTCAAAATTTTTTTTTCACGTTTTTCATGTTCCAAAACCTGTTTTCTGGACTAATTCGTGTATTCTGAAGATGGTCTGATAATTGCAAAATGCCGTTTTGTAAAGTATTTCTCGAGTTTTGGTGAAATCGAGTATTGGCAGAATCAATTATTTCCCAATACTCAAAAAACCATACAAAACCTTATATTACTATTATCAAACCATCTTTAGCATGTCCGAATCATTCCATAAGAACAGGTTTCGGGACATGAAAAACGTAAAAAAATTGGTTTGGTTGGCTTGGCCACTTGGTTTGGTTGGATATTTACACTATTTCACGCGTGATAGGACGATAAGTTTTTAAATCTGACTCAATTTAATTTTCCGCTTCGTGAACCAGATGGGTACCTCATGATTCATGTATGAACTCAGGACCTTTAAAACAAGAAAACCTTTGAAGTAATATACAGTCGACGATCGATTTAAGGTCGCTCGATACAAGGACGCACTCGATTCAAGGACAGGGTTTGGCGGTCCCCAGGCTGTCCTTAAATCAAGCGTCGACTGTTTTCATAAAAAGATTATACCAAAAAAATCAAACCCCTTTTCTGTTGTAGCGAGTCGCAGTAGCGAGTCGCAAGTATAGCGAGTCGCAGTAGTGAGTCGCAATTGTAGCGAGTCGCAGTAGCGAGTCACAATTTGTAGCGAGTCGACGTTTTACCAAATCACTAAACCGAATGCTCAAGCTGGACAGCATAGCCGATGGACAAGCTCTGAAAAAAGCAAAAAATCATCTCCATAGTTTTTGTTGTAATGAATGTGGGTTTTTTATGTGATATATTTAAGGTATAACTTTCTGAAAGGATTTAGAATTTTTTCAGAAATAATGACTTTCTGTAGCAAAACTTGACTCCAAAACAGTATTTTTCATACCTTTTGAGCCCTCCATGAGTAAGAAACACTTTAGTGTTGGTATCTTGGAGTATTTCTAGTTGAGGAGCCCATTTGACTAGTTTCAGATGTGGTGGCAGTGATCTGTCGGGGAATCGACCATTGTAGGCAAATATAATTCGGTAGTCTACTAATTGGTCCAAAGCATCAAAGAATTCAGTTTTGATTTCTTCTGGTGCAGAATCCCACGGGACTGCCGTACCAAAAGCAATATAAATTGTGCCTGCAATAGGTAAAAAAAGTAAGAAAAAGATTTGTGTGACAATCACCTTTAGATTTGGAGTCTTCTACAAAGTCCAAAAACTCTTTAGATAGTTGAGAGGGTTTTCCGCAATGAGCTCCTATGAATTTTGCATCACCCACTACTGAATTTTTTTAAAGTTATATAAGTGTCGGTAAGTTGGAATGACGAGAATTGTTTAATTTTTTAAATGACTCCATTGGCGTAGCCAGGGGGTGGGGGGGACGCATGCAGGATTGTTCAAGCGTCGGAGCTTAAAATTTTCGTTGGCGCTTATGAGGAGCCGGCGATTAACCTAAAGACGGCGGTTTCTAACTGATTTTTACGATTTCTTCTCTTGAATGACTCAAAAGACATTCAAGTATACCAGTATGACACGTTGAGACAAAAAGTGTGCACACTTTTCGTGTTAGAAATATATATATTTTCAGCAAATATTAACTTGGCGCAGGCGCTTATCTACAAGCCGGCGGAGCGCCCAGCTAAGTGGTGAAAATATTGGAAAGTTGCTATTTTTCGTAAAGGGACTCTTTCGATAATTCAAAAACCTCTAAATTTTGTACTATATAAAGCAAACCCACATGCAGCAGGAAGTCCCAAATTGTTGATGGCATCAGAAAATTTGATAGATGAGTGCTTAAAAATCTTTGAAAATCTGAAGTCAATTTTTCCAGTAAGTTTGGCCACTGGAGTGGGTAATACTATGTGATCTAAGACCATCAAGTATGCTGTCAAAAACCCAGTTTAAAGCAAGCATACGTACCAACAAATGTCATTGCTATTAATTCTCCCAGGTGTTCACCTACATTGACGAGTCTAGTCATAAATTTAGAGACATCAAATGTGTCCTGAAAGTCTTCTGGCTCAAACCCAAGCATTGGAGGTGAGGTCACCCAGTTTTGGGCTAAAAATTTTGGTGTAAGATTAAATAATCATGATTGATTGAATTACCCATAGCATTGTTGTAGGCATCTGAACTAAAGACATTGGTACTGGCGAAAAGTATAAACGGCACATTTTGGTGTCGTTTGAGAATTTCAGCAAAAGCAAAGAAGTGGATGTTGAAGAGGGCACTGGCTATGATTAGGTCATAGTCCTGGTTTAGGGTGTCTTTTATCTGCAAATTATATATTTGGGTCAAAATTGGATAACACTTAGCCTTTGTCTTTAGATCATGTAGCTTTTATAAAATGTCACTAGATTTACGAAAAGAGGAAAGCAAAAGAAAAAAAAGAAAGCCGTCCTCAGATATGGAGACACCAAAGAGTTTACGAAGAGCATCATATTTCAATGGTAAAAGTCTCATAAATCGAAGAGAAAAAACTAAAATTCAAATGAAGACTATAGACTAAAGGAAAATCAAAAATTGAAAAAGCAAGGAACGTAGAGTCCTGCAATGAGTCCGACATCAATCTTTTAAAAAGGCGGAAAGCCAGATTTATAAGAAAAAACCCACAATTTCAGAATGGTTAGTCACGAATTCTCCAAAAGCTTCAGACAGAATGGTGTAGACAATGCCAATCATAGGCGCATGCAAAGTTTGTCTCCAGATCATGTTGTCGGTGTCTTTCCTCTCTCTTCTGGTCATTTTTACATAGATCGGAGTGATATTTGCGCCAAACTCAATGGCTTTTTCCGAAGTGGGATGAAATAGGGTGACCTGGTGACCAGCACTTGCTAATCTAAAGCACCCAGTGAAAACTAATTTACAGGGTGCGGCAATTTTTCTTCCCGATTTGGTCACTGATAAAGTGCTCATCTTTTTTTCGCTAGATAGTACCTCCAATTGCATTTTGTTTGAGCGTTCAAAAGGTTTGTTGTGTTAGAATTTTTATTATTTATTTAAAAAAATTGCTTTTCTTCAAAAAACTTGAAAAAATACGAAATATTTTTCACTACTGCTTCTTCACATTCGCTTCTTTGTGTTATTTTTTGTTTTTAACCCATTAAAAGTCTATTTTTCAGCTGCATTTGTCTTCCTATATTACCCACATTGCTGTAGGATGAACGGCACGAGATTTTTACCATCGTTTTGACTTTGTCAAAAGTCTTCTTTCTGCCTGTCTGTCGGGATGCGGATGTTTTTTTAACTTGAACATCTAATATTATTTTAATTTCTTTTGAATTTTCTTTTGAAAAACGCTCTGTTACGTTGTAGCGCGAAATCTCAGCTACTTTTGAATGAAAATTCGGCCCGGTATCATGCTCCGTTGGGGCTGGCTATCGATTTTAAGCTGGGTACTCACCTAAAATTTATGAAAAACCCCTACTTTTACTGATTGCTCGAAAAAATTTCTTTTGAGAAAGTATTTAAAAAAAAAGCGCTCTGTTACGTTGTAGCGCAGAATCTTAGCTATCTTTTTGCACCCGAAGATACCTTTGTTTCAGGGCGTCCACCGAGTGTTAAAGAAAAGTTCACGCTGAGATCTTGCTCCATTAGGGCTGGCTATCGATATTAATCTCAGTAATCATCCGAATTTTAGAAGAAAAAAAACCCTTAGATTTAAGAAATTTTCTATTTCAAGAAAGCTTTTTCAAAAAAGCGCTTTGTTAATTTGTAGCGCAGAACATAGCTATCTTTTAGACAAAAATTTGCACCGAGATCATGCTCCGTTGGGTGTGGCTACCGTATTTTCTCTATTAATTACCCCTCTCTAATAATTACCCCTCTCTATTAATTACCCCCCATAGGCACCCTGTATCTCAGGTCAAAAAAATTATTTTGCAAATCTATTTTTTGTGTTCTCTTAATCACCACGAACTTAGTTGATTCCACTTTTTAGATTTTGGTTGAGCACACGAAAATTTCAAAATCAAAATATATTTTTTTCGATTTTTTAGGGGTTGAAAAATAATTACCCGGGTAATTAATAGAGAAAATACGGTATTCATTTTTAAGGTAACAAGTGGGGTACTTAGGGGTAACTGGGTGGTGTTACAGAAGTTACGAGGCTGTTCAACTCAGATAAATAACCACTCAGTGGTGCTCAGGCGAAAATACCCAAGTGTGGCGCTCAGTTACCGATATCGAGAATTGAAGAATAATCTTTTCCAATTTTTTACCTTTCGCTCAACAATTTTTTGCAGTTTTTTGGTGTTACCCTTACTCTTTTGAACTTTTCAGCCACAGGCGCCTATCGGCGCGTCCATCGCGTTTTCACGTATTAATATATAGAAAACGGTTAAATATGCACACAGAACTGACCCCGTGTTCTTCCTTAATCCCTCGCTTTGGCCTCAGGTATCTTTTCTCTTTTGTTCCTTTTTTTCAGCTCTCGGTTTAAGTTGGTGGTTCACAGCGGGTACCCAGGTGGTAGTATCCAGGATGAGGTGTCCAGGAGGAGTACCCAGGAGAGGGGTACTCAGATGGGGCAGGAGTGGCGCCCAGTGAGTGGTGCTCAGATAGAACTATCAGGTGGGAGAACCCAGGTGTGGGTACTCAGGTGGTAGAGATACCAAGCTGAAGGGTACCAGGGAGTATCGTCCAATTGGGGGTACCCAGGGGGTATTACCCACGGCTTAGCGCTCAGTTAGGGATACCAGATGGGTATATCGAGGGGGTGGCGCCCAGTTAGTATTACCTAGATAGGAGTATCAGATGGGAGTACCTAGGTAGAAGTATCGAGGCGGTATATCTCAGGGGGGTGGCGCCCCGGTGAATGTAACGAGGGTGTGGCGTCTATAGGGTGGTACCAAGGTGGGATACCCAGGTGTTGCTACTGTAAGTAGGGTGTACCCAGCGGGTGGCAGTTAGGTGGGGTTAACCACCTCGGAGTTTGCGGAGGCTGGCATACAGGTGGGTTAGCTACGTGGGAGTACTCTGGTGGCGGCCCCTAGGTCGTGGTACCAAAGTAGTGGTAGTAGTTAGGAGGTAGTGTTCAGGTATCGATATATATGGTCCCAACTGGAAGTACCCAGGTGGGGGTGTCCAGGCGTTAGTAACTAGATGGTGGAAGCCACATGGTGTACCTCGATGGTAGATGTGTTGGTAGTACCCAGGTTATGCTGATTTTTGTTTTCTCCCGCGTAACGGGGCGGCGCCTTCTAGTCAATCCCCTAAGACTGTCCAGCGAAAGTTCCGGCACCATTTGGAATTCGACGGAATAAGGAACGTTTGATGATGGATGCGCCTAATGCATTTTTGGATGAATGATCTGAGACCTTAATGATAAGCCAGTTTTTTGTGTGGCGACCTATCAGTAATGACCCATCATACATCAATACAGAAAAATCAAGTCTACAGCCAAGTCTACTCACAGCAAAGTTGTAATGACTTGAAAACAGAATTGAAGTGTCATTCAACAATCTTCCCCAAAAAGAGTTTGACAGAGCCATCTACGACAATGATTGTAGACTGGGAAAATGCGTCAACGTCAGTAGCAGTAGCGTGCAAAAAGCTTATAATATCGCAAAAAATCAATATTTTTCCATCTTTTTGGTCAGTTAGAAAAAAAATCCTCAAAAAGTAGCACATTTTTTCTTCAAATAATTAATAATAATAAATCTAACAAAACAAGCCAGTTTAACGCGCAAACAAAATTAAATTAAAGGGGCTATCTAGCAAAAAAAGATGAGCAACTTTTTTGAACTTATGAGCAAATAAAGTCCGGAAAAAAATTGCCGCGCCACGTATTTTATGTATATTTTGTTTTTAGTTTACTTCATAAGCAGAGGCATCATACTTCTCAAATGACTTTTGTTGTCTGGAGAAACACCCATTAGAATTCGGCCAGCGTTTACACCACTTAGATGAATCAGCCAAATGGTTGAAAATACCAGGCATGAGCTGAATAATCGCATGTTTGCTGCAATTAATTTGTATGGTCAATAAGATGGTGATGAGAGGGCTATGTAAAGCAACTTAGAAGGAAAATTGTAAAACGTAATAATTCATAATTCTATAATCCATAATTCTAACTTCCTATTGTTGCTTTTTAATAAAAAAAATAACTAAAAAATTTCAACATCGTTATCGAAAAAATATTTAGGCTTGAAATAAAAAAAATTGTAAACAAAAGTAGCACAGAAAAGTGAAACTAAAATCGAATTACGGTATTTCCTCTAATAGCAGCCCATAGGCTACTATTTTTCAACCCCCCTCCTAGGGGGGGGCTACTATTAGAGGGTGGTCTACTATCAGAGGGAGGGCTACTGTCAGAGAAAATACGGTATTTCTTTAGCTTTAGATTTACTTCAGAAGGTAAGGAGGCGTCCCTAGGGGGGGGGGGCTAAAGCACCCTTATGGGTGCCCCGATTGTAGGGTATAGGGATTGTGAAACCCGATTAGACCTCTTCCCCTGGCTACGTGGATGTTAGGCTTATTTTATACTTCACCCATTTCTGCTACGATTTAAAATTTTTTGAGATAAATGATTTCTCGTTAGAAAATAAATCACAAGGCTATCAAATAGTGTGAAAATTAAAAAAAATTAAAGGTGAGCTGCAAATCGTAATGCGAATATTTTAAAGGATAAATCTTTTTTCTGCCCGCTTCTGGCTTTTTTTTGCCGTTTTTGCTTCTTTCTGCCCGCTTTTTTGAAAATGATCAAAAATAATCCCAATTTGTGATAATTTTTTTTAGCAGCACTAGTATACAAAATTTCCTAAGAAATCCGAATTTGTTTACAGAATTTCTAAAAAGCTCTTGGCTGTCTAGTTTCGGCCACTTTGCAGAATTTAGGCAAAAAAATTTCTTGCATGCAATAAATGGTCACATCTCAGCAGCCAAAAGCTTTTTGGAAATTCTGCAAATAAATTCGGATTCCTTAGGGAATTTTCTATACTGGTGCAGCTCAGAATGAAAAAATTATCACAAATTGGAGTTATTTTTGATCATTTTCAAAAAAGCGGGCAGAAAGAAGCAAAAACGGGCAGAAAAAAGCCAGAAGCGGGCAGAAAAAAGTCTCGTCCATATTTTAAACTCTCAAGGTCAAACCCCATGGATGCAAACCCTATTTTTAAGATCCATTTTAGCGAGTTAAGTCACTTGTAGGACTAAAAAGTATCAGCAATCGATTGCAACTATTACTAGCACTGCTTTACTGTTGTCAAATTCCTTAATTTGCGATTTCAAATTCAAACAAATGACCATAAAAATAAAGAAACCAGCGAAAACTTCGGCTTTTGTAGTCTCAATCTCTAGTCTCATTATCTTTTCAAAGTACTTTGTGCCGAAAAAAGCTTTTGAGTTCACTTGAGTTAGCTCAAGTCACTGTGAGAACCCTATAAGTCTCACTCCGTGAACGCCTTAGACTCAGACCGAAAGGTATTCATGTAGCCAAAAACGTCTTAATCTAAGTCTCAGTCTAAGTCGCAGTCCGTGAACGATCCATTACGCTTAATTGACTCTAGTCTAACAGTTAGATGCCTTGAGCATCGAGAAAATAGGCAGTGACAAATAAGAGTGGAATATATGCCAATCAAACCTGTGAAAAGAACCCAAAGATGATGGATTTTCGAACAAAAAGCAGGTTTCAGGTAGTTTTTTGGTCTGCGACTTAGCCAGAGCAGTTGTAAAACCGCGCGCTGATAGTCTTGCTAGATAAATAAGAGTCTGAGCATCACTTTGATACCAAAATTGTACATAAAAATGAAAACAAATGGAGTAAAAAATAGGTTGTGCAACCAGGAGGATTTGAACCTGAGAGTTCAAAAAATTCGCATTTTTTTTTGGACTTTATTTTAAAATAAGCAGAAAATTTATAAAATTTCACAATGAAAATTTAAAGCTATGAAAAAAATTGAATTTATTCTAATTTATGTGACAGCTTTCTTTTAAGTTTAAATTTTCTGTGATACCACGAAAACTGTTGTAAAAACAAGCAATTAAAAAAATTCAAAATTTATAGTCCACTTTTGCCACATTCATAAATTTTAAAATTTTGGGTACTGCCACGAAAGCTTCTATTTACGAATTTCGCCAATTTGACACACCGTGCTTCTTTGAGAAAAAGAAAAAAGGAATAGCAAAGCAAAATCTATTTGACAACAAAGAACAACAAAATTAGAAAATATATTATATAAAATTTTGGTATACTAAAAACTTTGTCAACCATTTGTCCATTGACGAGAATTCAGTGCCTAACTAATTGATTCAAATTAGTAGCAGTGTTAGTTAGTGATAAACTGATTGAAAAAAGTCAATACAGTTGAACACAAACTTCTTCCTCTTTTCTGTTGTTTTTTTTTATACATTTTATTGCAAATAATTTGTAATTGTGGAAGTTAAAAAGATGAGCAACAAAAACTAGTAAGGATAACGACTGTTATTCCAAAGAAGGTTTTGCCGGTTTTGTCGTGTGAAGAATTTGACAGCAACACTGTCGACTATTATTCGAAAATGTCAGGCAGTTGTGCTATTTTAAATTTTCTGGAAAAATACCAGTATTTTGTGCGAACAAAGTTGGTAGGTTTTATTGTATTTCTGAGTATCACATAATAATGCCAATTACTGTTTGATTATAAAAAGTGCTAGAACCACGAATATCAGTAATTCCAGATGTAAATATTTGAGCAAGTACATGTCCATGGCTGTTCTCTGGAAGAACATAGGTCTATCTTTCATTTTAATGGCTCTGGACACGTGGAATTCAGCTTCATCTAGGTCAGGCATGGGTCTGTCCAGGAATATTCGGTACATTTTTTCTGCCCTTTCGCTGTATTTAGGGTTGCTTAACACCTGTAAATAGGGTTTTTGATGTAAATTATTGGTAGGTAATATTGTTTACCTTGTTCAAACCCTCCAAAATATTGTGTTTGTTGAGATTGTACTTGTTGAGCACACCTCCAATGCCATATTTTAACACATATTTTGCATTATGACTCTGTTCAGCAAACATAGGCAGCACCAGCATTGGAGTTTTGGTGCACAGCGACTCTTTTAAACTAAAAATTTAATAAAATGAAAGGAAAATTGCAGCCTAATAACGTTATGTTGGCTATATTTTGTCAATTTGATAAAGATAAATGGGACTTATATGTGTTGATTGTCTCCTTGCTGTTTTTCCTATGTTTCCCACAATTTGCCTCAGTCCTTTCTGGATTATTAGGTTTTTTTAATTCCTGAAAAGTGAGTATTTTTTTCTTTTGGGTGTTTGTAAGTATTTTTTTGTGCTCAGTATTTATAAGTTATATACTTTCAGAGAATGGAGAAGCAGAATGGACAGGATTTAGCAGAATGGACAGCTCTTTCACCCTGCAGAAAAAATTCCGCAAATGAAATTTAAAAGTCTAAGAATTGAGCCTCTAAACAGGAAAAAAGTCCTTAAAACAATTTCAAACAGATACCGGGCCCACAAAAAGCCCTATTTTTATTAGAAAGCACATTGAATTTTGCATCAGACATAGAGATGCAGAATGGAAAAAGCGAGATTTTCATCTTCAGCTTGACTTTTCGGTGTCAAATTGAAACCAAATAAAAATCTGCTTTTACAACTCACAGCAAACTTTCATTTTTGAATCTTTTGGCATAGTCAGATTTGTAAAAAAAAGTTTGCATGATTGCGTAGGTGGGTGCTTAAAAAAATCTCGCCCTGCTGTTGTTCAAAAAGAGAGACCGAAATTTAGACCGATGGTCGACGGTCTTTTTTCGACGGTCATTTTTATGCAAACTTTAATTCATTTTTTGAAAATCTTTTTTTACTGAAATATGCACTAATAGAAGTTGCCTAAAAAAGATGTGAGCAGAATATTTACTTCTATTTATTTTTTTAGTTGAGCGAGATTAGTGCGAGAGTTTTGGGAGCTACTTTAACTTCGGGAGCTATTTTAACTGAAAAAATAAATACCGTATTTCCTGTAATAAGGCCGGCGGCCGCCTTATTTTTTAACCTCCCTCCAGCAGGCCGCCTTATTGGAGCAGGCCGCCTTATATTTCAAACATCCTTCATTCAAAATTTATTTAAATTCTCTAACAACAAATTTTGAACTAAGAGGTAATAACAACAGTCATAACAATGAATGATAAACAGTCATAGACTAGGGTGTGACCAATTCCAATCAAAAAGTATGAAAATTAGGATTCGGCGCATTTAAAACAATTTTGAATAGGAATAAAATTTTTAGGGGCCGCCTTATTAGAGCAGGCCGCCTTATTTTTCAACCTCCCTCCTGAGGGCCGCCTTATTAGAGCGGGCCGCCTTTTTGGAGCAGGCCGCCTTATTAGAGGAAATACGGTAGAAGTAAATATTCTGTTCACATCTTTTCTAAGCAATTTTTATTTGTGCATCTTTCAGTGAAAATAGATTTTCAAAAAATGAATTAAAATTTGCATAAAAATGACCGTCAAAAAAAATCTCGGTCCCTCTTTTTGACCAACAGCAGGGCAAGATTTTTCAATCATGGAAACTTTTTTTTGCAAAATCTGACTATGCCAAAAGCATGGTAGGGAAAATAATCAAATTTGATTACGTTTGATCATTAATCAAAAAATAATCAAAATTTTTGGGTGTGTGTTTCGCCCCTTTTCATCGGTTTTTTGTGAATATGTTGCTAGCTGTCAAGAGCAAAGTTGTAGAACAGAATCTCCTGACCAACTTTGCTTTTGACAGCTAGCAATATATTCACAAAAAAAATCACACACCCAAAAATTTTGATTATTTTTTGATTAATAATCAAATTTGATTAATTTCCTTACGATGGCCAAAAGATGCAAAAATGAAAGTTCACTGTGAGTTGTGAAAGCAGATTTTTCATTTGGTTTCAACTTAACACCGAAAAGTCAAGCTGAAGATGAAAATCTCGCTTTTTCCATACTGCATCTCTAATCAGACAGTGCAAAAATAAATTGTAAAAGATCCAAACCAAATCTGGTGGCAGAAGAACTTAAGAAGTGGCTGAGAAATGCCGATTTTTTGAAAAAAAATCTCATGAAAGTTCAGTTTTAATTGACAATATGATGGTTTTGAGGCCAGATTCGTGCTCAGCGTGGTTGATTTACATAAAAAGTGTAATTATAAAAATGAAATGATGTCATTAAAAATTGGAGTTTTGCCTTGGTCCCACTTTATGTACTTATTTTTTTCGGGATACAAATTTTTTTCTTCGGAATTTGGGACACAAAAATATTTACAAACACTTGAAAGAAAAAATACTCACTTTATTTAGAAATTTCAACAAAACATTTTTAAAAAAGCGTGCATATTCGAAAATTTTGAATGTAGAAATTCGTCAGCCAAAATTAAAGTTTTTCAGAATGAGTCAAGGTACACTAAAAACCGTGAGGAAATTTTCGCTAAAAAATTACGGTAACAACGTCTT
Organism: Ditylenchus dipsaci; assembly: GCA_004194705.1. NCBI lineage: Eukaryota > Metazoa > Nematoda > Chromadorea > Rhabditida > Anguinidae > Ditylenchus > Ditylenchus dipsaci. Next base: position 692,054 of record SADC01000904.1, on the reverse strand, counting down.
CTGCAAAATAACAGAAAACGTCTTTTGAAAAGCCGTCGCTCGAAAAATATCCACACAGTACAAATCGGGTTCTAAGCTGCGGTATAGATTAAAACTAGAGTTGGGGGATAATTTTTATGTTTAATTACCGCAGTTTTTAGTAATTAACTCGGTAATTACCAATATTTTATTTATCACAATGATTACCTGACTCTAATTAAAACATGATTTTTTATACCTTTTGAGCCCTCCGTGAGTAAGAAACAATTTGGTGTTGGAGTGTTGAAGTATGTCCAGTTGAGGAGCCCATTTGACTAGTTTCAGATGTGGTGGCAGTGGTCTGTCTGGGAATCGACCATTGTAGGCAAATATAATTCGGTAGTCTACTAATTGGTCCAAGGCGTCAAAAAATACAGTTTTGATTTCTTCTGGTGCTGAGTCCCATGGCACTATAGTTCCAAAAGCAATGTAAATTGTGCCTGAAATAGAAAAATAATTAAGAAAAAGATTTGTGTAACAACCACCTCTCGATTTGGGGTCTTCCACAAAGTCCAAAAACTCTTGGGCAGTTTAGAAGGTGTTCCACAATGAGCACCTATTACTTTCGCATCAGCTACTACTGAAAATATACAGATCATTCACTTGGTTTTAAATTTCCTTTTCTTCTGGGATAAACCACTGGACGCAACTCGAAAAAAAAAGCCGGTATTGTAGTCAATAAAGCGAACTCACAAGCAGTAGGAAGCCCTAGGTTGTTAATCGCATCAGAAAATTTTATGGATGAATGCTTGTACATCTTCAAAAAACTGAAGTCCATTCTTCCACTAAGTTTGGCTAGTCTCGAAGGAAGTACCAGGGAGTCTGCAAATCTCCTATATACAAAAGTCTAGCCTTTTTTCTTCTTAAAACAACTGACCTACATAAGCCATGGCCATCAATTCTCCCAGATGCTCACCTACATTGACCAGTCTAGTCATGAATTTAGATGTTTCAAATGTGTCCTGGAAACTCTTTGGCTCCAATCCGAACATTTGCGGTGAGCTCACCCAGTTTTGAGCTGAAAAATTTACGTTTGCGGTAAGATAATTAGGGGTGATTGAATTACCCATAGCATTGTTGTAGCATCTGAACTAAAAAAATTGCTACTGGCAAAGATTATAAACGGCACATTTTGGTGTCGTTTGAGAATTTCGGCAAAAGCAAAGAAGTGGATGTTGAAGAGGGCACTGGCTATGATTACGTCATAGTCCTGGTTTAGGGTGTCTCTTATCTGTAAATTCGGTTTTTGTTATATCTATCTAAATATTTCGGCAGGTTTATTAAACTGTTTCAGACCAAAAGAAAAAGCAATAAAAAGCAGTGTAAAATTTTGCTCTGGGGCTGAGATACAAGTTCCCAGAGTCAAGAGGGTGGCGGCTTTTTGGTCCTATCTTATACCGGGTACCTGTCTTCTTCCTCCACACTGGCCAGCTTGATCCGGTCCCCAGGGCAGCCATTATGGAGGGAGCCGACTGTACTTAAATTTAATCTCATTGTCAATAATATCAGAAACTAACAATTTCAGAATGGTTAGTCACAAATTCTCCAAAAGCTCCAGACAGCATATTGTAGATCATGCCGATCATAGGCGCATGCAAAGTTTGTCTCCAGATCATGTTGTCGGTGTCTTTCCTCTCTCTTTTGGTCATTTTTACATAGATCGGAGTGATATTTGCGCCAAACTCAATGGCTTTTTCCGAAGTGGGATGAAATAGGGTGACCTGGTGACCAGCACTTGCTAATCTAAACTAACTAGAAATAGGATAAAGATAATATCTTCTGTAGCCTTTTCGCTTACTTTTTTATCAAGGCATCATACTGCCTAAATGACTTTTGACATCGGGAGCAGCACCTAATAGAATCCGGCCAGCGTTTACACCACTTAGATGAATCAGCCAAATGGTCGAAAATACCAGGCATGAGCTGAATAATCGCATGTTTGCTGCAATCAATTTGTTTGGTCAATGAACGGAGTTCAAGCTATTCATAGAGATTCGATTTCAAAGTCTCAATAGTTCCTTAACTTTACTAGTCTTTGAAACTTGACCTGATCGAGAACATGAAACAATGTGAAATATGTAAAAGACCAAATTGGCGGTGCGCTAACTAAATTGACAAACTTTATCTCAAAAATCACTGATTAAAGAGACAAATAAGTCACTAACCGATAAACCGAACAAAAGAAAGCAGTAAGAGGCATTCTGATAAGACTGATCGAAAAATGGAGGCAATAAATACATTGGCCAAGAAACAAACACCATCACCGTTTAACTCTTAACTTTTTCCGACTCTTCTAGGCAATCTAGGAAATGTGTAAAAAGCTAGCCACATAAATAACCAGGCATGGAAAATTGCTCTTCCAAAGTGTAAATTGATTGTATTTGAAGTCTTGCTATGTGGAATATTGATTGCATTCAACAACTATTTCTCTTGAATCATATTTTTTGTGACTTTTGATAATACAATTTTGTCGGCTAAAATGTGCTTTGCAAAATATTGGGTCATGCCAAAAGTTTCAGGACAATACTTTTTTTTGGCGCAAAAACACTTTTTTTGGCGCATTGTGCATTGTGTTTTCAATAAATCTTCAGACAAGTCAAATTTTTTACAAGTTTTTTACAGACAAGTTTTTTAGAATTGACCTCTCATTTTGTAGCTGACAACCTTGGCTACAAAATGAGAGGTCAACTTTTAAAAATTTTCCTGAAAATCTATAGAAAAAACACAGTGCCACAGAAACTTAATTTGAAAAAACCGACAAAACTTTGGACAATACTTTTTTTGGCGCAAAAACACTTTTTTTTGGCGCAAATCCACTTTTTTTTGGCGCAAATTTTTGTTTTGTGTAATTAAATCGAAAATTTTCAACTTTTTTTTAAAAAGTTTCACCATCATCATGTAGCCCTGCTCTTCTAGTTTCTGATGAGATATCATTTATTGCATTTTCTTCAAAAAATGTGGTACAAAAAGGTAAAAGTATGAACCAAATCGTTACTTTAATTTAGTTCATACTTTTACCTTTTTGTACCACATTTTTACAAGAAAATGCAATAAATGATACCTTATCAGAAACTAGAAGAGCAGGGCTACATGATGATAGTGAAACTTTTTGAAAAAGTTAAAAATTTTCAATCCAATTACACAAAACAAAATTTGCGCCAAAAAAAAGTGTTTTTGCGCCAAAAAAAAGTATTGTCCAAAGTTTTGTCGGTTTTTTCAAATTAAGTTTCTGTGGCACTGTGTTTTTCTATAGATTTTCAGGAAAATTTTTAAAAGTTGACCTCTCATTTTGTAGCCAAGGTTGTCAGCTACAAAATGAGAGGTCAATTCTAAAAAACTTGTCTGTAAAAAACTTGTAAAAAATTTGACTTGTCTGAAGATTTATTGAAAAACACAATGCCACAAAAATTTCGTTTGAAAAAAAACCGACATAACTGATGGCACGACCTGATATTTTAGGGTTGTGATACTCAGTAAACCTTTTGTGCTTTTGTGCCCTACCTAACGACAAAAAGTACCCTGTGACAACCAATTTTGTTTGTTCAAAGCGCTTATCAACTTTTGACCAACTAACAAATATAAATTTTTTATTTACGTAAAAGTCTATAAAAATGTTAATAGTGTGATAATCATAAATGAAAATTCAGTGTTTCAAAACCCAAGCCAGTGCTATAACAAGCAGTAAGAATTCATAATATAAAAACTCAAGCCAGCTCAAATCTATCCCTTTGCGCACAAAGCTGATTCTCCGTCCAGCTGGCACTCTGAACAAACGCTCTGTGTAGAACATAGCCGTGTCCATGCCTTCCATAGGTCGGTCCAAGAATACTGACTTCAGTTTCTGGGCCTTTTGCTCGGCGACTGGAGTGCTGACTACCTGTATTGAATATACTTTCGGGGTTCAGATATTCAGGCGGGACCACCAACCTTATAGATTGTGGAATAAAGGGTCTGCTGGTCGATGGTGTATTTGTTGAGCACAGGTCCCAGGCCCAGGCTAGAGCGGTGTGCGCATTGTGAGCCTGTTCGGCAAATAGGGGCATGAAGATCAAGGGTTACCAACGCACAAGCCTTCTTTGATGCTAAAATTAATAGTGCGATAATATAAATTTAGATATTGTTTTTTCGGCCACAAAAGGCCAAGTGGCGTTACTACGACACTAAGATTTTAAAAAAAAAGGTGGGGGAGCTACCGTATTTCCTCTAATTAACGTACCACCCCCCCCCCCCCCGATTCAAAATCGTGTTTTTGCATTGTGTTTTTGACCCACTTTTTGATCAATTCTCTCAGGCAAGTTCCCACCTGTTTTGTAGCTCATCTTCCTGGCTACAAAATTAATGTTAACTTGCTTGAGAGCAGTAATCAAAAATCAGGTCGAAAACACAAGGCCAAGAACACGATTTTTAACCGGGGAGGGCGTGAATTAGAGGAAATACGGTATATAACACTAGCACCATAAAATTTCAAAAGGTTAAACTGTTTTTTCGACCAGCGATAGCTTGCAATATTTCGAATTGAAACAATTCGAATAGAGACAAAATCCAATTAAAACAATTCGAATTGAGGCAATTCATTTACAGTCAACCCTCGATTTAACGTCACTCCCCTCAAGTTCGTTCCCACCTAGGGTCCGACACTTTTTTTAACCTAATTTTTGAAATCTTTTGCCAGTTGTCTTCGGTCAGTCTAATCGCAAATATCGCAAGGATTTCAATTTTGCGATCGTTTTTGTGAATAAAAACAACTTTGCCGAAAAGACCGCGGGTACTCGATTTAACGTCACCCTATTTTGAAAAAGGGGTGACGTTAAATCGAGTACCCGCGGGTCTTTTCGGCAAAATTGTTTTTATTCACAAAAACGATCGTCAAAATTAAAATCCTTGCGATATTTGCGATTAGACTGACCGAAGACGACTGGCGAAAGATTTCGAAAATTAGGTTAAAAAAAGTGTCGGACCCTAGGTAACGAACGAGAGGGGGGGGGGGTGACGTTAAATCGAGGGTTGACTGTAGACAAGTTTTGTCGCAATTTGATTTTGTCACAAACCAAATTGTCTCAATTTGAATTGTAGCGATTTGAATATCTCAAGCTATCGCTGACCGTTTTTCTTTAAACTTCACAGTTCGATTTAAAATAAGCTGTTAAAACTTAAGAAAAAATGAAATAATAAATAAGCTTGGTGGACTAAATGCCTCTTTTATGATCGAGTGGGGTGCTTCATATAAAAATTTTTCGTTTAGTTCACTAAAGCATTATATAATAAAAGAGGTACCAAAGATATTTTTCTCCGTACAAAACAGGCCGACGTGATATTTCTGCGAAAACAGAAAGATAGAAGAGTTCTTCAGGAACATTTTTAGTTGTTAAAACATACCAAAATAAGATCTGGAAAAAAAGTTACAGCCTTATCTAACTTTATGGTGTCCGGTGTATGGGTCACATGTTTTAAAGGCCGATTTGAACCACCTTTTAGATTTAAAAGATATCTGAAAACGTCATCGTGCTCACTATGAAATTAGGCATTAGAAATGGCAAAAGCACCGCATGAGAATTGGAGTGTTAATTTCCATATCGATAATATTAGGTCGTCCGGAAGGTTGGTGGGTTTTCAAAAAAAACTTTTGTGTCGAAAAGTTTTTTCTGTCAATTTTACGACCTTTTTGTTCCTTATGAGACTCTGCATTAGAAATGGCAAAAGTCACGCATGTTGAAAATTTTTGACTACCGTATTCTCTTGACTACCATATTAATAGAGCGGCATGCCATTCTATTTTTCAACCCCCTTATTTTTGTCTTCACGTTATAAATGCAATGAAAAATATTTTACCACCTCCCCCTCCTTTTTGTGGCCTTAACCCCTGTCGCTCTATTACAGAGAATACGGAAAAAAACGTCAATAAAATAAACTGACAAATTTGCAGCACCCTGTAAATTAACTCTGGATCAATTTTTTAACAAAATTTTAAGCATCTAGCTCTTGCCCACCTCTTAAGTCCTCCATGAGTGATAAAAGCCTTGGTCTTTGGATGAGCAAGTACATCCAACTGAGGCACCCACTTTACCAACTTTATATGCGACTTGACAGGCAAGCTTTTTCGACCATTGTAGCCCCAGATAAATCTATAGTCTTCAAGGCGATTTAAAGCACCCACAAAAGCGTCCACGATGTAGTCGGGAGCAAAGTCCCAGGCTGCATAGGTACCAAAAGCAATGTATATGGTACCTAAAAATAACGAACAAAGTTATTTACAATAACTTTTTGAAAAAATGTGACTAATAACCTTTGGACTTAGAGTCTTCCACAAATTTGGCCAGATCTCCTGTCAGTGGTTTAGTGGCAGTAACTTTGCAATGCGAACCTACATTCACTATATCATTGCCTTCTAAAATTGATTTTTAGTTAGCTGAAAATGTAATTTCGTTCACTCCTTGCGTTTGTTAACAAAACGGTAGAAAACGGTTGTGCCCTGCTCTCTGTTGTTCTAATCAATCCAAGCATTTTGTTTTCACGACTTTCATAGAAGTTTAAGATTTTCACGACTTGCGGGTCTAGATAATGGAAAATAGAAAGCTTTGCAATTTTTCGGATTAGACAATCAGCGAAAATTGAGTAGTATTCAGCAGAGTAGTAGTATTTGCTTGCAGAGTAGTAGTAGTATTGAGTAGTATTTGCACTGTTGGGTTAAAAATCCTGTTTTTTCAAGTGCTTCCTATCTTGGGCAAAAAGCATCAAAAATTGGGTTGAAAAGTGTTGGACCGAACTGGGGTCGAACTTGAGGGCTGATCTTTTGTCCTGAGGCGACTGCGCATAGATTTTGTTGCCGAAAAAGAGCTGGCGACTTGCATGACTATATTTATGTGAAGTTCCGACGTTCGTAATGTAATTTTTGCCCCAATATGGTAAACAAACTGACCAGCCAAAGGCCATCCCAAACGGTCTAGGGAGTCACCAAGTGTCAAGGAGCACTTTTTGTACAACTCTGAATTGCATTTCACAAAGTCTTAATAGAAAAATCCAAATAAATTCGTTACCATGCCAAGTAAATTGAGGCACACCGAACCTTTCGATATTAGGCATCAAAAATTTCTCCACTGGAAATATGATTTTTAATTAAACACAAGACGTGAAATTTTTTGTAATTACCATAAAAATTCATGGTGATCAAATCCACTGCATTTTCATAGAAGTTGAAGAGCCTGTGGTTGAAATATTTGGCTTGGAAGTAGTCCTGCTGATTTGTGGGTATGTAAGGGAACAGGGGGATCTTGGACACCCAGTTCCTGCCTTTAATAAATAAGTTACTGGATATGTTGAAATATAGAATGGCCTGCCTATAGACTTGACACTGTCAGCTGACAAAAGGGTTTGACCCGCTGTTGCATACACCACGAACTTAATTTTTCGGATTGTTAAATTCAAAAAATCAATAAATTTAAAGTAAGAACTAGATTGAATCGACTACTCTATGGGTTTTCAAGTTAATGAAAGCTCCTATCATATATTCAGGGTGCGTCGAATTAAATTCTTTAGAATACTGTCGTTTACGGCAAGTTATAAATTCCCGGACAAGCCTTTTTGCGTGAATCTTTTATATGCAGAAAAACAGCTGTCCAACTGCTAACAAAAAAATCAGCTTGAGGGACCAGGGCAAATCTAATAAATAGATTTTGACGGACAAATATATAGTACGCGAAAAGTGTTTAAGCGGTCAATTTTGCAATTCACATCCCTGTGCAAAATTATGAAATACCAACCTTGGGTGATGAATTAGGCAGAAGGCCTTTTTCCCAGAGCCGATGTCTGAGGGTGGCAAAGCTGAAGCCGAGGGTCCAGAACAAGTCATCTGAACCAAAAACTCTTTTTATTTTTTCCAATTTATTTCTAGGTGACAAACCCACCTATAACCACTAGATCCCAGTCTTGGTTGAGTGCTTCTCGTAGCTAAAATCGACCATTATTGAGTAAATTTAAGTTTGTTAAGAAGTTTTTTAAAAGTTTTTTGTGTTTACACATTTTTATCAAGTCACTAAAACTAAATAAAATATTTTATTACAAGAATTTCTAGAGCACCGAGCTACAATATTATTAGTAAAATATGTGGATGGCAATTAAATAACAACTGGTGGTAGAAAAGTTCGTGGAGGACTTTTAAACATTTGTTTAGTTAAAAAAATAATTTAATAAAACCAAGCCAAAGACATGTTTTTGTAGCCCTATATCTCTTTTTTTAAAGTATATAAAAATAGCAGGATAATTATAAAAATGAGTATTTGATCAGGAAGTCATCGTACGTAATTGACAACTATTTGTTGGTTTAACAAAAGCTTTATTGTAGCAAAGTTCAAGTGCTACAAAACCTATTTTACAGAAAAGCTTCTAAAATTTGATAAAGATATAACTTTTTAGAAAAAATCAGTTTCTAACCCGTGGATTTTTTTGTGACGAGTTAAGGCGATTAAAACGCTTGTTAATTTCTTAAAATAAGCACGAAAGTCTTTGGAGTCAAATGCTGACTTTTCTATCATTATCCTGCTATATTAAAAAACCATAGGCTACAAAACCATATGCTTGGATTGCTTTTAGGGAATAAATTGACTAACTAAATAAATGCTAAAAAGTCGACCAGGAACTTTTTAACACCTGTTAAAGATCAAATTGTAATAGAAAGAAGAGTAGTAGTAGAAAAGAGATCATAATATTGGTGTTCACACGGATATTTACCACATTTTAGCTGAGTTATGATGGTTGACAAATTAAAATAGAACAAAAAAAGTGATGGACTAGCAGATTTATTGTGCCTCTAAAATACTTTAAACGCGCATATCTTGGCAAATGGTAAACAAGATGGTTTAAGGTCAATTGTGCCGGATGGCGCAAGTAATTTGCCTGCTTTTGAAAAGCTCCAATTTTCTAAAAACAATTTTGTCTTCTACTTGATTTGAGCAAATTTTAATTAGCATACAATATTTAAAAAAATTCCGATCCTTCTATGGTTTTGGCTGATGGTCAGACGGCGTAGGGCCCAATCAATAAAATAAGTTATATCTCTTGCAAATCAGTCGTATTACTTGGACCATACTGCATTTCAAGCTTGAGTTTTTGTAGCTGAATGTTAAAGTTGATATTTCTCAAGAAAATTAAAGATCCGCCAAAACTTTTGTAAACCATCCTTCCCAAAGTACATGAAGGTGAATTATAGATGGATGAGTGTTTTTTGGTCATGACTTTTTTAGATGGTGTCAATTTGATAACATGTTATTTTAAGAACGAGGATTAAGAAATACAAAAGAAAATCAGGAGCAGATGTTACTGATTTATTGCTCAACCTCTGTTGTATTCGCTTGCTTTCACGGCAATTTACTTTTTTCAGAGAATTGAAAATCAAGAAACCCTTCCAAAATTGATGGTTTTGCTAGTGTATCGCGTGTTATGAATCAAGTGTAATTAACATATTCAGTAATTTTCAATCGCAATTTATATCTCTTTTTTGTTTTAAAAAACCTCATCAGAGTGACACAGCTTGAAAATGCCAAAAATCACTCATCAGCTTAAATTGCACCATGTTGTATAAGCTCATAATATTGCTTTTTAAAAAACCCCAATAAGTCGTTATCTAAACATTATTGTTGACCATCCTAGCCTGTTCCAGTACTCTTTTGACCAATGTCGACAAGTCTTCTTCCTGATCGTCACATCTCAGGTCCTGAATATCAACTAAAATAGAGTCCCTCTGCATGTGCAAGGCATCCTTGTCGATGAGTAGTTCAACTAATTGGGCATTTGCTAGCGCTACTTGCTTGCTTAACCGCTGGCACAACTCAGCCAAATGGTCACAGGAAGTTTGGACAGCTGAACTCGGGTCATCTTCTTGGTATTGATACCATTGTTAAACATGGACGTGGAGGCAATGGTCTGACCAGATGGCAAAACCCTCTGGCTATCTGGGCTACTACAAGTCATTGCTCAGAATACTGGAATAGCTGGTAGAAATGGAGCTAAAGACATACCTGTCTAGACTATTGGAAAACAAATAAATTGACTTTTTTGACGAATTATTGAATAGGTTATTAGCAGAAAGGGAAAAGAGGTAGAGGGCGAAATGCCAAAGTAAAGAAACAAGGTTTGAATTAGAATTTTTAGATGCATGTTAAATATAAAGAGGAGCGTTGGATTGAACAAATGAGGGTGAAAATCTAATTTTCACTGAGAACTTTAATAAGATTATTAGTTATTATTATTATTAGTTGCTGTGAAATAGGGCTTTTCATGGGCATTGTACTCTAGCACGGAAGTCCGATTTTGCTATAATCGTGCTCAAGAGGCCTGAAAACCCCAGGTAGTTCAAAAAGTCGAGACTTAAGTGTAGAAATTGCAAAATTTTGAAAAGCGATTTTTCAAGATTTACTTCTTAACCAAGTGAAAAATAAGATATTCAACCTGTTCTGAGTATTCCAAACTGCAAAAAGTTAAACCAATAAGCTAATTGTTTCAAAATAGATTTACAGAAGTGTTCCTAGCTTGTCATCACACCCTTTGTAAACATATGGGATATTAGTTGCTGATATAGTCAACTTCCAAAACATATGTCCCAGTATTTCCGGGGGCTCTTCAGATGGTAAATATGCTTTGATATATTCTATCTGCAAACAAAACATGCTAAGAAATACTTTGAAAATACAGATAAACCCACATTTGGTCCCATATCTTTGTTTCATTAGAAAAAGTGTGAAATATTGTGATTTTATGTCCTCTTGCAGCTAGGCTAGACTCGAAGTAAAATGGTTTAAAAAATTAAAAGTAAGATCAACCTTGTAAAATAAGGTGTGTAGCTCCTGAAAATTGATCAAGTTCAGCAAAAGTGGACAAAAGGTAAAGCCATGCCCAAAATTTATTAGGAAATTTTTTTAGCAAGCTTCTGTAAATTGCTGAGAAACCTACCCAAAGTGACTTCCTTTGTCATGGTATAGAAAAAATAGGATCTTCTCCAAGCTTGCAACATTGAAAAGCAGCAGTAAAGCCAGCAAAAACTTCATACTGCTCTATAAGAAAACAGAAAAAGATCAGCAAAAAAGTAGTTGACCATTAGTTGATGTATTCCTGAGTTGATTTGCTTGCTTTGTTATCATCAGAAAGTGTCCTTCGCCAATCAATGAAAAAAAGAAGTCTATTTGAAATGGATAGTAACAAAGGTAGCACAAAAATGCAACAAAACAAAAATTAAAAAAATATATACCGTAACAAATCAAAAAACAAGTTGCAACAAATGTTTCAAACTGTTCCATTTTTGAATCGTCTAATATTGACGATAGTGCTAATGCTTTGCGGACCGAATTTGTGAATATTCACTGGATTGGGGTTCCGGTGGGTCGAAAAACCGGAATACAGCCGCATTCAACAACTTTAGAATTTTTTGCATAATATCGAAGAACACCTTGCAAATGTTTGCAAAATCAGTGACCTTTTCCCAACAAAATCATTGAAAACAAATGCGAATAAATAAGAAGAAGAATTGTGTGTGCCTAATATGATGTCAATCCTTGAATTGACCAAACGCCATAACAAGTAAAAACAGAAAAGATAACTTCAAACAAATTTAAAATTCGTGAATAATTTTGTTCATAAATTTATATTTTTACCTGTTCAGAGCGTTTGATCTGAAAATAATAATTAAATTAGTTGACTTGAATGTTGGAAGGAAAATATATTTTGTAAGTTTAATAACAGGATGGTTTAACTTTTTCTCCTACATTTGCTTCTTTCATAATGGTTTCAATATTAGTGGATAATATCTCCACAAAATACTACTTTTATGACAGGGCTATTATTCGTGATTCATTTAAAATTTTTTACTTTATATGAGACCCCAAATCTTTAGAACGTTTGAGATTTCACGTCAAAATCTATATTTTTGACTCTCAACATTTAATACGTAAGTACGGATACCGTAGATCTTTTTAGTTAAATTATAGTATATTTATCGAAAAAAATTACATGGAAATGATTTAAAAGTGTAAACAAATAACTTTCTAAGACCTTTGCAAAAAAGTAAAATCAATTGCTGGCAGTAGGGTGTAATCGAGTGCTGGAGGTATAATCTAAAGAATCCCGCTTTTTGACAAAAAGTGGCCAAACTGTACTTTATTTGTCCAAATATACTTTATCTAAAAAGTTCTCAATAAGAGCCATGTTTTATGGAGAGATTATTACTTGAAAATGTTTGAGAAACAATGTTGTAAATAGCTTGGAGATCGGCTCCAAGCTAGGAATAAAGAAACTAGTCATTTAACCCATTCTACATAGTGGCACCGGACTGGTTCTGTCTTGATTTACAAGGGAATTTTACGTTATATTTTTTTCGGCACCATCCGGTGCCGCTATTTAGAAATGGTTAAATGACTAGTTTTTATTCCTAGCCCGGAGCCGATGTCTGAACCTTATTTTGCTGCGGCACCGGGCTGGCGATATTAATAACTGCTCGAAACAAATGCCCAAATTCTAGCCATGCCGTGATTTACGACACTGTTGAGAAAGAAGAGAGCGGGCGGTTATGGTGAGGCAAAGCTAGGTACCAAAGTAACTTTTATGAGGGGGTTTATAAGTCAGTAGCGTCTAAAGTTTACTTATGTCTCTTTTGATAAGTAGTGGTCCAACCGAACAAGTGCCGACTACTATTTGAGAATTGTTAAAAATTACATCAGTCGTCCTAGATTATTGTCACCACCCACAAACACGTCGGGTATCATAGCAGTACTGACTGTTTCCTCCCAAAACATGGTTTCTTGACCTTCCAGAGCCGATGTGTGAGGCAGGTAAGCTTTGATGTAGTGTAGCTGAACCAGGCAATTATACAAAAACAGTTATTCACACAAATATATCTCACGTCTGGACCGAAATCTTTGACTTCTTTAGTTACGGTGTGAAATATTGTGACTTGATGGCCTTTTTTGGCCAGACTAAACACTTAAAAAAATTAAAAAATTGTATATGAAAAAATCCTTTCCTCTCTCAAAATATAGCCATTTCTAAAATCGTGTTTTCGTATCTCATATCCGTCTATAATTAAAGTAATAACATGTCTGAGAGCAATCTTCAAAAAGTTGGTCAAAAGCACAATACCAAAACACGATTTTAAATAGGGGAACTAGAGTTGACCAATCGGAGTATTTCTCAAAAAAATTTTGGCTTTTATTTATTTGTTTTTCAAAAAAATTATATTCTGAAAGAGACATTGGTTACGAGGAAGACTATGCTTTTTGTAAGATAGTATTTCCCCAAGAGTTTACTGAGCGAAAATTCTCGGGGTATTTATCCAAAAACCGAATAAAGGTATTCCCCCAAATAATTACTTCCGAAATCCTGAGAAATACCACTGAATACTGTTGTAGTTCAGTGAACCCCTACGAAAAAATGTTCAGCGGAAAGCTACAAAGCTCTAAGTGAGTACTGTAGTTTACAGAACATTAATTTCATAAAAAAACATAAAAAGTTAAAGCAAAGAAAAGTTCAGAGAAATAATACGACTGGTCAACTCTATTAGCAGCTATAAATAGAGAGAATATGGTACGCATACCTTGTGAAAAAAGGTGTAATACTTCTACAAAAAATAAAAATTACATTTTTTGTAATCATTAATATAAAATGTACCCAAAATGACTTCCTGTGTCATGGTAGACCATGAACAGAATCTTTTCCGATTCGCCTAAAGTGAAGATGGCGAAAATAATGGTTAGTAGATGTGTCATGTAGAATGCTTAAAACCAAGAAAACTATTGATGTGAAAAAGGAATTGGCTTTAAAAAATGTGGCTGTCAGATCGATAATAAAAAATGTTTTTGCTTGCAATTTTTTGTTAAAGGAGCATGCCCGTGCGTTTCAAAAAGTTAAGGCAGGGACCAGCAATTTTTTTTGAACCATCCCATTTTTCACTCGTTTCGCGTTCGATCTGACATTGATGACCTTATTATACTTTTAAAAGTTAGACAAAAACTTACAAATTCTAGAGGGAAGCGCGTGAAAAGATTTAACGAGAAAGAAAAAAACTAGTGGTCCCCGCCTTTTCTCCGTGTAACGCACGGGCATGCCCCTTTAAAATGAAAAAATCATTCTACTACTGGGAAAATTTTTGCTGCAGTAAATGAATTGTTGTATACAGTGCTGCAAATTTCGGTATTTTGTCGCCGCAGCGGGCACCTTGAAATTTCGATATCGGGCACCAACCTTCAACATGTCGGCTCTAGGGACCGCATCGGGCACCGGTGGTTCGGGGGACCGGTGCCGCACCGGTGCCCTTTACAGCACTGGTTATATAGGGTCGAATTTTTAGCAGAGATTAAAAAGTTTTTTGACTGGACAAAAATATAGCAAACTAAAAGAACAAAAAATGTTAGTTTATTTTGTCGTCCATTGATTTTCACAAAGTCTACGAAGTTTAGTTTTTCTGCATTGATTGTAAGTTGTTCAGACACACGCAGACTGATAATTAACAGTTAACAAAATTGTGTGTAATTACATTAGAGAGTCATTATCAACTCTCTCTAGGTCACAAAGTTTGTAGTCACAGACATTTTCTGTGTCTGACACGAAAGTATGCGATTAATGGCCAAAAAATTGGTCAATCCCTTACTTTTATAGGATTGGCTAAAAAACAAGAATAAAAAAGAAAGTAATTTTAAAAAAAAGTTATGATTGTATGCATGTGCAGTAAGTGCAGTCGTGTCCGAGTGGTTAAGGAGATTGACTCGAAATCAATTGGGCTTTGCCCGCGCAGGTTCGAATCCTGCCGACTGCGTTCACTTTTTTGTGTTGCCAAGTTTTTATAGTATATACCGTATTCTCTCTAATAGACGGGTCCTCTCTATTTGAAGGTCCTCTCTAATAGACGGGTCCCCTACGAGACCAAAACTAGGGGGTAAACCATGTTTTATTGCATTTTTAATATGAAGTCAAAAATATTTTTGGATGTTGAAAATAGACGGGTCGACCCCTCTATTAGAGAGAATACGGTAAATGCTTTCGGATACCCCAAGTGAACCCTCTTTCCAAAAGAGTATGAGCTCTCGAGCTGTAGACCTTCACAGAGTATCAGTTCTCTAACCATTTTTAAGCTTAGACAGCTGTCTGGGGAGGGGGATAGGGTGATGTAAACTTAGAGAGCTGTCTTTTACCTTAAAAGTACTTCGCTTTTTAAATGTTCGTACTTTTCGAGACCCAAATTTTTTTATTTTTACATCAAAATCTTATTTTCAACTTTGAAATAGCAATAAGCAACTGCAGAAAACTACCTATTTCCTTCAAAAACACGACTTTTCAAATGGTTCCAAAATGTCCGATTTAGCGTTTTGAATTTTTTGCGGGAAATGAAAAAAGTTCTCAATTTTGACTAGAAAAACGTGTTGTGTCTCTATCACAATTTTAGGTGTAAATGTAAGTGTAAGTGTTAATGCAAATGTAAGTGTAAATGTGAAAGATCTTCACAATCCTAAAAATATTTAAATTTACACTCACCCCTTCACAATACGACTGTAAATGTGAATGAAAGTTTTTTTTATTTATCCTCACCTTTTTTCTAAAAGTCAGTTTTTTAACCCAAATACCAATTTTTTAAGTTTTTATAACTAGAAATGAACTCTTCATAATCAATAAAGCACTTTTAAGTGTAAATGTAAAGGGTGTTCACAATACCGAAAACATTCACACTTACATTTACACTTGCACTTATAGTTGTGATAGAACCATTACTTAAAGGGACGGGGACTTTCATACACGCATCGCCCTAGGTCACACAGGCTTGACTTCAACTGGCTGCACACCCTATTTTCACCCCCCTTTATTGGCATAGGGACGTTTAGCGGTTGGCGGGACAAATGTCCTAAAAACCGCTATTTGGAAGCTTCTGCAGGAATAGATATAGCAAAGTACATACGGGTCTTCGCAATGCTCCGTTCTTTCTGCGAAAAAGGTGAAAATGATGAATGAGATAGTGAAATGAGCCGAATAAGAACCAACATACCTCTTTAAAAAGGAATTGTAAGACTCACAGATATTGGTAGTTCAATGGCGAAGACGGTAAAAATTTCACAGATTTCCCTTCTTTTTGAGCCACTGCCCTTCAAAATAATCGCAGAAACTTGTTGCACCGGCCTTCAGTAGCGCTCCTTTCAGATGATCTCGCCAGGATGATGCAGCTTGATCTTTCGGAAGAAGGGGAAGAGCCATTGTCATTCTGACGAGCTGATGAAATTCATTATCTTGCTGGTATTGCTGCTGAAATCCCAGAAAGTTTGTGTTGTGTAGGATAGACTTCGTGTAATGAAACAGACAGCCTTGAATCTTCTGAGACACAAATGTTACAACAATGAACGATAAGGGCAAAAAATATGAAACTTACGTCAATCCCAAACGCTTTTATTGCTGCTCCTATTTCTGCTTTTTCATAGTCACAGTGGAACTTATCGAAGATTGCCTTGATTTTTAGTGAAGCCCATTTCGCTTGCAGATGCTGGAAGATCACATTGTAGTTAGCCTCCAGACGATTCTCTATTAGGCATGTAGTGATTGCTATCCATTCCCCTTTAAACTTAAAAAAATACTAGTTCACATCAGAAAGAGGAAAGGAGAAAAAACTTACAAGCCAATGTATCACAAAGATCTGTGCAAACATAATAGGACACAAATCGAACGTCCCATCGGCCATCAAAAGAGCACACTGCGCAGCTGCTCGGAAGTCGTCGTCTGATGCAAAGATTATCACTCCATTTTTTTCGTCAGCCAACGAAAGCCATCTAGAAGTAGATTTACTAATCACAGTATATAATTTGAGCAAAAATATACCAACCTTTCCTCATTTTCCATGAAAAAAAACGATAGGTGTTTTCATAAATCTTTGGCGGCTCGAAGGGATTCCTTACATTAGTCGCAGCCATCTTTCTTAGGCGGTAATACGCGCTTCGGACGCTTTGCCACGATGGAAGAGAATTGCAATTGATTGAGCTTCCTTGCCTGTTTGTCCAGCATTCTTGGCTATTTTGAGAGCGTGTTAATGTCCCTTTTCGTGAGTTTCTTGTGGTCTCATAAGCTGATTCTCTTCGGCTTCTTCTCGCATCACATGGTCGATATTTCGGACGATAAGCTTGTTAATTGGACGAAGACGGCATTCCTTTGCGCGCAATCCCGTGGTGAGCATATAACGACCATTTATCTCTTTTAGTGTGGATATTGGAGCAGGACTAGTTTTTGCACTGGAAGTTTGTATAAAATTGCATTGCTCCAAGTCCAAAACTCAAAAAAATACTTGCAGCAGTCGACGCATTCGAAGATGTTCCTGTGCTTTTTGTAAACTCGATAACCACTACCTTCTTTAACAGCAAGCATTTCATTAGCAAATTTAGTTCGCAGAGGCCTAAAATAAACGACAGAAGCAACACACTAAGAAAAGGGTATAATATTACACGACAAATTCATCATTGAGGTAGAGATCAGCAGTTGCTTCTCTCGGCATACGGCAGTGAATCGTCTTCAGCACGCATGTCTTGTTGTACTGCTGCTTCAAGAAGTTAATGACATCTTCCTTTGTAACCTTCCCATTTTTGAGTTGCTGAAGATTTTCGATCACGTATGAGTTCGTCCACTTGAAGTCCTTCATCTCAATTAACCCAGATAAATAAACAAACAGTAGAATGTTCAAATGATATGAAGCCTCATGAATTTGTAAGAATCCACCAAAGGGCTCAAAAAGAAACTTCGGTGAAAAAATTAAGAGAGCTAAAACAGTAGGAAAAATACCCGACCGTCCAAAAAGTAATAATGAATTAAAATAAATTCAAAAGCTTGGCGTTTTAATGTGATGTTTAGCGGTTTTTGGGACATTTGTCCCGCCAACCGCTAAACGTCTACGCACCCTTTTCATTTACATGTCTGGTGTTAAAATGATCTTGAGGTTCTTGGTTACCCAACGAAATCAACAGCGCAGGTTTTTACAGCATCTGGAGCTGATTTACAGACTAAAGCCTGCTAAATTTCCGAAAATTGATCATTTTTTATGGGTTTTTTCTTTGACTGGTTGGGTTTATATTTTCTGACTTTTTTCTACAAGTCACATGTTTCATACACTAAAATGCAGCCAAAATTTTTGGCTTTCATTCAAGCTATCGATCAGAGAAAAAGTAAGTACAAAGTTAAAACTAGGACTCAAAAAACATCCAACGATGTCCAATTCCATGCCATCCTTCATAGGGCTGTCATTTGCATAAAATCTTAAAGTTAGGGCATTTGCTGACAGCACAGCAGTGCTGCAAAATGTTGCAATCGATTCTTCGATAGATTATGGCCCTTTAAGTCAGTCAACTTTATTTAAAAAGTAATAAGGTGTGCACTTAGGAAAATTTGAACCTATGACCTAGTCCCTGGGGCGATGCGTATATGGAAGGGCAGGAGTGCATTACAAGCAGTCTACCCAAAATGACCCAAAACGATGTTCTTTTGATGTTTTAAAGCTTTTAACGTGTTAAAAAAACATGTTTTCAAAAAGGAAACCATTTTTAAAAAAATTTTTTTTGACTAAAAATCGAATTATGTCTTGGGGGTGCAAGGTAAACCAACCCAAATGGTTACTCAGATACCTTATTTGGTGGTTGTTACCCTGTTTTGGTCACTGGAGCTGGGCGAAAAAAGCCTCTGTTAGCATTCTTGATCATGAGTCTTGCTGCTTAGTGGGGGGGGGGGACTTGGTGACTTGGGTTTTAGATGCGCATAACCCCATACATTAGACACAAATCACTCGAAAGGGACCTGGATGCATGAAAAAGCATGCATACCAGAGTTTATTAATGCGATAGACCCCAGTTAACAAAACTATGTCCAAATTCCATCTTTTTAGGGTCTTTAAATGCCCATTTAGGTTAGTTTACCTTTGTTCCCCAAGACAAAAAGTCGATTTTTAGTCAAAATTTTTTTCTTGAAAATGATCTTGCATCACCTAAAACATGTTTTCTACACGTTAAAAGCGTTAAAACATCAAAAAACATCATATTGGGTCATTTCCGGTGGACTGCTTATAATGCACTTTAGCCTATGAAAGTCCCTCCTCTTTTGAAATGACTTCTTGTTCTCTAAATCTGTTTTAAAAATTTGATCTGTATTTTTTGAAAGGGGAGATCTTCAGCTTTTGTTTGGTGTATAACTGATGCTCCGAAATGCAAACCTCCGCATTCATATACAAAAAGAAGTTTCAAAATAGCTTTTTGCCGTCTATTCGACGTAAAATCTGCACTTTTGTCTGACCTGAACTCAAAATGTCTTGAGATCATGATATTTATGCCCTAAATTTTTGAAATTCTGTTCGGCTAGTTTGTAGAGGGAATTTAGGGCTACATTTGGGCCAGCGACAGCTTGGGACAATTCAAATTAAGAAAATTACGATTGAGACAAAATCATCGGTCTTATTCGGCAAATATTTACCGAATAAGACCGATGATTTTGTCTCAAACGTCATTGTCTTAATTTGAATTGTCCCAAGCTGTCACTGGCCACATTTAAAATAATTGCCAAAGATGCAAAAATTTGGTGTTTTCAAGGGAACAACTATTTTGATTGAAATTTCGGCGCTACTTGCATATACCCCCCCCCCCCAAATCAACTTTGTTTTTTAAATCTTCCCAAACACCCTATATCGACCTAAAATCGCCTCAGAAGCTCAAAAAAGACATTGTTTTTGAGTTCTGGTCAATGAAAAATCGAGTTTTGGGACCACCAAAGAGTACCCATTTTGACCATTTTTGAACGGATTAAGGCTGTATTAGGGTGGAAATGGACCAAAAAGGTGCCAATTTCAAACAAAAAGGAAGATGTTGAACATAGTTTTGTTGATTGGGGCCTACTGCATGAAGAAACTCTGGTATGCATACATTTTTTATGCATCCAGAGTCACTTTCGAGTGATTTGTGTCTAAGGTAAGTGAGTGCACGCATCTCTAACCAGCGCACCCCCTGCGCCCCCGAAGGGGGCTCTTTTCCCACAAGGTTATAGCGCAGCTCGAAGGTTACAAGACTCAGTTATCAGAGTTTCCTTTTGAAATTCTGAGTGCTGAGATAAGGCCCTTTTTTTTAAAACATTTCCGAAAAAATGAGAAAAATTTGAAAAAATGAAGAAAGACTGAATTGGAATCATTTTCTGTTTTTTAAAAGTCCATATCTCAACACTCTTGAATTAAACATTTCTGTGTGACAAAGATTTTGTGGTTTTGAGCTGCGCTAAAACATAGCATTGAATAATTTTTCATTGCTCAATATTATATAAAAATTTTAACTGGTTGAAATGGTGAAAATTGCTGCCAAGATGTCATAAAGAATCGAATTCCCAAACTGATTTTTTCACAAGGAAAATTTTGTTTCTTCAAGATCTAAAACTTTAGTCATTAATCGTAAAGTGAGAGCTTTCAAACAAGCATGTGCTTTCTCGAATGTGTCTTGTTGAAAAAAATTCCGCAGACTGATAAATTTTTAATTAAAAAAACACCCTTTGACTTAAATTCTGGTTTCTCATCGGGTGAACTCAAAATTTATATTAAAAGTTGAAAATCTGATCTTTATGACCTGAGCAGTGTTGTTCCAGCTCCAAGGTCGTCACCGGCGCCTTTTTTTCGCTATGTAAAATCAGGTGACGAAAAGCTTTATCACTGCGCCATGCAAACACATCTAAAAACCTAAATCGGACCTTTTAGGGCGTTTTTAAAAGCCGTGCAAAAATAGTCAAGATCTGTTCTGTTAAAAAACCTACTTTTTTAATTTTTGTGCTTGTTTTAAACCCAAATTTTTATTTTAAAAAATTAACTTGTTACATAATTTATTTAACGCCCTTTTTTTCATTAAGATACATTCCGTTTTTTAGTACCTACACTAAAGCATGCACCACTGTATATGCGGTGTCTAGCAAAGCATTTTTTACCCTCGTTTCTTTAAAAATTACAAATATTTATAATTTTACAGCATATTTTAAAATAATTTCTTCACACTCTCATCCCCTAAATCCAATATAACCAACGGGTTCTCGTCACACATGCAGGAGTCCATTAAGAAGAAGGACTACTTGCCCATGACCTGGAAACCACCAGAAGAAATTCGTTGCCATCTTCTTCAACAATTAGGTCAGCTTTTCAGTTTTAGGAAATTGTGAGAGCAGAAGAACTTAAAAATTATTATTTTAACCGTCAAGTTCAATTCGCTTATTGATTGCGCGATCAGCTGGCACACTAATAATCAACTTTTGTTTAGGCTTTCCTAATGTCTGCCAGTGTATTGACCACTATTTTAGTGGTGATTTTTGGCTTATTGGAGGTCAGCCAAGCTGGGATGGTTAACGTATGCAGTGAAATAAAAGACTGCGCCAAGTGCACAGATTCATATGTCCATATTTTCTCCTTCCGAGAATACTGCAGGTGGAGCTTTTTACTTACTTTTTCTTCATAAGTTCATGTATAGTGTGTGCAAAATTTAATTCTTAAAAGTTAATTTTTTTGTTTGGATAGTCGACCCTTGCTAACACCTATTCAAGTTTGTTCCTCCGCTGGGCCCGATACTCTTTTACTTTTAGTTTTGAATATTTTCGCAAAGTACGTTTCTAAAAAATTGAATAACTCGGTACCTTGGCAACCATTGTTTAAAGTGTCGGATTTCAAGACTCGCGGGTTTTGAAAGAGGTATGCCGCGACGCACGGTCGTTTCGAAAAGTTAAGGCGGGGACCAGCAATGTTTTTGAATCATTCCATTTTTCACTCGTTTTGTTTCAAACCTGATATTGATAACTTTATGCTATTTTTAAAAACTAGGCAGAACAATTTAAAAATCTAGACGAAAATGAATGTAAAAATTTGTCGATAAAGAAAAGAACTCTTGGTCTTTGCCTATTCTCCGTGTAACGCACGGGAATGCCCTTTTAAGGCAAGACTGTTACAATTTGCAAAAGAAAATAAGCAAAAGTCACCAAAATCAAGGTTAAACAAAGTTTTTCACCCAGCACGGTAACAAACTTGAGAAGATGAAGGCTTGTCTGGACTCGGCTTGCGCTAACAAGGGTGTGGTGACCTGAATAAACTTCGATTACTTTTTTTTGCGCGTGCCCAAGTTTCTAATGTATATGGCTTTCTAGGTCTGAAAGCGAACCAAAAAAGTATAAACGCAATTACTCATGCCCATGGGTCAGTTATTTTGGAGCCGAGTTGCGCAGTAGCGATATTTTCGTTCGGTTTTTTTTAAACATGTTTCTAGATCCGAAATTTTACGGCAAATCTATAAAAGTTGTTTTCAGAGTGTTCAAGTCTTTTAAAAATGCGCTAAAAGACCTCTTCATTACTAAATATTATAATCGTGAATATAAATTGGTTATTGCAAGTTTTAATGAAATAAAACAATCCGACACGGTGTTTGATTATTGATTTTAAAAATGCATGGGGTTGCAACTTTTTTTAATCTTATGTGCTGTGTTTTTTAGTTGAAACTCTTAAATCCTAATTAATAACCGTGTCAGATTTTTTATATTTCATTGAATGTTACAACAAGAAAACTTACGTTTACAATTATAATATTCAGTAGCAAAGAAGGTCATTCTTCAGATTCGTTATTCTATTTTAGGTCTAAAAACGTGTTTTTGAAAAATCAAAAAAATCGAGCCAAAATATTGCTAGTGCGCACCTAAAACCGTTGTAGCTCCTTAATTTTTGACGGGGATTTTTCCCAAATTCTGTATATTGCCTTGAAAACGCGCGGCTTTTAACACGGCGGGCACTTATTTTGAAAATCAGGAACGGGTCTAATGAGACCTTCGGGTCTTCATGGAAAATTAAAGGACTTTCGTAAATGACCGGCGAAATCGGAATCCTTGCTGTTTTTCTGACCGAAATCATGCAAAATATTTCAAAAATTAGAACCCTAGGCAGGACAAACTTTCGGGGATGCCGGTCTAACGAGGGTTCGCTGGATAAAGTTTTCGAAAGTTTTTTCCATGACTTCATCGCAATTTCAGGTGATAATATTAATAGGAAACTAAGCATCCTTTGCTAAACATTTTCGATTAACAAAACTCTCTTTTTTAAGATGGTGTTATTCGACCAACACCTGCGGAGGTCCGATTGCTTGTCCAGCAGGGGGCGCCACTGCACAGAGAGATGTCTTCAAGTGTCCGACAAAAGCATCTTCTGCAAAAGGTCAGTAGTCAGTAAGATAGAAGTTGAAAATTTAAAAATTACTTTTAGGTCGCCGATATACTGACAAATTGGGACGTAGTCTATATGCGGTAAGTAAAAATTTGCTAAAAGCTGTCACTTTCTAAATAATCTATTGAATAAAGTTAACTTTGGCTGTGAAACAAAAAGACCCTACTTCCTGTCTGAAGAATAGTAGAAGTGACGTAAAGTGAGTTTATTTCTTTATTACCCTGAAAGATGGAGCTGCATCATGCTTCGTTAATATCCACGTTTCCAAAATTGGAATTGGCCGGAAGGAATACCATTCATCTAGCATATTATTTTTTCGAAATCACTTCAAAAAAGTAGGGTGCTAAAAGAAAGAGCCTTGTCACCAGTTAATTAAAAACATAACTAAAAGTAAAACTGAAGCAAAAAACATTTTTCCACCAACATCATCATGTGCAGTCGTGTCCGAGTGGTTAAGGAGATTGACTAGAAATCAATTGGGCTTTGCCCGCGTAGGTTCGAATCCTGCCGACTGCGATTTCTTTTTTAAATATTTTTCTTCAATTTCTATGCGAATATTTTTGATAAAAAAAACTTGGTAAGCGATAGAAAATTTCTATAATTATTTTGGATTCTTATCCTTAATACCGAATACCGCTTTTTCTACTTTTAGTTAAATCTTTTTTAACACTCGAACACGCGAGCGGCATTTTAGGTCCGTTGCAATCAGAATTTCATGGTGATCATTTTTAATAAATACACTATGGGTGGTTGGGTATTCGAAAGTCCGGTAAAAACGCTATTTAAAAATTTTCAAATTTTCGAAATTTTTATTACGTTCAAGTCCATTTATCCAAGTCATTTTATAATCGACTGCCAACAAATCATGACTTGTTCGATAAAAAATGAAAAGAGCTTTCTATTGATATATCGTTTAGACATTTATGGGTTTAAAATTTCAGATTTTCGGGCAAAAGAAAAAATCATGTCATTTTTCAAAAACCGTTGTTGTCACTTGGAAATGCAAAATAGGTGTGTCAAGGCGGTTCGTTCGGTTGTTGTTATACATCATTCTACAGAGCAAGAAAAACTGCACCACATATAGCTTCGAAGAAATTGAAAATACGAGTTTTAGAGTGTGAAGCAAAAGTCCAAAGAAAATCAAAAAATTTATCCTAAAACCATTTTGACGTGAAACTCTGTCTTTTCTAGTCAAACTAACATATCTGACGCCGGATTCGTGTTTAGCGTACTTAAATTGCTTATAAAAATGCTCTTTAAAGTAGAAATATACTTTCAAATTTTGAATTCCGCTCGAGACGAAAAGTATCTGAATCCTTATTGTCTTGAGCGGAATTCAAAATTTGAAAGTATATTTCTACTTTAAAGAGCATTTTTATAAGTGCCGCTCGCGTGTTCGAGTGTTAAAGGTTTTGATTTGTTATATGTTCAGAATGCCTATTCGATTTCGTGAGCTCCCAGCTCTGTTCGTTTTCTACAATATAAAGGGCGTCTAAATATAACAAAACCTTTAAAAAAGATTTAACCAAAAGTAGAAAAAGCAGTATTCGGTATAAAGGATAAGAACCTTATTTTGTTTTATATTGTGTTGTTTCTTGTGCTAAAAACATTTTTTTGACCTTATTCAATATCGGTGACATTGCCCAAATTAGTCTTTGGTGTACAGTCAAACCTCGGTTATTCAGCATATTAGGGCCCCGTGAGACCCTAATTTTAATTCAGCTGTTCTAGTAAAGTCAATCAAAAACAAAAGATAATTTCAGATTGATCAAATACTTTGAAGTAGACTGCGATCAAAGTCACAACACTTGCGCCGGTATGTTGGCCGTCTCCGAGGAAGCCAAGGCTTTGTATGTTGTCTACAGAGGGTCCACAGTTGACAAACAACTGTTCCAAGTCAGATCTTTCAAACCATTCAACCAATTTCATCTAATCCTCATCTCATTCAGGAGTTCATTCATGGCATCGGAGCTCAGCTGGGTGCTTGGGAGAAATTTGTGAACGGAAGCGGTGTTATGACCTACTTCTATGCCGCTTTTAAAAAACTATTCCTGGAAGGGGGCATGAAGGAATCGCTCATGAAGCTGAAACAATCTCACGAGGGCTACCGAGTTTGGGTATACCTGAACTTTTCTCGGCACTCTTGGCTTGCAATCAAATTCCTTCAATTTTCAGGTAACTGGCCATTCCCTAGGTGCCAGCCTAGCCTCAATGACCGCCCTATACCTGGTCAATCAGACCATTTTTCCGTCAGAGAAAGTCAAGCTAGTCACTTTTGGGGAGCCCAGAACAGGTATTTTTGGGAGCCGACTCTTGTTTGAATTAAAATAATGGTATTTGCAGGAAATTTGAAGTACGCGAAAGCGATTGAGCAAGCTATCAGTTTCCGTTACAGAGTGATCAACAGAAATGATATCGTAAGTTTTTAGTTAAATTCCATATTAAAAATTTTATATATTCAAGCTAAAAAAGTCATAGTCGTTTTAAAAAAGGTATATTTCTTGAGATTAGAGTTTAAATTTATTTACATTCTGATTGCTTTGATCTAATCCCTACCTATTTTAAATATTATGATAAAAACCAGCTTCTTTTGAGCACACCACCGATGTAAGTCCAGAATTTAGGTCAAAGTTAAGGCAAAAAAATTACTTGAAAATTAATTTGCATTCAAAAACGCCAAATTTTGCATCTTCTGCAATTATTTAACACTAAAATGTAGCCTTTAATCCCCTCTACAAACTAGCCAAACAGAATTTTAAAAATTTAGGGCATAAATATCAGGATCTCAAGACATTTTGAGTACAGGTCAGACATTTAGACAGGTCAGACATCTAGTCATTTATAGTCATTTTTCGGCTTTTTGATTTTCTTGACCACCATCGAAGGTTAGAAATTTCACGCGTCGAGACGAAAGTCGACGCTTCAAAATGACTCGACGCGTCGAAGTCGAAAATTTCGACGTGTTGAGTCGAGTCGAAAGTCGAAAATTTCCGACTTTCCGACGTGAAAAGTCAAATTCGACGCCTCGAGTCAACAATCCTAATTGAGTAGAATTTTCAAAATGGGGCACTTTTATTTATCTTCCATTTCAAAATTTTCAATTCGCCGTTAAAATTTAGATATTTGCCTTTGCACTTCAGATAGTCCCATAACAAATTTCATCGTTTAGGTGACTAATATTCCTCAGTCCATGGACCCTGACAATCTCTTGCTATCTGTGGCTGGTGCAGAGCGTCAACCATATTTCTACAGATATGCTGTAAATATTTTCGTATTTTAATAAAATAATATAGTAAAGCTCTATTTCGCAGATCCACTACAACTCTGGAATGGAAAGAGACGACGAGTTTGACCTTTGCGAATACCCAGAAGACCACCACTGCAGGAATCTAGCCTTGGCTGGAGATGTTAACGATCACATGTAAATCATATTAATTTTTTTCCAGGTTGAAAAATTAATATTTTTTTGTATTTTTCAGGACCTATTTTGGCATTAAAGCAGAAGACTACCTCAAAGCAGGCTGTCCTAAAAACTTGCTTTTGTAGCTTTAAATGACTATTGCCTCCCTACTTATGAAAAATATATCTACTCCTGCTATCAAACTGCATAAGCAAATATTAATTAATAATTACTATTAAGGTGGTCTCAGAATAAAGATTGGTTGTAGCCAAAAATTGATTTTTTCCTCCCTGATATAATGTCCTGATTTTTAGAATGTGCGCTTTAAAATTTATAATTTTTTTGAGACATCACGACTATGTTTTGTTGTTATTTGGTAAAACCTGTCACCACAGGCAATTTGGTATATTGGAATACGTTTTTCGTTATCAAAACAATGGCTAATTTTGAGGGCGCCTACAGTCAAAGTTCAATTAAACATACACCCTGGGGACTGAGCCCAGGTGTATGTTTAATTGAACTGTATGTTGAATCGAGCTTCGACCGTATTCAAAAAATCAACCTTTATTCTATCAAAATTCAAAAGGGAACAACAAAGGTCCTATAGCAGAATAAATTCCCGAGCAAACCTCATTACGTACGTCATCATTTAAAAAAATTTCACATTCTTGTTTGTATAGTGTATCTTTTTTCTTTCCAATGTGTATTTCCGTTTATACTGAACAAACTTAAAGGACTATGGCTACTCTTTTTAAATTGTAGCCCGCCAATTCAAAATTGTTTACCTAATCATTGAATTTTCTGTACGGATTTTTTAACTTGGTTACTTACAAAACAAGGCCTATCATTTAATTTTAGGTAAACTTTTGGGTGTACGGCCAGTTCGCCACGCGGCCAGTTCGCCACGGCCAGTTCGCTACGCTTTTCAAAATGGCCAGTTCGCCACGCTTTTTTCCACTTATTGAATTGCTATATTTTTGTCTCGAAAAGTTTCCTGGTTATTTAAATTTTTTTGGCATTCTATGAACCATAAGCAGTTCAGCTGGATGGTCCATGCAACAACATAGCTCACTGATGGTCCGGTTGCAACGAAATAATATCTTATATATTCTTTGGGTTCCGAAACCTGGTTTCTGTTCCAAATGAAGCATCCTAAGCACAGTTTGACGGTAATCAATAATTTTTAAAGTGTTTTTTGATGCACTTCAGGAGGGGTGCACTTAGGGGGTGGGGGTGGGGATCCGGACACTTCCTTCCCGGACATTTCTTTCCCGACATTTCTTTCCCGACACTTCTTTCCCGGACATTTCTTTCCCTTTCAGAGCAGCTTCTATAGGCACCCGAAAAAAGCTACCATTTCGATAAACAAAAGCCATGACTGAAAGAAACAAAATATAATACAGTTGCTTACTACAGATGATAAAACACAGCAAAAAAGTACAATTAAAAATTTATGCAACAATTTAAAACTTATAAGAAAATTCGGAAATGGGAAAGAAATGTCGGGGAAAGAAATCTCCGGAAAGAACTGTCCGGGAAAGAACTGTCCGGGAAAGAAGTGTCATGTACCCTGGGGGTGCACTTCAAAGGGGTTGCACTTCAAGTTTTACGAAATAATTTTACAAAATAAAAAGGTAAAAAAGCAGAAAAAATGATCCGTACTCGGCAGGATTCGAACCTGCGCGGGCAAAGCCCAACAGATTTCTCTATGAGGTAGCAGTCTGTCACCTTAACCACTCGGTCACGAGTACACGTGTTGCAAATGTAGAATGGAAGTTACATAAATTCTATGAGCTATTCAAAAAATGAACTAAGTCTTAAAAAATTAGCCTTTAAAAAATTTAAGTGCTGTGCTCAATATCCACTCTTATATCGATGTTGCTATGATAGAATAAAAAATTAGTGCATGACTGTCTTCTCAAAATTCATATGAACATTTATATGAGAATTGCAATATAAAAAGCAGAACATGAACTTTTAGAAGATTTATTCTGTTTTAGAGTACCTTATTTTCTTTATTAGTTACCCCGGGGTGATAATTTAAAACCCCTAAAAATCGAAAAAAAACGGGTCGATTTTGAGATTTTTGTGTGCTCAACCAAAATCTAAAAAGAGGGGGTAATTAGTATGGAAATGATGCTACAGTCAAACCTCGATACAGTGGCCCCCACCTCAAGTTCTTTCCCACCTAGGGTCCGACACTTTTTTTAACCCCATTTTTGAAATAATTTATCGATTCTGTTTTGACAGTCTGGTCGCAAATGTCGTAAGGATTCCGATTTTGCCGATCGTTTTTCAATAACTAAATAGTTTTTGCATTTAAAAAGCAAAACCTCGATATAGTGGCCCCCCTTAAAAAAATTAGAGGGCCACTATATCGAGGTTTTGCTTTTTAAATGCAAAAACTATTTAGTTATTGAAAAACGATCGGCAAAATCGGAATCCTTACGACATTTGCGACCAGACTGTCAAAACAGAATCTATAAATTATTTCAAAAATGGGGTTAAAAAAAGTGTCGGACCCTAGGTGGGAACGAACTTGAGGTGGGGGCCACTGTATCGAGGTTTGACTGTATGACCCTACGAGTTTGTATGACCAATTTGTGAGATAACTTTGTGGGGCATCTAAGTACCCTTCCTAAGGCAAAAGTTAAATTTGGTCAATTTTTGTCTAAAAATGGGTTTTTTATGTATAAAAGGCCAGAAAATAGCTTTTTATCATTTTCAGCGCATGAAAATTACTTAAAGGGACATACCAGCCAGGGCCGTAAATCTCGGCACCAGCTAAACTTCAGGCACCTGTTTCTAGCAGTTATTGATATTACCCAGCCCGGTGCCGCTACGTAGACAGGCTTAGGTGATAATTTTTTATTATTCCTAGCCCGGTTCCGATGCTTGAGCTACCTAATAATCCGCGGCATTGTGCTGGCTGATATTAATAACTGCTAGAAACAGGTGCCTGAAGTTTAGCCGGTGCCGAGATTTACAGCACTGATACCAGCGCGTTACACTGCAATTAAGGCGGGGACCAGCAATTTATTTGTCTCTTGACTATTTTCTATAACCTTTCTATCTGACCCGACGAAAGTTTTCTGCCTATTTTTTAAAAGTAGGATAAGGTCATAAATATCAGATTTGAGCTGAAACGAGTGAAAACAAGGGCGATTTTTAAAAAATTGCTGGTTCTCGCCTTAATTTGCAATGTAACGCGCTGGCATGCCTCTTTAATGGATGTTGAAGCACTTTCCTCAAATAATAATAAAATGCGCAAACCAACCTCACCGCCCCACACAAACTCCACCACCGCCCACTCAACTACATAAGTGCCCAAAAAGATCCTGCCCGTAAATTTTATTTTGAGCAAATTTTTTTTATTGTTTTATTTGAAATCGTTGGAGGAAGTTCATACAATTCTGATCTTCAGGGTTGCCTCATAATCCTTTTTACTTACATTACTTCTGTTTTTAGATATGTGTTGTTTTTTTTTTTCAAACTCCCAAAGTCGGAAAATTTTTTATGTCAATTACCAGATTTTTTGATGCTTGACTAAAATTTAAAAAAGCGGAATCGAAAGAGCTTATGAGAGCATTAAACAGCTTTACAGAAAAATTTCTTTAAGCTGAGATATATGTTCTCAAAATAAGGTTCGAAGGTGTGGGCTTATTAGAGGAAATACTTTATGCTGAAATAACAACCCGAAAGTTTTTCCTTAGTGAAAAGAAAAAAAATTTTGTTAACAATACTTGGTTGGGTTGAGCCAATACTTGGCTCAACCAATTGGTTGAGCACCCAAAAATCTCAAAATCGAAATATTTTTTTCCGATTTTTTAAGGGTTGAAACATAAACGCCCATGGGCGATTAAAAGAGTGAATACGGTAGTACCACTTTTTGACAAAATGGCCAATTTGGCCAAATGTACTTTATCTAAAAAATTTAGCTACCTACCTTGAATGAAACTTACATTAATTATCTATTCAAATTAGTCCTCTGAATAAACCCTAAGTGTGCTACCATATTATATCTTATGATTTTTTTATCAGACTACCGACTCAATGATTGAAGCAATGGCTCAGACACATGCTGACACCTGCGTATTTGCCCACTCCACTAACAGAAATAACACAGGCGAGAACTTTTACTACACTACAGCTCAAGTGCAAAACTGTTAGTTGGCTTTTTTATTTATTTTCCTTCCAAAATGTTTACTACTTCCATTTGATATGCTAAGCTGTTCTAATCGGTTCCTTCAATTTATTTTAACACCACACCTGGTGCTTATTGGACACAGGCCAGTTGCCGGCTTGCTGGCATATGTTTAAGATGCGCACATCCACACACCCGGAAATTTTTTTGTTTTTTCAAAATTTTTTCTATAAAAAAACGTCTAAAAACTGCACGAAAAATCAGCAAGAGGATCAAGGCAAAGAGCCCTAATAGTAGCATAAAGCCGAATTCTCTTTACTTAAATCTGTTTATTAATTAAATTTCAGTGGTGTCCCGGCAAATTCACCCTTGTTGTCTGCAACTATTTTCCAGCGTTGGTTATTTTTTTTGTAAATACAGGCTGTGGCAAGTTTTTTCCGCTCATCTTTTTTATTGGATAGCCCATCCAGTTGCATTTTCTTTTCGTATTAAATAGGTTCTTTTCAATAACGGTTTTATTATTAAACAAAAAAAAGGAAAAAGGTGCTACTTTTTGAGGAAATTTTTATTCTGGCCGACTGAAAAAATGAAAAAATATTGAATTTTTGCGTAATTTTGAGCTTTTTGTACGCTTTTGCTACTGCCATTGACGAAACTCCGCGGTTGACACTTATAGCCAGTGTTGTCCATTTGGCTCGAGCGAGCCAAACGCAAGACCTAAAATCGCATGTCCTAGCGAGCCAAATGGGTTCGAGCCATATGGCTCGCCTTTTTTTTATATACGCGAGCCAATTGGCTCGCCTACTTGTTTTTTCAAGCGAGCCGAACGCGAGCCAAAACCATACGAGCCATTTGTGTCGCGAACCATTTGGCTCGCAAACAAAAACGAATGGTTCGGCTCGCGCTTTTATGTGAGTTTTGAACGTCAATTTATTGTTAAAGACAAATAAAAGGACAAATAAAGTGTTACTAGCTTAATATTTGCAAAAAATCAGTCAAAAATTGAAAAATAAACTAGATTTAGGCTTTATTTCAGCAAACAATATTTTGCGCGAGCCGAACCATACGCTTATTATAGATGCGAGCCAAATGGCTCGCGAGCTAAGAAGCTCTTGTCACGTTGTTCTTTAACTTGGCGAGCCATATGGCTCGCCGACATAGCTATTTAACGAGCGAGCTGCTCGCTCGCAAACGAGCCAAATGCACAACACTGCTTATATCTTTTTATGACTCCGTCAATCACTTCTTGAAAAATTTTGGTGAAGGACATCTAAATTTTTTCCTCGAGTTTATTTAAGTTTTCTGTCAGTAAACTTACCGGTAAAATTGATTTCTTAGTAAAATTTATAGGTAAAGACTGTTAGAGAGCCACGCCAGAAGAGCCGGCTAATCCTAAGGTCTCTTCCTACGGATCTAAAAATGCATCAGGCTTATCTATCGGCGAGTGTTCCTTATCCCGTCGCATTTCTAAATGGTGCTGGAAATTTTGCTGGACAGTCTTACGAGATTGAATTTTAATACAGTGGACGCAAACCTGGGGACCACCCTAGCTTCGAATAGGGGGTCGCGTTATATCGGAGGCTAAGACAAAAAACCTTGATTTCGAGTTTTTACATTTTAGCACTATGCTGTAGCGCGTATCAGGAGCTACAAAAGCCTTTTTTACAGAATAGTTATAAAAAAATCTAATCGGTAAGATATAGCCTTTTGAAAAAATCCTTAAGAATGACAAGAATCCGAAAAAGTTGAAAAAACTTCAATTTGGTTATTCTTTGTTTTTTCAGAAGCCATACCTCGGCACTCAAATTTTCGAAAATTATTATGTAGAACAATTTTTTGTAGCTCTTGGTCTGCGCTACAACATAGCGCTCGGACCACACTGCATTTGTTTTCTCAGGGTCCACCGAGAAATTTTTTGGGATTTTATGAACACATATAGAGCCAAACTCGACATGAGGATTACAGTCAACTCCCCTATAACCTGGTACATTTTTTTGAAAGAGTGTCGGACCCTAGGTAGGAGCAAACTTGTGGGGGTGCCGAGTTATTAGGACTCGACTGTATTCACAAAAACTTCAATTGACTCGACTTTATACTATTTTTTTTGCAGTGGTAACTACATTGGCTCCAGCGTCTACGAGAAAGGAAGTGCTTGCTCTCGAGACTCAGAATGCACCACATACTCTAGCTCTGCTTGTGATACTATTTCTGGATTGTGCTTTCATAATTGACATGAAATTGACACTGATGTCAGGCTGACATCTAAAATGACAATGATATCTAAATGTTGACATCTAAACTGACACTAACATGACACAAAACTGACCTGTCTGCTTTAAAGGGGCATGCTCGTCGCTGATGGGAACATTTTGAAAGGCGGGTACCAGCGAGATTCAAACGAGAATTAATTTAACGAAATTTTAGAAAAGTCGAGGAAAAATTATACCTCCAGTGGGAATTGAACCGACGAACAACTTTCGCAGTTCGCCGCCCTATCCACTAGCATAGTGGGGCGCCCGTCCGACGGGGACGGCCGGACCCGTCCCGTCCGGACGGTCTAGCAGTTGGCCTAACAAATATGGACAGTCTTCTTTCTAGAATATAAACTTACATGTTCTAGTGCCAAAAACACAGCGACCGTCCATGCTCGTCCACCTTTTTCAATCGACCGGCCGCCACCGTCTTAAAAATTGTTATTTTTCAGAAAAAACATCTTTTAGGACGGTGGCAACCGGTCGATTGAAAAAGGTGGAGGGGCATGGACGGTCGCTGTGTTTTTTGCATTAAAACATGATAGTTCATGTTCTAGAAAGTAGACCGTCCAGATTTGTTGAGCCAATTGCTAGACCGTCCGGACGCGACGGGCGCCCACTATGCCTACTAGGCCACCGATGTTATTGAAAGAAGGAAGAGTTTTTGATTACTTATTGCCCACGCCCTCGTTCGAATTGACCTGGTACCCGCCTTTCAAAATATTCCATCGGGGGTGAGCATGCCCCTTTAAAGTGACACTGAAACTGGCGTGATGTTGACACTGATATGACACAATGACATTGACACTGACACTAAATGTCAGTGTCAATGTCATTGTGATGTCACTCAGTCAGCGTCAGTGTCCGATGTCAATTGTGAAAATACTGGAAATTAGTATCGAATTTGTAAAAATTTATACATTTTTAATTTACCGTATTTCCTCTAATAGCCGCCCGGGGCGCTTATTTTTTGAATGGCCTCTAGGGGGGCGCTTATTAGAGGGGGGGCGGCTATTAGAGGGGGGGGCGCTTATATTTTCAACCAGTCGGCGCCGCAGGCGCCGACAAAAAAATTTGAAACACAATGGAAGCGAGGTAAATTTTTATTCAAATTTCATAACAACAAAAAATTAACAAACAATCAAATACAATGTAGCTCTGGAATTGTTTCATAATTTTCAAACTCAAGAGATTCATCGCTCAAGTAGCCGTTCTCTTCATCTTCTTCTGCGTCCACTTTTTCGACGGCAGGCACTTGCCCGATTGCTGATCGCGCCATTTGCAATTCGATGAGTCCGTCCGGATGAGATCCATGGCGCTAAAAAAGGAGCGTAAAAACAGCAAAAATCACCGCACAAACTGGAAAAAAATTGACAATGATTTGACAACAACAAAAATTGCACAGAAAATTTTTCCAGTCAAGACAAATTGAATGCGATTTTTTTGAGGGGGCGCTTATTAGAGGGGGGCGCTTATTTTTTGGATGACCTCTAGGGGGGGCGCTTATTAGAGGGGGGGCGGCTATTAGAGGGGGGGCGCCTATTAGAGGAAATACGGTAAGTGATTGTTTCCGTTTCTTGATCTCGAAGGTTACTAATAAAAGTCGGAGTCTTCCTATCACCTTAATTATATCACTCATAATAGTGGCCTGTATATCCAATATGTGATCGCTTAAAGTATCTATCAAATCAGAAAAAATAATTGAAAAGGGAAACCCTGACTGTGACCTGGTTGAACTTCGATGAATTTTTTTTCGCGTATTCTTGAAGAGCGTGCACAAGACTCATGAGATATTAGCTCCACAGTTTGAAAGTCAACAAAAGGTGGAACAGTGGCTCTTGGGTCAGTTAAGAAAAACCATGATACGGTATCAAGGTGTTTTAAAACTTTGAAGTGTCAGTTGTACTACTTTTGTAGACCTTCAGAGCTAGAGAACAGGAAGAAACCTATGCAAGAATACGCAAAAAATTAAATCAAAGTTCCCCAGGTCATAGTTAGGGTCCAATTCTTGTAAAAAGGAAGTCGAATACTAAATTGGAACCGTGTGCAACCACATAATTTTTTACATAAATCTAAAGCGCATAGTATATCAGTTGGTTTGCATTATATCCATCAACCATGACAATTAAATTTTTATTTACAGTCAACCCTCGATTTAACGATACCCTGGGGACCGACTTGTGATGTCGTTAAATCGAGGGTGTCGTTAAATCGGGGTTCACTTTGACTAAATTTCAGTCAAAGCCAACCAAATTGGCTCATTTTCGGGTGTCGTTAAATCGGGGTGTCGTTAAATAGAGGGTGGACTGTATTCAAATGAAGAATAACATTCGTCAGTTCTCTACCCAGTCAAATGATCGATAAAATGTAAAAATTACATCAAAAGCAAACAAATTGTACAAAAGAAAGAGCAACATTTTTGCTGAGATATCATTATTGATTTTCCAGTGTTTTTTAATCTACTTTCACTTCTTTTTTAGCCGAGAATTACTAATTGAAAAGTCATTTTTGTATGTTTTAAACTTTTTTTTTATCAATTTCCAAGTTTTCATCATTTCTCCGTATGTTATATGGGGTCGTTTGTCATATAGAGTGTATGTATTAGAAAGCTCTCACTGCATGTGTCATTTTAATTATAATATAATTTATTTGGTTTTGTTAATCTCAGGCTTTGTTCCACTACTAAGGATTTATTGGCACTTGTGCACTTTTAAGGGGGGGGGGGGGCTTGTTATTATTAACCGAGAATAGGGTTTTTAAGTCTCCCAAGTAATTTTTGTACGTTAAAAACAATAAAAGATTAAAACGTCAAAAAAAATCCTTGGTTGCAGTGACAAATTCACCCCCTCCCCGTGCTCCAACGGAGGAGATGATCTCATATTCGTGTTTCTCGACCACGATTTCATGAAAAAGACAAAATGATTTGAAAACCGAATTTCGGGTCTGACTATTAAACTCGAACAAGGTTTTCGTTTCAGTCATGTCTACTAGACATGGATCAGCCGGTGATGCAGGGTGATGCTACCGAGTGCCCTGGCTCAGTACACAGTTGTCTGCTTGTTGTACAGAAGTCCGGTCGTGAAATAGATAAACGGTGTCATAAATTTCAATGCTGGCCGGCACCTTTTTTAAATTGCCTGATGATTTCGCCAGAAGACGTTCATATTGAATCTTATATTTTTACTAATCGAATGACTTAATGAGTGACTATATGCTCGAAAAAAATTCCTCGCTGAAATTGGACTTTTCATAGCTATTCACAGCTAATACAAAAAGCGGCCCCAAGTACACAACACACGCCTTGATTCTCCTGTTTTTTAACTTTCGTTTTTTATGTAGTTACAATTTTTTAGCGCAATGCCAGAAAAAAAGAAGATACAGTAAAACTTCGATAACCCGGCACTCCCTCAAGTTCGTTGTCATCTGGGGTCCGACTTTTTTTAGCTCAATTTCTGTTTTGTTTTACCACTTTTGTTTTGAAAGTATGGTCGGAAAAATCGTGAAGATACCGATTTTGCAAATCATCTTTTAAAAATCCCACAATGTTGCTTTTAAAAATCGAAACTTCGACAAGCCGGCACTATATTTTTAAAAGGGGTTTTTAAAAAGCGAAATTGTAGGATTTTAAAAAAAAGATCTGCAGAATCGAAATCCTTGCAGTTTTTCCGACCAAACTGTCATAACAAAAGTGGTGAAAGAATACGAAAATTGAGCCTCAAGCAAGAACGAACCTGAGGGGGTGCCGGGTTATGGAAGTCCGACTGTAGTGAAAATTTCAGGTAGATCGCTTTTTGCCTTCTACTGAAAATTCACTATGAAAGCCATGTATTTTTAGCCTAACGCAATTAAGTCTTCTAGTCTAACTATCGCCAGAAAAGCTAAAAAAATATCAAATCATTCTCTTGGGGGAAGTCTTCACTTTGAGACTCCATGTGACAAATTTCTGCCAGGACTAAGCAGAAACTAAATTTTTATTTTGTTTTTGACATTCCCGCTTAAAAATCTGAGCCAGACAATTCGGTTTGCAATTTAAAAAAAAATTGAAAGAAGGTGTAATAAAGTCTAACTAAAAAATTTGTAATAATATTAAAATGAATACATTAAAAATATAATTTTTAGCGTCTAAAAAGTTGTTTATTAATGTTGTGTCTACTGCACAATCGATTCGTCCAGTTATTTGGAGTGAAAAGAATTTTTTTGAATGGCTAGTCGATTTTAAAATAGTTTTGAACAACCAGTTTTCCACCTGTCTTTACTTTTTGTTGTTCTAAAAAAGTGGCCATAATTATGCGTGACTGGCCTTTGTTTTGTTGGTTTTGATGGCCTAGTTTGATAAGACTTTCGCATCCGTATTTTGCTCATTTATTTACTTTTTGATTCATGTGTAGGTGTGCATGTTATTACTTTAATTTTTTTCAGCAATTTTCTCAATTTTGAACTGCTCTCTTTTAAAGAACTGCTCTTCTCTTTCAACTGCTCTCTTCTCTTCTAAACTTATACTAATTTAGTTTGAGAAAGAGCTGAAAAACGAGTTAACACGAAAAAGATGATTTTCGACGTTACTGGAATATAGCCCACCCAAAAAAGCTATTGGAATATACCCTCTCATATAATTTTTTGCAGGGTGCTTAAAACCACCAATTTTAAAAAAAAAAAGTTGTACAAAAGTCCTTGCTGGTAATGGATAGGCCCTGAGCCTAAACCAAAGCCTACGGGCTTAATCCTAAGCATGAAGACTGACATACGACTCGATAAACATTGTGACTCGATACGCCAACTCGATACACCGGGTCTCGAGTTCGACTCCCGCCGATTGTTATTTTTATATTTGACATTTTTGTATTCTTTTGTATCAATATTCATCACTTCTAACCATATATTTACTTTGATAATGGCTAAACATTCGGAAAGCAGCTTAAATTTATGCGATGCCGCTGGATACCCTATTTCTTATTTATCACTTGAAGGGTATATTTTTTGAGGGTGGTATGTTCTGGGAGCGGTATACTCTTAGAATATTTGAGTTAATTTTTTTCACTGTTTTAGTATCGTGTAGGCCAGAATACAGTATCAGCTTTTAAACAAGCTGTCAAACTACATTGAGGTATTTTTAAAACGTAGATATTTAGAAGGTTAAATGAACCAGCTTTTACGCTTTTGTTACTTCATTCAAACTCCAAATTTCTATATTTCTGAAATCATTCAAAGAACTTTCATAGCTTGTTAGAAAGCTGAGATCCTCGGCTACACGATACTAGCAAATTGAAAAAAATCATAAAAATTCGTGACATATTTTGGCTTTTTAGCAAACCAAATCATATTATGCCGGAACCATGCCTCTTGTTTGACACTGCGAATTCAAACTTATTATTGACATTCACATTTTTTCAAATTTGAGTGCTTTTTTGGCCATGTCTAGGCTTTTTTCTTCAAATTTTTGAGCTTAGGCAATAAATAGGCCAGTGAGTGTTTAGATTGGCTCAAAAATATGTTCCGAAGAGCCACAGAACTCCAGTCCCTTTTGTCTCGAAACTTCTGCGGCGGTAAATTGAACCTCTACAATTGAACCCCGGTAAATTGAACCTCCAAATTTGTGTTGGTGGGATTTTTTGGCTTTTAATTCTCATTACCAATACAATAGAATCTTTCACCACAAGGGTTTTCAATTCCACCACATTATTAAAATTTTGATCATTAATTTTAAAAAGGCACAGATTTCTAAATCGAGCTTTTGCTCGATTTAGAGTTTTATGTTTTTTAAATATGGTTTTGTAGCCATATTTTGTCGACAATCCGGCGTTGTGGTTCTAAACAATCCGAATTCATAAATTTTTTCAAAATGCCCTAAAATTGAAACTTAATAATAGACTGATAAACCTTTTTCGATAGTTTTTCTCCTTTTCCTTTCTGTTTTTAAGGCCTTTTTCGGAGGACTTTCGAAATTCCAATATTGATAATGCTCATCCAAATTTTTATTTTGCATAAATTTGTCTGATATCGCAACACCAAATTGTCTAAAAAACATGTCTCTAAACCAAATTTCAAATAAACACAAAACTTGGAATAATCTTTTCGTGTCGAAATATCTCCTTAAAATCTTTCACCCTCTTTAATTGATCGAAAGCTGAGCGCGGTAACAACATATTAGCACTTTGTTGTGCTTTGGTTAATGCATATCTTTGATAATTTAGGGCGTGTTATGGATAGGGGAACATGTAGTACATGTTTTTGGGTGAAATGGACAAAAAAGTTAAAGTGTAGCGAGTCGCAAAAAGTGTAGCGAGTCACAATTGTAGCGAGTCGAAGTTTTACCGAGCAGTTTTTGTAAGGTGAAAGATTTTAAGGAGATATTTTCGACACGAAAAGATTATTCGACGCTACTGTCATAAACCAAACCCTCTCTCCAAAAATCGACTTTTTGGGAGTGTCTAAAAAACCATTTTTATGCAATAATTTTGCATAAAAGGACATAAAGGCAGTTTAAAAGAGATTATGGGCTGTATTGGGAGGGGAAGGGAATGATACAGGGGCCACTTTTTTTAGCTGCTTTACCATGTTTTTCTACTCGCGCCGTGGCAAAAATAGACTCTATATGCATTTTATGATCAAGTGTACTTCTCAGAATCATGTCTAAGGTAAGTGCGTGCGCGCATCTCTAACTCTCAAGCCTCCTGCGCCCCCAAAGGGGGCAGGGGGCTTGGTTGCTTGGGTTGAGATGCGCACACCCACATACCTTAGACGCAAATCACTCGAAAGTGACTCTGGATGCATGAAAAACATGCATACCATAGTTATTTATGCGGTAGGCCCAGTATTCAAAACTATGTTCAACATCTTTGCTTTTTCGCCGAAAAGCATTTCCCTCGTTTTACAAGGCCGGGCCAGAGACCCAGAATCCAAAAATTTAGCTTAGCACTCAAAAAGTGCTAGGCCTAGGTGCAAAACCGCGAGGTCCACCCCGCCGATCTGCTTGGTCCATGAAAGTACTTATTCTTTGGTTTAGAGCCATGTTTTTAGACAATTCGGTGTTGCGATCTCAGACAATTTATGCAAAATAAAAATTTGGATGAGCATTATCAATATTGGAATTTCGAAATTCTTTCGAAAAATGCCTTAAAAACAGAAAAGGAAAAGGAGAAAAACTATCGAAAAAGGTTTATCAAGTAAGCTGATAACGAATCCGGTCTCAGTCTCTTATTATTCTGACCATAAATCCACCCTTGGAAATCTTTTTTACCACTTTTCAAGTTCAATAAAAACCCTTTATGTAGCTACTTTCCGGCTAAATTTCATACAAATGACCTACCATTTTAAGGCCCTGAGTTTAAGCTACATTTTGGTCATTTACTCGAGATTTGACAGTTCTGTACATGTGGAGAAAATCTGCTTTGAACAAACTCGGTCCTTTCATACAGAAAAAATATACTTTTTTTTGCTAATTTCTCAGTTTAAAATGAACAAGTTAAAGGCTGATTTGAAAGCGCAGAGAATCGCGCTTTAGAAAAATGTTGAACTTAAATAAACAAATAATTGTAAAAAATTAGTCAACCAGCTGTTTCAAAAAAACCACAATTACTATATTAATATAACTATAATGAACAGGGGGGACCAAGGCATATTTCGCAAAAAAACAACAGGGGGGACCAAGGCAAATTTTGGCAACAGCTTCTGCACTAGGACCATGGTCGACGAGTTTTTGCAGAGTTGTTCACAATTAAATTCTGCTTCAGATACTACACTTGTCCTAAACCGTATTTGTTACTAGATTTAAGTAGTATTCCATATTTGCCCGTTGGTCAAATTTTGGCCACTTTTTGAGGATTTTATTTTATTAAAAAACCACGAAATTCTCAAAATATAAACATTAAATACAGTGCTCGCGCGAGCCAAATAGACAACACTGATTAAATATAAACATATGAACATTTTGTTTTTTGCATAAGGTAGAACCATTTTCATGTTACCAACACTCAGGGTTGGCAGGGTGTGGCTTTTCTTGCTCAGGTGTAGCTTTTTGAAAATTTTGAATTTAAAATTTGATGACAAGCTTCGGGAGTGGCTCAAAAGCCACACCGTAACACACATACAAAAAATTCAGGGGTGTTGCTTGGGTGTGGCTTTTCAGCTGAACGGGTGTGGCTCGGGTGGGGCTTAGTTATTTATCTTCATATTATGGAGGTGATGTCCGTGACGCTTTTTGCGTTTTTTTCGATTTTTAGTCGCGTTTTTAAGGCTTTCCACCCCAGCATGTTAATTCAGTAGAGTTTTTCAAGGCGCATCTTTGCGCTATCGTACAGAACTCCGACACGGTGCATTGTTAGTTAATAAAGCAAAACAAACCTGTGATAGGCAAGTTTTTTGGGGTGCGTGACAACGAGCAAATGGGCCGAGGAAATGGGTGTGGCTTTTCAAGCCACACCAAAGCTTGCCATCAAAAAGATAGGGCTGTGCCAGGGGTGTGGCTAGAAAAGCTACACTCTGCCAACCCTGCCAGCACTACAATTCAGCTACAACAAAAGTTCGGAATTTTACGGAAGAAAATTTCACCTAAAATATGCGAAATTTTGATTTTTCATAACCATGATAACCAGTATCATGGTGCAAAACCAAAATTTTCGAAAAATCATCCATGGAGGCTGTTTGAAACCAAAATTTTTTCTTATGATAGATCAATAATCACTGCTTTTTCCGGAGTTTCTTCTTGTCTTTCTTGTAAAAATGCGAAAATCTTTTTTAATGGAACAAGTTCGCAATGGTTTTATCTCAAGGAAAATTCTCGGAGCACTTAACCTATACCCCACCAGACAATTAACCTTGACCCCACCAGTCAATTAACCTTGACCCCACCAGTCAATTAACCTTGACCCCCACCAGTCAAAAAATTCTTTATTTGATTATTTAAAACAGTATATTAACGATACTATTCATTAAACAAACGACAAATTAACGTTTATGTGCTCTATAAGTAATTAAATAAAAGCATTAATTGACTGGTGGGGGTCAAGGTTAATGGACTAATGTGGTGTATATGTAGCTAATTAGAAGAACTAGTTAGTTAAAAAGGTAAAACAGCAACCGGATACAAATTGTAACCGGATATAGTGACAAATTTTGCCTTGGTTCCCCCTGTTAATTTTTTTCAACTTTTTCGATTTCTCGAATTTTTACGCACTTAGGCTCAGGGTAGGCCAGCGCCCGTTAGGACGGACTCAAACGTGCGGTTTAAACATACTTTTTGTACTTTAGAAAAAATTTGTATCCGGTTGCTGTATCCGGTTACAATTTGTATCCGGTTGCTGGTCAGTCAGTTAAAAAGGCGCATAAACTATATTATTTATTGAAAAAACAAAAAAACTAACTCTCATATGCTGTTTTGAATAATCAA
Source organism: Ditylenchus dipsaci (assembly GCA_004194705.1). Lineage (NCBI taxonomy): Eukaryota > Metazoa > Nematoda > Chromadorea > Rhabditida > Anguinidae > Ditylenchus > Ditylenchus dipsaci. Next base: position 649,649 of record SADC01000904.1, on the reverse strand, counting down.
ATAAAGAATTTTTGACTGGTGGGGATCAAGGTTAATCGACTGGTGGGGGTATAGGTAAATTTAGCCTTATTTTCTTAGAACAAATCGTAGTCCAATTCTTATTCATGACGAACAGTAATCTCACCATTAACAGGAACAAAAATTAAAAAATGTGTCCACAAATAATGAAGAGCGTCTGAACCTCAGCATTTCTTTCTCCGAATTTCTCCGTATTCGAGAGAATTGAAAACCGGGTTTTGAAAGTGAAAAGAAAGCAAAAAATCGCCCAGTTATGTATTTGTCGGGTAAATAACACTTGAAGCATCTGAGAAAATGAATTTTCCTTGGGGCGTACATCCTCTAAGACCTCGATTAGCGGTCATCTAGTCAACAAAAATTAAAACTCCAATAAAATTCAAAGAATTTCAGTTAAATTGATAACTGTCATATTTTACACGCGATATTGAAATTTATATTCAACATACACCATATTTCGTCACTTACCTTGCTTTAATATTTTTGTGACTAACTGAAGCATCACTATGGTTCAAAGCTCATATTCTCTAAATGGCAGTAATGAGGTGAGAAAATTTAATGGGAATAGTAATAAAATAATAAAAATTTTGAGCATATAGAATAAGCAAAAGCCGATATTTTTTCACGACTTTGTATAATTGACTGTATATTATATCCACTTTATAAAATGTCAACAAGCACAGTTTTCCAATGGCCCTCAACATGATTCGAAATAGGAAACAAGAAATGGCATCTCTACAAATAATTTAGAAAATCATTTGGAGAGAAGAGAAACGGTTTCCGGAAAATTAAAAAACCGTTGTTTGAAACGGAAGTATATCAGGGCCATTAAGCATGTTAGTTTCGGCCCTGCATTGCCTGATGATTTTCATCAGCCACAAAAAGACCAAAGAAAACAATCGGTGTCTGTCTCTAAGATTATATAAACTTTTAGCTCAAATCATGCTTAGGCAATAGTTGGAAATATATTTTAGAATGCAATCTTTGTTACAAGGTTTAAGGGCGATTTTTTTCTAATTTCGGACCTGGACCTGTACCAAGAGTCTGATACCGATTTTCGATATTCCACATTATCACACTAATATCTTATTTACGATACGCTGAACACGATAGCATGCATCGGTTTTTCCGATTCCTGACTCAGTTTTGAGATAATGACCTCCGAAGTTAAGCACTCGGAAACTTGACATTCTTTTAAACATCGGACTCGTGAACATCGTACCCGACTTGCATTTAAAAGTGCTCTTAGTGCTAAGTGCTCTGTCATACTTCAAATTTCTCTCAAGACCAAAATATTCGAATAAGCACGGGGTTTCAGAATTTTGAAAGTGAGTTTTATCATCAATTTCAATTTTGCATGAGGTCAGCTAAATTTTTCAGATTGATAAAACCCGATACCTCAAACGAAAGCTGAGAAAATACATGCAAATCGGGCACGCTGATCACGAATCTGGTGTGCGAATTTAGGTTTGATATGTAGAAAAAAAATTTACGTCAAAAGCTGAAAAGAGTTAGGACGACTAGAAAACTTCAAAGGTCATTTTCGGCATCTTACCCTACCCCATTCACAGGAAATTATATACTATTTGAAAGCCAGGGAGTTAAGCTTTCTGATAGCATAAAATTTGGTTTATTCAATTAGCCAAAAATTTCGAGAAAAATGAATTTTTTTGTAAAAAGTCGGTTTCTGAAAGTTAGTTTTTCATAATTACCACTGTTGATCCGACTCTGGCAACCATCACCGGAGCATGTAATGCCTCATTCGAAATTCCATCATCTGGGCTTTCGAATGGCATAAAACACTTGAAAGAAAAATCATGAAAGTACCCTGAACCAACCAAAGTTTTTAAAAAATTACATAAAAATCCCTATCTGCATCTGTAGGTTCAATTTTACTAAAAAAAGTTATAAAAAAAAGAAAAAAAAAAGTTATAGCAGCGTCGGATCCAGACAGTGGTCTTGGAGGAGAAAAGTGCTTCCAAAAACTATGCTCTCTTCAATTGGCTTTACATATTGGCTCAAGCACTAGGTATTGGGGCTATAGCTTAGTAGGCTGCTGGATGGGCTTCTACAGGGGAGGGTAAGTATATATACATATTAATTTCGAAAATGTAAGGGCATAACTTTCCGGTAATAAGACTCGAACATTCGAGTTGACTGACATACGACCGGGTACACATTATGACGGGGTACAACAACAGGGTACAGTTTTTTTCAAGTGTGTTCAAACCACAAGTTTGAGTCCGTCCTAACGGGCACTGGCTTATCCTTGCCTAAGCCTAAGTGCGTGAAAAAACCGAAAAATTTAAAAAGATAAAAAAATTTACAGGGGGGGAGGGTCCAAGGCAAAATATGGCACTTGGCAGTCGTTGTATCCAGTCGTTGGTACAGTAAACCCTCAATTTAACGGCCCCCCTTGGGACCGGCCCTAGGGGGCCGTTAAATCGGGGGCCATTAAATCGAGTTTCTCGAACCAAAAGCGTCCAAAGGGGCCGTTAAATCGAGGTTTACTATCAAAAGGTCAAAACTCAACAAAGATCTAATGAAAAAGTTGATTTTCATTGAAAAAACAAGAACAACTGCGCTCAGCAAACAATTAAGATTAAGATTTTTGATTCCTGACTGCCTTTGCATTTTATCCTTTGTCGTAGAATTAGTCATGACCCCTTAGTTGAAATTACCCTTTGTCCCCTTGTTGAGTTTATTATGTAAATTAAGTGGTTGTAGTTGATATCACAATCTACTCGAAAATGCATTTAAGACGACTTCGAGGACTGCACAATTTCTATAAACTTATACAAGTTATAGCTTCACTCTTACTCAACATCTTAAACCATGAACCATCTACACAAAAGTGCTTATTTATGTTCAAAATGTAAAAAATTTAAAAAAACACTTTTAATTATGGCTGATAATCACATCAAGCACCTGCGATTATGGCTGATTTTTGACTGAAAGTGCTGATTTTAGACGGTTTTGTCATGAGAGCCCCGTCTAAAATAGTGAAAATAAACAAAATAATCAGGCAAATAGTGACGATAAGTCGAGGGGCCGTTAAATCGAAGGCATACTTTCGCAGTCGGGACCGGCTCTAGGGGGCCGTTAAATCGAGGGGCCGTTGAATCGAGGGGCCGTTAAATCGGGGTATAACTCCTTATGTTTTAGTCAAATCCAACCAAACTGAGCCCAGGGGGCCGTTAAACCGAGGGGCCGTTAAATCGGGGGGCCGTTAAATCGAGGGTTTACTGTATACCATTTGAGTTTTGACTCGACTTATATTTTTGTTAGTCTTTTTTTCCTTGTTTTTCTACAGAATATTTCATTCCATGATCATCCCGCGAGTTATTGCAAAACCCGACGTATTATTTATACCTCTTTGGAAATAATCCTGGATACATGTTTACAGCACGGATTTGTAACGGACAATGTACGTAAAAATGCCGACTGACGTACGACTCGCTACAACAAATGACTCGCTACAACGACTCGCTACACATGCGACTCGCTACAACGACTCGCTACACATTCAACTCGCTACAACGACTCGCTACAGAAATTTTTGGGTTTTTCTTACCTTGTTTTTCATTATACAAACTACACATTTAAGCCCTTATGATGGCCTACGGTGGCGGTGGCCTACCCTGCGTCTAAAAACATGCCTAAGTTCCAAAAAATTGGCAAATTTCAAAAATTGTTCGGTATTTTTTGTGAGCTAGTTACCTACCGGGTGACAGTATCCATTTGGTGGTACACATGAGTCTAAGTGATATACTTCAATTGTAAAACTCAGGTTGAGATACCCAGTAAAAGATAGCACTCAGTTAGACGTACCTAGGTATCCAGTAAGTTAGCACAGCAGCCCAAGTGCACTACCACCTCCCCCTTCAAAGAGTATTTTTCTTTATGCTAACTTTTGTCGCTTTTCACCTATTTCACACCTTTGTGACGACAATACCAAGGGTATTTGGCCGCTTCGCGGGCAAAGACCAGCACACTCCACATTGCAATGGATTGGGGTGAAAAAAGATTTATTAGAATCTATTTGAAGCATCTTTTCAATTTATAAATCTATCCTAGATGAATTTGCCATAAATAAATTTACCTACCGCTTACTTACTTATCGAAAAGGGACAGAATTTATGTTTCAAAACCCACACATTTAAGTCCGTCCTAACATTCGCTGGCTCACCCTGTACCTAAGGTTACGCTAAGTATAAAAAATAAATTGTTTTGATAAAATATAAGACATTTAAAAAATTGCTGTAGCGAGTCGTTGTAGCGAGTTGAATGTGTAGCGAGTCGTTGTAGCGAGTCGCATGTGTAGCGAGTCGTTGTAGCGAGTCGCATGTGTAGCGAGTCGTTGTAGCGAGTCATTTGTTGTAGCGAGTTGTTGCTATACCAAAAATGCCAAGTTTTGGCGAAAAAGTGTCAAATTTTTTTGAAAAAGTGACAAGTTTAGGGAAAAAGTGCCAAGTTTTGGGAAAAAGTGCCAAGTTTTTTTTGAAAATCTGCCAAGTTCTTGTGAAATTGTGCCAAGTTTAAGTAAAATGTGCTCACTTCTCCATATACCCTGTTATATTCATTATGCCTTAAGCTAAAACCGCAACAAATGGATGTTCAAATGGATGATTTGGTCGTTGAAATATGCCGACTTAGATTATAGAGAATTTTCGCAAAAACTTGACAGATTTTCGCCTTTTTGACTGAAACAAAAAAACTTGGCACTTTTTTTGCCAAATTTTGGCATTTTCCGTTTTGTCCATTTGTAATGGCTCAAATCGAAAACACCTGTCAAAATCATTAAATCTCCGTCAACGTCCTTAAATCTCCCGTCAAATTTTTAAAAATTCTCCTTCTCAGTGTATACTTTTCAAATTTTTTATTTTTTTGCATTAGCATGTAGCCCTGAATCTCTAGTTTCTGACACGCTATTAATGGCTTGATACAATTTTGAAAAACGGGAGAAATTTGAGTTTTTCAAAACTACACCTTTTTTTAAATGAATTGTTCTACCACTTTTCAAAATTATATCAAGCTAGTTGATGGCTTTTCAGAAACTAGAAATTCAGGGCTACATGCTAATGCAAAAAAATAAAAAATTTGAAAGGTATACACCGAGAACGAGAACTTTTAAAAATTTGACGGGAGATTTAATGATTTTGACGAGAGATTTGATGATTTTGACGGTGTTTTCAAGTACAGCCATTTGTAATTGGGTCAAACCTATCGGAACTAGTTCAGTTAACTGAATCAGATACCAGCAGGAGGTTATCGACCTTAATCTGAAACTGAAGTTTTGCGGTAGAAAACCTGCTTTCAAAAGTGATTTCGTCTCAGTAAGAGAAAATATGGCTGATTAGTCAGCCGAGAATCTCATTTTTATTTATTTTTTCCCGACGGGCAATGCGCAAGGCAATGCCCGTACACAACCACTTTTCCGCATGGCACTTTGCCGCAGACACTTTGCCGCATGGCATTTTGCCGCAGACAGCAAGACACTGTCTGTGGCAAAGTGTCTTGCCGCAGACAGTGTCTTGCGGCAAAGTGTCTGCGGCAAAGTTCCATGCGGCAAAGTGTGTAGGAATGCCGCATTTATATTTTCCGCATGGCCGCATTTATATTTTCCGCATGGCCGCATTTATATTTTTCCTAGCTTTCATTATTTTTTTCTTATTTCGTTCAGTTACGATGGCTCCTTCAATGAAAGCTCCGAAAAAGCAAGTGTCAGTGAAGAAAGGTATTGATACAAATGCTCTTTTCGGTTGGCAGATTTTATAAATGCTTTTATCAGGAAAACAAGCCGTTGCCAAAGCGGTGGATGCGAAGAAGAGAGTGGTGAAGGGAAAAAAAGGGCTCGTCCATAAGAAGAAGGTCAGAACCTCTGTGCATTTCTATCGCCCTGCTACGCTGAAACTGCCTCGATCGCCCAAGTGCCCGCATAAAGCCGTTCCGAAGCGCGACAAGTTGGACCGTTTTGCCATCATCAAGCATCCATTGACCACCGAATCGGCTATGAAGAAGATTGAGGACACCAATACGCTCGTGTTCATTGTGGATATGCGTGCCAACAAGCACCAGATCAAGGGTGCTGTGATGAAGCTCTATAATATCAAGGTCCAGCAGGTAGGCCCATTCTACTCAATACAAATTCTGTATAGCAGACCATTTTTATTTCAGGTGAACACGTTGATCAGTCCAATGCATCTGAAGAAGGCCTACGTCCGACTCTCTCCTGAATTCGATGCGCTTGATGTGGCAAACAAGATTGGAATCATTTAGAGTACTCTCATTGTCTGTTATTGTTGATTTATGGGCTAAATTCGATAAAGTTGTTGCCTTTCTACTGCTTTTTGTGTATTTTCCGGAGATGGCATGCATTGGTTGAATTTTGAAAATATTTTAATGCTAGTTTAAAAGTACTAAATTATCACCAAGTGGAAAAGCTGTAAGGAGTAGGGTAGCTTTGTATATGCATTGGCGATGATCGATCGTTCTAATTCTATGGGTGCAAACATTACTGTTTGGGTGCCGATACCCAGCTAGACGACAAGGGGGAGGAAACTCTATATACGCCTAGGGTCGAACGTTTTAAAATCCCCGGTGGTAGTCGAACCTGTGATTTAGAACGATGCGTATTTTAAGTTTTCTCCCCTTTTAATACTAATTGTCACTGAATCTAGGAAACTGTTAGTGGCTTCACCAAAGCTCCCACTGGATTTAGCATATCCCCAGTGAAGCGCACATTTGTGATACCAATTCAGGGTTTGCAAAAAAGCCCTATTTTTGAGAATGCTAGTAGAAGACAAAATGTTAGCACTAGCATATTTAAAGTCTAGCTGGCCATCATAATATTACTAGCATTTCTAAAAGTCTAGTAAAAATAAAATGCAACCCTAGAATTTACAAAAGTTCTTTTTTGTCGTCGATTTCTTCTCATAAGAGTCTAGATAAGGCAAAACGCAAAGCTAGCATTTACAAAAGTTTGATTTTAAAGGGCCGTTGCCACCTGTTTTGAATTGTCCCCGCCAATTCAAATTTTTTCGCCTAATCATTAAGCTTCTGTACGGATTTTTCAGCTGCGTTTCTAACAAAACAAGGTTTAAAATTTAATTTTAGGTATAGTTTTGTTAGAACCAAGTTGAAAAATCCGTACGTAAATCCAACGACAAAGAAAAAAATTTAAATTGGCGGGGGACAACCGTTGTCGGAGACGGCAATGGCCCTTTAAGAGACAAAATCTGTAATTTAAAAAAAATTATATGGATTCAACATCGTGATTTTCTCGACTTTTTTATACCGTACATGTTATATAATATTCTACTCTTAATTAAGCGCTGCGAAATATGTCTACAGATGCAACACTGATTCATCCTAAAAATTGTGAGTCATGGCCTTTTCTAATGATGTAATTTTTTTAACCACCAAAAATTAGCCCCTTTCTTAAAAAAAATATGAGTGGGCTATTTTTATCTTGCTTGTGTGCGTGTTTGTACTTATTCACCTCGTCTTGAACAGCTCTGCAAGATGGTTTATAAAAAATTGTCACATTGTACAAAAAAAACTTTGAACTTTAGTCAGTTTAAATCAAAATCAGTAATTTCGGTTCGTGCATTTTTCTCAAAATATGTGATTTTACCCGTGATGCTACTGAGGCACGAAAAAGTAAATTGCATTTTCGGAATCTACAAAATAAACCGCATCTAATGGCATCAAATGGGTACACAATTTCGAATGCAGCTCGGGCATCTGGAGCTCTGAAGTTAGAAAGTCAGACGAAATTTGATTAGAAAGGAGAAGCAGGTCCAAGGCAAATTTTTTAAATGTTTTGACGATCACAAACTGGATATATGAGACTGGATTCGTGTTCAGTATGGTAGATTTGCACGTGAAATGCTCTTGAAGGTTGAAAAATACCATTAAGTTTTAAATTTCACTCAAGACAAATAGAGATTTTTCCGCAAAATATTGATGTCTTGAGTGGAATTTAAAACTTCATACTATTTTTTCGACGTTTAAGCAACTCCAATGGTTTGTCAGACTAGGTGTTTTTCAAATGTCCTACTCTGACTTTCTACAAGTCATAACTTTCTCTGAAGAAAATATCTAGCTGAGTTTTTCAAAAAAAAGTAATAGAATCTCATGGTTTTGAAAATATTTGATTTTCGGAGCTAAAGCCCTGTTTCCAATGAGCGGATTTTCCTTTCACTCTCACTCTCAGTCTGCCTCGCACTCTCACTCTCACTCTCAGTGTGTACCCAACAGGAAAAAATTGCCTTTCAGTCTTACTTTCACTCGCACTCTCACTCTGACTTTCAGTGTACCCAATGAGTTTTTTTTGACTCTCACTTTCAGTGTATCCAAAGACTTTTTTCAGTCTCACTCACAAATTTTCGGGAAGGAGAGAGATGTGCCATTTGAGATTGTGTCGAATCAAATTATGCCTTTTGGTTTGTGCCCCTGCAGTTTGTGCCCCTGCAGTTTGTGCCCTTTTCAAATTGTGCCAATTCAATTTGTGCCTCTTCTGTTTGTGCCAATTTCAAATTGTGCCTATGTATTTTGTGTCACGATTTTGACTAATTTTAGCTATCAAAATAACGTAATTATTTCCCAGAAGGCTCCCAATTCAAAATCGTCCATGACCAGCACTTTGGGTCAAGCGATCACTTCACAGTTGCGCACAACACAAATTTTTTTTCACGTTTTCCATGTTCCAAAACCTGTTTTTTGGACTAACTCAGGCATGCTGAAGATGGTTTGACAGTAGTGAAATCACGTTTTATCGAGAAAGTTTTGAGTTTTAGGCAATAATTGATTTTACCAAAATCAATTATTGCCTAAAACTCAAAAAATACCTGAGAAAACGGCCTTTTACCACTGTCAAGCCATCTTCAGCGTCCCCGAATCGATCCAGAAAACAGGTTTCGGAACGCGAAAAAAGTAAAAAAAAATTTTGATCCAAGTGGTCGACCACTTGGTTTGGTTGCTTCAGACTAAAAATAGAATGAGGCTTGACTTGCCTAGGTAGGTTTATGTGAAGAAACATACCAGGAGATACAAAGAGAGAAATATAAATAAATAAAAAAAATTGGAAAAATTCACTCTCAGTCTGCCTCTCACTCTCACTCTCAGTCTTTTTCAGTTTCAAGTCTTATAAAAGTTGCCATTCACTCTCACTCTCAGTCTGTCTTTCACTCTCACTCTCACATTGGGTACACACTGAGAGTGAAAGTGAGAGTGAAAGGCAGAGTGGGAGTGAGAGTGAAAGGTTTGTTGTGTTTCCAATGAAGAGTGAGAGTGAGAGTGAAAGGAAAATCCGCTCATTGGAAACAAGCCTTAAATGTTTATTGTCTTTAACGGAATCCGAAATTTGACAGCAACTTTAATAATTCAAGAGCACTTTTATGCTGAACAAGAATCCGGTGTCAGATTTCCAGGTTGTGATCGTGAAAAAAATTTTAAAAAATTCGGCTTGATCCATCCTGTGCTTTCTAATTAAAATTCATCTGAATTTTGAACTTGAGAAGTCTAGATAGCCCGAGCTGCATTCGATATTGCACACCCGTTTGATGCCATTAGATGCACTTTATTGTGTAAATTATGAAACTGCGATTTAGAAAAAACAAAAACTGACCAGGATCAAGGCCCTCGATTACAGACCCCACCCCCTGTCAGTCTACATAATTTATGGATGTTCCCTTGTGCGTATTATTTTTGTAAGAAAGTTTTGAAATAAATAATTAAAATTGCTTAAAGGTCATAATGAACAAAAATACCGTATTTACTGTATTAACTCCCCACCCTCTAATAAGTCCCCACCCTACGGACCTTATATCTCAGCCTAGAGCGAACATTTCGCAAATCTGTTTTTTGCGTTTTCTTAGTTGCCACGAGTTTACCTGATTCCACTTTTTAAATTTTGGTTGAGCACCCAAAAATATTAAAATCGAAATATTTTTTTTTCGATTTTTTAAGGGTTGAAAAATAACTCCCCATGGGACTTAATACAGTAAATACGGTAGTCGAGGTTGGAAAAATCGAAAAAATCGAATTTTGCCGTCATTTTTAAGATTCGTCTGACGGCTTTTTAAAACTCCCAGAAACTTTCACTTGTGCTATCCACATAATAAATTTCTTTTCAAATAAAGGTCAACCGGCCAATTTTTGGTCAACCGACCGATGACTACCCTAATTTATTTAATATTTCAATCGTGAGAAACCAACTTCTTTGTTGTTCTAATAGGTGTGCATCTATTTCTTTGCTGTCGGTCATCACGGCTCCCATCATTACATCATTGTGACCGTTAATGTATTTGGTTACAGAGTGGACCACTACATCAACACCTTTGGAAATCGGTTCTATACAAAAATATTAATAGCAAAACTTATTATGTCTTTGAAAAACCTGGAAAAAAGGAGACATGAAAGTGCTGTCTATGACTATAGTGATATCATCGCCATATTTTCTAACAACTTTAACCATTTTTTCCATGTCTACCAGTTTCATAAGAGGGTTAGACGGACTTTCAAACCACACCATCTGAATTTTTTAAACTTAACAAATTAAGCGTTGTTGATATTTTTGTTTTTTTTAATAATTTAATTCTCTTCGGACGGAAATTCCTGACCATTTCCATTGTTTAATCTGGTCTTAACTTTTTCATAAACAACATGAATATCACAAAATAAGGTCTCAAAAATAAATGGCAGTGCCCTCAAAAGTGCCAATTTACCTGACCACCTTTGAGATCAGGTATGGTTTTTTCTTCAGGCCGGTGAATTTATTTAATACAGTCAACGCTCGATATAACGTCCCTCAAGGGACCGCCCAAAATGAGCGTCCACTGTACATCATATTCTATTATACTGACTGACGTGAGGGTGCGGATGTATTAACGAGTAGCGTCAAAAAGTCTATTGATCAACAAGCTAGGGCCCCTAATATCAAAACAGAAAAGTAGGACACCTAGTCAAGGACCCAAAAAAAATATGTTAGATAGACATAAACAAGTCAAGCGAGCGTGCTTTTAACCCACGCAAGCAAGTCGTTGGCAACCAACTTTTGTGAAATCAATAAATTATAGCAGTACGCTAGTCATGTGCATTTATTTGCACTATCGTTCAGGCTAAAAATACAGACATTTGCTTAAAATAAGAATATTTTAGGGCATTTTACCAAAAAAAATTTGACTTAAAATTCCAAAAAAATAACATTCGGAATACCAAAATAAGTACTAATTTTATAAAAAAGGACATCTGGGAGCTCGGAAATGTAAACGTGATAATACACAGACAAGTAGATTTATTGGTATGTTATTATTAACTTACCAGCTGACAAATATGCGGAGATTTGTATTATAGGTGCTTAGATTATAGGGAAAAGGGGAGAGACTTTGGTGTTAGAGTGAAAACAGTAATCTGAAGTAAAGTATTAAACAAACCCTTGGCTTTGTCTTTTCTTTTAAATATTCTTGTTCAAATTTTTCTAAATTAGTAAGATCAACAAAATCTAATTGGAATTTGTATCGCTCAGCATTCTTCTCGAAATAATTTCTGGTTCCTAAAAAATTAATAATTTAAGCAAGCCTTCAAACAACATCCCTTATTGTACGCTCAGTTAGCCACTCTTTTTAAAATTGACGACCTGTGTGACAATTTGTTTTTGAAGTATGACGTAGTATTCTTAGATAAACCAGCCCGTAAAACTTTGAGTGCGCTCCTCTTTCCTAAGTGCACCCTCGGTTGTACACACTCTTTTCAAAACATATTTGTGACGTCAACAAAAAAATTATATATGTTGCAGGGCTCTTTAAAAACTTTTAGAACCATATTCACAACTTTTTGTTAAACTTGAAAAAATGCTTAGGCTGCTACAAAATAAGCAACGTTCTCAACATGCATCGAAAATTACATCTTTCGATATTCTTTGTTTCTCAATTTTTTTTTGAAAATTCTTTATCTCAGCCACAAAAGATCTGCGACATTAATCAAAAAGCTCTAAAAGCTTTCCGGACACTCTTGATGTAGACACAAAGTTTTTGATTTAGTCAAAAAATGTGCTGCTAGATTTCATTTGGATTTTTCTCCTTTTTAATAATATCTTTTTTTAAAATAAAAAAATACTTATAAGCCAGTAAAGAGAAGATCTAGGCCTACAAAAGTGCTTTTTTCAAAATTATGGTCATATCTCGAAGCAGCTTTTAAAATAAAATTTTGCTATTTATTCGGTTTGTCCCTTGAAACTACCATTTAGCCTTGAGCCTTTTTTTTTCAAAGCTTGGTCCATGTCTGCTATCAAATCTTTTTGATCTTCACAGCCTACTGAGATATGAAGCAAATTGTCAGTGATTCCTAGTTTATCTCTAGTTTCTTTCTCTACTGAGACAAAAGCCATCAAAGATGGAATTTGAATCAGGCTTTCTACTCCACCAGGGACTCTGCAAGACTGAACAGCTAAATTTATATGTTTTTAATTTATTTCGGAAAAGTCACCAATATACCTTTAAATGAGATACAAAATCTTCAGACATTTTCCGATCTCCATTTAAATAAACGCTGATCATTCCACTCATACCTGTAGCCTGTTTTTTGTGCACTGAGTGTTGAGGGTGAGATTCCAGTTCAGGGTAAAGAACCTTGAAAATTGTAGTTTCAGGTAGACTTTGTTGCATTGTTGACAGAATTTAAATTTTGAAATAGCGCAAAAGCTCTATCACACTGTGGTATTCTTATAACGAAAAAGTAACCCAACTGTAAATTTTTGTGCTCTTTCACATGCTTATAATTGTTTTTGCGTTTTTTTTAAGCCCCAAGCCCCCTGCGCCCCCTTCGGGGCGCAGGGGCTTGGGGCTTGGAGTTGAGATGCGCACACCCACATACCTTAGACATGATTCCGAGAAGTACTCTTGACCATAAAATGCATATAGAGTTTCTTTTTGCCACGGCCCAGTTGAAAAACATGGTGAGGCAGGCGAAGAATACGAAAATTTTGAATTTTTAACGTTCTGCTATAAAAGTGGCCCCCTTTTATTCCCTTCCCCTCCCTATACAGCCCTTAATTCCTTTAAAATTCAAAAGGCGCCAATTCAAAATTTTTCAAATTTTGACTAAAAAACCATGATACCCGCCCCTTGTGGATCGAAATTTTTTTTTTCTCAGAACTAAAAAAACAGCCGGCTTTCTCATGAAATCGGGGACGAGAATCACGAATATGAGGTTATCTCCTCGATCTGATCACTCCCCGTGGGGGGATTCTATACTCAAGCCAATCAAACTTTTGTAAATGCTAGTGTGACATTTTGTGGGCAGGAGAAGTATGTGAAAAATCAAATTGTGCAAATTCAATTTGTGCAAATTCAAACTGTGCAAAATCAAATGATGCATATTCAGTTGGTGCAAATTCAATTTGTGCAAAAATCAGTTTGTGCATCTGTAACAATCCGACATGCCGGTTTTAAAGAAGAAATGTGGTAAGCTGATTTTAGCGCAATTCACATTTGCGCAATTTGATTTTGGCGCAATTTGCATTTACGCAATTCGCATTTGTGCAATCTTCATTTACGCAATTTGAAATTGCGCAATTGCTCGCTGCCCGAAGTGTGGCGGAAATCCCTGTGATTTCTACTTCAGATGCACTTTAATGAGCCGTAAAAAGGGGTTGCAACAGGAAGTTACGGTTAAAAGAAGATCACTCTTCACCAATTTCTCAAATAAAATTTTGACGTAAAACTTTTTTTCGCTAAGCAAAACTGAGATTCTGACACCGGATTCGTGTCCAGCTTGCTCAATTTGCATGTGAAAATGATCTTGGAGCAGGGTACTTAACTCAAAATTTTGAAAAAAGTACACTTGGTCAAAAAAGTACAATTTGGTCATTTTTCGTCAAAAAGTGCCATTTTTTCCAGTGCTTATTGATTTTTGAGCAACAAAAAAAAAAGATTCTGACCTAAAACTTCAAAAATAAAAAAAAATTGGATCCTAAAAAAGTACAAATTTTTTAAAAAGTACAGTTACGTTCCCTGTCTTGGAGTTAAAAAATGCTTGTCAAATTTCAAACCCGCTTGGGACAAATAAGCATCTAAATTCAAAATATTTGACATTCGAACGTTTATTTGTCCCGAGCGGATCTAAATTTGACAAGCATTTTTTACTCCAAGATCAGTTTTACATGCAAATTAAGCACGCCGAACACAAATTCGGTGTCAGAATGGCAGGAGTACACTGTTTGAGGTGACCCAAAAGTGCATTCTTTTCGAGGTCTAAGTATTTTTTAGGCCGTTTAAACGATAGATATGGGTAAAACGGAATTTTGCAGCTAATTCTCGTAATTTTGCAGCTAATTTTTGTTTTAATTTTTTTCTTAAATTTCTTATGGCTCATTTATAAACGTTGTCGTTGTCGTCGTCGTTGTCGTTGGAAAAAATGTTTTATAAAGGCTCTTTTACGCAACGACAACGCCAACGACGACGACAACGACAACGACGACCTATTTATAAAAAATCCAACGACAACGCCAACGACAACGAAAATTTTTCTTCCAAATTAGACAAATTTGCATTTTAAGTCGGAATTTTAAGGATTATATATATTCACCACACGTTTTCCATCGAAATCTCGACTGAAATTGCGAAATTTGTCCAATTTCAAATGAAACATTTCGTTGTCCTTGGCGTCGTCGTTGTCGTTGTCGTTGGCGTTGGATTTTTTATAAATTGGTCGTCCTTGTCGTCGTCGTTGGCGGAAAAAGGGTTTTATAAAAAAATATTCCAACGACAACGACGACGACAACGACAACGTTTATAAATGAACCATTAACTTTTTTCAAAGGTAATAACGCCATCATGTAGCCCTACGATTCTAGTTTCTAGTGACGTGTTATTTATTCCACCATCTCTGAAAAAAGTAGAGCAAAAAAATGAAAGTATGAACCAAAATATTTTTTTATTTGCTCCATACTTTTACTTTTTTGCTCTACTTTTTGTAAAGATAGTGAAATAAATGACACGTCACTAGAAACTAGAAAAGTAGGGCTACATGATGGTGTTATTACCTTTAAAAAAGTTAAAAAATTTTTATAGAAAAAGGAAAAACATAAATTTGCTGCAAAATTACGAGAATTTGCTGCAAAATTCCGTTTTACCCTTTTCGGAATTCCCTACCTTTGAATTCTATATGCCGTAACATTCTACATATATAACTTTGATTTACAATTATTTCAGCATATTGTAGCAAAATTACCAGGATACACGTTAAGCTAAAATTTGCAAGACTGTTCGTTTCAAAAGTTCACAAAAATCATAGTCAAAATTATACAGTCGTACATTTTTGTGGCATTCTGTTTGAATTTGCACAATTCTTGATACGGGTCACCCCGGGTGCGCTCATTTGCGACATCGAGTAGAACATCGTGTGCTGAACACAACGGTGCCAGTCGTTTTTGCTTCAAGGATGGATAAAGTGGCTGAAATGGTGCTTGAGAAGTAATCAGTTTTGCATGGTCGAAATTCAAAAAGAGACTCTATATGCATTTTTTGAGCAAGAGTACTTCTCGGAATCATGTCGAAGGTAAGTGAGTGCGCATCACTAACTCTTAAGCCACCTAGGTTAGAGATGCGCGCACTCACTTACCTTAGACATGATTTCGAGCAAGACTCTTGATCGAAAATGCATAAAGAGACTCGTTTCGCCCAGATCCAGTGACCAAAACGGGATAGAATACCTTAATGGAATACCTTGATAGATACCTTAATACAAATACCTTAATACAAGGTAATTTGAATACCTTAATACAAATACCTTTATACATACCTTAGAATACCTTAATACAAGGTAATTTGCCCTTGTCCCTCAAGGCAAAAAATCACATTTTGGCGAAATATTTTTTTTTTCAAAAGTCAATTTTTTGTGTGGATAAAAGTCAGGAAATAACTTTTTTTATCGTTTTGAGCATATAAAAATTGTTTAGGAGTCGTTTAAACATGATTTTTAAAGAAGTAAAAAATGCGCAACGAGTACCTCGAATATTTTAAAGTTATTCAGAGAGGTTAGGAAATCATTTAGGACAATTAAGGGTGTTTTAGGTGGTTTTGTTGGTTTTGGGATGGGTGGTGTATTAAGGGTGGTGTCTGGTAGTTTAGGCTGGTGTGTGACGGTTGAAGGGCATTTGGAGTAGTTGTAATAAATGTAAAAGATAGAAGATGCAGATGAAGATTGTGCAGCTAGAAAAAAAAACAAAATAATATTGTCCCGCAACCCGTTGTCCCGCGGGACAAAACGGGTGTCCCTCGGCTGTCCCCGGTTGGGGTGGGCGGTTACCAACAAAGATGACCCGCGGGACACCACGGGCCACTACACTATGTCCCGCGACTTATGTCGCGCTACTCTGTCCCGCGGTACATAATTGTTGTCCCGCGGGACACTCAAAATTTATACCTAAATTTTGTCCTGTGTTCCGCGGGAGTATGAGGGAAGCCATAAAAAATCATAAGAAATGGAATAAACAAAGCTAAAATTGATCTCCTATGTAAAATACTGATTTCCCGCAGTAAATTAATGATTTCCTGTAGTAAATGCATGGACAAGAGTATTTCAGGTGTTTTTGCAATCGTAAAATTTATTTATTCTGATCAACATGTTGGCCTGAATCTCTGGTTTCTAATGAGCTGTCAACTGGCATTTTTTCAGAAAAAAGATGAGATAAATTGGTTTTTATGAAGCTATTTCTCGTTTTATAAAAAAACTCGAAAGAAGAGCTGCGGTAAAAATTTTTTCGCAGGCGGCAGGATTCGAACCTACGCGGGCAGAGCCCAATTGATTTCAAGTCAATCTCCTTAACCACTCGGACACGCCTGCACATGAAGGTGTCTAGGGAAACATGTTACTTATATCAGTTATGCTATTAATAATTACAAAGTTATCGGATTTTAATTTTAACCGATAAATTGATTAAATTAATCAAGATCTAGTAACATAATAACTGTTGTGCTCCCAAAAAAAACTCTTCGGTCTTTCTAACTGATTATAGTTTATTCACTTGACTTTCCTCAAAACAAATTACAACAAAGTGCGTTTTCAGATTCGGTTTCCAAGACCAACCAAAGCAGGAATTCCGCTGGCACCCTCTTCTCATGAGCGCGGCTCTTTTGCTGATCAACGGAGAAGCCATGCTTATTACAGAGGCTTCCGATCCACTCCCAAGAAATATACAAAACTGATACACGGAGCACTTCAATTATGTAGTTTTCTCATTCTTCTGCTTGGTTTGAAGGTTAGTTTTCTAACTTTCACTACACAATATTTAACCAATATTATTATTTTTAATAATTGCAGGCCGTGCTGGACTCGCATGACCTAAATGTGAATGCGAAAACAGGAAAACTGGAACCCACTGTTAATTTCTACTCTGTCCACTCCTGGATCGGTCTACTGGCCATGTCGCTTTTCGGCATTCAATGGGTCGGAGGCTTTGTCACTTTCTTCAAACCGGGTGCTTCCATGGAATTCAGGAAAGCGTATGTGGACTTGGTTTTACCTTTCTTTTCCAAATTTTTGACCGAAACTCAACTTTTTATGATTTCGAACAAAGTTAATCTATTTTTGCATCAAAAATTGCATTTCGGTCTGCAAACTCAGATTTTCTGAGGTGAGATCCCTTGCTCACAGTTCTTGTCGAGGTTGTGGTTGAAAAAATAAGTAATTATGAGCCGGCGAACAACAATTTATTTTTATTAGTTTTGGAAAATTGAAACCTTTTCCACACCTTAAAAGACATTTTTTTCAAAATTTTCAGAAGTCAATAAGGAATTTCGTTTCCTCGATTTTTGAATTTTTTTGAGCCTACAATGTTTCTCAAAGTGATTTAAGAAATTTTGACACGGGTCATTCCAAGTTCTGCAACATTTTTCTTCAATTTCGGAAGCTTTTTCCTGAACAAAAAATTACATGTCAAAGTTGCTTGAAACTCTTTGAAAAACATCAGAACTTTGAAAAAAAATTCAAAACTATCGAGGTTACAGTTAGTCTTCTGCAAAATCAGAAAAAAAAGTATTTTAAATCTAATAGAATATTTTAAATTTCGATATTTGAGGTTGGGGTGGGCGGTTACCAGTCATGCGAATGGGTGCCCCATTCACATGACTTTTAAAGTACTCGGCGAGCCAAGCCTAAAAAAATTCACTTGGAGCGCCAAAAGTACATGCTTGGTCTTTACTAATGGAGGTAGGCGGAAATCCGTAATTTTCGGATTCTAACCGCGGCGAAAATATGAAATTTTGGGATTTCAACTGCGTCGAAATTCCGGAAATTCGGGATTTTAACCGCGAAATCATTTATTCAAAAAAGTAATATTTGATGTTTTATTTGTCTCTAGCTTATTTATTTTGCATTCCTGCTTTAGCGAAAAAGATAGTAGTCTCATTTGATTGCTTCGTTAGACAGCCTTGTTGTTTTATCCTGTCTTTATTCCAAAATGTATATGAAAACTTTCGATTTTCGAATTCCTGATATTCGGGATTTTCGCCGCGGCGAAAATCCCAAAATTCCGGATTTTCGCCGCGGTTAGAATCCGGAAATTCCGGATTCCCGCCTACCTCTCTTTACTAATACTGGATTGTTCAGGGTTAAAATAAAATTTGACCCGCGCCAACAACCAACCTTTGTGTTTAGGGGTCTATTTTACTCAACTTTTTTTGTATTACAGAGTTATGCCAGCTCACCGTCTACTTGGTACCATCATTTTCGTTTGCTCTTTATCAGCAGCTCTGATGGGTGTGGCTGAGCTTTCTGCCTGGTCAAGTAGGGCTTTTGAGTGGTGTTTTCTTCAGGTAAAAAAGTAATCAACAATATTCAGTGAAGTGTTGGCTAGATGACAAGGTGATCTGCACAGAAATGTTGATTGCCAATTTATTTGCCGTAATTCTCATGGGCTTTGCTGGCACTGTTCTATTCCTGGTCAGACACATTTAGTTTTTTGTATTTGATTTAATACATTTAATTACTCAAATTTCAGGTGGCACATCCATCTTGGGTACGCGACAAAACTATTTGGATTCAAAAAAATTTAAAAAATTGATTAATAACTTCGACTATCAAGCTGATTTCGGTTTTTTTACGAAAAAGGGCAGATACTTCAAGGGTGTTAAAAATATTACAAAAATATATTTTCGCTTTTTCGACCCTAGTAGCAAGTATCCCCATAAATTTAGGCTCAAGTATAGAATCCCCCCCACGCAGAGTGGTCGGATGAAAAAGATAACTTCATATTCGTGTTTCTCGTCCCCGATTTCATGTGAAAAGCCGCGCGTTTTTTTTATTCTAAGAAAAAAATTCGAACCACAGGGGGGAGGGGGTATCATGGTTTTTTAGTCAAAATTAAAAAAAATTTAAATTGGTGCCTTTTGAATTTTAAAGGGAATAAGGGCTGTATTGGGAGGGGAAGGAATAAAGGGGGCCACTAATCACACAGGGCCCACTAACAAGAAGATGTTGAACATAGTTTTGAATACTGGGGCCTACCGCATAAATAAACTCTGGTGTGCATGCTTTTTCATGCATCCAGAGTCACTTACGAGTGATTTGTGTCTAAGGTATGTGGGTGTGCGCATCTCAACTCCAAGCCCCCAACCTTAGACATGATTCCGAGAAGTGCTCTTGATAGAAAAAATGCACATAGAGTCTCTTTTCCCTGTGGTTCGAAAATCGAAAAAACGGGCGTTTGGCCATTTTGTCGCATTTTTGGCGTTCTGCCCTATGTTCTGTTTTAGTCACTTAGGCTTATTTTTTCAGCCATTTTGTAGTTCGTAAGACATTTTTTGGTCACTAAGCCTAAGGCCTAAGCCTAAGTAGGCCTAAGTGGCTAAAACAGAACATAGAGCAGAACGCAAAAAATGCGACAAAAGTGGCCAAACGCCCCTACGCCGAAAAAACAGCCGTTTTTCTCATGAAATCGGGGTCGAGAAACACGATATGAACACAATATGAAGTTATCTTATCCATCCGACCACTCTGCGTGGGGGATTCTATACTGCAACCTAAATTTGTCCCTTCAAATGGGCATGCCACCGTAAATACCTCCAAATAACCTTCCTGAAATAACCACCCACGTAGGGGGTTATTTCAGGGGGTTATTTGGCGTATGTTTTCCAGAGTATTTTTTGTCTTGAAGAGGAGTCATGTTATTTCAAAAGTTGGCTCTACCCCGTTAGCGCCCAAATTTTTTGCGCCAAAAATCGTTACAGCCAAAACCGTTACATTTTTAATTAATTAGCTTGCTACATATGCTTTTTCTAAGTAATTTTGTGAATATTCTCATTAACAAGTCAATACTTAAATTGATGCCAGAGAGACGGGCTACATTTTGACTATAAGGTTGATTTAATCAAAACATAGTATCCTACCAAAATTCGTGAGCTGAACGCGGTCAGACAAGACCAAGATAGCGAATACACTACATAACGCTTTAATATCAGGGTAGCTACGTGCCCTCAACAAACACCTATTTTAGGTCCAGTAAATAGTATACTAGGGTGTCCTTACAATATTCGAGTGAACATCTACTGAGCATCAGGGCAATTGTTGAGTTTGCTACGATTTTTTGAAAAATGGCATAAAATCACCTCATAAACTATTTTTGATGCTTAATATGATTTTTTGAATTTTTCACACTAGTAATGTAAATTCATTCGAAGGCCAATCTAGATGATATATGCATTGAGAACTTCGTTTTGTTCAGCTCTAAAAAGAAGATAACTGAGTACCTAAAGAATTCAGAGTGACTGAGGGTGGTTTGGAGTAATACCGTAATTTCTTTGTACCGTAACTTTGCCCTGGGGCGGAATTAGAGAAATTACGGTATCTTTTCTCAGGAGTAACTTATATCACCAAGAGCAACTTTATGTTTTTAATTTTATTGTTTTCGCTGTTTTTGTATCTTTTAAAAAAGTCATTAAAAAATTAACTTAGGCGTGAATGTAGGGGCAGGGTAGGCTAGCGTTGTAAGGACGGGCTCAAATGTGTGTCCGAACTGAGCACCAATGATGAATTTCGAAGCGATTCTCATAGTAATACAAATTTATATTTAGATTAGACAGCCACTGCCGTCTGACATGTAAAGCCTGTGCTTTGGTGGATGCAATTTTCTGGACATTTTAATGTTTCCACTGATATTTATCTACGCAGTTGTTGAAGCTCTTTATTGTTTTTTTATGAAAATAGTGCATATGATTATTTAAATTTTGTTAAAACTGAACGACCATCAACCGGCAACCAATTTAACTGGCAACCATCAACTGGCAAACAATTCAACTGGCAACTATCAACTGGCAACCTTTTTCAATTTTATTAAAGATATAGAAAAAAATATTTTCAAATTTTTGGGCCCGGGCATACCGCATAAATAAACTCTGGTGTGCATGCTTTTTGATGCATCCAGAGTCACTTTCGAGTGATTTGTGTCAAAGGTGTGTGGGTGTGCACATCTTACTTACCTTAGCCATGATTCAGAGAAGTACTCTTGATCATAAATTAATATAGAGTCTATTTTTGCCATGACCCAAGTTGAAAAACATGGTGAGGTAGTCGAAGAATACAAACATTTAAATTTTAACGTTCTGCCATAAAAGTGGCCCCCTTTTATTCCTTTCCCCTTCCAATACAGCCCTTAATCCCTTTCAAATTCAAAAGGCGCCAATTTGAATTTTTCAAATTTTGACTAAAAAACCATGATACCCCCTCCTCCCTGTGGTTCGAATTTTTTTTCAGAACCAAAAAAACAGCCGGCTTTCTCATGCAATCGGGGACGAGAAACACGAATATGAAGTTATCTCCTTCATTTGACCACTCCCCGTGAGGGCGAAAGGTGGGAATTGTAAACTGCAACCCTTTTTTTAATTCAATTTTTTATTGTCAGTTGAGATTTTGTGGGACCCTAAAAATTTGAAAATATTTTTTTCTATATCTTTAATAAAATTGAAAAAGGTTGCCAGTTGACAGTTGAATCGGTTGCCAGTTGATATTTTACCGTTAAAACTCTCAAACGGTTTAATGATTAACATGTTTTAGTCCTGCGATAACTTTATCTTCATAATTTACGATGGCGCTATTGTGTTATGTGTGAATTAATTTGAATGCCATTAAATTATAATAAATGCATCACAATGAGCTTTTTATTATCATCGATTGGGGTCCTACTTTTTTAATAATACCACCTAGGTGCGCCTAGGTACATCTAGGCCATGTTTTCAATGGATCATGGACTCTCTAAAATGCCCCTAAAGTGGCCCTATATTGTCCCTTTCCTCCTAATACAGCTCATAATCCTCTTTAAATTGCCTTTTTAGTCTTTTTATGGTAAAATTACTACTAAAAAGGCCATTGCCACCTGTTTTGAATTGCCCCCTGCCAATTCAAATTTTTTTGCCTTATCATTAAACTTCTGTACGGATTTTTCAGCTTGGTTTCTAACAAAACAAGGCCTAGAATATAATTTTAGGCATAGTTTTGTTGAAAACCAAGTTGAAAAGTTCGTACGTAAATCCGACGATAAAGAAAAAAATTTGAATTGGCGGGGGACAACCGTTGTCGGAGACGGCAATGGCCTTTTAAGTAGTAGTACTTGAACGCGGTTTTTAGACACTCCTAAAAAACTTGATTTGTATATGACACTAGGCTGATTTGCTAGGTCGATATCGATCAAAATAGGTTGATATCGTCATATATTAATCCTCGGCATATTTTTTTGTTAAATATATAGTGAGTATGTGTATTTAAAAAAATATATAAATTGGCGGGTTATAACTTGGTGTGTTACGTTATGTATCTTTTTCCCTATTTGGGACAAAAGTTACATAACGTCGATACCCCCTAATTTTAAAAGACCGGCAAGTCGCCTTTCATGGTAAGTTGCCTTTCAATTTGTAGCCAGTGAGATGAGCTACTAATAAGGTCAAAAACACAATTTTACAAAACTCGTTTTTTTAATCGGAGGAAAGGTCGGCTTATTAGAGAATATACGACATTTTTAATTAATTACTTGAAAGCGATAAATAATAAAAGGTTAGGTATCATAAAAAACACCAAAAAGGGGTATTCAAAATATAGATAGCCGAAACCGATTGAAGTTAATATAAGCACACTTGTATCAAGACACTGCCCATCGCCAACATGACTATTGTAGTCAATTTTTCAGTAATTTAAAAATACAAACAACTATACCTGCACGGGCGCCGACTCCGGGCGCCGGCGCCCGTCGCCCTTTTCATAGCGGCGACGGCGCCCGATTCGTAGCGACACCGGCGCCCAGCTCCAAGAAAACACCGCAGTACTGCATTTTTTAAATATTTGTTTACATATTAAAGCTTTTTTAGTATTTTTCTTATATCGTGATAGCAAGAAATAAAAAATTTTGAATTGAACACATATCATAAACCCCGGAGCCGCCTCTTTTGAAGCTCCGGCGCCAGCACGAATTTTCAAGGCGCGCAGGCGCCGATCCGGCGCCCGACGCCCGGGTAATTTTTTCGAGCGTGCAGGTATGCAAACAACTGCTGATACAGCGCATCCTGTTGGGCGTCGTGAGTGTGACATTCCGAATGGTAGCCAGTTGTTCTCACACCTTTGCAGTAAATAGGATGTGTTGGGTACGGTATCGAAAAATCCAAAATAAGTTTCAAATTGAAAAAGCCGCGAATTCAAAAAGCACAAAAGTGACGAAACATCTCTCAATGTTTCAAGATCGGTCTAAATTTTTTCTCGGCTTTTTAAAGGGCCATAGCCGTCGCCGACAACGAGAATTTCAAATGTTTGAATTCGTGCGGGACAGTTCTCTTTCGTCTCGTACTGTACTCTTTTGACTTGCTTCGAATGAATCAAAAGAGTAAATTGAAAAACGAAAGAGAAGTGTCCCGCGCGAATTCAAACATTTGAAATTCTCGTTGTCGGCGACGGCTATGATTCTTCAAAGGGATGAAAAAAACTCAGGTCTACTATTAGAAGAAAGCGGTCTCTAGTCAACGTATAAAAAAACAGCAAACAATTTTAACCATCAACATTTGTTTGCAAACAATTTGAAGTGAAAAATAATATGCCTTTTTGATTGAGCATAATTCTGTATTTGTCTAGGTTTACACAAAGTCAATTCCCACAGGCGATTCTCTCGAAATACTACCACCAAAATTTTATTCTGCACAAATAACACATAGATCCCACCACGAAACCTTTTGCATATATAGAATACATTTGGCGAAATTTGCTTTGCTTGTTTGCCATTTTATGAATTTTTAAGCAGAATTAATATTTTTCTTTTGTAATCTGATGCACATTAAAGCTGCCACAATTTTCAGAAAATGTCGTCTCCTCCAACCTTTGATCTGACCGCGTTTATGGTGAATCCTAATGGATGGGCCCGAACCCCGCCAACAACAAAATCACCGAGCAATTCGACGGCGTCCCTTTCCAACAATACAACAAGGTGACGGTTGATATATAAAAACCAAAAACTGTGTAGGTAACTCCAATTGACTGAAAAAATCCTGCTCTAATGTTATGTCAATTCTGCCGCATGTGTCAAAAATTTTGTGATCTTCTTTTTTCCATAAATTTTTTAGTACTTCATTTTTATATCAATTTTTACAGATCGAACCAGCTTTTAATGACAATTTTTATGGTATATAATGTTGAAGACGGTTTTTATTTGGTCTTTCTAGTTGCTTACACCTTTGCCCACCTGAAAGTCCAGATGGCTCTGGCCTAAACCAAAAGAAAACCGCGTTTTGTACATTTTTATACCAAACCTATTTTCATCACAAGCTGAGTCGATTTCTAGAAAACAGATTGTCAAAAATATAGGCTGCAAAAAGGCTTTTAAAAAAAGTTTCTAAAATACTTGGGAAACAATGGAAAAACATCAACCTTATCTGAGATCTACTGAGTCAGTGAATGCATGTTCACGATGAGTGGTGGATTTAGGGAACTTATGTACTTGGGGGGGCGCATTTTTTGCACATTTGTAAATCATGTTTAAACGACTTCTAAGTAATTTTTATATGCTTAAAACGATTAAAAAGTTGTTTTCTGACACTTTTCCACGTAAAAAATAGATTTTTTGAAAAAAAATTCTTTGGCCAAAATAAGACTTATTGCCTTGGGGGACCAAGGCAAAACACCTTGTATTAAGGGATTCTACCGCGTTTTGGTCACTGGAGCTGGGCAAAAAGAGTCGCTTAATGCATTTTTGATCAAGAGTCAAGCTCGGAATTATGTCTAAGGTAAGTGCGCGCGCGCATCTCTAACCATCCAAGCCCCCTGCGCCCCCTTCGGGGGCGCAGGGGCTTGGTTGCTTGGGGTTGAGATGCGCACACCACGTACCTTAGACGCAAATCACTCGAAAGTGACTCTGGATGCATAAAAATGTATGCATACCAGAGTTTCTTTATGCGGTAGGCCCAGTCAACAAAACTATATTCAAATTCCATCTTTTGTGGTATCCAGGTACCCTTTCAGGTTGGATTGCCTTGGGGGACCAAGGCAAAAAGTCAAATTTTAGTCAAAAAAATTTTTTTTCAAAAAAACGATTTTTGTGTAGAAAAGTGTCAGAAAATGACTTTTTTATCGTTTTAAGCACATAAAAGTTACTTAGGAGTCGTTTAAACATGATTTACAAATTAGTAAAAAATGCGCCCCCCAAGTAAATAAGTGCCGGATTTAGTGCGGGATTTAACCCTCTTTACTTTTTTTCTTTTTTCTTCATTTAAAAATGGTACTTTTTCACTTAAAGAGCGCATTTTATAATTTTTCGTAAATTATGTCTAAACTTTTCCTAACAAATTTTGTAAGCTAAAAAGATAAACCAAAGATGTTTTCCGATATTAATTTTTCTGATGAAAAGAACAAGAGCACAGCCAACAACGTTGAATCCCGCACATTTCGGCGATGAGTTATTTTCTTTATTACAATTCTTCTTCCGTCAATATACGCAGGCCAACCTGCGTATGCCTTGAATCCAGGAACGCATTTTTCAGTTTAAAGAAGTGTGAACTTGGATTTCTCATAAAATGGCTATTTATGTAAACCTGAAAAACTGCCAAGCGAAATCATTTCCAACCGAATGCCTATTTTTACCGTTTTCAGTGTGATAGGATTGGCAGAATTGTAGACTGGCTGGGAGTGGAGCGACCTTATTATAAACAAAAAGAAACCCGTAAGTGTTTTGCTTAAATATGAACAAGAATAATTTGAAAAAATTAGGTGATAGATACAATGAGCGGTAAGTTGTTTTGGGCCTATCAAATTGTTTTAAAAAATTAGTCTACCGTATTTCCTCTAATAAGTCCATCCCTCTAATATGCATACCCCTTCAACTTTGGGCGTCTATATCTCCAGACAGAATAAATATTTTGCAAATCTGTTTATTTCGTTTTCTCAGTTCCCACGGGCTCTACCGATTTCACTTTTTTGATTTCGGTTTAACGCGCATAAATCTCAACCCTAGAGGGAGGTTGAGTAATTGACCCACCGGTGGACTTGTTAGAGGAAATCCAGTAAGTGGTAATTGATTCAGTCTGTATGGCTCCTCCGCAAATGCCGGCTCTCAATTCGATTATGTGCACGACAACGAGGACTCTAACTTCCAACTGGTGGACTCGAGCAAGCCCCAGAAGCAGCAGAAACCCTTCCGACGACCATTCCAATTTGTAAGTAACTATTAAGGTAGCAATATGCGAGTGCACGACCAGGATGACCACCTACTCAATCTGAGTCAGAAAGAGACACAGTTGTGGAATTTTATTATAGTACACGAGAAATTATAAATTTTAAATATATATCTTTCAAAATATTACTCTTTTAGAAAAAGTTGGTTGGCCAGAAGGATCAGGACCGTCGAGAGCAATTCAATCAGAGTAACAAGATGAAGCGCAGCATAGCCAAGTAAATTTCTATGTTTAGGTACTATAGACGCTAGTTTTTTTTCTAATTTTAGAGAACAAATGAGAGCCTTCAAGCAGTGGCAACGAAGAGGAGGTGTTCGTGGAAATATGGGGGCTAGAGGACCTGGTGGCAGAGGCCGATATGGTGAATAAATATTTTGACCAAAATTTTAAACGGAGTAGATTATTAGTTTTTGGTCGATTCCAGATAGGCAAAGTGGGAAGAACCGACAGCCATCAGTGCAGGTGCGTCCTGATTGGAAAGTGCTAGAGGAACTAGACTTCCACAGACTAGCGAAGCTCTCGCTCCCAAATGTTGATACTGGCAAAGACATGTGAGTGGTATTAAAAATTACAGTGTTTAAAAAATTGGAGGATTTACCTCGACTACAGTCGAACCTCCCAATAACGATAACCCCCATTAACGATCACCGAAAAACTTTTAATTGGTCTATATTAACTGAAGACTGTATGAGAAATGTACCACCAAAAGTGAGAATTTGGCCGCCTTTTTTATTTTTTTGGCCGCCTTTTTTAAATTTCAAATTAAAAAATAGAAATTGGCCGCCTTTTTTTAAAATTGGCCGCCTTTTTTTCTTGTCAATTCCTGTTTTTTCAAATTTTAGCTCTAATTTGATGGTAACTTTGCTCTTAATGATGGCAAAAATAAAAGCCCAGAATCTGGGCTGCATATTGGTATGAAAAAATCGTGAACTTATGGGAAAATTAGAAAATGTAATCAAAAACACCTAGATGGTTATTTCGGCCTCTACCTGCTAAATGGTTTTTGTGTAATTTTTTGAATTTTACCTTACAAGTTGACACTTTTTCAAATTAGTGAGTAGCCAAAGTTCTGGGCTTTCGTATTTGCTATTATAGAAAGAGATAGTACCAACTTGTAAAAGCTGTAATTCAAAAAACGTTCAAATTACACAAAAACCATTTAGGAGATAGAGGCCGAAATAGCCCTCTAGGTGTTTTTGATTATATTTTCGAACTTTTTCCTATAAGTTCACCCTTTTTTTATACCAGTACGTAGCCCAGATTCTGCGCTTTCATTTTTGCTATCATAAAGAGCAAAATTACCATCAAATTGAAGCTAAAATTTGAAAAACAGGAATTGACAAGAAAAAAGGCGGCCAATTTTAAAAAAAAGGCGGCCAATTTCTATTTTTTAATTTGAAATTCAAAAAAGGCGGCAAAAAAATAAAAAAGGCGGCCAAATTCTCACATTTGGTGGTACATTTCTATTTGAGCCTTAACTGAAATCTCGAATAACGACCACTCCCATTAACGATCACCTCCCAATAACGACCACCTGAGGCCGGTCCCTAGGCTGATCGTTATTGGGAGGTTCGACTGTAATGCCTTTTTGATTAAAAAATTTTCCGAATTCTCGAACTGACTGGAGATGACAATTTTTCAGTACATCACGAATTGATAGCAAACTTGGCTTTTTCTTACTAGACCTCATTTGATTGTGAGTCTGACCACCTGTATTTGGCCCATGTGTGACACACCAAGAAAATTATGCGGACGAAAAAGTCGATAACACTTTTTTCGATTTATTTAATCTAAAATTATAGCCGATTTGAATCCACCAAATTTTTTAGACACCCTAAAATTTCATTCAAATATTTTCAGCGAAGGCGAAACCTACGGTACCCTGCACTTCTACGACAAGAACATCGACAAGGTGACAGTCAAGTCTCAGATCCCGCTGCAGAAGTGTGGAGGCACCTTCTACAATCTGACCACTACTGAAGATCCAGTCATCCAAAAGGTACAAACACACTAAATTAAGTTCCAAAATATTGTGTCTAAGATTTATTTTTTTAGCTGGCTCAAGGCAACACTGGCAATGTTTTTGCAACTGATATTATCCTGGCCACCCTGATGACCGCTTCTCGCTCCGTCAATAGCTGGGATATAGTGGTGCAAAGGATCAGTGACAAACTATTTTTCGACAAAAGGGACACCGAAGGATTTTCCAATGCTATTGGTAGGGCTTTGCAACAAATTTTATTCATGCTAATATTTTGGCTGTTTTAGATGCCCTGTTTGTGAGCGAGACAGCAACAGACCCACCTAGCTGTGAGTTGAATTTGATTGGGTGGAAAACATTTCTGTTTACACGGACTGTGCTTTTAGATGAGACCTCTGGCATTAACAATGCCAATGATTTGGCCACAGAAGCACTGTTTATCAACCAAAACTTCAGGCGCCAGGTTCTGAAGGTAAGCTTTTTTGTCTGTAGTGAAATCAGAAAAATTAAAATCATTCAATCGGCAGTAGATAACAATGAAAAATAGTGTCTATTTACTTAACTGAAGAAATTTTTTGCGCATTCCGACATTTATTTGGGTTTCAAATTAAGTGGACAGACTGGCCGTAAACTAGTGTTGGGTTCGAGACGAGAAAATTTCGAGAATTCTCGATTTCTCGTCTCGAAAATTTTCTCGATCGACTATTTTTTTTCTCGTCGAGATTCTCGACATTTTCGAGAAATTTTTTCCCCCACGAGCGGAAGAATATTATTTTCATAATTAAAAAAATTTCTCGTTTCTCGACGAGATTCTCGAAAAAATTCATCGAGATTCTCGATTTTCGAAAATTTTGCTTTTCTCGTTCTCGATTTTTGCTCAAACCCCTATCGCCCAATACTACCGCAAACTGTCTCAAGAAATGTGGACATTTTGAAAAGAGTCAACTATTTTGCGTTATCTAAAATCTAAAAACCAACATAATTTTAGCCAGATATTTGTATGGTTTCAGTCGCATGCTTAGCTGGCAGTGCAGATGGATGCGGCCAGAACCGCACGCGAATAATTAAGAGTCGTGTTTTTTGACATTATCTGCCCAAAATAAAAATTTCACATGAAAATCTGAGTCATTGCAATTCAGAAAAAATTAAAGCCCTTTTTAAAATGTGCATGTTTCAAAAAGACACCAGTGTTTCCACCGGTATGTGGAGCCTTATAATCGAGTGCTTCTTGGGGATATACTAACACCGGAGACATATATTTGAAGGAAATATTGGCTGACATCAGTCACTGTTATTGAAAATCCCCAAATATGTCTTCTAAAGTGCAGGCTAAAATAAATTACTGAAGGCAAAAAAATACGTTTCTCGTGTTTATGAGATTGCCGAATTTTTTTACATTTTTTGAATTATAACTGAATTATAACTTGAATTATAACTAGTTATAATTGAATTTTTTGAATTATAACTAAATCTCCAAATAAAAAATGATTTATGTTCTATCTCCTGGTCAAACTCTCAATCGAATTTAAGCGCAACGAGCCCGCCTACAAGTGCAACCACGAGAAAGCACCGTTTGAAGATGACAGCAATGATGCTAAAGTAGAGTGCGCCTATAGATACCGCACCTGGTCATTGGGAACAATGTCTGATGGAACTCCGATTAAGGTGGTTGCACGCACAGAGAATGGTGAGCAGTTTGAAAAAGTCTTTCTTAAAAACCATATTTATGCTCTTTTTTAGACGGTGTAATTTGGGTCCAAACCAAGAGGTGCAGAAACTCACCATCAAAGCGTTCAACGAGTGGGACAGCAATGTAATTAATTTTTTTAACAAAAATTGTGATTGTAAAAGTCGATGCCTCATCCATCGATTTGCGACTCTTGATACCTTACCACTGAGCCAACTAGCCTTTAAAATTATTTATTATTTTTTACTTATACCGTATTTCCTCTAATAGAAGCCCTCCTCTATTATAAGCCCCCCTCTAATATAAGCCCCCCCCTAGAGGTCATCCAAAATATAAAAGCCCCCCCTCTAATATAAGCCCCCCCCCTCTAGTGGGTATCCTAAAAATATAAGCCCCCTTTTAATATAAACCCCAGAATCAATTTTTTTTTTTCGATAAATAGGTGTTGCTAAACGTGATAAAAGATATAAAGAATTTTTTTATGTATTTGCCAAGCGCATCTTTCGAAGTGGATCGCTGGAATACCTGTGAATGAGTGAATTCACAGCAAAAACCACATCGAGTACTATTTTAGCGGGAATTTTGTTGGTTTAAGAATTGCTTTATGCAGTAATCATCGGCAGAAAATCAGAAACAAACGATACGAAGTGACGTCGGTTTACGTTTGAGGAACAAGAAAATAAGTCGGCAGCATAGGTCAGATAAAAGAAGGCATAAAGATTTTTGCAGAAAATTATCTTAATTTCGGAGCAAATTTTGTCTCGCTATTTTTTTTTATTTTTACCTTTTTCGAAAAGTACAGGGTGAGTCGAGAAATTCGAACACTTTTAATAGGCCATAACTTTTTATCTAGGACAAATTCCGAAATTCTGTGGACGCAGAACGACTCAATTTTTCATAGGAATTTGTTTGATATATAGTGTGAAAAACACAATTTCGCTTGATCCCCCCCATGTGGTTTGGCCTTGGCCATCCAGAGGCTATTCTCAGACATTCGGCAAAGTTATTACTCTAAATGAGAATTTAGCTACATAATGGTGTCAATACTTTCAGAAAAAGTATATGTAAACTAATAGAAAAGGTAAAACAAAATTCGCTGAAAAATTAAGATATGCTGCGAAATTCCAATACGCCCAAAATAAATTTAGGTAGAACGCCTCCGAGAGAAACAGTGGGTAAACTATGAATATAGAATAAGTGCTTTTGATGTTTAAACGCTTTTTCAACAATGTTATGTGGAAAATTAGAAGCGATCAGAGGATGGCGTAAAAAAATTATGACTCAAATTTTTTTCCGCGCCTTCGGCACGGCGAGTTCAAAAAATAAAAGCCCCTCTCTAATACAAGCCCCCCCCCTCTAATATAAGCCCCCCTGGAGGGCATCCATAAAATAGAAGCCCCGGGGCTTCTATTAGAGGAAATACGGTATGTGGGATGAGAACACCAGGCAACTTGATACAACTTGCGATTTGATACGGAGACTTGATACACCGTCGATTCGATACGGTGACTTGATACATTTTTATTCAAGACTTGTATATTCCATCCTAGCTTGAAACCCCAATCCAGCTTAAACTGACAAATTAAGTAGGGAAACACGTTTGAGCACGTGCTAACACACACTTATATTACACGACTCACCCCCAAAAGTCATCCAAAAACGCAAAAGTTTATTTAGAGACGTATTATATTGAACCTACTTAAATTCTGTTCAGCAATCGGGAGGTGTTGACTGGCGCAGTAAGATAGACACCCAAAAAGGTGCAGTGCTGGCTACTGAAATGAAGAACAACAGCTGCAAGTTGGCCAAATGGACTTTGCAGGCCATTCTTGGAGGCTCGGACTACATCAAATTCGGGTTAGTTCTATAAAATGTGAGGTTGATTCTGGTAAACGATGTAGATTTCGTGTATTAAAAGAGGGGTGAAAGCTGTTAAGAAGATAGTCTCGACGTGCTTAGAGTTATATTTTGTCGACAACTCGGTGTTGCAATCTTAGACAAACTTGTGCAGAGTTAAAAGTTGAATTAGTAACATCAATATCAAAATTTCGGCACTACTGTAATATACCCCCCCCCACCAAAACAGCTTCTGTAATATACCCCACCCCCCATTAATTTTTATGCTTAGCAATTAGCTTAGCCCTTAGTCTTTGGGCCCTAGGCATTAGGCTCAGGGACAACCCGTACTAATTTCAGCATTTAAAAAAAAGTATGGTTTTAGGTACCTTCAAAAAATGATAGGCCGCCGAGCCATCGAAAAATATGGCTCTAAACCACATTTAAAACATAAAACTTATTATAATCCTTTTGTGTCGAGACTATTTCCTTGGCAGCTTTCACCCCTCCTTTAATTGACGAGTTTATTGTTTATATGTGAGGGTATTTATTATGAGAAAGAGAATTTGTTGTGAGAACTAGACCTGGTCACAGGATATTTACCGGTACATGAGTTTCTCTGCCGACTAGGTTTCTGGTCCATTCCAATTTGCCGTTAATTAAAGAAAAATGTTGCCAGTGACGAGCTGTAGTACTAATCTATGTTCTTAAATTAGTGTATATTTTGCAGGTTTGTGAGTCGAGTAAACATCCGCAACAGTGCCCAACATGTCATTCTGGGCGCTCAACAAGTCAAACCTCTGGATTTTGCCAACAACATCACGCTAAATCTAGATAATTGTTGGGGTGTTTTGCGCACCATCATTGACTTCTTCATGAAGCAACCCAAGGCAAATATTTGATGTTGAAAGACCCACTGCAGGTATACTTTTTGACTGTTTTGTAGACTTCTTTGAAATTTTCTCAATAATAAATACACTCTTTTCAGCAAGTTGTGCGCATTTACTCCCTACCAGGCAAGTTTTCTTGTTTTTTTTAAGAAGGCTTGTACAGTTAAGTAGTAAAATATTGACCTATAATCGTGAGTTGGCGATGGCGAAAATTGGGTTCTGAGATTTCACACTGGATACCCTAATTCAACTATGCTGAACAAAATGACGGAGTTAGTTTTGCGTTTTCGTATACCATTTTTGAGTATTTGGTATATCGAAATGGGATGCCGACCACTTCTATAATTTTAACGAGCCAACTTTGTTTTAGAGATGGAAAATGGCCTATTTCGGGACGGGACGGGACAAAATTTACTTTAAAAATTTCGGGACGGGACACCGGGACGGGACAAGGCCTAAAAACCCTTCGGGACGGGACGGGACGTCCCGACCCATTAATAAGGGAAAAATAAAGGAAAAGTGAAGGAAAAATCGGAAAATCATTCCGGGACGGGACACACTAGAATTTTTTTCCGGGACGCGACACCGGGACGGGACAAGCCCTAAAATCCCTTCGGGACGGGACGGGATTCCGTCCCGTCCCGAGGTCACCTCTACTTTGTTTTGCTTAGAAATCCATAAGTTTATATTGGGTCGGTCCATAAGTTCGCGGGTGGTTACACACAACTCGCAAGGTTTCTGTATGAGTTTCATAAGTTTTTCATAATAAGTGCCATTAAAAATTGACAGATGAGTTTCGAAATCAAAATTTGGTTTGTAAAATCAAAACAAATTTTTTTTGATGGGTTTTCAAATTGCAATTTCGTGTTTTGAATTTTAATTATGGAACCAATCAAAAAAATTTGTTCTGATTTTGAAAATAAAATTTTGATCCCAAAATCCATCGGTCAATTTTTCATGGCATTTATTATCAAAAACTTATGAAACCCATGCAGAAACCTTGCGAGTTGTGTAACACCCGCGAACTTATGGACCAAGCCAATATTTATGTAAAGTCAGATAGCTGAGATTCTGCGCTTTCTTATGAGCTAAAACATTGTGAAACTGCTTTTGAAATTCAGAAACGACTGTCAAATTTCAAATTCCGATCGGGACAATAAATATCATGTGAAAAATATCATTTAAATATTTATTGTCTCGAGTGGAATTTCACTGTCATTTCTGAATTTCAAAAGCAGTTTCACATGCAGACCGACCACGCTGAACATAACCCGGTGTCAAAATAGTTTTTCGGAGTGTCAAGTACACTCAATCACTGATTGCCCAACTTCAAGTGATCATTTGAATCTGGTTCCACCCCTTTTCTTAGCTAACTTTTACACAATTCATTACCCCGGATCGCTAAAATGTTTATTCGTTAAAAATCCAATTTATTGTAGGAATAGGTGATTTTGAAAACAACAAGTTTTCGAAAATCGGGGTTAAAATTCGGGAATATCTATGCTTACCTCTACAATGTTTTAGCTCGAAATAAAGCGCAGGATCTCAGCTCTCTAACATTTTATAATAGTTGTTTGTGTGATATAAATTCATAGATTTCTAAGCAAAAGATAGTTGGCTCGTAAAAATTTTAGAAGTGGCTGATACCCTACTTTGAAATGCCAAATACTCAAAAATGGTATATGAAAATGCAAAAAATAACTACACAATCGTGTTCAGCATAGTTGAATTAGGTCATCCACTGTGAACGGAACCCAATTTTCCGCTAGCGGCAACCTACTATTGCACGAGGTCAATTCTTAAAAAAAATCACTCTTAATCAATAATCCAATCCTGTTTTCAGAGGGAACCTTTGACTCCAGTGATGACGACTCTGAAGACTCTCTTGGAAGTGAAGGTGAAGCTGACTAGAAAAATCAGACCCTAGTATAGAATACCCCCCCTCCCCCGAAAATTTTTCCTTCTAAAACTTAAGTGAAGACTACCCAAATTTATGTCCCAGACCCCGGAAAATGTGCGTAAACTCTTTATTAGTCACAACTTCCGTACGCTGGCCTACCCCAAGCCTAAGGGCTAAGCCTAAACTTGTTGTTTGCAAGGGTAGTTACAGCATTTTTAAAAGGTCGGATTTTTGGGGGGGGGGGCATTCTATACTAGCGCCAAAAATCACAACCACCCAAACCAGCACCGAAATCAAGAAAAAAATTTCAAAAGCTATGGAATAAATTGTTTTTGTTTTTTCTTTAAGGCAAATCAATAAAAAAACTTGTTGATTAAATAAAGCAGTTAAGTCTGGCAAATGAAGCTGTGTCTTTCCAAACAATCCCTGCTGGCCCATTTGCCTTTGAGTGAGGACATGGCAGCACAGCCCTGCTGTTCTTCCACAATTCCTCCATCAGCTGAACGATCGAAATTGTTGTATTTGTCGGTGGGGAAGTTAATGGACACCACTGCTTGAGCGCCAATCCAGTAAAGTTGCTTGTCTTTTTCTGACTCGGTCACGTTGCGCAGAAGCTCTAAAAAATCTTTGGTTTATGGGCAGTCTTGCAAGTTTTTGTTTCAGTAATGGATAAACTTAAATCGGTTCCGATCGAAATGTCGAAAAATTTTCTTTTTTATATATTTTGTTTAATTTCATTAACTACGAGTACTTTTGAAATATGGACCGCATAATCTCCACCGATCTCACATGGGGAATTGATCTCCAACCCTGAAAAATTTGATTTTGTTGAGGGAATTTTTCAGACCAAAGACATCTGGTATTTTCGTCCGCGGCTTGACAGATTCAATTGATCAAAAGGAAGCAGTTTTAGAACACGAGAAGAGTATCCACCGGATGATTGTTTTTTTTAACGCATTCTTATAATTTAGTTGTCACCGCAAAAATGCAAACAAATTAGAGGGTCGCAAACTTTCTGATCAATCTATTACATAAAAATATGTGCTAAATGTTCAAGTTTGCTGGAGGATCACGGACTTAGTTAAAAGTCTTACTCAATTGCACTAAATATAAAGCTACCGCCCGGCTTTAGGGGAAATAAGACTTTTTTAAATAAAACTTTTTAACTCAAAAACAGACTCCTAGCATCTCATCATTTTCAAACCACGGCTCGAATAAATACTATTTGATAGCCTGATATCTTAGATATGAAATGGTAAAAAATTTGAATAGGATGAAAAAATCAGAGAAAATCTAAGGCCCGTTGTCGGCCTGTGGACATGCCCGGTTTTTTTACAGGCTTGTATGTAACTGATATAAATTACCACTTATGCGACGATTGTCCTCGTCAGATTCAATCAAGAGCAAAGTTCCTAAATTGGCTTTGCAAATCTGCTCAGCTTCTGACCAGGTGTTTTTGGCGTTATTGAAAAGGCGAATCCTCTTGTCTATATTCAGAGCAGTCCACTCAGCCATCACTGTCTGTCGGAAGTTGTTTTGGTTAGCTTCCAGTCGGTCAACTCTCTAAATTGGGAATTAGGTCTGAGAATCCAAGTACTGGCCAACATTACTTGGAGAGCAATTCAATCCGGTTAGAAAACACTCGATCCATTTGTCTTATCAGGTCTTTCAGCTAAAAATTGGAGGTATAAACCTGAAAGTAACTCGAAAGACCTTGTCAATCCTCTTTTACCATTTAGATTTTGTGCACCTGTACCGTATTCTCTCTCTGATAGAGCGGTACTCCCTCGTTTAAAATCGTATTCTTGGCATCGCGTTTTGATCCGATTTTTAAAGACTTCTCTCGATCATGTTACTTATCGATTTGTAGCCTATGAGATTGGTAACTTGCCCAAAAACGGTCTTTAAAAAGTAGGTCAAAAATTTATAGCCAAAAACACGGTTTTGAATTTGAGTGAATTGGGGAGGGGAAGTTTGTGCCGCTAAATCAGAGAGAATATAATAGTAGCCCTATGGACCACATCTTTATTTTTTCTCGGGTCATGCAACTTTCTCGTCTCAGTTTCTGTTTCTAGGCCGGACAGACCCAACACTAGCCAAGACCCAATCACCTGTTCGAAAGTAACATATAATTATGAGCTTCAACCCTACTTCATGGGTTGAGTCAGGCAGTAGATCTCTGGTAGCCGTGGGCCTACTAAAATATGGACCATTTCCTCTGGACAGACCATTGCCTCTGCCACCAAATCTGCCTAAAAATCATCGCAGCGACAAAAAAAACTTCAGACTCTCATTTACCATTTCCGTATAAATCGCCTGATGAATAGTTATTCCTGCCAATATCAATTAGTAAAGTCTGTTCTACAGCCATAGAATTTTGAAAATTGTAATAAAGGATAAGATTTAGGAGTTGGAACAAAAAATTCATCGAGAAAGAGACCATAAAAGCAGAAAAGTGTCGGAAGCACAAATTTTTTAAAATGAAATTACATAGGAAAAGAAAAAGGAACCGGAAGACTTCTACAGAGAAATCTACAAAAAAATAAGTGAAAATCAGAAAGGTGGGAATGAAACAGCTGGAAAGCTGTTTCATTTTGCGTTAGTGACCCAAATATGGTGAAAAAAGTTAGAGGTAGATACGAAGGGTGAAGGGAATGACGAAAAGAGAAAATAAGCTTCAGCTTTATGTTTTTATGAATATATTTCAAACAAAATAAACCAAAATAAACACTTTGTTGGCACAATTATTAAATTTCGCCTCAATTTTATATGTACTAGCGCTTGCCCGCCCTACGGGCGGGTTTTGTTTTCTGCTGATATTTTCAAACATTTTTCGGGTTATTTTCAGCTGATATTTCTGTAGCATTATCTAATTTATTTTTCGATGATTTTAAGATCTATGAATCTGAGCAAAATGCAATCACATATAGTCACTCTTAATTACTTTATCATTATTCACACGACTGAAAAAAACATTTTTTTGAGATTTACAAAAGCTTTTTTTTCTCTTTCTGCGATTCAAAAAGCGTCTATTTTGATTTAAGAGATTCATGAATGCGATCTTCCTGTTGTGAGATTCATAAAAAGAGAGTTTCTGTTTTTTGACCTTTCCAATATACATGTAAATGAAGCTATACGCATAATCCACAGTACAAAAAGTAAAGTACATGAGCTAAGAGATATGAAACATGAGACTTGACACATTAAATGAGAGTCACAAACATGCACTTCGACACATGAGGCACAAACATTAGCCATGGACAACAAAAAATTTGAAAATAGGTCGTGCGACCAAAACATGAGCCGTGAGCTCCAATCAGGAATTCCTAAAAGAGCTTTTTCATTCCTTTCATAGACGCACAGTACCATAACATTTTCTAAACTTTTTCAGACGTGTGTGTTGAGATTCACAAAGACATATTTTCACGTGAATGATTTATAAAAGTATTTGTCTTTTGGTATTCGACTCACTAAATCAAAGTATTCGACTCACTAAATCGAAATTTAATCAATGAGATGTAAGTCTGAACCCTTATAAACAATGCAGGTCCACGATACAATAGACTTGACACACATGGCATGTGGCACACTCTTGAGCCACTAAATGAGAAGATCGAAACACTTGCAATAATTACTGATATATACCAAATAAGATCACATCTTGAGTATTGATTCAACTCAAGTGACTTGACTACTTCTGCATTGAATTTGAGACTCAATGAATCCAGTCCAAGCATCTCAGATATTAAAAAACATGTGAGCCGACCGTAAAATTTATACATTCGTCATTCAATCCTTTCCTACAAACTTCGGATCTTCACATTTATTAGATGTGAATATACTCGAAATCAAATGCTTCTCAGAATGTACTGTAAGTCCATCATCAAGTCATATTATCCGATACGTTTCAGAATTGACTAATTAGAGAACATGACTCGAAAAAAAATTCACCGACCAATCACAGATAAAAGTTTCATTTGAGCTTTATGCATAGCTCACGATTGAAGAAAAGAATTAGCGAGTGTATTAATAGATTGAATAGAAATAATGGAATGAATTTGAGACTTTACCATGAACAGACTACTATAGTACTTTTATTCACTAATTAGAAGTTTTCTCTATCTTACAGCTGATATCAAAGTGAGATCGGTTATGCGAGAACTGAAATATTCTGGGTTGGTCAATGTCAGCCACTTTTGATGTTAAGTAAGAATGCTATCGTGAATCGAAATGTCGAATTTTAATTAAAGTTCAAAAAATCTCCTTTTTCAAAAAAGGGCCAAGGCGAACCTTGATTAAAGTTAGCGAAGAAGATGGTGCCGCCTTACGCGCCTCAAGTAACTTGACATCATTCCCACTTTTGTTCACAAAGATGCTTTTCATTAACAAAGAATAACACAACAAAGATTTCAACAGATACAGAGAGAATAAATCAATCAACGTTCTTCTCG
Organism: Ditylenchus dipsaci; assembly: GCA_004194705.1. Classification (NCBI taxonomy): domain Eukaryota; kingdom Metazoa; phylum Nematoda; class Chromadorea; order Rhabditida; family Anguinidae; genus Ditylenchus; species Ditylenchus dipsaci. Next base: position 610,190 of record SADC01000904.1, on the reverse strand, counting down.
AGGTGGTGCCCTTCTTGGTGCATTCTTTTGCTGAACCTCATCTGAGATCTCATTATGACAAAACCAATTCTAAACATCTTGATCGAATGCATGCATTGAAAATTTAGATCAAAAAGATTATACCGGAGAGAACAAAATTTCCACTCAAAAGTTTCAGAATTTTTCCTCAAAACCTGTGCCCAGGACAATTGAAGCAACAAACGCATTGATTTCGGAAGCATCATGAAGCCAACAGTTCAGATATCTCATCGGAAATTAAAATTTCGTCGCTTCGCAATATTTTTATTGGAATAGTCCATTTGATCAAATTATTTGTTTCGTTGTCATATTATATATTGTATATTTATTGGAATAATTTATTGATCGAAATTAGTCGTTTCATTGTCATTATTATATATCGTGGTAGTGACCCAACTCTTTTCGGTGCAAACAGCCAATCTATAAGAAATTTGAATCTTAACATGGAACATTCTGATTGCATCGAGAAAACTCGAATCATGACTCAGAACCATTCGAATGTATCGGACTTCTGAATCATGATCAGATCATTCTGAATGCATTTAGGACATTTCTAAACATGCTCGAACCATTGAAGGTATCGAGGACAATTCCAAATCATGACTCAGATTGATGCATTGAGGACAATTCTAAACCATGACTCGGAACCATTCTGAAGGTATCGAGGACAATTCCAATCATGACTCAGAATCATTCTGAATGCATTGAGGACAATTCTAAACCATGACTCAGAACCATTCGAATGCATCGAGAACAATTCCGAATCATGACTCAAAAGCATTCTGAATGTATCGAGGACAGTTCTGAATCATGACTCAGAATCATTCTGAATGCATTGAGGACAATTCTAAACCATGACTCGGAACCATTCTGAAGGTATCGAGGACAATCCAAATCATGACTCAGAATCATTCTGAATGCATTGAGGACAATTCTAAACCATGACTCGGAACATTCTGAGGTATCAAGGACAATTCCGAATCATGACCCAGATCATTCTGAATGATACAGATCAATTCCGAATCATGACTTGAATCATTCTGAATGCATTGAGGACGATTCTAACCATGACTCAGAACATTCGAAATGCATTGAGAACAATTCCGAATCATGACCTTGAATCATTCTGAATGCATTGAGGACGATTCTAAACCATGACTCAGAAACATTCGAAATGCATTGAGAACAATTCCGAATCATGACCTTGAATCATTCTGAATGCATTGAGGACGATCTAAACCATGACTCAGAACATTCGAAATGCATTGAGAACAATTCCGAATCATGACTTGAATCATTCTGAATGCATTGAAGACAATTCTAACCATTACTCAGAACCATTTGAATGTATCGAGGACAATTCTGAATCATGACCCAGAATCATTCTGAATGCATCGAGGACAATTCCTAATCATGACCAGAACTATCTGAATGCATTGAGAAAGATTCTAAATCATGACACGGAATTATCATGCTTCAAGACCATTCAGAATGTTTCAGCAAACAGTTAAATGAAAATATTAAACTATCTGACCGTTTGATTGACGTGTCACTGGAAGGAAGAGTTGGCTCACCACAATCACCGGAATGACCACCACAGGCACCATCATCAGACATGTTGCGAGTAAGAGCAGAAGCGAAAGAGCGGAAGCGGTCGAGCAGAAGCAAGAATGAATAAAATAACCGAAACATTTGCTTATATACCCAAACGAAAAAATACTTTGGGTCTCGACACGAAATGTTTTTTGAACGCAATGTTGTCCGGACTGACACACACACACACATGTCGTCATTAGTAGAGGGGATTAGGAACATGGTAAGGAAATTAATCAAATTTGATTACCGTGTTCTCTCTAATAGGTCGGCATGACGCTCTATTTTTCAAGCTCTAATTTTTTCGTCTTTACGTTAAAATTAATAGAACATGGTCTACCTCCCTAATTTTCGCCTCGACCACCGCCGCTCTATTAGACAGTACCTGTTCTATTAGCAAAAACACGGTACTTTGATTATTAATCAAAAATAATAAAAATTAATGTGTGTTGTTTCGCTCTCTTGTTCTGTTTTATGAACATGTTTCTAGCAGTCAAACGCAAAGTTGCCTAAGAGATTCTGCTTAAAACTTTGCTTTTGACCGCTAGAAACGTATACACAAGAAAAACAAAGGGGCAAAACAATTAGACGAGTATTTTTTCAGCCTCTTCTGGTCTGAAAGTGCCTTCTTTCCTTTTGGTCAAAGAGGCAACTATCTAATGAATATTTCAAAAGTTAATCGGGTAGCCTTGTGATTTTAGTTTCTAACGAGGTATCAGTTGTTGCATCATCTTTGCAAAATATACTACAAAAAGGTGAAGGTATAAAGTAAGTCAGAAAGATAATTTTCTTCATACTTTTTAACTTTTGCGCTACTTTTTGCAAACATGTTGCAACGAATGATACGCCGTTAGAAACTACAATCTCAGGGCTAACTGATAGCGTTATCCTTTTGGAAAAATTGTTTACATATATTTGCTTTTTGACTAAAAGAAAAAAGAAGGCACTTTCAGACCAGAAGAATGCAGAAAAAATTTGTCCAAAGCATTTACCAGTGTTCTGCTGAGGGCACTTTTTGGGCCTGTGAGTGAGAGTGAGTGAAATGACATTTGTCCTCACAGGGTGTGAGTGAGAGTGAGAAATTTTTTTGTCCTCACAACTTGTGAGTGAGACTGAGAATAATTTTTTTTTATTCTCAGTGAGTATCTTACCAACAGTGAGAATCTCGCTGAAAATAAGAATCTCAGTGAGAATTAACCCGTATCTGCCCACAATTAGATTTTTCTACACGAAAATTAAAGCAATTTTTTTACCACTTTACCACTAATTTTTATCATATACCAAATCTTTTATATACCATTTGGTAGCCCTTAAAATAATTTGTGTAAAAAAATAAAAAACTAAAAAGATATAACTCTTAAAGTTAGTTGAAATTCACTTTGCATTTTTTATTGTTTTTTTATTTGCAAATTAAAGTTATTATAATCTAAATAGTCTAAAAAGTCTGTGTTTTATGATCACAATAGGGAACACAAATGCCTATTAGAAAGCTCTGAGTATGAGACGTATTTCAGTATTTAAGTTAGCTGATAATGATGATATTTTGAAAACTAACCATTGCTCTTAAAATGTGAGGTCATTTTGAGAAGTTGGCGAGCAATTTTTACATTGATTGGTCAAAAGTTAAATTCAGAGTATGCCGCCATTTTAGCACTACGTTGTAGTTCGATTCAAGAGCTACAAGAATCATTCCGCTTAATAATTTTTGAAATCTGTGTGTTGAGATATTATCTTTGAATGCCGAATGTAATTAGGTACGCAGAATGGACACAAGACAGTTGGCATCGATGCAACTGTCCACTTAGTTATGTTTAAGCCAAAATCGGAGCTTTTTGAGGGTGATGACGTTTTTTTCGGCCTCTTTTAGAGGGGTGGAATCTTTTATGGGCGGAATATTTTGACAGTCCAGTTCGAATACAGTACGAACAAACTCTTTTCTTTTCAACTTGCTTGAATATATTTTTTCATTTCCGATGACTTCAGGTGTTTGTCCACCAACTTTTCAAAATAAAAGCAACAGCAAATAATAATCAAGTAATAAGCAACCAAATCGGAGCTTTTTGAGGTGAGAAAAAACAGACATCACTTTTTTGCGAAAATTGACTTTTTGTAACATATTCACCTTTCTTGTACCAAATTATTTTTTTGCCTATTACTCTCACATTTTCTAACCCTTTTTTCCAAGTTGTAACACCATCGTGTAGCCCTGCGACTCTACTGGTTATAAACTATTATAACCAGTTTGTATCATTACCTGCAGGATTTATAAAAAAACGAAAAAGTGAAAGTATGCACAATGTTACTTTTTGACTTGTTTTCATACGTTTACTTTTTATACTACAAATTTAGAATATCTAGCACATAATAATAGTTTGTCAGAAACTAGATTCGCAGGCTACACGATTGTGCTATTACTTGGAAAAGGGTCAGAAAATTCGAGAGAAGGCAAAAATAATTTAGTACAAAAAGGGTGAATTTGGAACAAAAGTAAATTTTTTCGTGAAAAAAGTAATCCCCGTTGCTTATTAGGCCAGTTACCTGACTTTGCTGTTGCTCCTACTTTGAAAAATTGGTGGACAAACACCTGAAGTCATCGGAAATAAAAAATATTTTCAAAAAAGTTGAAAAAGAGTTTGTTCGTACTGTATTCGAACTGGACTGTCAAAATATTCTGCCCATAAAAGAATCCACCCTCTAAAGGACCCTGTCTCTTCCTGGTCATGGCAATTTGAAAGGGTTGAATGCGCACGGGACCACACACATTTTGTAAATAATAATTCCGAATCATGTTTTTGTTTGCGCTTATTGTTTAGAAAATAAATTTGCAGATTTGTTCAAATTTTAGAAACCATTCACTAGTCGAGCCCAACTTCGCTTGGCAATTCCAGATCGGACAATTTATCCGACTTGCACTGCTCTGGTGAGACTTATTTTGAATAGAAAATGACATTAAAAATTAAAATACAAACAATAATTAGTTCGAGAACATTATTAACAACATCTATGGGCTGTACGAACTTTCGTAACAAGACAATTTCGTAAGAGCGAACTTTCGTAAGAAACTTTTTCGTAACAGCGAATTTCGTAAGAGCGAATTTTCGTAAGAAACTTTTCGTAACAGCGAATTTTCGTAACGAATTTCTTTCGTAAGAGGAAATAATCGAAATTTTTTTCACTTTTAATCAATTTTTCTAATTCAGGATTTCATCTCATTCATTTGTTTTGGCCTTTCTGTCACTGTTTGACACTTTGAGCAGTTAATATGACTATTAACTGTATAAGCACAAAAGTCGGTAAGCATAGGTCATATGACTGAAAATTTTGATAATTAGTTGACCCCCAGATTTTTCATCCATTAGGAGACCAGCAGAAACACCCAAAAGCATGGTGAAAAACTCCGAGCTAGAATTCATATATTATACACTACACATATCTTTCCCATCAGTGGCATGTATGGCCATGACAATTGCCATGACAAGGGAGAGACAGGGTCCTTTAATGCAAATAGTCAAAATTCAGTCAATTTTTTTCAAGAAGTGCCGTCCCCGACCTAAAATCATGTTTTTTACCTGTTTCAGGCCACAAAAAGTAGTAAAAACTAGTTATGTGGGCAATGCAATATATTGCATTGCAATATTTTGCCCAAAATACATTGCTTTGCAATATTGCACATTGGGTTTGGAAAATATTGCATATTGCATTGTAGATTCTAAAAATATTGAAGCAAAAATCGAATGAATTTTGATCTCGCACAGAAAAATTCATCCACTTTCCAAAGTTTCGTCAAAAAATGTTGTTATTATTTATCACGAGCGTAGCTGTGCCCGTTGGGCGCTATGTTGCACTGTGATAGTAAAGTCTCAATCTGTGGCTTATTGCAAAGTTATTATTTTGTAGCAAAAACTTTCCCTTTTTTCACACATGGTCATAGAGTAACTTCAAAAAACTCTTTATTTAATTAATTTTCTGTTCTCGATGAAAAAAGTTGACCATTAGTCGGTTGAAGACTATTTAGTGATATAATAGCAACATTTATTGGGTTAGAAACCTATATCCCGTTATCAAACTGCAGTTCGCGCATAAAACTCATTGACGACATTGACAATATTTCACTGATTTCTTATCTTTCGTTGTCTTTTCTTCTCTAGGTTATCAGCCGAACACTTTCAACTTTTTTAGAATTTTTTTTTCGATGCTTCTTTGTATACTTAAATTTTTACATTCTCTCACCATTAGCTGCTCTCACTTTTAATTATATCATTTTTACTCCATCGCATTTGCTAACCTTACCACTAATTAAGCTTTCTGAGAAATCAGTGATTCAGTCTCGACCACGCTAAGTACAAAGAAAGTTTTAATGCTTGTTTCTTTTGAAAAAATTTAGCGAGCGAATACTGTAAATGACCTCTTCACACAATTGACTCATAATCATCAGAATTGATAAAAGCAAACGACAAAGAGAATGATATTTAGAATAGATATTCTATTATAAGCATAACAAGCTTCCATATAATTGACACGGCGATAAAGCGAACAGAGAAACATCCTGCTGTCGGTCAAAATTATCATTTCCACCACGCAGGAAATATCGAAGACAGAGAATAACACCAAAGAGCGTACCAAGAAGAGAAACGTCTTTATTCGAAAAATATGAGAGGAAATCCGGATAATTCAGCATACAGAGAAAAATTACTAATATTCATCCTGCTGTTGATCAATAAAATCATTTTGACCACGAAGAAAATACCGAAAAGAAACAATAGCAGCGAAGAGAAGACCACGAAGAGAACACCACTGAAGACAACAGTTTTGATGTCTGGAATCGAAAAAATATATAAGAGACTATTCTGCAAATGCAGCAAGAGAGACAAATACTTACCACTCGTGCACTGGAACACAACTCGCTCTTGGTGATTAGAAATTTTTCAACAACGAAGAAAATACCGAAGAGAATACCACCGATGAAAATCCCATAAAAGAGAATGCCATCGTAGAGTCTACCACGAAGAAATCATTTTGACGTCTGAAATCAAAAAAATAAGCAGATGAAAATCATCAGAATTTAGCAAGAGAGACAAACACTTACCACTCACGTACTAATAAATATCTTGCTTTTAGTCAATAGAGTAATTTGAATCACGAAGAAAAAGCTGAAGAAAATGCCACTAAAGAGAATACCATCGAAGAGAATACCACCTTAATACCACCTTACGAAGTGTAACATCTGTATATCTAAAATCAATAATACCATCGAAAAAATCAATAATACCATCGAAGAGAATATCACCAAAGAGAATACCATCGAAGAGAATACCATCGCAGAGAACACCACCGAAGAGAATACTATCTCAGAGAATACGATCAAAGAGAATATAATCACAGAGAATACCATCAAAGAGAATACCACCGAAGAGGATACCATGGAGAGAAAAGCATCGAAGAAAATACCACCAAGAGACAACCATTGAAGAGACAACCATCGAAAAAACAATCATATAGAGTGACATTTGGATGTCTAAAATCAAAAATATGAGAGACAGTCATTAGAATTCAGCAAGAGAGACGAACACTCACCACACAGATTCTTTTTAAAGCACTTGTAATCAAGAAAAAAAGTTATTGCTCTAGAGTCTAGACATACACAAATTCAAACACTTCAGAATGAATTTAATTCGAATTCAAATTTTTGGCATTGTGCGTTTGTTACATTCTCTCTTTATGTGTAGGATTATTCACAATGAGGCGACTGTTTGCGGATGCTAAATCAGACTACTCACTAAGAATTGCGGAAACAGAATCCTCGCTTTTTTAATTTTTTACTCAAAATTATTCAATTGGTGCGGTTTTTTTTGGTTTCCAGTTGCTTATGTAGTTGCTTTCATCATGTATTTGAGGTTTGGGGCTAACAAATGAGAGGAAAAGCTATTGACAAAAGCTATCGACTAAGTGAATATTGCTTCAAAAATTCAGATAAAATTTTAGAGTACGCCTAAGAATCCTAAATCGAAATTCGAGTGCGGATGCTTGGGCGGTTTCTTTATTTATTTTTCTTAATTTTTATACAACACCTACTTTATAAATATCTCATCTGGTAGCGCTGTATGTTAGCTGCAAGATAGTTCCAACAGAATAATTTTTAAAAATTAAAAAAAGCTATTGTCATTTCCGAGTGAAAAATCTGATTTATTTTCCGCAAACACCCTCCTCATTGTATTTGCGCCTTTAGAATTATGTGTTTGATGTGTATTAATAGTTCAATTAAAGATTGAGCGTAACATAATCAAATAATTCAATTCTGGTAAATATATTGCTAATTAATTTTTCGCAACATATTGCGATATATTGCATACAAGCTTTTCAAAATATTGCATATTTCATTGCAAACAGAGGAGACCTAAAAATATTGCATTTCATCATCGCCAAAAGGCAAATCCACATCACTAGTGAAAACTGGTTTTTGCGAGGACTTGTTATAATATATTTTAGCCCGTATTTTCACTATTAAACCCTCATGGGGGATTATTTTTCAACCCTTAAAAATCGGATAAATTCGAAGTCGATTTTGATATTTTCGGTGCTCAACCAAAATTTGAAAAGTGGAATCAGGATAGCTTGTGCTAATTAAAAAAAACGCAAAAAGCAGATTTGCGAAATGTTTGCTCTATGCTGAGATATAAGGTCTGTAGGGTGGGCAGAGGCGTAGCCAGAAAAATCTGACGGGGGGGGGGGGGGGCTAAAGCCCCCCCCGAGAGGTCATTTCCCTACACCGTTTTTGAGTTTTATAGTGTTTTTACTTACAATTTTTTCCGAAAAACCTGATGGGGAGGGGCTATAGCCCCTCAGGCACCGTAAGACCAGTGTCAATTAGGATTTCGTTGCCAATGATATGTCATTTTGTAGCCCAACGATTCTCTAACGAATGGTATATTAACATTCACTAAGTGACAATGGCTTAGTGGGTTAATAGACAGAACAAAAACCTTAACCTCGACTTCAAATTTTCAGTTTTTGTTAAAGTAACATGTGGTCAAAACACTCATTGAGTTTCAAGTACTGTAACGAAATCTTCACACTTTGTTGTAGCGCAGCTCAAAGGCTACGAAACCCACTTTACAGAAAAAAATTTGAAAATGAACATGTTAAAAATGATATGGTCGTTTGAAAAAAATCAAGAATAACCAAATATCGTTTTTTCCAAAATTTTTTCGAATTTTAGTCATTTTTTAACGTGGTTGCCTTTTCTCAAAAGTCGTATCTCATCATGTAAATTTTCAATTTTTTTTCTGTAAAGTATGTTTTGTAGCTTTTGAGCTGAGTCACGACGTATTGTTAAGATTTTGTTACAGTGCTAAAAACTTGACCAAAGTTTTGATCAGTGAAGTGATAAAAAAGAGTATTTTAACGTTTTAAAATGACTTCACGAGTGTTAGGAGCCAAATGCTGACTTTTTAAAAAAAATCCACATAAGTTTCATACACCAGTCGAAAGAAGAAGAAAAGGGCTACAAAACCATGTGTTTGGAATATCATTCAGAAAAAATTTAACGTTAAAAGTTGCCCTATAAACCCAGTTACTTCAACAAAAAACTGAAAACTTTGGAGCAAAATTCAAGGGTTTTTTTGGTTCACCCTGTAGTATCACAAACAAATCATATACACTGATCACGAATCCGGTGTCAGAATTTCAAGCTTGCCTTTAAAAATGTTTTACGTCAAAAATTGAAAAGAGTTGGCGGAGGGATCGAGCGGGTCGAGATGATATTAATAAAAACTATAAAATTAGAAAGCTTCTCAGCGCTACTCGGTTTTACCAACCACCACATCATAGTTTTTTAGACGAAAAAAAATCTTTTTCAAATTGGCGCTAAAAGATTTTTTTTAGGGAATAAGCCTGTATTGGGTGGGGAAGGGAATAAAAGGAGGCCACTTTTATGGCCAAACGTATTAGCAGCAATTATTGGTATATTTGGACTGTTTTACAATGTTTTTCAACTTGGGCCGTGGCAAAAGAGACTCTATATGCATTTTATGATCAAGAGTACTTCTTGGAATCATGTCTAAGGTAAGTGAGTGCGCGCATCTCCAACTCTCAAGTCCCCCACCCGCCCCTTTCGGGGGCGCAGGGGGCTTGGAGTTGAGATGCGCACACCGACATACCTTAGACACCAATCACTCGAAAGTGACTCTGGAATCCAGAGTCTGGATGCATAAAAAACATGCATACCAAAATTTATTTATGCGGTAGGCCCCAGTATCCGAAACTACATTTAACGTCTTTTTGTTCATGGGCCCTGTGTGATTAGTGGCCTCCTTTTATTCTCTTTCCTCCCAATACAGCCCTTATTCTCTTAAAAAATCTTTTGGCGCCTATTTAAAAAAGAATTTTTGGCTAAACTATACTTTAGTGCAGTTGCTCAAAAACGCGTTTTAAGTATTTTTTCGACGTAATTCAATGTGAAACGTTCAAAAAACATGTTTAAGGTGTGGAAAAACCAAAAACCGAAAAAAAAAATTTTCGTGTTTTTTTGTTTTTGCCTTGGGGACCAAGGCAAATTTTTAAATTTTGATAAGATAAGCTATTTATGATAAGACAAAGACTTGTGCCAACTACACCTGATTATGAAGAAGATGAACAAGACATCATCGAAGAGCGGAATTTGATTAAATACTGTTTTTTGAAAAATGTATGATCAACTATTGAATAAAAATGAATGAACCAAAAATGAAATATAAACATGCTTTGATTTGCAGGGCCTACTGCATAAAAAAGTATTATGCGTGTTATATATGCATAATTTGCTTATCGAGTGTTTGGTTTCTAGGGTGCGCTTGTGTGCGCATCTCAACTCCAAGCCCCAAGCCCCTACGCCCCCGGAGGGCTCACCCTAGAAATGAATCCGAGAATAAAAACATGTAATATGCACAATATTTTTGCCTTGTCCGGAAATCGAACACTGTGAAAAAGACCGAAAAATACCAATTTTAGACCAAAAAATGAAAATTTTCCAAAAATTTTTTTTTCGGTTTTTGTTTTTCCCATACCTAAAAACATGTTTTTTGAACGTTTCACATTGAATTACGTCGAAAAAAATACTTAAAACGCGTTTTTGAGCAACCGCACTAAAGTATAGTCCTACCGAATTTTTTCGACTAAAAGCCATGACAACCCCCTCATGGGTCGGAAAAATTTTTTTCATGTAAAGTGCTTTCCACACTTGAAAATATGTTTTTCGTTGTTTTCAAGCCCAAAAAAAGGCGTTTAAGATGCTTAAACCCCAATTTGACATACCGGTAAAGTGTAATTTAAAAAATCTAAAAAACTATATGGATTCTGGTTCCTAATCATCTTTATATAGTGGGAATGAGTAAGTCGCACTGTTTTTACTTTCTTTCCAACTTTTGTCAAGCTGGAGTCCAAGTGTCACGCTAATTCCTTTTGTAATCGGTATAAATAAGTGCGCTCTTTCGATTTCGATATATTAAAGCGTTGTGACCTGTGCCGGTTTTTAACAATTGAGCATATTAAGCATTTAAATCAGTAAAATTGTGAAACGTAGGAAACGAGGAACATTAGAAATAGGGTTGTCGAGGCCTCGAACCGAAACTCGAAACTCGAAATTTTCGAGACCTCGACTTGAACCAAAACTCGAAACTCAAAAATTTTCGAGTTTTCGAGTCTAAAACTCGAAATCGAGGCTCGAAACTCGAAAAAATGACTCGAAATTTTTTCGAGGCCTCGAAACTCGAAAGAACGACTCGAAATTTTTTTCGAGGCCTCGAGACTCGAAAAAAGGACTCGAAACTCGAAAATTTTCGAGTTTTCGAGTCCAAAACTCGAAATCGAGGCCTTTACTCGACAACCGTAATTAGGAATTTAAATCTTATTTTCTCAAGAGGAATTAAACACAGTCGAGTCTCTCAATAAAGATCATCTTAGGTTACACAAGGCACACACACCTACTCCAAATTACGGAGAACAAACCTGAACCACCCCAAACTACCATGAAAGGCTGCAGAAAACCCCTAATCACTCTAAATCATCTTTAAAAGTCCTGAAGTCTTGCAGTCCTGAAACCACCTGAAACTAGCCTAAACACACCTTTTACCAGCGTAAACACGGGTTTCGGGGTTCACTAAAGGACGAGTAAACTTTTCAAGTAAACCGATTGAGCGGATAAGATTTCGGTTCCGATGGGCTTAATCGCCCACAACTCCACCCTGAACCACCAAAAACCACCAAAAACCTGGAATTCTGAGCGATTTAGCCCACCTGACCCGAAATATGATCCGCTCAATCGGTTTTTCTTAAAAAGTTACTCCCCTTTAGCAAAACACCGAAAACCCAATTATTTTGGCCTTTGGCCATTCCGGAGTGGGTCTCCAGCCATCTGGTCTTTGCCCCGCCCTGAATTTCACTCAAAAAATTTTAAAAACTTTTGATTTCGTGTCGAGAATCAAATCTGTGAGGCTGTAGGAACTTTCGTAACGGTTATGGGTAAAAACAGCGCCAGAAAAACCAGCGCCGCAAAAACAGCGCCAGAAAAACAGCGCCAAAAAAAACAACGCCGCAAAAACAGCGCCGGAAAAAACAGCGCCGCCAAACAGCGCCAGGGAAGATTTACCAATCAAAGGATTAGGTTAAGTGTGAAGGGTTCAATTGGCCGGGACAAGCTCAGCTCTATTGAAATAATACCCAATTGATGATTTTTGGGTATTAGAAAGGTATTAATTTTCATACCCAAGGTGGAGGTATAATCTTTTAAGGTATTATCAAGGTGCTATTTTAAACGACCACTTGGTTTAGTGGGTGCATATGTATAACTGAAGTTGGATCATAGAAAAATATTTTAAATTACAAACTACACTACCTGAGTTCCCCAACCTGGGTACAAAACAAAGTGGTCGACCACTTGGATCAATTTTTTCTTACTTTTCGGGTCCCAAAACCTATTTTCTGGACTAATTCAGGCATGCTGAAGATGGTTTGATACTGGTAAAATTCCGTTTTGTAGGGTATATCTTTAGTTTTAGTAAAATCAAGTTTCGGTAAAGTTTCCCAACACTCAAAAAATACAAAAAAAATGCAATACAAAAAATATAAAAAAATAATTTTTTGAGTTTTGGTAAAATCAATTATTTCCCAATACTCAAAAAATACCATACAAAACGGCATTTTAGTATTATCAAGCCATCTTCAGCATCTCCGAATTAGTCTATATAATAGGTTTTGAAACCCGAAAAAAAGAAATTTGCTCCAAGTGGACGACCATTTGGTTTGGTTGGTTCAGACTGAAAAATTTCGATTCCCGCAAATTTTTCTCAAACCAGAAGTTGATAGTTCGAACCCTATGACTGCAAAGAATACTATCCAGGTGGTTTAGATACTATTCGGTATGGACCAATTCGGTGTTGACCAATTCGCTTAACGCCCGTAAAGGGATATCCACCTGGACCAGTGGTTCCACCCCTGATTTTGGTGGTCGGGTAGGTGAAATCGGGGATTGGTCTTATCAAACCTAATTCACTACGCGATTTTACATACGATAGCATGGTTTGTTTTTGATTTGGAATTTTTTAAAATTTTTCAGGTCACCCAGGTGGATAAACATCTGCCCAGGAGGTACCTACATGAATTTTGGGGTTCGGGTTGGTGAAATCGCAGTTTTGGTCCCAAGAAACAGGATTGGGCTTTCTTTGATTGCTAATTTAATTTAGCGATATTTTGGTCTCGGCGATGTTATGGCCGCGGCGATGTTTTGTCCGTGGCCGCTATTTTATACCTAATTAAAATGTATTTTTGTACCTTGGTTCCAGGGTATTGTTACATAGTCAGCGTTTTTTTTGATTAGGTCATGTTAGGAGGTAGATTAGACCATAATAACTAACCAAAATATCAATACCTTGGGTAGGTAGCCGCTCCGAATTTTGTGGATTTTGAGGGCCCTGTTAAAAAAATTATGTTAATTATTTATAATTATTTATAATTATTTAATGATGCTGTTTATGACTTTGTATAAAACTTAATTTATCAGGTCACTCCAAGTGGATATCCACCTACCTAAAAAATATCCACTCCTGGTTTTTAGGGTTTGAGTGGGTAAAATCGTAATTTTAGTCTTATCAAACCCAGAATAAGAAGTTATAAAATTCTCAGAATGAGAAGTTTTCTTTTTATTATGACTAAACTTTTTCAGGCCATTTAGGTGGATATCCACTTGGACGTCGTATCCAGGTGGCCAAACAGCCTATTAGTGCGAAATTTAAACTTACAAACAAGGGTTTAAGTAATTGGATTCGAAACATGTGAAATTTCAGTTATTTGCATTGAAAATTTCGAGTCCTATCCATAGAATAGTACCCGAACCGAAAAGTGTGAGTCCAACCAGCGAGTCGGATAACCGACTCATAAATTTCCAGTTTTAGATAACCATACTCACAAACCTTAGTGATTTCGATGACAAAAATAAGTGGTCGACTTCTGGCATAGATTTCAACAATTAAATTTCACATTATCTCAGAATCAAAAAAAAATTTTTGGTGCATGGAGCTCGAAAAAAAATTTTTGGTCAAAATTTTCGAATTTGCCTTGGTCCCCCTGTGTTCTAAAAACGTCGATTTTTTGCACAATAACAACAAGCAGTGGCAAAAAATCGACGTTTTTAGAACACAGGGGGACCAAGGAAAATTCGAAAACTTTGACCAAAAATTTTTTTTCGAGCTCCATGCACTAAAAAATTGTTTTTTTGATTCTGAGTCGAATGGCGTTTACAAAATTCTTAAATTCCATCATAGAAAAAAGTTATGATCGTTTAAAGTGTTCCAAAAAAATTGTCCCACCCCGTATATCTGGCGCTGTTTTGGAAGGGCTGTTTTTTCGGGGTATAGACGTTTGGCTACAAATGTAACATTTGTTACATTTGGTAGCCAAACGTCACAGGGACGTTTGGCTACCAAATGTAACATTTTTCAAATTTGGCGTATTTTGAATTTTGATTCAAAAATTAACCAGCGCATGGAATTGTCTTCCACGTTCGTCATTTTCTTGTTTAATTTTGTTTCTTTTCTGCTTGTCTTTATACAATGCTTGTTGTTTACTCATTATTTATCATGTTCTTATCTTCCAGATGAATTCATTCAAGTGGACTAACCAAGATGTCATCTTATTTCATCTTATTTAATTTCATTAATTTCATCTTATTTGTTGAATTTTGTTAATTGTTGTTTGTTATGTTTGAATAAATTGAAAGTTTTGAATTTTCTTTGTATTACCTTGCAATAAGTAGTTTAAATGGTAAAACAATATGATCAGGGATCAGGACGTTTGAGTCCCGGCAGTTTGGGTCCCAGGCCGTTTTACTCCCCAGCCGAGCAATCAATGCTCCCAGCATTACGCAGATGTGTTGTACGTATTAGAACTGGTGCTGCACCAAGAAAAAGCTATGTGGGTCATCAAAGGGTCAGCCATTATCCCGTACCATGTACCCCCAAAGGGTCAGCCCTTATCCCGTACCATGTACCCCTAAAGGGTCAGCCCTTATCCCGGACCATGTACCCTCAAAGGGGCTTCCTATTGAATTAGGTTGCCTGCCGAAGGCAGGCAGGTAGAAAATCTAGAAAAGTCAAAATTTTCGATGGATTGTATGCGGAGGGGCCCAAACGCGTAGTAACTGGAAGTAGACCGTAAAGGCTGAATGGCAGCTTGCTGTTGATTTTCTTCATCGCTTGAATAGTCACTGAGGCCATTTACAATTCTTCGGGCCAGTTCTGTAGTAGCATCCAACATCAGATCTCTAGATAAATATCAGTTTAATTCACGAAACAATTTCTTTTAACAAAACAAAAAACATTTTTTTGAAAATGAATAATAGTTGTGCGGGGACTCGAACGGCCGGGACACAAACGGCCGGGACACAAACGGCCGGGACACAAACGGCCGTGGGACCCAAACGGCCCGGGACTCAAACGTCGCGGACCTTATGATCAACATATAGAACACTGAAATTTGAAAAATGTTACATTTGGTACAGTCAAACCTCGTTATAAGATACACCCAGGGACAGACCTCAGCTGTATCTTATAACGAGGTGTATCTTATATAGAGGGTGTATCATAAGTCCTGGTAGAGGACTTACATATTGCATTTGATAACTCCTGAAAAAGGACTTACATGATACTAATAATAAGTCCTTGTACAGGACTTACATGAAACAACTACTAAGTCCTGCTGCAGGACTTAGCAGAACAAAAAGCTTTCCGCAACAAAAAGTTGAAAAATTTGCACTAAAAATGGCGGCAATTCAAAAATTTTGTATATTTTTATGGACTGTATCTTATATCGAGTGACATTTTATTGAACGGGATCAAGCTCAGGTGTATCTTATAACGAGGTGTATCTTGTATCGAGTGTATCTTATATAGAGGGTTCATTTGCCTTAATTTAGTTCAGACCGACCAAATCTTCTTTAGGTGTATCTTATAACGAGGTGTATCTTATATCGGGTGTATCTTATAACGAGGTTTGACTGTAGCCAAACGTCCCTAGGGCGTTTGGCTACCAAATGTAACAAATGTTACATTGGTAGCCAAACGTCTACTCACCGTTTTTCTGGCGCTGTTTTGGCGGCGCTGTTTTTTTTGGCGCTGTTTTTACCCATAACCTTCGTAACAAGACAATTTCGTAAGAACGAACTTTCGTAAGAAACGTTTTCGTAAGAAAGATTTTCGTAAGAAACAGTTTCGTAACAGCGAAAATTCGTAAGAAACTTTTTTGTAACAGCGAATTTTCGTAAGAAGTTTTTTCGTAACAGCGAATTTTCGTAACGAATTTCTTTCGTAAGAGAGAAATTATCAAAAAATATTCGCTTTTAATTGATTTTTCTAATTCAATATGTCATCTCATTCATTTGTTTTGGCCTTTCTGTTACTGTTTGACACTTTGAGCAGTTAATATGACTATTAACTCTATAAGCACAAAAGTTGGTAAGCACAGGTCATATGACTGAAAATTTCGATAATTAGCTGACCCCCGGATTTTTCATCCATTAGGAGACCAGCAGAAATACCCAAAAGCATGATGAAAAACTCCGAGCTAGAATTCATATATTATATGCGACACATAGCTCATTACTATCAAAGGCATGAATGGTGCAGTAGGTATGTTGATGGGATAGACTTTTTTTCACCGTCGGTTCGATTCCACACTATGACTGTTATCTTTTTTTCTTGACTATTTTCGGTCTCTAAAAGCCCAAGTGCCCGCCCCCTCCACAGAATATTTACTCTAAGCGTACCATTTTGAATTCCCTTGATTTTTTTAAGTTTTCTTTTTGCAATGTGTAGCGCGCTAACTCAGGCTTAGTCAAAAATGAAAAAAGTTAGCTTAGAGAAAAACTCTTTGCAAGGAATCGGGCACTTGGGCTGCTGTCTTTTGGTCAAAACATCACAGAAGTTATAAGAAACATCAAGGGAGGATTTAAAAGCAACAAAAAAGCCACTCAACATACCATTAAAGAGGCATGCCCGTGCGTTAAGGCGCGAACCAGCAGTTTTTTTTCGAAATTTTTTTGAATCGTCTTATTTTTCCCTCGTTCTGCGTCAAATTTGATATAGATGACCTTATACTGCTTTTAAAAACTAGACAGAAAACTTAAAAAATCTAGACAAGAACGAATGTAAAAATTTATGCAGAAAAAAAAAGAACTGCTGGTTCGCGCCTTTTCTCCCCATCGGGCACGATCATGCCCCTTTAATGTTACTGAAAAGTGCGTTACGACAGAGTTTGTTACGAAAACTCGCTGTTATGAAAAAGTTTCGGTACTTATTGGGTTGGGGTCACACCTCTATTTTTGGTGTATGATCAATTTTTTAACGTCTCTTTTCTTTTTACGGCTTTATTATTTTCGTGTAAACTGTTTACTCTATTTTTTGTTGATATTTAGAATTAAAACGGAGGAGTTTCGATCGTTCAACCTAAGATCGTTCAACAAAAATAAGAAAGAATATGGTACAGCCCGCTCCCACTTAGTCAATTACATTGAAGAATTCCTATGGCGAAAATTATTTGACGGTCCTGATGTGTTCTATCATTTTTGGAAGCAAGTATGTGAATATTATGTGTGCGAAAAGTGATATTGATTGATAGAATTGAGGAACTATTGAATAAAATTAGTATGTGTCGCTGTTTTGTGAAAAAATATGAGGTGTGACCGCAACCCAATAAGTACCAAAGTTTCTTACGAATATCCGCTCTCACGAAAAAAAAATCTTACGAAAATTCGTTTTTACGAAGATTCGCTCTTACGAAATTGTCTCTTTACGTAACTTCCTACAGCCATCTGTGACAGAAATGAGGAAATCTGTGACAGAAATGAGGAAATCTGTGACAGAAAAAAGTGAATCGGTGACAGAAAAAAGTTTTGCCCAATCAAATACCACCCAAAATGATTAACCTTTTAAATTTAGAAATTCAAACGACAAAAGGTTGGCATTGTGCCTTAAAAATATTTCTTTTTCGAAATTCATCATTTCTAAAATCTGTTGGAAACTTTTCTACATAGCTCTGAATAAAGGTTCCTTTCTTGTAATGTAAAGTCAATTTCAGCATGTTGCCTAAAAATGTCAAAATCAACGAAGAGGTTAGTGAATTTCTAAAAATTTTATTTGTATCGCGGCTTTTGATCAAAGTTTTTGTGAATTTTTTTATGGAATTTCGTGAAAATTAATTACAGAAAGTGCCCTGCGCTTTATTCATTGTCAAATTCTTATTTTCAGGGTCTTCAAAAGCGATTGGCACAGGAAAGGGAGAGAATTCGACTTGAGGAACAGCGACGTCGATCTATTTACACTGCCATATGTGACCTTTGTGATCCAGTTACCGAAGAAGTTAACTTTTTGTCTTTTATTTATTGAGTTTACTAGAACAACTGCTATTTTCAGGTCCTAATGGAAAATGTGAGTAATGCTAAATGTTTCTAGCTGTATCTTTTAATTTGATATTACAGCTCAAAGTGTTAGATGTTGCCTCCTGGAACGGTAGCCATTTCGTTTTTTTTCCATTGAAGTTCCATTTACTTACACTTAATTTGCAGAAGTAGTCGAAGAAAGGTTTGTTGGCTGCAATTAAAATCTCTGATTTACTAAAAACAGGACCTAATTCAAGATTTCTTGGGCGTATCTGCGGTCTCCCTACGTGTTCAAACTCCATTGCGGTGGATTTTTCGAAGAAATTTGTGATTGATAAGAAGAGAAAAATGGTTGTTTTGTTAATTACTTGATCAAAATGAGTAGTCTTTTTAGGTTTTTGGGACTGACAGTGAATTGAACAAGTATTGTGAGTTGTCTTTTATTCTGTTGAGCGCTACCATTCTATTCCTTTTTGGTTCAGGCTCCGATAATTGTCTAGGGATATCCAGAGGTTTTTTTTTCGCTTGCTTTTTCTCTATGTTCCATATGTCATCTCATCCGCGTTTAGGAATTCAATCACAGCTATGGCTAGAACCTCTGTGGGCAACTGGCGAGAGAGAGCCGAAACAGTTCACAATTCCAACCAACTCAGCGGAATTCTTATCAGACATGAAGGCGAAAGCGTCCAGTTTTCAGAGTGCTCCGCAGATCGTGAAGCGTTTGAATGATTTGAGAATTCTTGACCGTGTTGAGTCTAGTTCAGACAGTGAAGTGGAAAACAAAGAAGTGAGTTCTTTCATTATTAGTTGCAAGAACTTTTCCCGAAGCAAATCACGCTTGTAAATGAAACACAGCTTCAGCTTATTCGTAACTATCTAACAATGGGGCACTGTAGACTTTAACCAGAGCCTTTTCTAAATTAATAAAATATTTGTTGGCGGAAAGAATCTATTTGTGTTTTTGCTTAATTTCGTGTTGAGAATCTGCGGAGAGGGGTTTTTGGACACGAGTGGACATACGAGAAACCTTTTGGTGCTCGCCGTGTGGTATACTTCTCAAAATCCAAGTTCTGGTCAGCTTCCATAAATTTTGCTTCGTACCATCCACCTCTACTTTGGAAGGGATGTTAGTGTGGGTCCTCAATTTTGTGCGTTGACTTTTCGACTCATCCGTCTCCAGTAAAATTGGATTGATGTATCTATTAACCTATCTAATTTCTTTTTGCCTTCACGTTTTCTATATTTTGATTTTCAGGAAGATGAGCGCGATGAAAGAGAATTCCTGCCTGGTTGAAGCAGAAACCTAAGCCGAAGTGAAAGAAAATTCATATTATTACTAAATGTTGAAGTTATTTTCGTTGGTCAAGTTGGAAATAAAGAAGGAAAGTTTTCGTTATCCTTGCTGGTAGTTTCCAGATTTGTATTGTCAGTGTTGAAGCATAAGTTTTTCATAACTGTCCTCTAGTGTTCTTTTGATGGTGAGAAGTTTTAACTTTGAGGAGTTAGCTGGTTACTCCATTCTTGCGATCACTATTCCTAGTATTTCCTACCTTTTGCTGTGGATCTTTGGAGTGGTATGTTGTTGTGATTTATGATTTCCTATAGGCTAGCTCAGCATAGTTGTACTAAGTCACATCAGTCTTTTGGGGTTGTGGTGGTATATAAGCCTTGTATCTGTAGAAAACGGTGATACTTATAAAGGACATACCAGCGTGTTACACTGCTAATTAGGGCAGGGACCAGCAAGTTTTCAAAAATCGTCCTTGTTTTCACTCGTTTCATATTAAATCTGATATTTATGACTTTATACTACTTTTAAAGAGTATGCAGAAAAGTTTCATCGGATCAGGTAGAACGCTTATAGAAAATAGTCATGAGAAAAATTAATTGCTGGTCCCCCACGGCCCGTCAAAATTTGAATTTTATAGCATTAGAGAACTTTCGTGCCAAGACCGATTCCCAAAAAAATATTTGATTTCTTTTCCATTTTCTTTCTGGTCGCAAACTTTTATTATTGCTGTGAAGATTGTAGTATTTGGTCTCAAAAATTTGATGTGTTCTTAGCTTTCGAATGACACCAAACATGCAATAGCGAAAATAATGATAGCGCTAGATTTATTGATTTACACGACCATAATATTTTTGGAAAAACGACAAGTACTCTTCTCGTGTCCGTAACTTTTGTCACCTATGTTATTTCAATTTTTTCTATGTTTTAATGAAAGAGCACTGTTTCTCCTATCCGCAAGTTAATTTTTATAACAATTTGACCTATTAACATTTTTTCCGTGCTACTTGTGGTTTTTTTTCGGGTTATCAAGTACAGTCGAACCACGATATGCCGACACCCGATAAGCCGACACCCTCGATAAGCCGACACCTTTCAACACCTGATTTGGCCAGGTACTTGACACTTTAAGAAAACGACAACCAAATAAGCTGACACCGTGAGTTTGGTCCCTTGGGGTGTCGGCTTATCGAGGTTCGACTGTATATGGAGGCCAGAAAGTCAGCTTATGATGAGCAGCTTTTTGACCAAGAACAATACGAAAATTTGTTTTTAGAAATGAAATTAGTTTCTTTATCTAAATTTGATGAGATCTGGTCAAAATTGCTATCGTTTTCAGAACTATCACCATTTTGAGTGACCACCCTAAATTTAGACCACTGGATTCCTAATGATCGTATTATAGCTTTTTGGTAACATTTTAAGCACATCTTAGCTAAAGAAAGTAGACCCTTGTGTTATTATTTATTTTGCATGCTTTTCGTATACGAATTAAAAAAAACGTAAATCAATACTAAAAAAGTGGGGAAAACTAGAGACCGGCATTTGCCTTTTGGCGATGTTGCGATGCGATTTTTTTCAGCCAAAATATGTGCGTGCGATGTTGCGATGCGATGTTGGTATTTGAGTGCGATAAATTGCTGCGATGTTTTACGTTAAATTTTCAAGTGCGATGTTGAATTATTTTCCGAAAATTTTAAAATTTTTGAAAAGTTTGCGAAAAAATTTCGAACCTTTTCAAAAAAAATAACAGATCTCAATCGACCATATTATGCATATATTCAATTTTATTCATATCCAGACAACACCAATCACATAAAACATTCGAATGAACACTAATACGAGAATTTCAACAACGGCAGATTCTTATTGAGGATAATCAACATTTCGGCTGTATCAGGACTCAAGTTCGATCGTTTATAGTCGAAAACATCACGTGCCACTGAGAAAAGCTGCTCACTCGGCTGACTGATTGCTGAAGAAGAAAGAAAACGGGGAGCGATTCAGGTCAGGATTGGGAATCTCTTATTATTGTCCGAAACAATTATGATCATTCAACATTCCAAGCCAGACATGCCAACATAATATCACTTTCCAATACACGAGAGGATCAGGTTCTGGATCGATGAACTTCTGCTTGTTGTACGCCTGAATTTCAATCATCGATCGGTAGTCGATCGTTTTGGTGGAGGAGACCTCGTTTTTAAAAAAAGTAAACTATGAAATGCAAAAATATTTGGTGCGTAGACGTTTAGCGATTGGCGGGACAAATGTCCCAAAAACCTCTAAACGTCACACCAAAACGCCAAGCTTTTTTTATCATTACTTTGAGGATGTTCGGATGTTTTTTGCTGTGCTAAGCCTAAGGCCTTCAGGGTTTTCAAGAAAATAAGAAACCAAAAAATAGCGACTACAAAAATGTCAACAATTCACAACTAGTTCGTAGATTGGTGCTATTTAAGAATCTTAACTTTAGATTCTGAAGTTAAGTATTTCGACTTTGGCGTTATGGATTTTTTTATTCTAAACGAATTTTCAAAAAAGTTTGCGATGTCTTAACAAATTGCGATGCGATGTTGCGATGTTTTCAAAATCATGCGTGCGATGTTGCGATGCGATATTTTGGGTATAAATTTGCTGCGTGCGATGCGATGTTTGCGATGTTAACATTAGTGCTGCGTGCGATGCGATATATCGCATCGCAAACATCGCAACATCGCACGAAATTTTGCCTTAAACATCGCATCGCAACATCGCATCACAAAGTTTTGAAACATCGCAACATCGCATCGCAAATCTGAAACGACATCGCAACGACATCCATCTGATGTAATGATTAGTGCTGCGTGCGATGCGATATTTTGGGTATAAATTTGCTGCGTGCGATGCGATGTTTGCGATGTTAACATTAGTGCTGCGTGCGATGCGATATATCGCATCGCAAACATCGCAACATCGCACGAAATTTTGCCTTAAACATCGCATCGCAACATCGCATCGCAAAGTTTTGAAACATCGCAAAATCGCATCGCAAGTCCTCGGACCCAAAAACATCGCATCGCAACGTCGCAAAAACACAAATGCGCAGCACTAGTTAACATCGCATCGTGCCGGTCTCTAGGGAAAACTCTAATTGCGCCAAAAATGTTTGAAAAGTACCTGAAAATCTTGGAGTTCTGTTGGTTTTAAAGTGCTATGAAATTCAAATTTGATGGGCCGTGCCCCGCCTTGATTGCAGTGTAACGCGCTGGTATGCCCCTTTAAAGGCTAAGAACACTTGAATTCGTAATTTATTCCTTTTTGTAGCCATTCATACCAGATGAATCCATTCTCCGTGCCTTTTTTCCCAGCCAAATTCATGGCGTGATCATTCCGCTGTCATTGTTTTGGATTATTACAATAATCGGAGGTGGGTAGGTTTAGTAAACCATAGAATTTTTTTGCGCTTTTGCAATTCTTATTTTTAGTTTTCCGAGTTTTGTGCCTAAAGTAGATTGTGCATTCACATCAATGATCTCGTGTTTCAGATGTATCCTTGAACGAAAATTTCAAATTTTTATTGCAACTAATCATTTCAAGCTCACCCTCAACATTACTGGAGACAGCAAAGACGGTGGGCCTGAACTGGCCAACAAGCAATAGCCGAATAGGCTAAAGAGGGCTCTGTGAACAAAATTTTGATTTTGCGGTTTGTAGAAACTTTTTGACGTTTATGGTCAAGTACATTACTGGGCAGGGCGTGCATAGTATGTCCTTAAACCATCATCATCAAAAACTATGATTTTTCTGGATAAAGCCCTGAATTAGGAACTCTCGCTACATTGAACGTAACCAAAGCCTCCGCACATTTTTAGCGTTTTTTAGTTGAAATGGAGAATTTATTGCTCAGAAAATATTTTGCCGGCTAGGACATATGTACTGTGCATTTTTTCAATTGAGTAAAAGGATTTTTTAAAATTTTTTTACTGGGTGGTGCATGCATCACAGTCAGTGTTTTCAAAACTCATCCTCAACTTTTTGCCTCAACTTTTTTAACATCGCCTGTAAAGACTGTTTTTGATTTCTTTTTTTAAATCTGTTTGATACGTTTTGTTCAGCATTAAAAGTTCAGGATAGGGGTTAGAGAAAAAAATTCAGACCCATTTTCCGCGATAAAAATCGATAAAAACCCGTCTGAAGGTGAAAATTTGCTAAACTCAACCGGTTTAGTTTAGGAATGTGAATTTTCACCTTCAGGTAGTTTTTTTATCGATTTTTATGGCGGAAAATGGGTCTGAATTTTTTTTCTCTAACCCCTATCCTCAACTTTTAATGCTGAACAAAACGTATCAAACAGATTTAAAAAAAGAAATCAAAAACAGTCTTTACAGGCGATGTTAAAAAAGTTGAGGCAAAAAGTTGAGGATGAGTTTTGAAAACACTGATCACAGTGTGTCAAAATCCAAAACATGCAAAGTCGTGGTTTTCGTGTCGAGACAAAAAGTGTTTATCATTTGATTTGTGAACTGTTTTACAGATTTTGACTATTTTTTGTTCAATTAGGCAAACTTCTTTGTGACGTTGATTATTGCAAGTCACTTAACAGAATTTTTCATACCATTGGATAGCTTAGACTTTGCGCTATCAATCAAAATCAAATTCACGCAGCTTAATTGGAAATACAAAAAGTTTGATAAAAAAGAAGTTCAAATTTACGTTTGGCAGAATCCACCTGTCAACTTCAAGTGGATTTTTCTCTTGAATTTTCTGACCAAAAAGTTTTCTGTCTGACCAGAATGTAGCATTTTTCTATCGCTTTCTTATGGTGTATTTAGTTGTTTGATTCGCTGTCGATTTTCAAATTAACCAGGTGGTTTTAGGGAAATATCGGTTTTCGTTAATTTTGCCATCCGCCGTAATCTGAAAAGACTGGGTGCCATAAAGGCTTTTGTAATCACTCATGTGGTATCGAAATGTACCTTAGGACTTTTCACGTCGATTAAAATCTTGACCTCTGTCTATGCACCAATTGGGCTAAGCTAGACCCTTTGGGAATACTCAGGTGGAGTTTTCAGGTTCCGATTAAATCCAAATGTACTTTGATCAGTTACTGAGAAATCCTCTTATCAATCGTCAATTATCGGCTGTTTATCGCTTTTAAAGGGAATTTGAAAGCATTTGGGAAAATTTAAATTTAAAAAATCGAATTTTTTTCGTTTGTTTTGAAGGCAGGAATTTGTTTTACCGCATAACTCAGAATCACGTTTTTACACGTTTTCTAGACGTTTTACGCTCTGTTATGTGAAAAAAGTGTTTTTAGAATTGGGAATGCGTTTTTGAGAAAACAATTTTTTGGCCAAAATTGTACCAAAATTTTCATATTTGGACATTTTGGCCGCAAGAAATAAAAATTTTGGTACAATTTTGGCCAAAAAATTGTTTTCTCAAAAACCCTTTCCAATTCTAATTCTTCACAAAATGTCTAGAAAATAGTTTAAAACGTGATTCTTGTTATGCGGTAAAACGAACTTTAGCCGTTTTGAAATCACGTACTACCCCCTTAGGGTCAAAATGACCAAATTTGAGGGTCGATTTTGAATTTTTTTTGAAATGCGATCTAATTAGAGCTATTGAAAATTTTATATGATAAATAACTCATAATAGTGCGAAAGTTTAAAAATACCAACATTTTCTCGGAAAAAATGTGAAAAAGTTCAAATATCGTACAAAACAGAATGCCTCAGCAAGTTTACTTTAAATTTTGACACACTGTGGCATACTACTAAGGTTTTGAATTATTTAAAAGTGCATTTGTATTTCTTCATAAATGTTTCCTTCATTCGGATTGTAAAGTATAGATAATTTATAAAATTGTGTGTTTGTAGGAACTATTCATATTCTATTCAAATAAAACAATGGTTAGAACAGTTATTTATGCTCAATTACAGTTGGGCAGAGATGAAAACGTGCAATAAATTACAGTAGCAGCAACATAAGTTAAAACAAGGGGATTTTGTTTAGTGAAGGTGTATGAGATCTCTTTTTTCCTCTGTAACATAACTAACATCACCATCATCATTATCCAAATCTGATGAATTTCTGTGCTCGTTTAGGTGTTACTATGAAAGGCCGCAACTGGGATATAGTTCGGCTTCACTGATTAGATTTGCATCCACATCACTTCCATAATCCTAAAACGTTTTAATTGTAAAATTTTTCAGTGGTCCATAATATTCAATTTAATATTCAAGCAAATATTTATTTCCCCAATTTCTGCCCCTAAACTTCGCAGAAATGTTTAAAAATATACCTAAATCTTGACATTTTTCGGTCGTTAATGTTTTTCCCTTTTATTTTAAATTTCACATTATCCTGCAGCCAGATATATCTGTCATTTTAGAAATGCGACAAAATCACAAAAGTAACTTATTTCAAGTTATTTTTGATTTGTTGATTTTTTTGATCTAGATAAGTGTCTCAAGGATTACGAGAGTTTTCTTTTCCATATAAACTTTTTGAGCAAACCTTTGGTCCTAGTGAACAATCCGGTGCCAAAATATACCTTGGTCCCCTCTGTTGTTTTTTTGATGAAAACAGCTTGGTCCGCCTGTTCATTATGGTTATTGGAACACTGTGACTATGATCACCTTGAAAATGCCAGGGGGGCCAAGGCATATTTTGGCACCGGATTGTTCACTAGCACCCCTTTCACCAGTTCTAGGTGTAATTTGGACCGCTGATTCTGGCGTCAGAAAGGTCTAATTAACCATAGAACTGGTCAAACAAGTCAAAATAAATAGCATGCCACCACGTGGGATCCTACCTGCAACACCATTTTGGGCAAAAAACGCAAATGCTCACATGTTGCGCCATTGAGGCCACTTTTTCAAACCTAAGTAGCTTTGCCCTCCCCTTTAAAGCCAAAGAGATGGTGTCCGGGAATAAAAAAACTTTTTCCTAAACATTGAACTTCTGTGCGGATTTTTCAACTTGGTTTCTAGCAAAACCATACCTAAAATTAAATTCTAGGCCTTGTTTTGTTAGAAATCAAGTTGGAAAATCCGTACAGAAGTGCAATGATTAGGAAATTTTTTTGAATTCCCGGGCACCACCTCTTATTAGCGTGGACATGCCCCTTTAAAGGACCTTGGTTTTTGCGCGCAGTGGTATGAAAAAAATTGGCCAAGGTTAAGAACAAGCACCCCACTCGAGTAAAGAACAAGCACCCCAAAAAAATCAATAGGGGGACCAAGGCAAAAAAAAAAAGATGCCTTGGTCCCCCTGTTGATTGTTTTTTATTTTTTAAATTTTTTTGCCTTGGCCCCCTATTGATTTTTTTGGGGTGCTTGTTCGTTACCTGTGCCAAAAAATTTAAATTTTCGAGGTACACTTCTCTTTCGTCTCTCACTGTACTCTTTGGAGTAATTTCGAACGATTCCAAAGAGTGCAGTGAGAGACGAAAGAGAAGTGTCCACTGCCAGTTCAAATTTTGTCAATCCACTGCGCGCAAAAACCAAGATCCTTTAAGGACACTCAACTACAATTGAACTAAGCGAACTCCTCTTACACAACCACTACCTCTCTCATCAAAACATCCCGAAACTAATGTTTCACTGTAGTTCCTTAGCCTTATTACAAGTGCCTGATAAAAAAATCAAAAGTTTTACACTCGAACCTTGATAACCGGCACCCCTGGGACCATCCATAAAGGGCCGGGTTATTAAAGCATCAGTTTACCTTATTTTTTTGGCCAACCAAATTCAATTGTACCGAGGTGCCGGGTTATCGGAGCGCCGGGTTTTCGAGGTTCGACTGTACCAGACACTTTCTACAATTGTAAACAGCCTTAAACAGGAGATCCATTTAGTGCTCCGAAAATGAGGGCAAAAAATCTTCTGATAATTTATTATAACCGGTAGTAACGACAAATCTATACAAAAACGTGCCTATATAATTTGATGAAATTTTGGACAGTTTGACATGATACAGAACAAATTAAGTTTGTAAAGTAGCTATACTGATGTCAGTACGAATTTGGTTAGGATTTAAGAAGCAAAAAAAGAGTATGTGTGAAACATGAAGTTTCTTATTAACGATTTTTGCTACCAACACGACTTTAATTTTATTTCATTTTACTAGTCTAGCTCTTTCTTCTTTTCAAAAAAATAGTTGGAAGAATGCATAGCACAAGAAAAATCTTGCAAATTAGATAAAATTAGTATAGTAGAACACTAACCCATGAGTTTCCACTGCGTCCAAATCGAATAAATTTCTGGCCCGCCCTTCCAATCTGATGAATTTGGGCTTTGGTGCTCTGCTGTCTCGATCAAATCTAAAATTTAATTCTGTTAGAATTTCAGCGTAATAGAGAATAAAAAATTGTTTGTTGAAAATATACACATTTTTGGTCAGCCCACCCCTATGTGCAGTCGTGTCCGAGTGGTTAAGGAGATTGACTCGAAATCAATTGGGCTTTGCCCGCGCAGGTTCGAATCCTGCCGACTGCGTTCACTTTTTTGCTTTTCGACTATATTTTTTCGAATAAATAGTTTTTTTTTATCAATATCGGAATCGAAACACAATTTTTTCAAATCTATCGGAAAAAAATAAATGACCTGCTGGAATCCAGGTTGTTGGCTGCTTGCTGTTGATCACTCAAAGCAGCTGCATCAGTACTTGGCATTCCCACAACCACACAACAAAACACAGCCAATAACGTCATCCACAACACCATCGATCTGCAGTTGAATCTGGTGGAGAAGAAAGAAGACTGCAAGCTAACTGAGACAATCTGACTGCCCATTTCAATAAAAAGTAGACCACAAAATTTGAATAAAATAAAGCAGGAAGCAACAACAATATTTCTTGGCTCCGCTCAGTGGGCTCTAAATTGCTTATTTAGTCATAAAAATAAAGAAATAAAGCATCAAAATACAAAAAATCAAAACAAAAACGCGCGTCTGAATCAAGGTGGAAAAGTTTTTTTAAATACCGTATTCACTCTATTAACTCTCCACCCTCTAATAAGTCCCCACCCTATGGACCCCATATCTCAGCCTAAAGCAAACATTTTGCAAACCTGTTTTTGCATTTTCTTAGTTACTACGAGATTACCTGACTTCAGTTTTCAAACTGTGGTTGAGCACCCAAAAATCTCAAAATCGACCTTAAAATTTTCCGATTTTTGAGGGTTGAAAAATAACTCTTCGTGGGAGTTAATAGAGTAAATACGGTAATGTACTTTTATAAATTTTTTGTTCTTCAATTAGCAAATTTGAGTAAGAATGAGTGAAAAGTGGGCATTCATAACTTCAAACCTCAAATTTAAATTGAATAAATTTAAATTAAATAAATTTGACTCCATATAGGGTCTGCCCAAATTTTTCGCCATTTGTTTGCTCAAAAATGGAGGTTGTGTCGAGCCTAGCTGGGAAACAAACTTGATGTGTGGCCAATATACCAACGTTTGACTGTATAAAAACATCAATATCAAAATTGTCAAAAAATTTCAAATTTTTGAGAATTTGGGAAGAGGCATGGTTCAAACTTGGATATGCCATATAATTTTTAGGTTCTGAATGAAAGTGTCAATGGAAATGAAGATTTTCCGTTAAGCCACCAAGGAAGCCTGAGAAATAGACTACTCAGCACTAGATTAACTTAATCCCAGAAAATTTTCCGCCTCATTAAAACGACAGTAACAAAAGGAAAAAAAGTAGAATACTAAAAAATAAGCGGTTAAAGCGGGAGGTCAAGGTTTTTGGAGGATCCAAAATATTATTTTTTGATATTTTGCTAAAGTAACTGTTTTATAAGTTATGAACAAAATGGAAGAGACAGTTGCTAAAAAATTTTCAAAAAATCAGCTTAGGAGACCAAGACAAACTGACTGGGCGTATAATATAATCATATAATTTTGACCATTTGACCGTTTTTGTACAAACTGTCAATTAACTAGTCAAATTGGCCGATTTTCATAAAATTGAACAATCAATTGTATAACCCTAGCAATATAGGAGACCTGCATTGGGGCTGAGCTCGGTGTATAATTAATTTGTTTCATATTGTAGAACGTAAAAACAAGACCCAATATTTTTTGGTAGAATTGAAAAATCAGCTCGGAAGACTATAGTAATTTTCAAAAAAAAAATAAATTATTTACTTGAAAAGCCAATATTGCATTTTCTAAACTAAAAAAACAAGCAGAAAGTGTTGATGCCATATTCAGTCCTTTTTAGCAACCCATTTTCCTATTTTTTGGAAATTTGAGAGCCAGCAGACATAGGAATTCCAGTTGCGAGTAGGTCAACAGAAATTAATTAATAAAATCATAATTGATTTTTTTGCTCTTTTGGCGAATTTCCCGGAAGGGCAGCAGCAACTGAAAAGAAAGCAACATGGTCTTTTGTTTGGCTATAAAAGGGCATGAAGGGGTGTCAAAATATTTTTGTAGTTCGATACATGGTTTTGAAGTAATATTTAATGTTGTTGAAAACAAAGATTCCATAAATCCAATTTCTACGGGAATTAGAATGGTAATGGGCTTGTTATGCAGGTTTTTACCGTAAAAACTTGCAACAAAATTTTGAATGTCCCTTGTGGGTTGCAACTAAATGATCTTTTGGATTGATTTAATAGGACATCTAGCGGAACATCTCCGAGTTCAGTATTTATTAAAAAGGTAGCTTCCTGTTACACCTTCTTTTTTCTGCCCTGTAAAGTGAATCTGACGTAGAAATCACAGGGCTTTCTATAACAATAATTCAAATTGTTTGTATGGGTGAGCGAGTAGTGAAAATTGACAAAAGACGCCAAGTTTTTTCCTTCAAAAATGGCTTTTTTACGAAAAAAGCATTTTTGGGGTTTCGCCATTGTTTAAGAAAACCTTTTTTCACAAGTTGAAAGAGCTCTTCTTTCGGCGTCGTACGAATTTTCACGTTGTGTGCATAACATAGCTGTAAAATAGATAGAAACAAAAAAAAAAGAATAGATTTCGCCACTCTGTCCTCACCAGCGAGCGGCGCTTCCTGACAGTTGCACTTTTTGACATCTTACCCGTATTATCCTGCTATATAAAACCGCTCTCTACACGACAGTAAAAAAAATGGGGGTCAGAAATTGAGATAAAAAAAAATTCTTTATACTTTAACCAAAATTACAAAAATCGCTTTTATAATCTAGGCTACAAACTTAGTATAGAACAATTTCGAACGGATCTAAGCCGCTTAAAATAAACCGATACGACAAATTTAATTTTTTAGCCGCAGAAATCCGGAAAATATCCATAGCTGTGGATATTTTTTCGCATTTAGTAGTAGGTCCAATTTCCAGTAAGCAATCCAGATATAAATAAACATATGAGATATTTCTTTCTCTTACAAAATCTGGACTGAGCTCGAGATCTTCCACCTGTAGCAGTCTTAAAAACAGTCTTCAAAAAGTAGCCCGAAAACAATTTAGAATTAGGGGGGGGGGGGGGAGGTTGGTGGACTTCTACTATATTAGGTTTTTTCAGGAAAGACACAAGACACAGAATAGGAGTATTCAGATGAAAAATTGAAATAACAGATGAAAATTATTTGCAACTGTTCTTAATTATATATTTTTTTAATTAAGGAAGCTTACAAAACCATTATCAGAAACTATTTATAAAAACCAGTGTTTCAATTTATAACACCAACAATTAAAATGAAACCTAGCAAAATCGTTATTTTTCTAAATCAATAGTTGAAATAACTCGATTTTCAAGAGAACTGTGATATTGATGTTTAGCTCATATGATTTCACAAGCAATTGACTTCATATTTTGTCAAAATAAAATTACAAAAATTGAATGCAGAGTGATTTTAGCTCTTAAATAAAAGTTAATTAATCCTTCACCATTAGTTTAGAAGTATGGCTTAACTAACACTTAGATTAGGACTGAAAAATTCGAGGTTCGCCATTCAAAAAGTGAAAAAAATGTTTGGATCCTAGGCGGAGTCGAACTTGAGTGGGTGTAATATATCTAAAAAAAAAAACGAATAAATCATGTTATTACAGGCTCCCAAGTGTACTTATTTATAAGAAATGTACTTATTTTCGACGAATGTACTTATTTGTACTTATTTTCGAAAAATTTACAGCATCTCGGCACAAAATATCTTAGAACGAAAAAGTGGACAATTTTTTAATAAATTTAAAGTGAATTTTGTTTGTGTTGTACTCAATGTTTTCTTACGGATAAATCTTTTTCTGCCACCTCTTGGCTTCTTTCTGCACCTTTTTCGAGTTTTGGTTTAAAAAGCTTTTTTCTGCCACCTTTTGGCTTTTTTCTGCCACCTTTTGCTTTTTTCTGCCACCGGTTCGAATCCACCTGGGTGCATATTTTTTTGTTTTTTATTGTTTCATATGGTTTGGTTTAAACAAGGTGATTTGGTGTAAGAAAGAAGACTTCTGTGGGTCGAAAAGAATAATAACCAAAGTAAAAGGGGCAGAAAAAGCAAAAGGTGGCAGAAAAAAGTCTCGTCCGTTTTCTTATTTTATTCGCAGTTTCAAAATCGTTTACGACAAAAATTTGAAAATCAATGTTCTGTCAACCAAGATTAGAAGTTGGGAAAAGTACTTTTAACTGTTTGTTGCTACTTCATTGGTTGTTATTGTTGGTTTTTTCTGATTGAATAAAGAATTTGATGACAAATGGCGATATTTAAGGATAAGTTATCTAATAAAATTACGAAAAAGCAAAATTTCAAAATGTACTTATTTTTGGGCCAAAAATCTTATTTTTTCGAAAATGTACTTATTTTTGAAAAAAAAACTTGGGAGCCCTGTGTTATTATTTTATGTCAAATGGCCACAAAGCTGCAATAAGCTGGCCAATTACCGTATTCTCTCTAATAAAAACCACACTCTCTATTGAACCACACTCTCTAATAGAACCACACCCCTCAAGGGGTCGTGAAATATAACCACACTCTCTATTAGAACCACACTCTCTAATAGAACCACACCCCTTAACACTTTCTCAAGCTGCGCCAATGGCCGTCTACCTCTAATGAATTGTCGAAGCCTCGTAAATTTATCGAAGAAGCTCATCACTGAGTCATTCAAATCGTGCGAAGTTTCCAATGCCATCGATAGATGTGAGGACGACGCCATCCACTGCTTCAAGGAAGTTGGACCGGTCCCGAGTGGACGAGGCAAGGTGAAGCGCGCGCGTGATGAAAAAATTGGCTGAGCTGATACGAGTAATCGATCTAGAGGAAGCGCAAGAGAATGTGTTTAATTATAAAGATATATCTCTAGAGTCTTGATGAGCTTTGGGACCTGTTTCTGGTTTAGGGGGACGCCCATTTTTCAGTATAAATATATTTTTTATATATTTTTTATTTTTCAGGTCGATCAAGCTAATTATGGTGATCATGGTGACCGAAATCCCCTTGATCAACAAAATTACTTATTAAACTATTCATATAGGTTATCGATATAACCATGACTGTCATAATCAACAAAAATAAATATAAAATATGGTAAAAGTGGACGTCCCCCCTAAATCAGAGCAAGTCCGAGTTTAGTTGTAAATAAAGAATTTATGAGTGTATGCTGCAATGATTGAATATCTTCAGAAGGTTGAACAATAAAACCACACTCTTTATTGAACCACACTCTCTAATAGAACCACACCCCCCGAGGGGGTTGAAAAATAGAACCACATGTGGTTCTATCAGAGAGAATACGGTACATGACATAAAATAGAAATACAACTTATATCAAAAACCAAACTATTTCATCGAATTAATTTTTTTGCAAACAATTTTCTACTAACCTAAAAATTTTCTGACATTGTACTAGAATCTCTACAGTTATCTCATGCGGTTTTATTCTGAGTCAGAATGACCAAACATAGTCGGTGGTTCAATATCATGGGTAATCGCTTGCCTCCCGCCCAGTCAAAAATTTGGAGACGTTTTTTATGTAGTAGCTTCAAATTTTGGAAACTAACCTAGATTTCACACCAATATCACCCAAACGTCAAAACTGCTTTCACATAGGTGCTTGTGCCCTTAAACCAGGATTCATCTAGCCGGAAAATAATAAAGAGCCAGTTGTAATTTGAGACATCATCACCTCGTCATTAAGACTTATACATCAACCACAACAACCAGGACCCCAAAAAACTAGTGCTTCATGGTATTGGGTGTGAAAGCTGAGAAGCTGGGAGGGGGGGGGGGGGTGACATACACATTCCAATGATTTCCCACCCTTTTTGGGGACTGGAGATAGACTTAATTGACTGGCGGCCAGGGGGACGCCTATATTGCCAATTATGTCCCTAATACTGGAATTTTTAGTGCTATTGGTGCTTTCAGCAACATTAAGAAACGTCGGGAGTAGGAAAACCGAAAAGCAATCAAAAATTAATAGAAAGGAATTGTAGACCATTTTTGCTTCCTATTTTTTGAAAATAATTTTCAGGGTGGGTACATAGTAATTAAAAAAACACGATTTATTATTATTATTTATTAAATTAATTCCAAAAAAAGTCGAGCATTTTTCTTTTTTTTTGTTATTTCAGCTACTTTTTTACTAACTTCTTTTTATTTTGGAAAAAATCGAAAATTTTGCAAAGCTTTCGTTAACTTGAGCCAACAACGCAAGAGGATCGGCGAATCGCAAA
The DNA here is from genome assembly GCA_004194705.1 of Ditylenchus dipsaci. Classification (NCBI taxonomy): domain Eukaryota; kingdom Metazoa; phylum Nematoda; class Chromadorea; order Rhabditida; family Anguinidae; genus Ditylenchus; species Ditylenchus dipsaci. Next base: position 575,753 of record SADC01000904.1, on the reverse strand, counting down.
ACACATTAAGACCAATCCGAAAAAGTCAGTATTTTCAAAATTATGTTGTATGGAATGTGGTGTCGTGTATAAAAAACTTGGATCTGCAGCGAAGGGAAAAACCTTGAAAAAAAGAATTTTTGTATTTTACAGGAAAATCTTGGTGAAAAGGGTTGAGTTTAGTTATAGCTCGTCTTCTTGATAGTGAGTTCTGACAAAATTTTTGAGGGTTTCAGGTCATTATTAGGCCAGGAAAGAAATGATTTTCAGGATTATGAAAGCATACGAATTTTTCCCTGACCAAAACTTGACTTTTTGCTTCAGGGACCAAAGCATGTATACACTCCCGAGACCGATCAGCAGGTCGGTATATTTCGGTGCAGATATTGTAATTTTTTTCAAAGTATTGTTTGTCCTTAAAATTGAAGAATTAAGTGTAATAAAGTTGCTTTTTTAGTTAACAGCATATACCATTTAGCAGAGCAAGAAAAATTGCACTAGAAAATGCTTTCAATGAAACAATTGAAACAATACGAAACAAAAAAAGTGTAAAGTGAGTCACAAAAAAAATCGAAATATTAGTTTAAAAACACTTGGCCGAAAACTTTTTATGCATGGAATACTTGGAATTCGGACAGCGAATGTGTGCTCAGCATGGTCGATTTCATTAGAAAATTGCGCTTAAAACTTGAAATTTAATGTAAAATTTTGAATTCCGCTCAAGACAAGAAATATTTAAACAAAAATCGCACTTCTTAAAATTTTATTATCTTGTGCGGAATTCAAAATTCGAGAGTAAATTTTGAGCTTAAGGACCATAGCCGTCGCCGACAACGAGAATTTCAAATGTTTGATTTCCCGCGGGACAGTTCTCTTTCGTCTTTCATTGTACTCTTTTGAGTCATTCGAAGCAAGTCAAAAGAGTACAGTGAGAGACGAAAGAGAACTGTCCCGCGCGAATTCAAACATTTGAAATTCTCGTTGTCGATGACGGTTATGGTCCTTTAAAGAGCAGCTTAATAAAAAAGATACCATGCTGAACAGGGATCCGCTGTCAAAATTTCAAGTAATTTCGAGCGAAAATGTCAAAATGACATGATCATTTCTTTTTAGAAAAACTCTTAGATTTGAATGAATAAACAAAAAAAACTCAAACTTGTTTGAAAGAGGAGATTTAGGCGATTATTTTGACTTATAATGTGTAAATAAGTTATAGTCGTATAATGGAGATAATAGCAAAAACAACAACAAAGGTATATTGACCCTCAGACCCACTTTTTTTTCGAGAAAAAATAATATTCCTAATCTACGTTGAATTCTGCACCGGAATATATTGACCTGACGATCAGCTTCGGGAGTGTTAATCTAGTAAGATCCAAAAAGCTAGACATTGAACATTTTGACCACTAAACTACAGTAGGCATGCTTTTTGACTGGCTCCTACTATTCTAGGTTATTTGTCGTTATACTTCACTAATATTTGTTCCTAGAAATAGCAAGGAGTCCGAATTTGTTCAAATATTTTTGAAAAATCCACAAACGCCGGCTGTAAAAAATGAAATTTCACCAGTTCACCGTGTGTTCTCAAATTGCTGCCCCTTCACGTTTGTTTTCAAATCTACTTCTAAAAATAAGAGCGCTAATTGGAGCAAATCGGTACCCTAATTTGGAATCATTGGTATGTTAATGCAGGCATTAAACAGCAATGATGTGGTCTGCAATAGAAACAAAAAGCAATCAAAAATTAATGGAAATTATGTTTTGGCTCCTTCTTTAAATAGTCTTTATGGCTCAACAAGATTGACTTGCACTTGATGGTGAGACTTGAATGCCCTGCAAAAATATTGGTCTTAATATGTGCGTGTCCACAAAAAAGTGATTGAAACTGAATTTCTGAGTATAAAAAACTCAAAGAACACTAATCTTACAAGATATTTGCTGTTTTTAGTTTGATTTTTTTAAATTTTTATTTGCAAAATGTTTAAAGTGCTTTAAATTAAGAGTCTAGAATTACAAATTTCACAGTTGGAGCACGAAGTGATGTCATTTTTGACAATAAAGAATTGCAATTGGTCACCGAAGAAGAAAAGGTAATTTTGGGACAAAAAAGTATACGGGGTATACCTTACTACAGTTGACGCTTGTTAATTCAGGGCTGCCATATGATTTTTTTAAAAGATTTTTGGGACCCCAAATCTTTTTTTTATGTTCGAAGTTTTGGTCAAAATCTTTTTTTTTCGCCAAAAGTGCAACATCGAAGACAAAAAAATAAACAAATTTACCAACAAACGCTATCAAAACCTCCAGGAAAGCTGCCAAATCTTATCTTTTGCCATCCAAATTACGCTCTACTTTTTGCTAGAACAATGTAGCAACCCAACATAATACATGTGAATAGACACTGCTAAATAAGTGTGAAATCAGGCAGATGAATGACGAGGTGGTGCTGAATAGTGGTCAAAAACAAAAGCTTGAATGAGGGTTGCCGTTTGCTTATATTCCACGCATTTTTAAGTTTGGGAATGAACTATACAATAAGTCCAAATTATACATAAAATGTTTGATAATATTATGCAACTAATAAAACAGCAAAATACAAAGAATTTAAAACTTAGACTCTTGAAATCTACAGGGTGGAGCATTAAAAACGCACGAATAATTTTTGCCATATTTTTTTTTGATTTGTTATATTTTGTCGAAATCCTTTTTTTTTTATTAAAAAGAGAAGACTGTAGAAAATCTAATGGTAGCAAATTTATTATTGTTTATTCTATCGCTTGTTAAAAGGTGTTGCTTAAAAAGCTCAATAGTTTTAGTCGTTTAGCCATGGTCTGCACTTCTCAAGAAAAAGTAGAGTGCGTCGTATAGTTCATCGAAAATGGCAAGAGAATCGCGTATTCGGCGTTCGATATCCGAGAGAAGTGAATGAAAACGTAAAAGTACCAGATCGCAGTAAAAGTTCAATGGCCAAGGAAGCGTTGAGAGAAAAAAGAGACTATGCCCAAGATTGGGTTTTTTATTGTTTTCATTCATGAGTTTTATTCATAGGGCCATGGCCACGCGTTCTGCACTGTCCCCTGCCAATTCAATTTTTTTCCCAATCATTGAACTTCTTTTCAGCTTGGTTTCTAAAAAAAAGGCCTAAAATTAATTTAGGTATAGTCGTGTTAGAAACCAACTTAAATATCCGTACAGAAGTTCAATGTTTAGGAAAAATTTTTGAATTGGTGGGTACAACCGGTGTCAAAGACGGCAATGGCCCTTTAAGTCAGAACAGAAGAGAAGTAAGCAGAGCTGATAGAATTCTTCATAGAAATGCCAAATTAATGGTTAAAAGTGGAGCAAGAATATGTCTAAAAATGGTGTTAAGTTTGTCTATCATTGTTTGGTCAAAAAAAGGTTTTTTGACACGTCTGATACTTTTGATTTCATAGACCTTTTTCATAAAATAAATGCCATGCTTCTTTTTGTTAAAAATTCAAATTACTAAAAAGATAGACGAAAAATTTTAAAGCATAAATAAATCGAACGTAGATAAAATCAGGTCTCAAAAAAGCGTTTCCTTATATCCAAGATTCATAGGAATAATACTAGGTGTGCATAAAGCTCTGTTAGAAGGGTAGATATAAATTATCGACTGCTTGACATATTCAGATTGTTGTTTTAAAGTAGTGGGCGTAATCAGGCGTCGCATTTAAATTATATACTTGCTTGAGTAATACTCCAAGAAAATATCAATACTCAGAGTAGCTTATAAAAAAGTGTGCCAATTATGATAGTTTGAAGTTTTTACGAAAAAAATCTTGTTTCTATTTGTTTGGTGGTTATAAGTTGGCCTAGCGAGTGTTGAACTCGAGGGTTACTATATCGAGTGGAGTCTCGATAAGATGTCACCACCCTCAAGTTCGACCTCCAGATGAGTCCAATGCTTTTTACCTTGATTTTTTTAGTCTGCTGCTAATTTCTAATTAGTGCGAAAATTTTCAAGGTTTTAGATTTTGCTAGTCGTTGAATGACTACAGTTTTGGAAGTAAGACCCACAGTTCCGATATGACGTAATTCCTCAATGCAAGTTAAAAAAACGACGTTATGAAATAAAACGCATGCTTACTTAACACAAAATACATGAAAATTTGGACAAGACTGACAAAAACAACTTGCACAAATCTCTAAAAATCAAGGGTGAAAAATTAAGTGTTGAACTCAAGAATGGGACGGGTCATCGGACTTGACTGTGTTATCTGGACTCGAGCATAACTATGCACAAGATAGAAAATATAATGTGTGAGAATCGACGAAGAAAAATGTCACAAAGAAGTTCAATAAAAAAATTAGGGCTAAAAATTAAAAAGTGATGGTCGCAGTCGGCAGGATTCGAACCTACGCGGGCAAAGCCCAATTGATTTCTAGTCAATCTCCTTAACCACTCGGACACGACTGCACATAGAAACACCAGTGAAGTTTTGTTAGATGTAGTAGGGATTTTTTGTTCTATGCTTTTTTTCAGAAACAGCATGTTGAACATCTCTCTAAAATTTCCATCAAAAAATCAAAATGTCTGTTCCTTAAGCAAGAACTTCAAAAAAAACTAAACTTTAACACATCTAAGTTAGCTTTCGAAATTCCATCTTTAATTTCATTAACTTTCCACCAATTCCAGAGCCATTTACTTACAACCTTTTTTTTGAATACCACGCCCATCCGACAAAATCAAACAATACTTCAATTAAATAGCCGATTCTCTGGTATATAATTTCAAAAAAAAACCCACACCGACCTTAAATATTAAGCACTTCAACTATATAGCACAAAATTTCACACCTCAGAGACCAGACAATCACCAAAATAAAAGTTTACAAATTTACTACATGGCTGTTTTATTGCTAACTAAGACCCATTCAAAAGTCCATTAATAACACCCTTGAAATCTAAAAATAGGCAAGTTGTTGCTAAAAAGTTGAAGCCAACAGCATTACGACTGAATCAAACAAGGAGGTGCTACTACTCCTGAATAATAGCAATTCTACTTAAGAAAGCATTCGGACTACCACCCCTGCTTCTTTATCATTTTTTTGGTCTTTTATGGCGAAAAAAAAGGCGTGGAAGGGTAGCGCCTTTGCCTTCTATGCATTAATAAATGGAGAGATTGGGGTGGGGGTGAGAAAAGCTGCTATTGCAAAAACCCCTGCTTTTAATTGATCTTTTACGTCATTTTGTTGTAAAGAGAAAAAAAATATTTCTTATGAATAATATCTTGAATTTATTAAATTGCAAAAAATTGTGAACAATATGGTTTAGTGACTTTCTTGCAGGAAAAAAGGAACTGAGACTAGTTTCTGAATGATTTTTGATTATTAGATTGGATTGGCCCAAGGTTTGGTGCTGAGAGTAACTTGAAATTTGCAGTAACTTACTGATAAGTTCCCGTCAGGGGTGGTTTATGACCTTAAATGACCGGCCATAATGCCCGCACATTTTTACTCATAACTTTCGTTACTTCCGGTGAATTTTATTTCTGTGAAAAGTAGAAAAAGAAGATAGCCTGGGCTACACTTTGAGATATCACAACATTTAATGACCCTTGCTGGGATATTTAATGACCGACTTTATGACCGCGAAATATTAAATGAACGGTCATTTAATATCTCAAAATGTAGCCCAGGCTGTCCTCTTTTGTTCACTTTTTACAGAAATAAAATTCATCGGAAATAACAAAAGTATGAGTAAAAATGTGCATACTTAGAAGTAACCGGAGAAGTACAATAAACAATATAAAAAGTGATTTTTTCAAAAAAATGCTTATAAAGTTAATGAAAAATAAGTTATAGAAAGCAAGACATTTAAAAAAGGTTAACGTATTTCTAGTGCACAGTATTTTTCTGGGTATTTTTGAATAAATTGTGCAATTATGATGTTGATTTTAAAAAAGTGGCAGGGGAACTATATCGAGATTTGACTCGAGTTTTAGGACAAATAAAGCAAAATTGAAAATTTCAATTCGTATATTTGCTCCAAAGGCACAAGAAACTAGTGAAATGCATATTGTCTTCCTGCCGTTACCAATTTGCATTTATATATACTCGGTCTCTCCACGTGGATGTCTTCTTTCATTGCGCATTTATAATTCAAAAAGCAATTTTTAGAAAAGAAAACAGGTTAATCAGTTTTCTATTACACCTCAATTTTTAAGGTATTTTGTGAATAAAATGAATACAGTCAAACCTGTGTATGAAGATACCCTGAAGGAATCTGTTAGGTCTTTTATTCTTGAGCTCTAAGTTTTGTTCACAACCAAACCTCTATATAGGAATCCCTGGATATAAGGCGGTCCCTTGAGTGTCCTTTTCATAAGCTTCGACTGTATTGATTTTCCTGATCCAATTTCAAAATTCTTTACAAGATTTTTTCACATCTTAGGACCAGTTTGTCGACAAAAATGGCTCCTAAACGACATTTAAAGAGACGAAATTTAAATTACCCAAGACGATATTCTTAACAGCTTCAACCCACGCCACCCTTTAACCTTATCCTTGAATTTTTTTCGGAATATTTAGGTCTCTTACTCAAAACGTCTCATCCTAGTCTAAAATATTAAGAATATTAGTAAGTCTAGACCACTTCTTCACCATCATCCATGAATAATAATTGCTAATTTCGATTATTAAAACGCATTCTTCCGGGAATAATTTGTTGACCCCGAAAATTTGTTTAAAAGTATTTAAGAGGCATTTGCTCAGACTACTTCTGCGTATTAGCACCCTTTTACCCATTACAATTTTCGGGCTAGACTAATTGGATGGTGAGGATTAAGCAGCAACTACTGGTAGACCCATTTTTTGTTCCTATTTTAATTCTCGTTCGAATTGGTATTACAGGAAAAGGTTTGTCCAGAAAATTGAAGACAAACGAATTTATCACCTAAAAAACGAAAAGTGGCATACAATTTAAGGCATACATCCCGAGGGTCTAACCGGTCTTTACATCTACCCCTTCCCGATTTTTTCGAAAGTGAACTTAGATGTGACAAGCATGTTTTTTGTAAAAACGTTAGATCCAACCGGTTTCTGAATATTTCGTTCCATTCTAACTCCCTCGGCCGAACTTTTTGGATACGTCTCTAGTTGCTTAATGGTTAAATTACTGATAAAATAAATATCATAATAAAAAAATTCTAAGAAACACTCCAAGGTTCAAAATCGTTGTGTTTTTGACCTACTTTTTGAAGAGTCTTTATGAGCAAATTACCACCTATTTTGTAGCCAGTGAGATGAGCTCCAAATAGGCGGTAACTTGCCTAGGAGAAGTCTCTTAAAATGGCTCAAAAGACAATGCCAAAAAGAAGATTTTGAATCAGGGAGGGGGGGGTGGTGCTCTTCTATTGGAATAAATACGGTAATTTTACCGTTAAAGGGGCATGCCCACGCTAATAAGTGGTGGTATTCAAGGTATTCAAAAAATTTCTGATCATTAAACTCATGTACGCATTTTTTAACTTAGTTTCTAACAAAACAAAGTCTAGAATTTAATTTTAGGTATGGTTTTGTTAGAAACAAAGTTCAAAAATCCACACAGAAGTTCAATGATTAGGAAAAAAACTTGAATTCCGGGCACCATCTCTTATTAGCGTGGGCATGCCTCTTTAAAGGATAAGGATGATGGAAGGGGGGTGATTACTAACGCCTATGGTTGTGACCGCAATTGCGGCCGTGATCGCATCAATAAACCTCAGCTAATCAATGTCATCAATGATCATTGATTCATTAACACGTGATCGGCGGACTAAAAATAAACATGCTCCAACGATCAATTTAAAAAAGTGTTTTATTGAGGTGTGAACACTGATGGATTTAAATTAATTAGCCACTTTTTGTGTTCAGTTATCCATATCTCGGTGACTGTTTTCCCAAAATTTACATTCGTACACACTTATTTAGCCGCAACTCATTGGCCGCACCTCATTTTTTATTTGTAAAATTTAAATATAACTGAAAATTGATTTTTGCCCAAGAAAACAAAGTAAATTCACTCAAACAACTACCCAGATGTTCTAAAGGATGGAATTTGAACATAGTTTTGTTAACTGGGCCTACCGCATAAAGAAACTCTGGTAGAGTCAAACCTCGATTTAAGGACACTCGATTAAGGACATCTGTTTTTAGGGTCTTTTGGTTTGGTTTCTTACGTTTTAGTATAATTGAACCTCGATTTAAGGACACTCGATTTAAGGACAGCAGTTTGGCCGGTCCCCAGGGTGTCCTTAAATCGAGGTTTGACTGTATGCATGCTTTTTCACCCGTCCAGAGTCACTTTCGAGTGATTTGTGTCGAAGGTATGTGCGCAACTCAACTACAAGCCCCCCCCCCCCCAGCTCCCTGCGCCCCGAAGGGGGCTTGAGAGTTAGAGATGCGCTCCCTCTTACCTTAGACATGATTCCGAGCAAGCTCTCGATCATAAAACGCATATATAGTCCTTTTTGCCCAGCTCCAGTCACCAAAACGGGGTAAAATATAGAGATGGCAGATGGCCTATTTCGGGATGGACGAAAATTTGAAAAAAAAAGTCGGGATGGGAGGCCAGGACGGACAGGGTCAAAAAATTTTCCGGGACGGGGTCCGGGACGAAAAAATGGCCGAATTTGCGTCGGGCGAGACGGGAAGTCCCGTCCTGGCTTTTAAGCTTAAATTTTGTAGCGGGACAGGACTAAAAATAAATACTTGTCCGGGACGGGACACTGGGACAGGACACCGGGACGGGACAGACTGGAATTTTTCCAGGACGGGATATATGCTAAAAAGCCTTCGGGACGGGACAGGATTCCCGTCCCGTCCCGAGGCCATCTCTAGTAAAATAGCCTTTAGTTGAGGACTTAAATAACTTTCTATCACCTACCTGTAACCATGAAGTGCATTTAGGTGAAAAAATTTACATAAAAGTGTTTGGCATGAGTTGTTCAGGGCGGAACGATTATTTTAGTTTAGCTGAGGAAGAATCTGAAAAGGGCACGAGGAAGATCTAATGGAAATTTTAATTGTTTGTGCTCGTTGAGTTTGTTCCTTTTCGTTATTCAATTGTTGTGTGCAAGTTGTTGGTCGTCAATTAAAGGTCAAAATAAACGGCAGTGGTAATTTTCTTGTGAACTGTTATATTTATTTGATGGCCCCAACTCTCAGCTTTCAGATTTAGTATCGTAGAGCTGTTAGAAGCATAGTTTTTCGCCCAGGAATTAAAAGGTAGGAAGAAGGTCATTTTTGCATTTAGTTTACAAAAAGAGATATACCATGCGAAAAAAAAATGAAAAACTGCACCAGGCAGTGTTCTGGATAGTAATTTTATAAAAAAAAATATAGAGAAAACATCAATAAGAAATAAAAATATTTTTTTTCGAAAAATAATTTGACGTAAAACTTTTTTCGCTAGTTAAACCTTCAATTCTAACACGGGATTCGTGTTCAGAATAGTCGATTTGCTTTAAAAACTGACATCACAATAAAATTTCGAATATCGCTCGAGACAACTATTATTTGAGCTGTCTAAAATTTCATTGTTTGAATATTTATTGTCTCGAGCGAACTTTGAAATTGCATTTCAAATCTCATTTTGCCTGCAATCGAAGCTGTGACTTTCTTAAAAAACCATAAATTGTTCTTAAAAATACACTAAAAATTCTCTAAAAAAGCTTTTTCTTTCAAAAAAGAGGTTAATAATCCAATTTAAACGCAAATTCAGCACGAAAATAAGGAAAAAGAGCCTCTTGGGGCTGAAAAAGGTTGAAACACACACTCCAAATTATTCCTGCTGCTGCCTAGCTAATTCCACCAAATTGAACTGCACATCATCCGCAACAGCAGACCCACTGCTAGATAAGGAAACAGAAAGGCGCTCGAAATTCCAAAAAGTCATTTATCCAAAGCACACATGTGAGCCCCAATGACATAAAGAATAAGAATAGTAGCGGCAGTAATAATAATAATAACTGGGGGTGGGTAGCCAGAACACATTACTCAATTGTTTTTATGCCTTTCTTTTATGCTCTTGCGCCAAACTTTTTCGGGTGTTGATAAAGTTTGTTTCTTGAAAGGAAACGTTTTTGAATTAATCGAAAAGCTTTTTAGATAGGCACGGAAGCATAGCATTTTTGGCGCAAGAATTATTAATAAAATTTGTTTTTACTTTTTGTAATCCACTGTTGGTGATTCACTGCTTATGTAATTCACTGCTTTTTGAGCTAGTGTTGTTTTTTACAGAATTTGAGGCTGTGGTTTGAGCATGACGAAATGGCTTAGCGCATTTTGCACTTTTATCGTTGATTATCGTATAAACTCTAAATCGGTTAAATGTATTTATTTAAGAGGGTTGAAAGATTACTAAAAACACTAAGTAAAAAAAGAGGAAATAATAGAACCCTATGAAAAATTCCTCTGCAGGAAATTACGCAAGAAATGCAATCCTAGAATTCTGACACGTTTAATGTTCAGCATATTCACTAACTTATAAAACTGCTTATAAAACTGCCGCTTTAATTAAAAAGTCACGGTCGAATTTCAAACATTATTGTCTCGAAGGGAAATTAAAATTCGACAGTGTGTTTAAACTTGAATGAATTAAATTTGCTTAAGGTGAATCTTGGTGTCAGAATTTTAGGTTTGCCTAGCGGTGGCATCAAAAATAAATTTTCTCATGCTGAAAGTTCTCGAATTTTCGCCACGCCACAAAGCTAAAGTAACCAGTGATCATCTGAAGAGCATCATGCAATCATGCAGTGTTGTTATGACTAATTAGCCACTTTTGTGTTTATTTATCCATATCTCAGTGACTGTTTTTCCAAAATTTATAAATAATAGCTTATTTGAAAGAGAAGATATAGCTTTCAACTAAAATTAATGATTTTTAAATAAACATGAAAACTAGTCACTTTTGAGCTAAACAAAGTCAATGAAAAGTTATTAATCAAATAAAACGATTTTTTCTGGGTCGATCATCCTGTACAAAAATTAATATAACATTGTCTATTTTGAAAAGTTTTTACCTATTTATATTTTCCCAGCAACCTAGGAGTTCTGCTACACCCTGAGAAAAACAGTTTTTGAAATCGCTAAAATTCGCAAAGTTATAGGCTCGTAAATCAAAAGAAAATCATAAGAACTTTCATTTGATTTTCATTTGATTTACGAGACTGTAACCTCGCGAATTTTAGCAATTTTCAAAAACTCTTTTCAGGTTGTAGCGGAACTAGTTAACTACTAGAAAAGATATGAGTTTGAAAAAAACTTTTCAAAATAGGCCATGTTATATTAATTTTTGTACAGGATGGTCGACCCAGAAAAAATCGTTTTATTTGATTAATAACTTTTCATTGACTTTGTTTAGCTGAAAAAGTGACTAATTTTTATGTTTATTAAAAAAACATCAATTTCAAGTTGAAGAACTATATCTCCTCTTTCAAATAAGCTTTTGAAAAACATTCACCGAAATATGGATAACTGAAGCCAAAAAGTGGCAAATTAATCATAACAACACTGCATGCAATCTATAGTCGGAGGTCTCTATTGACTCGCGCAGGATTATCAATAAGGCAATAGAAAAAACTGGAATTTCTATGAAGGCTTTAGGTTATAGAAACAACAAGTAGTTAAAGGCAGCCACATCAAGCTGAAAGAAATTCCATGGGTACGAAAATATGGGAGCAGAGCAGGAGACAAAAAAAATTAATTTTAAAATTAAAATTTGTTACTTTTACGAATTTGTGACGGGTTTTAGTCTAGAAAGATCATTTTCGAAAATTTGGTCGAGACCGCTTTTTTCAGTCATTTGTCTATTTGTCTGGAAAAGTCCTCGGTCAGTGACGATTTTATCCGATTTTGAAAATTCTGAAAAACTTCAATAAACGATATTTTTTAAAAGGTCAACCTTTTTGGCTATTTTTCTAGAATGTGCACACAACTTATTTGATTTGAGCTGACAAAAAAACTTTTGATTGTCTTGCTAGACAATTGTTTTAGTGACAGACGTCCCACGCAAATGCTTTTTACGGCTTGCCCAAATCATTAGAGAAAGCCATTTATTTCAGGTCTGCTGCATTGGCTCAGTCAAACAAGCAATGATGTCGCCGAAAATCAAACAAAATTCAATTTATACATGGCTTTACCTTCCAAGCAGTCAATAAAATGGAGAAATTCCAAAAAGAAAGTTAAATTCTTGAAAGGCGTAGAATTGTTTTGACAAAAAATTTATTTTGTGAGCATGATTAAAAATAATAGCTTTATTCCTCATGGGATTGCAAGTTTTGGGAACTTTTGTTTGTCAAAGAAAAAACCTCACAAGAGATAGTTTTTATTAGTTATGGATCGGTGTTTTTTAAATATTGTTAATTTCATTATAATTGTATTTCACAGCATATTTTTACACAAAAACGCAGTTACTTTACAGTTGAGTCTTGATATAATAAACAAAAAGTTTTGTTATAAATAACGATTGCACAGACAGCAGTCATTTTATTACTTCAGTCCACTCCCTTATAACACCGCTCCAGGGACCTTCCATTGTCAAAGTTATATCGAGTGTAGTGTTATATAGAGAGTTAAGTGTAGGAACCACACTATGACATAGACAGGTACAAGCAAACAAGCCACACAGGATTTCCTGTTTGCTCCAAAAATTCTTCTGTCTTTCTGTATCCAATCCCATCTCGAGTTGAGGCAGGCAGCAGCAATCATAACTTCCTCCATCTTGAAACCCAGAACTTCCTCCAGCCATAAACTCAGAGGCCGGTTGATCTTCACATGTTGCTGCGATCCAGGCAGCAGCGTTGGCAGCAAGACCAGAAGATGATCAAGCTATCAGCGAGACCTCAGTAGCAGCAGGCAAAAAGTTCCAGACAAGCAACATAGCAAATGGTTGTCCAATATTTGCCACATACAAACAAAACACAGCTCATTTCGGTCAACACATCTGGATGGTTCACATCATATTGAGACTCGACTGTGTAAAGGTAGTCGTTTTGTTTTTTTTAATATTTTTTAGATTTGCTCTTTTTGCTCTTTTGCAGTTTTGAGAAAACGTTTGAGTCCATTGTGTACTGACCTGCGCCTCAAGTTTTGCCTAAATAAACTTAAATAAAAGAAATTCAGATAGCATCTGAAAAAATAAAATTTAAAAAGACGAGAATTTATAAATGTCCCAAAGCAAGTGTCAAAAATTGAGGCCTTTGAAAAAAGGCGCAACAACAGCATAAAAGCAAAAGCCCCTGTCTAACAAAAAGCGTTGTCTTAGATGGACTCTGCCATTAGGTAAAAAAGTTGGATCATTTTTGAATTTTTTGTGTGATCATAATTTTGTAATTTGAAAATAAAAAAAATAAGAGCTTTTCTTAGTTAAATAGCTACTGAAAACAACTGTAGGTTCTTTTATTTACCTTTGCATAGAATTCGAAAAGCCAGAGCACGTCCTACTCCAGTACTAAACTTTTACCATAAATCAAATATTTTTTTTGCTAAATAAAATCAAAACCTTACACTTGTGATCAAGACAGTTCTATTTTCGGGGTTGATGTTATTTGCCTTGGTCCGACTTTAAAGATCAGTCTTAGGCAAGGTTAGGGCAGCGACTCAAACATATATTAGACTTATGTTTAAGTCCATCCTAACATACTCTTGCCTAAACTATAGCCTAAAAAACCACAATAAAAAACGGCAAGGAGGACCAAGACAAAAACACCCTATTGTTACATAGGGCCAAAAGGTTTATTGCCAAATTAAAACTAAGTATTGCCGAGTTAAACACCAGTTACTAGAAATAAATCAAAATAAAACTTTTGCTCCTACTGTTTTTATCAAAATTTATGCCTGCTTATATAGCACATGAATTGTGCTGTAACTTTTTCATTCTTTGCATTTTGCACGAAATCAATGAATAAACAAACACATGACCGCTAGTTCGGTGCTCAATATAATAAAATTTTAAAATTTATGATTTAAATAAAAAACGGTGAATAGACCGCAATTCAGTAAATCTTTCTCCTAATCTCATTTTCAAATAGTTTTCTAACTCAATATAAAGTTGGATAAGTTTTGCAGAGAATTAATCAAGTGCCATTAAAGTTGTAAAAAGAGACTTATCCAAACCTCTTTTTGGATATAAAGTCAAGTTCCGATACAAACACACCCCCAACATAGCGACACTTTTTTAAAAATTATCGGCCCCTAGAGAAATAAGTCAAAGTTCACCCCAATATAACGACACGCTCTGCCCACCACCGGCAAATAAAATGCCTTTCGATAAAATGACACCAGCTAGGTAAAATAACTTCCCATAATTAAAGACATTCCGGGTATAATGACGCCTAAGGTCGGTCCAGAGGGGTGTCGTTATATCGGGACTCGACTGTAACATAAAAGCAAAGTTTTGAGGTTTGGAGGCTAAAACCGAGTAGCGCCAATTTTTTTATCTATCTCCTTTGACACCACCTTTATTTTAAGAGCATTATAAAATAATCAAAGAGCGGCTAAGACCACGCGCCTTAAAAAATGACAAGCCGCATAAAAGTCATCAAAAGTTGCTAGCTAAAATTAATTTCGAGTAAACACTTTTCTTTTCGACCCAAGATAAAATTAGCCCAATATGCACAGTTTTTATAAGCAAGAAGTAGATGATAAATTTTCATTTCTGCTAATCAACTTTTGAATGAGAATCTTCCATAGTTTGCTGCCACTTTCTAAAAGTGATTATTATAAGTGGAAGTGGACTTTGTAATTGGCTTAGGCACATTCAATTCCAGTCTTACAAACAAAAATTGAAATTAGGCACTTTGAGTGTTTTTTATAAGTTGCTGAGGCGTTCGCAGTAATTGTTACTAAACACTAAATTTTAAAGATGAACTTTTAGTTTTGTTTAAAATGCTTAGAACGCACAAACAGGATAGCGTAAGAATAGGAAAAAATATCCAGGGTGGGCAATTTTCGCGCTTATTTTTCACACTTCCGAAATTGTGAAAATTTGGGTCAATTAAAGGGGCATATCGGCGCTTTACACTGCAAATTGAGGCGGGACCGGCAAGTTTTTAAAAATCGTCCTCTTTTTCACTTGTTTCATGTCAAATTTGATAATTATGAGCTTATCCTAGTTTTAAAAAGTAGGCAGGAAATTTCGTCGCATCAGGTAGAACGTTTAAAGAAAATAGTCATGAGAGAAAGTTGATTGCTGGTCCCCACCTTTATTTTCAGCGCTGGTATGCCCCTTTTAGTTCGTTAAAAAATTATGAAAGTATGGATTAACCTTACCAAAAAAAGTTATGGCCAGTTTAAACTGGCCAAAAACCACAAGGAGTACCAAAGCATTTTGTGATGAATTTTAAAAATTGCTTATTATTGATACTTTATTAGATAAATAAAATTTATAACATAGATCAGGATTTTACAAGATGCAGTTATGCGAAAAGTCAAATGTACTGTCCTCTACAGCTACGTACACAACGAATCCGCATCCGTATTCGGAATTGCGTTAACAATGAAATTTGTTTTTTTGCGTTCTGCACCTTTGCTACTTCTGCACCGCATTCGTTTTTCGGTGTTCACAATTCATCATAATATAGGAGTCAACACTTGAAAACCGTGTGGTCCAATCCATCAATGAGAAAGGCTAGGATTTGCTCGAACATCCTCCATATTCACCAACAGAAGCTCCAACAGACTACCACGTCAACCGGTCTCTAAAGAATTGGCTAGCGGGAAGGTCTTCGAGGATTTGGACGAACTTTTTGTTGATCTCGAAGCGTGGATTGCACCCGAGAATGTTCGCTTCTTTGCTCGCGAATTGATCAACTGCCAAGTAAATGGGAAGCTGTTATTGATGTTGATGGCAAATATGCCCCAGAGTGATCCTTTAGAAATGTTTATGATTATGCTTTCAAATGTTTGTTGTCGAATAAAGTACAATGAAAATCCGCAGTAATTATGAATCAACCCAATATTAACGTTTTAAATTCATTATTACCTGTAATCGACTTTTCTGTTTAAATAATCAAATTTACCAAAAAGTCTATTGATCAACAAGCTAGGGCCCCTAATATCAAAACAGAAAAGTAGGACACCTAGTCAAGGACCCAAAAATAAATATGTTAGATAGACATAAACAAGTCAAGCGAGTGGGCTTGTACCCATACAAGCAAGTCATTGGCAACCTAATTTTGTGAAATCAATAAATAAGAGCTGTGTGCTAGTCATGTGCATTTATTTGCACTATTATTATTGAGAGTCTGTTAAAATACTTCTTATAAGTAGTATTTTAAAATTTTGTTCACGGCTTGTTTATGTTCCTAGATTTAGAGCATTTTGGAATTTTCACGGACTTGAATAAACTTAGTAGAAATGGTATTTATGTGCACATCTCAACTGGGACTGCAAATCAAGGAGAATTTACTCATGAGGATTGTCTGGTAAAGGCGTAGTGGTGACTTTTTTCTATCATTTTTTAGTAATGATTTTAATTTTTCAAGTAGTTTGTAGAAAAGATCGTGACTCTATTTTGAGTCTTAACAGAGCGGTGTAAGCAAAAGGTCACTTCACAGAACCTCAGCTACCAAAAAAAAGCACGGAGAAATTGAGAAGGTGCAACGAACAATCCGGCCCGGCGTAATTGCAATTCCTGACCCATAATCAAATAACCCTAGAGCGGCGGTTTTTCGAGACTCCACTGTATATTGAAGATTATAAAACTATTTTCGAGATACAAAAAATATTTTCAGCGCAAAAGCTTGTTTTAGAAACACTTTTCACCTTCCTATTGAGACAGAAAATTGAATTTGGCTTAAAGTCAAATTCAAATATTCAGAATTTTCAACATTCTCGAGCAAGAATTAAAAGTCCTGCTCTAAGCGGCGTAATTGAGATTCCTGACTCAGAATTTCATGCTGAACACAATGGTGTCAACCCTTTTTTGCTTTGCACTGTGATGATTTGGGCAATCTGTGATGAACAAAATATCATGGTAAAAATGATTACCGACAGGTTTTCAAGCCAAGCACCATTATTGCTATACTACATCTAGGCTCATAATCAGGGTTCTCATCTCAAAATTCTGAAAAAAGTACATTTTGCAAATAAAGTACAATTTGTGTATTTTTCGTCAAAAGTGTCATTTTATCCAGTGCTTGTTGAGATTTGAGCACCGAAAATAAAGATTTTGACCTAAAATCTCAAAAATTCTAAAGATTTAGGACGCCAAATAAAGTACAAGTCTTTAAATAAAGTACAATGAAAAGCCTGATCATAATATATTAAAATGGCCGCCAGGAGTTGAGATTTCGAAAACAAGAAAAAAGCTTTTTTCGTTTCTAAGTTCGAGATAAATCTCAACTTGTTTGTCAGGGCACGTATTTTCCAATTGTCCTACTCTGACTTTCTACATGTCATAGCTTTCTGTGATAGAAATATCTAGCTGAGTTTTTTTCAAAAAAACAAAAGTGGCAAATTTCATGATTATTTTGACGATATTTAATTTTCGGATTTCAATGTTTATTGTCTCGAGCGGAATGCGAAATTTGACAGCAACTTTATTAATTCAAGAGCACGTTTATATGCAAACCGACCACGCTGAAAACAAATCCGGTGTCAGAATCAAGAGCTTTCCTAGTAGGAAGAAAGTTACTGCCCATTTTGTCAGGATTTATGACAAAGTGCTGCTACATTAAATGGCAGAATAATCATGAAATTCTGTCACTGTTTTCGTTTCAGCTAGACGTTTTCTTTACAGAAAGTTATGACATGTAGAAAGTCACATAAGGACTTATGCAAAACACCTATCCTAACAAACAAGTGAAAACAGTTTGTTCTTCTTTTGTTCGCAAGCTTTATTTCTGGCAATCATTTTTATGTTTCATGTGTCTAGATGTAGTATAGCAATAATGGGGTTTTGCTTAAAAACCTGTCGGTAATTAGCTAAATTTTTACCATGACAATTTGTTACCTTCTAAGCCAGGGCTCGGCTAAAGTACACTATTTGGAATGACCAAAAGTGCGTTTTTTCAAAGTCTAAGTATTTTTTAGTTCTGGTGGCGGCTTATTGGGGGTAGTAATTTATTGGGGCATCATATTATCAAGCTTCAACCCATAATAAAACGACCCTTGATTTAAACAAAACATAATTTTCAATAATTGATCAAACAACCGCGAAAATTATAAAGGGCATCATAAGTGGCATTAGAGAATAATTTTTTTTTAATTTGGCAATAATTTGAGAAATACTGCAAAATATTTTGGTGGTGTTTATCAGGAATAATCTATTGGACGGGATCGGCTGGAATTGGCGGTTTAGTGGGGTGGCAGTTTATTAGGGGTAAACTTTCGCTTGTTTCTTTGCTGGCCAGCAAAATTTCGTCAAAAATAGCCGTTTACTGAGGGTGGCTGTTTACCGGGACTTGACTGTATTACACAGTTATGGCCAAAGTTAAGATCACCGAAAATTGCACTGCCATAACGGAAACACAAAAATTAATAAAACGTGCCGCTAACCCAGGACTTTTAAAAACAGATAAATATTTTTTTCATGTACTTTTAAACAGATATGTATTTTTCGGACCCGAAACTTTTTTATTCTCCAGGTTTTACGTCGAAATATGTTTTTCGGTGCTAAAAATCAATAAGCACTTTATGAAATGGCATTTTTGACGAAAAATTGCACTACCCTGTATTTTTGAAATTCGGTATTAGCGGGCCAGGGCTTTAGCAAAAATTTTTTCTGGCGGAACGGGACTTTTAGACCATCCGACTATTTTTCATCGCTTTTCTCAATTAGAACGCTACTTTTTAGCCATGACTTTAAAAGCACAATAATGATACCCTTAATCCTAAGGGATTATTTTACCACAAAAAATCTACCTCTTTTTGTTGGCAGCTCAGGTCCCATGAAATCAATTTCAACCATGTCTTTGGCTAGCATTTGGCAAGTCAAACATTAATTTTTATGTTGACAACGTCTCCATGAGCAGACCTTATTCCAAATCACCTTCCAAATCAATAAATCTGAACTGCAAATTTGCCTCCACCTATGTCAGGTGCTTTGAAACATGGCTAACAAATTTTTTGGCAAGCTTTTCAGTTCTCATCATTTATAGAACACCCGAACTCCAATGAAATCGTTGGGTCTGATCATTGCATATAAAATCTGCAGGTTTCAACCATTGCTACTATATTTTATTTATTTCTTATTTATTTGTGGAAATGTATTTTATATATTTGCTTTTTTCTATTTATTTCTCTTTGGGCAGGAGCTGAGAATGATGGTAATTTTTTCAATAATTTAAGCTAGGTACAAGGTAACCAATCGAACTGTAAAATTGATTTCAGCTACCGTATTTTCTCTATTAAACGCTCTCTCTTCAATAAACGCCCCCTCTCTTACAAACGCCCTCTTTTTTGACTAGGTTATTTCGGTATTATGTATTTCGGACTAGTATTTTTTGATTAACAATTTAGAATTTTTGGGTTGAACAAAAAATGCCCGATTCGTTTAACTGAGAAATACGGTATATGTATTTTAGAATTGTTTGTACACGTGAAAAAGTAACAAAAATAGGGTATCGACGTTATGAACTTTTTGTCCCATTCTAGAACTTCCTTTTTTTTAAATACTTGGGCTTGGGTTCAGGCCTTAGGCTGAGGGGTGGGCCAGCGTGGTGTACGATCAGTTCGCCCCATGATCAGTTCGCCCCGTCAGTTCGCCCACGATCAGTTCGCCGTTTTTGTTTTAGGCTTAGGCTTAGGCAAGGGTAGGCCAGCGTATGTTAGGATGAACTCAAACATGTTCCCGAACTACAAAAAAGTAAAAAAATAAGTTTGGGTTTGTTTTTTTGTGACATAATGGTCATTTTAAAAAACGGGGCGAACTGATCTTGGGGCGAACTGACCGGGGCGAACTGATCGTGGGGCGAACTGACCTGTCTCCGGCCAGCGTATGTTAGGACGGACTAATGAAGGTCTTACGCACTTTTTCCGGAGTAATCTGGGACTGGACTAATACTAAGAGTGCTTTATCTAACACACTTCTTATGAGGCTTTATAAAAAAAGAGATTTGGTACAAAATGGGCTAAAAGGTACATAACCCAAAAAATTGAGACAACAAAAACCAGCAAAAAGAAAGAATGAATTAACAGTAAGCAGTTGTTAAATCCTCTTCTGATAAATAAGCCGTTTTTAAATTTTCTGGTTGTTTGATAAATACGCCGCTTTGCCATAAAAAACAATAAAATTTGCATTGCTTCTCTCGATTTAACATACACCAAAAAGTTCGTTCCCGCCTAGGGTCCTACACTTTTTTAAACTCACTTTTCGACATTTTTTACTTATTCTGTTTGACAGTCTGGTCCCAAATATCGCAAAGATTCCGATTTTGCCGATTGTTTTTCAGAATCATAAAATATTTACATCTAAAAAAGCAAAACCTCGATTTAACACACCTGTTTTGGATTTAGGCGTATGTTAAATCGAAGTTTTGCTTTTTTAGATGTAAATATTTTATGATTCTGAAAACGATCGGCAAAGTCGGAATCCTTGCGATATTTGGGACCAGACTGTCAAAACAGAATAAATAAAAAATGTCGAAAAGTGAGTTAAAAAAAGTGTCAGACCCTAGGCGGGAACGAACTTTTTGGGTGTATGTTAAATCGAGAGTCGACTGTAGTATAAAAAACTTTCGCGAAAAAACAGCTGGTCTTTGCCTTAACTCTTCAAAACCATGAGCATGTATTAATTGGTTTGATAGACAAAATTGTGCAGAGTTAAAATCTGGATTATCACAGTTTGTGAAATCTGCGAAATTATTCTTTTTATTTAAATCAGCCTAAGCCAAATACCAAGTGGCCTGAAATATTTTGAAAAGTTTTTATTTCGAATTTTTTATTTATATGACAAAAATTAAACTTAATGTAGCTAAATCGTGTTTATGCTGTTTACAGTTTATTTAGTCAATTTTTCTTGCGTATTTGAAGGTTTCGCAACATTAGCAATACGTGAAGGGCAGAATCCACACAAATGTTACATGAATCAGGTAATTTTAATTTTTGGATTTGCGTTAGCCTTAAAAAATTGTCTCCTCAATTTCTCTTTTTTAAAATATACATTAAAATTTTGTCATTTGTTTTCTTTTTGTTATTTTTGCAGATTGACACATTTTTAGACAAAATTTCAATAAAATATGAGATATCACACTTTTAAAAAACGTACTGAGTTAGCAATTTTAGCTGCAAAGTCAAAGCTGATAAAGTTTTTTGAAAAAATAAACACATCATTGTGTTAAAAACATATGCATCAATAAAAAAGCTACCAAATGAGGTGTTACTGCTTTAACATTTGCTCTAAATTTAAAAAATTTGTGAAAAGGGCATTACAGTCGCGCTCGATATAGCATCCCCAAAAAAATTCGTTTCCGCCTAAGTTCTACATTTTGACTTATTTTTTTTGCCAAAAGCGTTTCGTCAGTCGTGTCGGAAATGTTGCAAGGATTCCTATTTTGCCGGTCGAAAAAAAAAGTCGGACCCTAGGCGAGAACGAACTTTTCAAGGGATGCTATATCGAGCGTCGACTGTATTCACAAAATTACAACAGTTTACATGGATCAAAAAGATGGAAGTTAAAGGGGCATGCTCACTTGTTTACAATTTTCCCCCCAATTCAAAAAAATTTCCGAATCATTGAACTTCTATGCAGATTTTTCGGCTTGGTTTCTAACAAAACAAGCCTAGAATTTTATTTTAGGTATAGTTTTGTTAGAACCAAGTTGAAAAATCGTACAGAAGTTCAATGATACGAAAATTTTTTAATTGGCCGGACAAATTTTACCTTAGGCGAGCATGCCCCTTTAAGGTTAGACTAAAAAATGGTAAAACTACAAAAATTAAACTTTTTACTTTATTTGAATCAACAGTAAAAAAAATTTAAAAAAATTGACTATATGAATTTTGAGCTTGTCCATCGATTTCCCTGCCACCACCTATATACAAAACAAACCGAATGTGTCAGTTGGTCATTCATATTCTTCTTATGGAAATCCGACTAGAGATGCTTTGGAGGAAGCTTGCATCATTGGAAAAAGCTAAACACTGTAACTATCGTATATCATGGTTTAATTGAACTAGTCTGTTTTAGGTCGTGTTTTTAGCAGTGGAATGGCTGATTGTTGCAGTGCAAGCACACTAAACACTGGAGACCGTATTTTTGCTTTGAACACATTTATTCAGGTACAAATATTATAAGTAGTTTAGCCAGTCTTTTTTCAAAAAATGTTCTGTTGAAAAAATTTGACTTTTCTCGAAAAAGTTGCTTTAACTTCTCAAGGCTAAATGGTAGTTTTCAAGACAAATCGAATAAATAGCAAAATTTTATTTTAAAAGGTGCTTCGAGATATGACCATAAATTTTGAAAAAAGCACTTTTGTAGGCCTAGATCTTCTCTTTACTGGCTTATAAGTATTTTTTTATTTAAAAAAAAAAGATATTATTAAAAAGAGAAAAATCCAAATGAAATCTAGCAGCACATTTTTTGACTAAATCAAAAACTTTGTGTCTACATCAAAGTGTCCGGAAAGCTTTTAGAGCTTTTTGATTAATGTTGCAGATCTTTTGTGGCTGAGATAAAGAATTTTCAAAAAAAAATTGAGAAACAAAGAATATCGAAAATGTAATTTTCGATGCATGTTGAGAACGTTGCTTATTTTGTAGCAGCCTTAGCATTTTTTCAAGTTTAACAAAAGTTGTGAATATGGTTCTAAAAGTTTTTAAAGAGCCCTGCAACATACATCAATTTTTTTGTTGACGTCACAAATATGTTTTGAAAAGAGTGTGTACAACCGAGGGTGCACTTAGGAAAGAGGAGTGCACTCAAAGTTTTACGGGCTGGTTTATCTAAGAATACTACGTCATACTTCAAAAACAAATTGTCACACAGGTCGTCAATTTTAAAAAGAGTGGCTAACTGACCGTACAATAAGGGATGTTGTTTGAAGGCTTGCTTAAATTATTAATTTTTTAGGAACCAGAAATTATTTCGAGAAGAATGCTGAGCGATACAAATTCCAATTAGATTTCGTTGATCTTACTAATTTAGAAAAATTTGAACAAGAATATTTAAAAGAAAAGACCAAGCCAACGGTTTGTTTAATACTTTACTTCAGATTACTGTTTTCACTCTAACACCAAAGTCTCTCCCCTTTTTCCCTATAATCTAAGCACCTATAATACAAATCTCCGCATATTTGTCAGCTGGTAAGTTAATAATAACATACCAATAAATCTTCTTGTATGTATATTATCACGTTTACATTTCCGAGCTCCCAGATGTCCTTTTTTTATAAAATTAGTACTTATTTTGGTATTCCGAATGTTATTTTTTTGGAATTTTAAGTCAAATTTTTTTTGGTAAAATGCCCTAAAATATTCTTATTTAAGCAAATGTCTGTATTTTTAGCCTGAACGATAGTGCAAATAAATGCACATGACTAGCACACAGCTCTTATTTATTGATTTCACAAAAGTTGGTTGCCAACGACTTGCTTGCGTGGGTTAAAGCACGCTCGCTTGACTTGTTTATGTCTATCTAACATATTTATTTTTGGGTCCTTGACTAGGTGTCCTACTTTTCTGTTTTGATATTAGGGGCCCTAGCTTGTTGATCAATAGACTTTTTGACGCTACTCGTTAATTCATCCGCACCCCACGTCAGTCAGTATAATAGAATATGATGTACAGTGGACGCTCATTTTGGGCGGTCCCTTGAGGACGTTATATCGAGCGTTGACTGTATTAAATAAATTCACCGGCCTGAAGAAAAAACCATACCTGATCTCAAAGGTGGTCAGGTAAATTGGCACTTTTGAGGGCACTGCCATTTATTTTGAGACCTTATTTTGTGATATTCATGTTGTTTATGAAAAAGTTAAAACCAGGTTAAACAGTGGAAATGGTCAGGAATTTCCGTCCGAAGAGAATTAAATTATTAAAAAAAAACAAAAATATCAACAACGCTTAATTTGTTAAGTTTAAAAAATTCAGATGGTGTGGTTTGAAAGTCCGTCTAACCCTCTCATGAAACTGGTAGACATGGAAAAAATGGTTAAAGTTGTTAGAAAATATGGCGATGATATCATTATAGTCATAGACAGCACTTTCATGTCTCCTTTTTTCCAGGTTTTTCAAAGACATAACAAATTTTGCTATTAATATTTTGTATAGAACCCGATTTCCAAAGGTGTTGATGTAGTTGTCCACTCTGTAACCAAATATATTAACGGTCACAATGATGTAATGATGGGAGCCGTGATGACCGACAGCAAAGAAATAGATGAACACCTATTAGAACAACAAAGAAGTTGGTTTCTCATGATTGAAATATTAAATAAATTAGGGTAGTCATCGGTCGGTTGACCAAAAATTGGCCGGTTGACCTTTATTTGAAAAGAAATTTATTATGTGGATAGCACAAGTGAAAGTTTTGGGAGTTTTAAAAAGCCGTCAGACGAATCTTAAAAATGACGGCAAAATTCGATTTTTCGGTTTTCCAACCTCGACTATCTTTGTTTATTATGACCTTTAAGCAATTTTAATTATTTTATTTCAAAACTTTCTTACAAAAATAATACGCACAAGGGAACATCCATAAATTATGTAGACTGACAGGGGGTGGGGTCTGTAATCGAGGGCCTTGATCCTGGTCAGTTTTTGTTTTTTCTAAATCGCAGTTTCAGAATTTACACAATAAAGTGCATCTAATGGCATCAAACGGGTGTGCAATATCGAATGCAGCTCGAGCTATCTAGACTTCTCAAGTTCAAAATTCAGATGAATTTAATTAGAAACCACAGGATGGATCAAGCCGAATTTTTTAAAATTTTTTTCACGATCACAACCTGGAAATCTGACACCGGATTCTTGTTCAGCATAAAAGTGCTCTTGAATTATTAAAGTTGCTGTCAAATTTCGGATTCCGTTCGAGACAATAAGCATTTAGCTCCGAAAATCAAATATTGTCAAAACCATGAGATTCTATTACTTTTTTTTTTTGAAAAACTCAGCTAGATATTTTCTTCAGAGAAAGTTATGACTTGTAGAAAGTCAGAGTAGGACATTTGAAAAACACCTAGTCTGACAAACCATTGGAGTTGCTTAAACGTCGAAAAAATAGTATGAAGTTTTAAATTCCACTCAAGACATCAATATTTTGCGGAAAAATCTCTATTTGTCTTGAGTGAAATTTAAAACTTAATGGTATTTTTCAACCTTCAAGAGCATTTCACGTGCAAATCTACCATACTAAACACGAATCCAGTCTCATGTATCCAGTTTGTGATCGTGAAAACATTTAAAAATTTGCCTTGGACCTCCTTCTTCTTTCTAATCAAATTTCGTCTGACTTTCTAACTTCAGAGCTCCAGATGCCCCGAGCTGCATTCGAAATTGTGTACCCATTTGATGCCATTAAATGCAGTTTATCTTGTAGATTCCGAAAATGCAATTTACTTTTTCGTGCCTCAGTAGCGTCACGGGTAAAATAACATATTATGAGAAAAATGCACGAACCGAAATTACTGATTTTGATTTAAACTGACTAAAAGTCCAAAGTTTTTTGTACAATGTGACAATTTTTTATAACATCTTGCAGAGCTGTTGAAGACAAGGTGAATAAGTACAAACACGCACACAAGCAAGATAAAAATAGCTCACTCATATTTTTTTTAAGAATGGGGGTAATTTTTGGTGGTTAAACAAATTACATCATAAGAAAAGGCCATGACTCACAATTTTTAGGATAAATCAGTGTTGCATCTGTAGACATATTTCGCAGCGCTAAATTAAGAGTAGAATGGAATATAACATGTACGGTATAAAAAAGTCGAGAAAATCACGATGCTGAATCCATATAGAAAATTTTTAAAATTAAAGATTTTGTCTCTTAAAGGGCGATTGCCGTCTCCGACAACGGTTGTCCCCCGCCAATTTAAATTTTTTTCTTTATCGTTGGATTTACGTACAAATTTTTCAACTTGGTTTCTAACAAAAACTATACCTAAATGAAATTAGGGGCCTTGTTTTCTTAGAAACCAAGCTGAAAAATCCCTACAGAAGTTGAATGATTAGGCAGAAAAATTTGAATTGGCGGGGACAATTCAAAACAGGTGGCAATGGCCCTTTAAAACATGATACTAATCTTTTAAAAATTATAATTATAAAGAATGAAAAAAAAGATCCATATCCAAAAAAATCAAGCATGAACTATCCAAATTTCGTCAATTAGAAAAATTATAAAAATTATAAAGTAAGACGCTTTAAAGAAATCTTTAAGGTATTGGAAGCGTCCCGTCTGCATTTGATTGCTATCTAGTGAACAGAGGAGTCAAGACTTTGCATTTAAGAATGGAACGGCATCACTTAAATGGTCTAGCAGTTGCTAGGTTTTTGGAGAATCACACGGCAGTTGAAAAGGTGCATAGATAAAAAATAGTTAAAGGGGTATGCTCATATTTTGAAAGACGGGTATCAAGTGAGTTCAAAAAAGTTCGTTTAAAAATACAAATATGTTGAGAGCTCTCCAGGAAATAAGTAATTAAAAGCGCTCTTGTTATCTAGCAGCAGTGGGGGTTCTATCATAGAAATACTACGGTAGAGTAGCGGCGGATTGTTAACGTTAGTCATCGGTTCGATTCCCATTGAAAGCATAACTTTTCCACGACTAAATCGCAAAACTTTTATTTCAGCTTCAGTTTCGCTCTATAAAATGTTTAAAATATCCTAAGTGCCGACGAGCATGCCCGCTTAAACCATTTTTGCCCAAACACCCACGTATATTAGACACAAATCACTCAAAAATGACTCTAGGTACATGAAAAATGCGTACCAGAATTTCGGCCAGGTTAGGGCTGGTGTTTTTTTTGCCTGGGTCTTCAATGATGTATTTTTAGGGTTTTTTAGGATTAGACTTAGGCAAATATAGGGCAGCCAGTGTTAGGACGGACATAAACATATATTAGACTTATGTTTAAGTCCATCCTAACATACTCTGGCCAACCCTTGCCCAACCCTAAAGCCTAAAAATCAAGTTCACGCCAAAATTAGTTGACTGAAAAGCATGATACTCTCCTACGATTCAAATTCATTTCTCTTGAAAAGAATTTCTTTACACATATAAAAACGGAAACCGGACATCGTCGACTATTGGTCGAACTTTTCGCGTGACATTGTCGAACTTTTTTGATAAATTCAGGCGAAACAGCCGAATTTAACGAAAAAAAAAGTCGACAATGTCACGCGACAAATACGACTACTAGTTGGCAATGTCCTGTTGTCGGTAAACATATTTTCTAGCGTTCTGACTACCTAAAGTGCATTTTAAGTGAAAAACCTATCTGCCGATCGACGAAATAGGTAGGTTCGACACAGAATCAAATGCTAAATCCGAATCAGCAAAGAAATCACTCAAAAAAGAGCTCTGTGAAGGTCAAAACTGCAACTTTTTTTCTATGAAACAAGTCAAAAATATTGAGTGCGTACATTTGCAAGCCTTTATTTCGCCAGACGATAAACTGGTGAACAAAAAGCAACAACTCATTTGACAGAGCAAGAAATTTGCTATAAAAATTTGATTTGATAATCAAATGGGCTTTTCAGTCTTTTTCTTACCCTATCAAAAGTTAAAGTTTTTGAGAAATTACGAAAAGGCTTTGTTTTTCAAATTTTGACTTCTCATCAAAAAAAGCCCGTCTAATCTTGCAGAAGCGTGATACGCAAAAACAATTATAAGCATGTGAAAGAGCACGAAAATTTACAGTTGGGGTACTTTTTTCGTAATAAGAATACCACAGTGTGATAGAGCTTTTGCGCTATTTCAAAATTTAAATTCTGTCAACAATGCAACAAAGTCTACCTGAAACTACAATTTTCAAGTTCTTTACCCTGAACTGGAATCTCACCCTCAACACTCAGTGCACAAAAAACAGGCTACAGGTATGAGTGGAATGGTCAGCGTTTATTTAAATGGAGATCGGAAAATGTCTGAAGATTTTGTATCTCATTTAAAGGTATATTGGTGACTTTTGCCGAAATAAATTAAAAACATATAAATTTAGCTGTTCAGTCTTGCAGAGTCCCTGGGTGGAGTAGAAAGCCTGATTCAAATTCCATCTTTGATGGCTTTTGTCTCAGTAGAGAAAGAAACTAGAGATAAACTAGGAATCACTGACAATTTGCTTCGAATCTCAGTAGGCTGTGAAGACCAAAAAGATTTGATAGCAGACATGGACCAAGCTTTGAAAAAAGCTTATTCGGCAAAAGGCAAAAGAGACCGCAAAAGATTATTGAAACAGGAAAGAAGGACGAATAAACAATAAAACTAAGAGTAATTTTAATTGTCAAAGGCCTGCCTATAAGATATATATTTATAAAATACCACATACAGTCAACTAAAAAAAATTGCAAGTGTTTAATCGAAAACCGCGGGTCTTAATACTCCAAAACTTTAACGATATCTTTGGTGAATGTGGGTATTTCACTGACCTAATGCTCCTGCTATACTCTACCCTCCAAAATGTTTTTGAATATACTCACGGACTTCTTGGGGAAAAATAGTGTTATCGAAATTATTGTGGTGTATGGCTTTGGATAAAATGGCGTCTTTTGCTGTTTTTTTATTTTAAATTAAAAAAAACCAATCAATTAATTAAGTTTTTTTTAATTTGAAAAATTAAACTAATCCGGATATTAAGATTGCATTAGGAACATCGATATTAGTTTTGAAAATATTCTTCAAAACAAGTACCGTAGTATCTAGTTATAATGACTCTAGAAAAGATCTTTCCCGCCTAGAGTCTGGCATAAAGTCTTTTGCCAATCCCATTTTAAACAGTCTGGTCTTAAAATTTCTCAAAAATTCAAAAATCTCGCAGTTCTGACGTTTTGAAAACAAAACGGAAAAATATCAACTTGCCTCACTTTTTTCTACGATTTTTTTAACTTCTGAAAAAATTATCAAACATTTGCCAAAAAGTCTTCTGAATACTAACGTTCCATACTAAAATGTCTTTCTGAACCCGAATCTGTTGAGATCAGATACGAAAATTATTAGGGAGCTGAGATATCATTCAAAGTGGGTAAAATGGTACAAATTTTAAGGTGGTCTATTCAAAACAGCTATATCTCAGCCCCCTGTGATTTTGTTGACTTGATCTCAACGGATTCAGGTTTAGGAAGACATTTTGGTATGGAAAATTGCTACTCAAAAGACCTTTCGGAGAATATTTGATAATTTTTTTCGGAAGTTAAAAAAAGTCGTCGGAAAAGTATCACGAGTAAAGTGTCGCGAGTTGATAGTCGTCCAACAAAACCTCATTATAATACCTTTTCTAAAAAGGGTCATATTAAAGAGGTTTAGCCTTTCAAATGCCAAAGTTACAAGATTTCGTAATCCATACGATTTTGGGGACTAGACTGTTAAAATGAAATTGGCAAAAGCCTTCAAAAACTGGGTAAAAAAAGCGGGAACAAATTTTCGAGAGTCGTTATAACGAGATTCTACTGCATACGGAAAATACACGCCGAAAAAAAGTCTAGCTTTTTCCACGGCATTTCCGAATCTCGGAATTTTTGTAGAAATTCCGGAACTCTATCAATGTTCCTTATCTAAATTTTAATTCCTCACAAGTTTTTTTCAGCATAAAAGCACGGTAGTAATTGTTTGAATATTGCTTAATTATTGCATTAAAAACATGACAAAAACGCGACAGCAAAATACGTCCATTGTAAACCGGTCTTAATTTATTTTGTTTTATAGCAATTGATATTGTTGGTTTGGAATAAAATTATTGTTTTTATAATAAATTTTGTTGTGTCTAATGAGGTGTTAATTATGGGGCATTTAACTTCCAGCTCAACCTTAAAAACACAATCGCGGCACTCATTGCTGGCATTAATGCAGGTTATAGGCTCTACCCTGTTTCGTCCCAAATTGTTTCCGCCAAAAATCGTTATAGCCAAAGACGTTACATTTTTAATTAATTAGTTTGCTACATATGCTTTTTCTAAGTAATTTTGTGGACATTCTCATTTACAAGCTCATACTCAAATTTGATGCCAGAGAGCAGCCCTACATTTTGAGCGTGAGGTTGTAAATGACCATGTCTGCAATATTTGCTGAAAACCCTAAAATTTCCGGAATTCTGGACTTTTTTGAGAACTTTTGTGTTTTTCAGCAAATATTGCAGACATGGTCATGTACAACCTTATACGCAAAATTTAGCCCTGCGCTCTAGCCTAAATTTGAGTATAAACTTGTAAATGAGAATATCTACAAAATTAGTTAGAAAAACCATGTGTAGAAACTAATTAATTAAAAATGTAACGTTTTTGGCTATAAAGATTTTTGGCGGAAACAATTTTGGACGAAACAGGGTAGAGCCAGGTTATACAGTAACGGGTGTACATAAGTTCGAAAAATCCACAGAATGTATCCGAGGATTTTTGGTTATTGCTACGGGGACTGGCTCTAAACAAGTGTTAGGTCTTTTTTCAAGATTGTCAATCATTTTCCTTATTTTAACTTATCTAAACATTGCTTGAAAGTTTCAGGCTGCAATAACTCTTTGCACAATGTGGTAGCGCTAATTTTTTTAGAATGAAAGTATTGACATCTGATTAAAGCACCGCCTCTAAATAAAGAATCCCGTGAAGGGAGGTTGAAAAATAAACGGACACCCTCTCTCATTTTTGACTAGGATTTCAGAGTAAAGACCATTTTTGATTGATGATTTTACAATTTTTGTGGGGTTGGTAAATAAAAAATAAGTAAAATAAACGCACCTGCTCTAATTAACAAACCCCTGGAGGAGGTTAAAAAATAAACGCACCGGTGCTTTGATTAGGGGGAATACGGTATGACCAATTGAAAAAAAATAAATTTCTTTAGAAATAATCAAAATTTACAATTTTCTTAAATTTTTAATATTTTTGTTAACACTTTCGAGTAATTTGTGTCTAGGGTACATTTTCAAAAAATGCCGTGTCCTATCTAAAAACATGCTTTCTATACGTTTCAGGCCTGAATACAGAAAAAAATAGTAGCAACCGCTTTACGAGAAGACTTGCCATAATGAACTCAGGACCGAAAATATAATTTGAATAACAGTTTTCCGTAAAAAACATGCAAACTTGAAATTCAAACATCGAATTTGTGTTCAATTTGCATAAGATAGCGCTTTTTGGATTCGCAAGTCTCAAAAATGTCAAAATTTTTATTCCCTTCGCGAAAAAAATTCAAACTTGGAAAAAATTGAAAAATTGTATATTTAAATGTTTTTCGTCATTTTACATCATTAGAGAAAGTCCAAACGATGATTTTTTTTCTCAAGCATTTTCTTAAAAAATTGACACAACAAGAATGAATACATTTTACTGAAAAATGATTTGACGAAAAATATTTTTCACCTCTACTGTGTTCACTTTTTTACCTATTTTGTGCTAAGCAGAAAAAAGTGGTCCAGAAAGTGGTTTCACATTATTTTCTTTTAAAACCAAAAAATGGCACAACTTAAGAGGTGCCAATTATATTTACCTTGAATAGAGTAAATTTATTTTTTGAAAATTTTCTTTCTGTAGATTGTATCCAGTTTAGGCTACAATTTTATGTTAGTCATTGCCCTTTAATGTCTTTATTCTTAAAAATTGTCGTTTTTAAAGCTATTTTCTGTATAGAAAATTGGAAAACTAGAAAACACTGTTTTCGATGTATTTGCATGAACTTTTTTTCAGAAATACTTATGTACCCTGAAAATTATTATTATGAGATGTAATGATTATGGCAAAATTGAAGCTCATACAAATAAGCTTCTTGAAATTTCAAAGAAACTACAACTAAGTTCAAAAAAAATACCGAAAACTATGTTCAGATAACTTTATCTTTGTATTGTATTATTTTTCGCATCGAATAAAATTACTTGCTCTTTATCTTGACTATCTTTGCAATCTTTTTACCTTGTCTTCTGTACTTTTTATTCTTCTTGCCTGAAAACCCGGTCGGTCGGTTAACCGACAGCGACAAATCCTACTTTTAGCCAACAATCAAAAAAATTACGAAAAAAAATTTATTCACAAAGAGAATACAACCACTTATACAACCGTTTGCATTTGTAGCAGTCATGTAAATGTAAAAACAAAAAATTGAAAAAACGGTGCGGTTTTCACGACTCACCCTGTACACTCCTCGAAAGAGCAAATTCCAACGGTTCCAACATACCGTATTACCTCTAATAAGAGCCCCCCCCCTCCCCTGATTCAAAATCGTGTTTTTGGCATTGTGTTTTTGACCTACTTTTTGGTCACTCCTCTCAAGCAAGTTACCACTTATTTTGTAGCGAGAGAGATGAGCTACAAAATGAGTGGTAACTTGCTTGAGAGGAGTGACCAAAAAGTAGGTCAAAAACACAATGCCAAAAACACGATTTTGAATCAGGGGAGGGGGGGCTCTTATTAGAGGTAATACGGCATTAAATGCATACATGCAATCTAGAGATAAATGAATTCTGCCTCTCCGGAGATTTTATACTTTTTTTTTTTGAAATATTCGTGAATTAAAAAGCATTTATTGGGTCGCTTCATTACATCCAAACACCATTTTTTTTCGATGAATTTCATAATGGTTTTTGTCTTATTTAAAGGACCATGGTTTTTGCGCGCAGTGGCATGACCAAAATTTGAATTGGCGGAGGACTCTTCTCTTTCGTCTCTCACTATACTCTTTGGAGTCGTTTGAAATAACTCATACGATTATAGTGAGAGACAAAATAAAAGTGTAAAATTTTGCACATGCCGCTGCACGCAAAACCATGGTCCTTTAAGCTGTAGTTTCTTTCAATGAATAAGTTGTTGCAAATAATTTGTAATACTATTTATGTGAGAATGTTTAACAATAAGTATACCAATTATTAATTTTTCTGCCTAGTCTTAGTACACAGGTGGACTTTCCTCCACCACTTCATCTTCAGACCATTCCAAACTTTTGCGCTCTTCGAATGGCTTTTCCAGGGAGTCAGCGATTGGAAAACAAATTTGATCTTCATCGCCCAAATACTTAGTCACACTGACATAAAGTTATAAAAAATCGATAAAGAGAAATAAAAAAGTCATACCCCTGTGTTTGTAGCGGAGTTAAAATTTTGTGTTTCGAAAGTAGAGTAATTCCTCTTTTGAAGCGGGATCCCCCACCATTTAACGTGACCACTCCAACCGAGTCTAATTTTTTGACACGCAGATTGGTGAACTTGATTATGTCTCCAGGCTAAAATTTTCGGCTGATCAAAAATCTATAAAGATTTGGCCCTATCCCTCAATGGTGGCTTTTTTCGCCTTGGTCCGTCCTGTTCTTGTTTTGTGATTTTTTAGGCTAAGCCCTAGGCAAGACTAGGCCAGCATTTGTTAAGACGAGCTTAAAAACGAGTCTAACAATGGAACCTTCAGGAGTATCCTTTTTCAAAGAGTTCATTTAGATCTTTTTTTGCAGATTCGTGTGAAGGACCCGACAGTACTATAATGCCACATTCCTGTATCATCCTCTTTCGGACATTTTGGAAAACTGTGACGAACTTTTTAAAGTACTAATTACAATAAGTATACCGTATTTTCTCTATTAATCTAATCCACAACCCCCCCCCCCACTCTCTAATAAACCCCCATCCCTCGTTTTTTTGACTAGGTTTTCAGAGTTAGGATAATTTTTGATTGACAATTTCATGATTTTTCGGTGGTTGAAAAATAATCCTCCGGGGAAGTTTAATAGAGAAAATAGGGTAGTAAGCTCGAAAATACCCAACGCAAGTTGAAAACTCAAAAAATATACAAATCATTCAAAGTAAGCTAAAAACATGATGCCCGTGATGCAAAAACATAATATATCAGGGGAGGGTCTCTCTCCCTGATTCTTAGGGTAATGTCGTAAAAGGGCAGCAATTCATTTTAGTACTCTCGGGTGCTCTACACGAAGTTGCAAAAAAGGTCTCAATGAACTCTTTGAAAAAGGACACTCATGAAGGTCTCCTTGTAAGATACGTTCAAGGCCGTCCTAACATACTACAACCCTTGCTTAGGCCTAAAGCCTAGAAAATCACAAAAAAACAACAAGGAAAATGGCAAACCCCGCTTCATTGACGGGATAGAGTCAAGATTTTTAATTTGTTAAAGTTAGGTTAATCTCCTTCGTAGTAAATAAAAGTCTTTTAAATAAAAAAAAATAGGCTCTTTAAACTAACGGGGTCATTTTTAGAAGTTGGCAAAAACTTTCATAACTTCAAATGACTAAATGTTTTTTTCCAATATTGAGGCTTACAGTAACCTCCTAGCATTTGAAAAGCTGAAGACCCATTTACATAAATATTTTAGAAAATCTGAATGCTGAGATATGACCCTTTGGAAAAATAAACTTTAAAAAAAACTATCTCAGCACTTGGACTTTCAACAATCATTTTGTAAAATAGGTTTTAGGATAAATAAAAAATAGGATAAAAATCAAGTTATAAAATTTGACGGGGTAAAAGAATTCGAGCCAAATTCAATTGGTAATTTTTAAAAATTAAAAAATGCCTACTACTAATTCAAGGGCTTGCTGAGCATGTTCGTCGTAGCAAGCTACATCCAAAGTGGCCAATCCATTCAAAGTGGTCCACAATAAGTCATTAAATTGGCGGTCGATTTTACTCCTATCTTCATCTACTGAAGCATCCATGAACTCAAATTTACGCACATCACTAAAAATTTGTATATTTGAAGTGAATTTATATGTTAAAGTTAGACGTTACTAACCCCTGCCAACATGTGCCATCAGATACCCTCAGATAAATGACTGCTGTTTGAGGAGTATTCTTGGGTACTAAACGGCCCACCACCTGAAATTGCTACCTTTTCCGCTATATATATAGCTGACTACTTTTGACAAAAAGTTTCTTGGATCAAAAATCAAGTAGCACAGAGAAACATCCGCTTGCAAGGTTTGGTGGATGTTCCGGGCCCTATTCCACAATCGGGGTCTTTATAGCCTTAGGCCCCTTGTTTTTTGGGATTTTTAGACTTAGGTAAGGTTTGGCCAGCATATATTAAGACGCACTTAAACGTGAGTCTAAAAAAGACTTGTTTGAGTCCGTCCTAACGTACGCTGGCCTAGAATTGTTAGTAAAATTTATTAGCCCATTCGACGTACAATCGAAAAGTAGGCTTAGGTCATAAATATCATATTTCCATTTTTTCCATAAAATTTTGAGTACAGTTCTCACGAAAGTGCAGACTTTACGTCAAATATAAGGCGAAAATTCCATGAAACTTCAATCTGTCAAAAATAACGAAAATCATATTCTCATTAACAATTCATGTACCAAAATGTAATCCTGGATCTCCTTCAGGGCTGGCGAAATCTTACTTTTGGGTCACATTTAGGGTCACAAAAAATTGCGCACAAGTTTCTTGAGTCCTCTTATTGCTCAAGTTTCTATAATATGCGTTTTCAATATTGCACATAAAAGACAAAGAGAATACCTTTAAACTGGTATGTAGAAATATTTGATGAGCCAATGGAGTGTATGAAAAAACAACTCATGAAATCAAAAACAATTTTTTTTGGAAAAGGTCACAATATTACCCAAAAAGTAAGTTTGCCAACCCTGATATCTTCTAAAGATGGAAAGAGGTCTTTGCTGGGTCAAGGAGGTGGGAAAACTAGAAACTATTAAGTCTGGGACTCATTTTTCAAGACAAATTAATAGAGTTTTTTCCCGCAAAAAAATCAGCTTGAAGCTCAAAATGTACCTTTCCGGGCGTTTTGAAAGGCCGCGCCCACCGGAGAATTTTTTTCACTTTTTGCGCAGATTTCAAATCCACATCTATATTAAGTATTTCTAGTGTTTAAGGCAGTAACACTAACCTGGCAAACGTTGTCGAAGAATATTTGGCTATTTCCCAAATGAATCTGATCAAATCGCCTGAGCCTGGACATTAATTTGGGCTCTAGCTTGACTTTGCTAATAGTTTCTTGAATTTTATCTGCCACATTGCTTGGCTCATACGTAACCAAGTCGTCCACCAATTCAGATTGGCTCTCAGACATTTGAAGTAGTTGAGCTATGTCTTGTATGCTGTTCACCTCATTAGTCTGTGAAGATTCTACAGTATCTTTCACTGAGTATTGCGATTTCTCAGCTGGTGCATCTTCTGCTCTGAAAATAGTACAGTCAATACCCGGTATAACAGCACAGCCTTAAGTTCCTCCGCCACTATTTCTATTCCAAATTTTGAATTCCTTTGCTAGTTTAGTCTCAAAATCGGAAGGATTTAGTTTAATGACTATGGTTTCAATGACTATAATTTTTCCAATAAGACCAGCGGTTTCAGGTATAACAGCCAGTGCTGTAAATCCCGGCACAGGCTCTAATTCGAGCATCTGTTTCGAGCAGTTATTAAAATCCCCGGCCCGGTGCCGTAGCAAAATAAGGTAGCTTAGACATCGGAACCGGGCTCATTTAACCATTTGTATATATTGACACCGGCCTGGCATCTGAGCAATTAGGACGTAAAATTCTCTTGTAAATTAACACGGCAGCAGGCCAGTGCCACAATGTAGAACGGGTTAAATGACTAATTTTTTATTCCTAGCCCGGTGCCAATGTCTAAGTCACTTTATTTTTTAAGGCACTGAGCTGGGGATATTTATAACCGCTTAAAACAGATTCCCGTATTGCCGGGATTTCAGAACTGATAACAGCACCAACTTTTTTAAGGAGGCCTTGGTCTTGACTGTATGAAAAAACTGGTGCTGATCTTTGAGACTCTTGAACTTGGCTCCTAGCTGTAACATCGTATTTTTTCTGTTACCTGTTGGTGTGAAGGCCCTTAGGGGCTCCTAAGAAGTCCTTATAGAACTAGTAATGGTTATTGTAGTATGTCGACCGCGATGCTTTCAAGGCATTCCTATGTGGCTACATTCTGTCCCTTCTAGGGAGAGGAGAGACTAGAGTTCATACGGCAAAACCCTTGTTTAAAGCCAAGTTCTACCGGTCTAAACTTATCACATGACTTAAACTGACCTATTAGTGGTGCTATCAATTAGAATGGGACGTGATCCAATGGAGTCTTCCAGAAGTGTGATTCCTCTCATTTTGCAGATTTGCTTTTTGAGGACTCCTGATCCATTTAGAGCAAAAACAACCTGCAAAATTTTTTGACGAGGCTATCTATTCGCACTGTCTTACCACGCTTTGTAGTTGTTTGACTCGAAAGTTGCGAATATGAATTATGTCACCAGGCTTAATATTTTTGTTAAATCTTTATTTTTCATTTTTTATGCACTAACGGAATAAAGTGGTCATTCACCTAATGCAATTTTTCGTATTTTTCAGGTTTCGAAACCTGTTTTATTTTGATGCTAAAGATAATCGCAGTCGGCAGGGTTCGAAACATTTAAAGTCACAAAAATTGAGCACAAGTTTCTTGAATCCTGCTATTGCTCAACCTTTTAAGTTATAATATGCGTTTTCAAGATTGCAATGAAAAGACAAAGAAAATGCCTTTGAGCTCAGAGCCTTAAGTATCTTATCTGGCCATAGGTATCTTCTCTATTTTCTTCCCCTTTTTAAGCCCTTGGTTCAAAAATTTACAAAACAAGTGGGAAAAATGGAAAAAGAAATCGCAGTCGGCAGGATTCGAACCTGCGCGGGCAGAGCCCAATTGATTTCGAGTCAATCTCCTTAACCACTCGGACACGACTGCACACAACTCAGACACTAATCTCATCACTAAGAATAAAATTTTCAAAAGCATAGCCTTTTTACTAAAAAAAGGTAGATCTGTATCGAGATTTCACCTGTAAAGGGCATGCTCGTGAGCGACATCGCAAAAAGTTTCGTTTTGTTCTAGTTTTACATGAAATCTGATATTGATGTTCTTATACTACTTTTTAACATTAGGCAGAAAATTTTAAAAAATCAATGAGAACATGAATAAAATACTTTCAAGAAAGAAAAAAATTCTGGTCACCGCCCTAGTTTTTTAAAGCGCATGGGCACGCCCCTTTGAAATATCATTTTGCTGTCATTTTTAAAGGTGAATTTCAAATACGGGTTTAGAAATTATGGCTATATTATGAGTAAAGTATGTTCACCATACCAAATACTCCAATTCCGGGTTCCTGACCGAGCCATCCTATATACTAAAAGAGAGTTGTTTGTCCGTCATCACGAGATTTTAAATGTCACTAAATGTTTTGTCTCGAGAGGAAAATTGAAGTAAATTTTTTTCTCGAGTCATTTGAATCGAAAACCAGGCCTGTGCACGGGCCGGCCCGGCCCGGGCCGTGATTTTTGAGGCCCGGGCCGGGCCGGGCCCAACTTTCAAAATTGCTTACGGCCGGGCCGGGCTCGAAAATCGACGGGCCGGGCCGGCCCGGAATTTATTAATCTTAAATATACCTTATCAAATCCAATTTTAAAAAATAAATTTTTAAGTCTTGTATCAAAATGTAGTCACGGATTTCGGGTTTTCAACAATTTGTTGACTGACTTACTGGAATTTTTAAAAGTTTGAAGAAAGTTCTGTTCATACAAAGACTTGTTTTTGAAACTTTTTTGAAATCGCATTGAATCAATTAATGGCTTGTTAGAAAGCTTAAATCCAGGGCTATGTAATAGTGTGAAATTTTTAGAAATAAAAATTCGAAACAAGTCAAAAAAGTTCCTGGGGCGTAGTAACAATCGCGGTAACAACTAAAAGTAACGTGGCTAAAAGTAAAATATCTCAAAGCAGCTTTTTGCAAACAAAAATGGACAAGTTTTATCTTCAGATTTACTTACAATCATTTGAATCACTCATCCGTGATCGCAGCTAGCACTTAACACGTAAAATACCGGTTGTTACATTGGTTTATTTCGATGCAGAGTTTAACGCTGAGCACGCCTGTGTTATTAGTTTTTCAAAATTCGCACTAAGAATATGAGAAACGGCCCATTTTTGAAACCTTGTTTTTCGCGTTTTTAAGCTATCGTTAATTTTCATTTTTCTTATGAGTTCTATAAATTTTTGTATTGTTTTTTATACCGTCGGAAAGCCAGAATTAGAGCTTTCTAACGGTATATCACACTGCCAAAAATAATTCTGAAATATTGTACTACCAGCAAAAAGAATGATTTTCGCCACTTTTTGTAAACGTATTTTTTTGAATAAAAAGTCAAAATTTTTCGCGATTCCAAAAATCCTCACGGCTCTACTATAGCGCAAAAGACAGAGCAATTAAAATGGAACATTCTTGTGCAAAAAATAAAGTAAAACATGGCAGAAAACAGGCTTTCTTAGTGTTTAACAAGACTCTCAAAAAAGTTCGAAAACGATTTTTACGTAAAACTTAAATTTCGCTGTAGAAACCTAGATTTTTGACATCGGATTCGTGTTTAGCATGGTCAATTTGCTTATGGAACTGCCCTCAAAGCTTACAACTTGCTGTGAAATTTCAAATTCCGCTCAAGACAAAAAAAAGTGAGGCTAAAAATAGAATTTATCGTACAGGGTTGAACTGATTACTATTAAGCTTGTTTAGGTTTTTTTCGTTTAGGTAATTCTGAAGATACAACTTGTCTATTTTGTTTGCAAAAAACTGCTTTGCAAAAAGTGGACTGAATCCCGAGATATTTCACTCCTGACTTGGAAACTGAGTATTTTAAGGAATAAAATTAGGTACAGCGATGAGTCAATTGATGAAAAAGAGTAGAGAAACTTTTTTACATAATCAATATTTCTCTATTTGTGTTAGAAAATAAATAATAGAAAAAATATTGCGTTTCGAGTGATGTTGAATAATAAAGTCTCCCACTCTATTTTTTGCTTGATTTTTTGAATATGTTAGAAATTGCACTGACAGTTGACTATACTACGGGCAAGCCCGGGCCGGGCCGGGCCCGAAAAAAAATTAGGTTCCGGGCCGGGCTGGGCCGGGCCCAAAAAAAATTGTCCGGGCCGGGCCGCGAAAAAGTGGGCCCGTGCACAGGCCTGTCGAAAATTACTAACATGTTCTCATTATTCATTCTCGAGCATGTTGAGTTTTTGAGTTGTTATTTTGTATCCAGGTACTCGGATTGAGTTTAAAATTTTTTGGATCAACTTTTCTCAAAATTTTCAAGCATGTGTCCTCTTTTTGTGTGAATCGCATTTTTTCACTCAACTATGATTAATTTTCCAGTCCGGTTACTTCAATAATGGTAAATACTTGAAGTGGTTGGTCTGGACTGTGTTTCATGGTTGAGTCTCACATTACACTATAGTGAAGTCAAAGTATTTGCAGGTTAGACTGTGGTTCATGATGTGGTCTTATTGAAGCCATTGTTTTTTCTCAATTATTTAATCATGT
This sequence comes from Ditylenchus dipsaci, assembly GCA_004194705.1. Classification (NCBI taxonomy): domain Eukaryota; kingdom Metazoa; phylum Nematoda; class Chromadorea; order Rhabditida; family Anguinidae; genus Ditylenchus; species Ditylenchus dipsaci. Next base: position 535,379 of record SADC01000904.1, on the reverse strand, counting down.
TTTGTTTTTTGAATCTCATTTTTCATGACTCAACTGTGAATTATAGTCCATTTCAGCTGCTCCAATAATGGTAAGTACTTGAAGTGGTTGGTCTGGACTGTGTTTCATGGTTGAGTCTCAAGTTAAACGGTAACACAGTCAATGTATTTGGAGGTTAGACTATGGTTCATGGTGTGGTCTCATTAGAGTTACAATTTTTTCTCAATTATTTTTAATCAAGTTTGGTTTTTTAAATCTCATTTTTCATGACTTAACTGTCAATTATAGTTCATCTTAGCTGCTCCAGTAATGGTAAGTACTTGAAGTGGTTGGTCTGAACTCTGTTTAATGGTTGAGTCTCAAATTAAACGGTAACATAGTCAAAGTACTTTAGATAAACTGGTACTTCAAGCATTGCATCGTGAATCATTGTCAAACCTTCGTGTCATAGGTATATTTCATGTGACTTATGTGTCATGGTTGATGTGTAGGACCGCATTTTTCGGTTGAATTTTTTTAGTGTTTGTCGAAAAATTTGAGATGCTTTTTGAGAATTATTTTTTCACTCAATTATGATTCATGCCGGTCTGAGTGCTTTAATTTTGGTAAAAAGTTGAAGTGGTAGGGCTGTGCTGTGATTTATGGCTGAGTCTCAAATTAAATTGTTATAAGGTCAAAGTGCTTGATGTAAACTGTAACATGAAAGATTCCATCTTGAATCATAGTCTAACCCTCTTGCATACCTTCATGATCGTATTTCACATGTAATGATCATGTCTTTTGTATTATAGTCACTTCTCATGTGACTTTGTTATGGCTCATGTGACATGTTTCTTCCCTGCTATTTTTCGTGTGTCATTACTTTCATACTTCAGTCCTCTGCTCAAGTAAGTGGTAAGAAAATTATTCTCATCATTTGCAGGTTGTTTCGTCCGTCTTTATTATACGGGTTTTGGAACTGATGTCTGCTCCTTCGTCACTGGTAGTGGTGTCAAGCCTTTCTCTGAATGCTCAAGAACCAAGTCCCTAAAAGTCTCAGTATTAATTGCATGTATGTATGTCTTCGTCTATAAAATTAAATTTGCTTCTGTGCCTTTTGTCTTCTCTGCCTTATATCCTATGTGTCATGTGTAGTCTCATGTGTCATTTATCTATGATGTCTGAGTGTCTTGCGCTAAGTTCGAAACTATAGGAGATTAGTTGACTTTTATTTATGATAACTCTTTGAGTCATTTTGATCGAGACTGTCGTATTTTTGCCATTAGGGAGCGCGGAGCGATCGGCTCGCTTTCGCGGCTGTCTCTCATGTATTTCCTCTCGACCGTTCGTGAACCACCATCACAAGAAGCACAACAAAACAAATAAAACCTTGCTGCAAAATTTTAGCATTAAACTAAGCGAATGCTTCTATTAATCGCCATATAAAAAAAGGCGCATTGATATATTCCTATGCGAAAAATGGTTTTGTTCATTATCGCTTCTTGATTTGTTCAAAATACGCTTTCACAAACCTGACCACAGGAAAAAAGAGAAATGCTTTTGTAAATCATGAACAGCAAGAATATGCTTTTATGAATCTCTGCACCCACATCTAAAAAGATTGGCAAATATAGTAAACTGAAACGAGTCAACAGCTCAAGGCTCATGTTTCGGTCGCACGGCTCATTCATCAATTTGTCGCGTTCATTTCAATTGCCTGTATTTGTTTGTCAATAGAAATTTATGTTTTTTCGTTGTTTGTGTTCTGTGTCGTGTGTGGGGGTTTGTGGGCGATTGTCGGACGTGTTTCAATAATCAAGTCTTTTCAAATTTACGCCCGTTGTGTAGCCCTAAATGGGCACGTTTGCACCATGCAATTTTTTTAAGTTTTCATTTTGAAAAAGAAAAAATTTTTGATTTTAAACAAATCGACTCAAGAGCTGTCAATTATTGAGAAAAATTGACATCAATCGACATGTCGAATAATGTAACAAATCAAAAAAAAATTTTAAGTAAGGGATGTTTGTGGGCGATGGACTGACGTGTTTCAATAATGAAGTTTTTTAAAATTTTCGCCCATTGTGTAGCCTTAAATGGTAAGGTTTGCACCATGCAATTTTTTATCAAGTTTTCATTTTAAAATAGAAAATTTTTCGATTTTCAAAAAATCGACTCAAGCACTGTCAATGATTGAAAAAATCGACATGTCGAACAATGTTACAAATTCGAAAAAATACTTTTTACTAAGGAAGGAATGTTTGTGGGCGATCGACTGACTTGAATATCTATAGCAGTTTAAAAGACGCTTTTACGAGTCTCGCCACAGGAAAGAAGACAAACGCTTCTGTAAATCATGCACAACATAAATATGCATTTATCAAAAAGCAGCACACACATACGTCTTAAAAAGTTAGCAAATAGAGTAATTCTGTTAGTCTCGGAAAGGACCTCATAGCTCACGGCTCATGTTTCGGTTATGTGTGTTTCTGAATCCCGCAACATGAAAAGATGCCTTTATGAATCTCACCAGAGAGCATAAAGCGAGAGCTTTTGTAAATCTCGCGAGTCGCGGCAGAAATAAATGCTTTGTCAGCTGTGTAAAGAGTGGATAAGTCATTGAGAGTGACGGTATGGGACTATAGTTTTCTCAGACTTCATAGATTTTGAAAGAGAAATCATCGAAAAGTAAATTAAACCATTCTACGGAAATATCAGCAGGAAATAAATCGAGAAAGGCTACAGAAATATGAGCGAAAAATATATCGAAAAATGTTGTGGAAATATCAGCGGAAAAAATTCGAAAAGTGCTACGAAAAAGTCAGCGGAAAATAAGACCCGCCCGTAGGGCGGGCAAGCGCTAGTTAGAACTAAGAAAGGACTTTAATTGTTGATAAAAATATTTGGATTCGAAAGGATTTCGAACTTGACAGGGTGCTAACTATATCGAAGTTTTGCTGATTTCCAAAGTTTCACCTGATAATTTTTGGCCTCTTTAGCATGTTCATCATGGCAGCAAATGTCGGTGGTAAATCCGCAAAGTAAAAGACTTTCCTGGTCATCTAAAAATTTAAATTAAAATCAAAATTTTTGATAAAAATGTACCACCAACTTATTTTACTTTCATAATAATCGATAGTTTCATCGTTGACTTGGAACATTTTTGTGCAGCCACTACAAATTAATTATATAAAATCCGGTATTTTGTAAAAATGCAAGTCAAACACCTGTCGAATTCTGTGCCGTCAGTAACCCTTAGATATGTCCTGTCTGATTGGTTTTTTAGCACCAGCACAGCTACTATTTGGCAAACACAGTCGTAGAAACTGTCCCAGGATTTCAGTGTAATATCTCTGAAAACTTTTAGGAACTAGCTAAAGCCCCTTGAATCTTTTTTCAACAATTAAATTTCCCAGAAAGATTTTGAAACCGTTCCTTGTCGTAACCCCTAAAAGCAGCTCTTTTGTAAAGTATAAACAGTATCTAGACTTGGATTCCTGGTCCACGCTTTTTGTTTGGTTTCATTTTAAGACAAGCCATGCACGTCGATTGATCGAAAATCGTTCTAAGATAATGGCTGTCATGTGGAGAGTTTCGCTAAAGCCTATCAAGACAAGTGATGCTCGCCGACAAGATAGTCAAAAGCTACATGTTGGTTCTCTGCGATAGACTTACAGGCATATTGCAACTTTCTGGATTTGCTGATTTCAATTCCTTAAATAAATACTTTTTCTTTTAGCAGAGTGTCTCATTTATGCCTCTTATGCCACAACAGCTCCACTTGTCTTTCGCAACGAGTTTTTCGGTAAATTATCATGTAAATACTAACCTAAATTCAGTCACTTTCGAGAGTTTGCGACAAGATTTCAGCCTAGCGATTCTTTCACACACTTGTTGTTTCCGTGTTTTAGCATTGTTACTGACAATTTTATGTGACAATGTTTGCTCCGGATAAAAGCCAAATTGACGTTGGGAATTAAAATCAGCTTCATCAAAACTTGAAGCAGACATCGATCACTAAATAAATATATCTGATTGTCAGAAAAAAAGTTGGAATACAAATTCATTGAACAATAAATTCTTAATTTCGAATGCGGAAAATAGCGCCTATAATTGAACGCTTATTTTTCGAAAGCTCATTGCCACTCGTTGCAGGAATAGGAAATACTTGGTGACTTTGGGCAATTTTAATTTCGGAAAATTTGCTCCTTTGCCCTTTGTTTTTTTTAATTTAAATTCTGTCAAAAAAAAAGCGAAAACGTTGAAAAAAATACTTCGTACTCGGCAGGATTCGAACCTGCGCGGGCAAAGCCCAACAGATTAGCAGTCTGTCACCTTAACCACTCGGTCACGAGTACACATACAAGGTCAGAGAAATAAAAACAAAATATAGTTGCAGTTTTTCTAAAAAAACTTATTGAATAAAATTTTTAAGGTTGTAATCAATTCGGGTTACAGAATTTTGGGTTTCTGCATTTTTTCACTTTTTACTAGACGTTAATCAAAAAGACAAAATTTCACACACACCTAAGAATATGAAATTAAACTTAAGACATCTTTCAAATGTTTTCTCATCTGAACTTATTTATTTGCATGAAAACATCAAAAAGTCAGCAAAATACATTTATTGAAGCTAAAACACGTGTTAAATCCCGTTTTTGAGTATATATGTTCATTAATATATTCAAGTTACACTTATTTTCTCGTCAAAGTTATTTAGCAATGCAAAGGCCAGTTTCCTTTTCACATTTAGATGCCTCGTATGTGGTGCATTCGTCGTCTTTTTGGCAAGCATCTCCTTGCTCATAGATTTTGGAATTGATCATATTGCCGCTGAAATAGGGGTGGAAAAAGTGCAGGGGGGGGGGGCGCATCATAAACGCTCGAATCTTTTTACCCTAACTTTTTTTGTTACATCTCCAATCTTTCTAATATTTTCTTTTTTGTCAAAAAGATGTCTTGAAGAGCGCAGAAAGTAGTGAAAAGTATCAGCGTCGAAAGAAAGTGTGGAATTTTTTTCACGATTCAAATTATTTTTCGTGATTTTTCTAAAAGCTGGGGATAGGCAGCCTAGATTCTTCTATAGAATCAATCTAGTAAACAGATGCCAGTTTAAAAAAGTTATGACAGAAATAAACTCAGGTGTTAATGAATGCGCCACCCTGTAACTTTCCAAAGTTGGCTTACGGTGGAAAATAGTTGCAGACTACGTAGGTCATCGGTTTGTCAGCACAAAATTTGACCCCGCATCCAACTCGATAGGTTTTGGCCCAGACCAGCTGTATTTGGTTTTTAAAATTTAAAAGTTGTGGAAATTTCGGTGTGGCAAGACTTGAGAAATGAGATTTGTGACACACGATTTACAAACAAGATATTTAGCGCCACACGATTTGCATATTATCAGAAGCACCTCGATAGTTGCGTCGCAAGATTAACGACTGTTAGACAGGTACTGCACAGGGTATAATTATTAATGAAATTAATACCAAGTCTATACCCAATAAGGTATAAAAAATAGTATTACTTTATACCCTGGGTATTGTATTATACCCAGGGTATAAAATCATATTTTGCCCATTTTGAAGCAAATTTTTAATTCTAACGCCGGATTCATGTTCAGCATGGTTGATTTGCTTGAAAAACTGCCCTTAAAATTTGAACCTCACCATCAAATTTCGAATTCCACTCGAGACAAAAAAATTTGAATATCGACTTTTTTGAATTTCAAATGTTTGTTGTCTTGAGCGGAATTGTACTTTTAGCAGTGAGTTCACAATTTCAAGCGCAGTTTTCTAAGTAAATCAACTACGGCGAGCATGAGTCTATTATCAACATTGATCAATACCCAGGTTATAAAGGTATTGACTTATACTTTATACCCAGAATATAAAAGTAATTACTATTTTTATACCAAAATAGTATTATTTAGGTATAACTTTAATTTAAAATTATACCCTGTGCAGTACCCTGCTGTTAGATGAGAGATTGTGTGAATTCAACTTCAAAAAAAATGAGCCTGGAAAATTTATCACTCAGGCGCTGCAAGATTTGCGAACCAACATTTTTAATGGGCGAAATCGCATCGTTTTTAAAAAACGATTAGCAAAATCGGAATGCTTGCTTAATTTTTGGAAAAAACTGTCGAAACAGAACTGGCAAAAGCCTTCAAAATTATTTCTGAAAATATGAAACTTGTTCATTGCAGGCGTGTATACTGGTCTAAAAAATCAAGGAAAAGAAAGATGAAGCGCAAAGCTTGCGTCGCAAATCTTGCATTTCAAATTTGACAGTCTTTGCGTCGCAAAAATTGCAGTTCAAATCATGTGGCGCAAATAATGCAGTACAAAAAATGCAGCGCGAATATTTTGGCGCAAATCCTGTTGTTCAAACCCACAGTCTCTTGTCTACCAGTCGTATAACTTTAGGCGCAATCTTTGGGTCTCATACCCTGGTTTGCATATAGTAAGATGCAAAACTTGTAATGAATAAGAATGTAGCGCAAACCTTCGGGCGCATATCTTGCACTCAGAATGTAACAATTTCTCAAATTGCATTATATAATCATATGATCTGAGATTTCATTGCTCAAGTCTTACTATGCCGAAATTTCGAGCCCACAAGTATTTTAAAATAAGGACATTTGGTAAAAAAAAATATTTTGATCGTGTGTGAGTAAAAAAAGTCATTTTATCCAGTGCTCATTATTATTTTCAACCAAAAAAAGGGGTCCCAAAAGGATAAATCTTTTAAAAAAAGGACATAAATGTGATCGCAAAGACGACTGGAGCCGAAATCTCAAGTCTGAAAATTTTATTATTCGAATTTATTAAATTTTTATATACGGTGATTCAAATTTTCCAAACTATTCAAATCAGCAATATCTTTTTAAATTTACCGCCTTTCGCCAAGACACTTTTTCGATTCGATAGAGAAGACATTCGCTTGTCACCAAAATTGCATAAAAACATTTTATTTCACAACACAACGAAATTCAACAAGAAACGACAAGATTTTCAACAAAAAATCACCTTTCATTTAAAATCCTCACAGGCTTGTTCCTGGGCTTCGATGCAGCGGTAGAGGTGGCGTTCGTAGGAGTTGATTGAGCGGTCTCTATATCGATACTTTGTCTGCATTTTCTTTGGCAATCCGTGCCGTGCATAAAATAAAGTCGTCATAAAGCAAAAGTTTAAAATTCACCAACAATCGTGGCTTGATCAAAAAGAGACAATTTTGGTACTAGCAAATTCCTATTGCTTTCTCTATTTTCAAATTTCTCGGCGTGAGGCTGTTAATTCAAAAAGTCATGATTGATTTAAATAGTTTGTAAAATTTTTAATCGCCCTGTAGATAATTTGGCACTTATTTACTTGGGGGGGCGCATTTTTTACTAATTTGTAAATCATGTTTAAACGACTCCTAAGTAACTTTTATGTGCTTAAAACGATAAAAAAGTCATTTTCTGACACTTTTCTACACAAAAATCGTTTTTTTGAAAAAAATTTTTTTGACTAAAATTTGACTTTTTGCCTTGGTCCCCCAAGGCAATCCAACCTGAAAGGGTACCTGGATACCACAAAAAGATGGAATTTGAATATAGTTTTGTTGACTGGGGCCTACCGCATAAAGAAACTCTGGTATGCATACATTTTTATGCATCCAGAGTCACTTTCGAGTGATTTGCGTCTAAGGTACGTGGGTGTGCGCATCTCAACCCCAAGCAACCAAGCCCCTGCGCCCCCGAAGGGGGCGCAGGGGGCTTGGATGGTTAGAGATGCGCGCGCGCACTTACCTTAGACATAATTCCGAGCTTGACTCTTGATCAAAAATGCATTAAGCGACTCTTTTTGCCCAGCTCCAGTGACCAAAACGCGGTAGAATCCCTTAATACAAGGTGTTTTGCCTTGGTCCCCCAAGGCAATAAGTCTTATTTTGGCCAAAGAATTTTTTTTCAAAAAATCTATTTTTACGTGGAAAAGTGTCAGAAAACAACTTTTTAATCGTTTTAAGCATATAAAAATTACTTAGAAGTCGTTTAAACATGATTTACAAATGTGCAAAAAATGCGCCCCCCAAGTACATAAGTTCCGATAATTTTTTTTCAATTTTGAATTTCTGAAATCTATTTGATTTTTTGGGGGAATGCCGGTTGCAGCCATATCTCACACTGACCTGAGACCAATGACCAATCCCTTTGTTAAATTGGTCCATAGTGAAATTTAGATCAGGGCTTTGAAGGCCAAATTCAGCCAATTCAGACCACCACTTGTCCGTCGCTGTTATCAGCGCTTTTTTCTGAAAATATAAAGCTTTTTTATTGCCGGTGTGTATACTGGTCTACTTGGTGTCTTCTCAGCCGGCATCACTGCAAACAAGCTTTGTCCAGCGTTTTTCCTTTGTTCCTTAGGCGAATGCTCAAACACACAGCCATCTGCCCACTCCTGATGATAAAATATACATTTTGATGGTAAAATATACAATTTTTTCAGGCACCTGAGCTGCCTTTTCTGCTTCTTCGTCGTAGTTCTGAATTGTATTGGTGTTTTGTGGTACAGTGAAATAACTTGCATTGAAAAAGATCTTAAGGTTTCCTTATTCGATAACTACCTTGTATAAATTTGTACCATAAATTCTAGGTGCCTAAATGCTCGAAAATACACTCAATTTCAAGACCCCAATAAATTACAAAAGTTTGGGTCGATATAGATCGCGAGTGAAAGACTATAATAGAAAAAAGTGGGACAGGTAGATCTTGTGGTACTGAAAAAAGCAATTAACAGCTCGGAAGAATATTTATTCTGCTATACAGACACCTCTACTTTAAAGGACGGCTTTGATGGACATGGTATGTAGATCAAATTAATGTTCCTGCTTTGGGGGACTAGACGGGAACAGGAGAGTGAACATGGTCAGAAGCCTCGTTAGCCTTTCATGGATTTCGATAAGGAAATGGAAAAATTTAGAGGAAGAGTTTCTTTGCGCATTGCAGTGCAATTCTAAAAATTCTTTTCAGACTTGGGAGAGGACCTAGGAAGAATAGGCCCTTTTGCCGTTTCGACCCATTATCTATTTTTGCCTTAATCTCTTCTGCTGTTTTTTGGCGTAAGCTTAGACGCAGGGTAAGCCAGTATAGGGTAGGACGGACTCAAAAGTATTGTCTGAACTACATAAACAATAAGCAGTTGGAGTCCATACTTACGTGTGCTGACCTAACATCCGCCTCAGCCTAAGATTAAAAACAACAGGGGTACCCAATGGTGCCGACGAAACCTTTTTCGGAAATTCCCAAGAAATTCGCTAGAAATTTTGGAAAAGACACATTCTGCTCCCCAGTTAGCACATTCATTTTTTCTTTTAAAAGTGTGGCTATATGAATGGCTCACCAGTTTATAGATGTTTTTTCCCTTAGGCAGTGCTTTCTGGTCGTTATTCAGAGCCTTGCCTTTAGCCAGCATTTCACGGTATCTGTTGTGACTGCAAATACATAGACTGTCAAATAAAAATAATTTTCGGTTCTACCTTTCAAGTGCTACTTTTCTGTGAGAATCAGACAAACAATCCACGACTAAAACCTTTGATATAATAAAGAGATTAGTTATGCCATTGGGGAGTCCTTCTAATTTTTTTCTAAAAAGGTCTTACATAACCTTTGTTTTCTGAGAGTTTCTGGAAGCCTGGAAAACGTAAAAACAGCAGTGCAAATATTTTAGAGTTTCAAATAAAAGTTAAAGTTTCCTAGAGCACGTGGCTCCTTTACAGGTGCGCGACCTCAAATAAAATGCTGAAACAAAAATTTAGGTTCCACATTTAACTTTTTCTGCAGAAAAAAGCTAGATTGGAGGCATGTAAAAATTTTTGAGAAAGAAAAGCAGTGCTGCATTCCTGTCTTCGTGTAACACGCTAGCACGCTCTTTCAAAAAATGAAAACAGCGCCCAAATATGGTATTAAGATTACTGTAATATCTATAATGAGGGCTTTCAAAACTTTCCACACTCCCTAAAATCGAGCAAATTTTTAGTTGCTCAATGGCATAGTTAAGAGAACGCAATGAACAGTCATGTATAAAATTTGACTGTGCGTGAGATATAGGTGCTTAAATTCGAGGAGGGGGGATAGTTAGAGAGGCAGTGATAATTATAAAAAAATACATCGACTAAGTATCTGTTATTAACTATGCAACAGGGTTGTGTTCAGCCGAAAATTATCCTCCGCTTCTTGCTCCGCGTTAAAAACGTTTTCTTCCGCCTCTACCTGCGGGATCGCACCAGAGGCCGGAAACGGAGGAATTTTCCTCCCTTTCAGAGGCTCCAGTCAATAATTTTTATTATAAATGGTCAACCGTAAAAAAGCGACATCCGTTACCATCCAAGGCCACTAATTTCTTACCTGCCAAGAATCCAAGCAGGGGCAACCAAACACTTATCCTCATGCTAAAAATAAGAAAGGACAAAAAGAAAAACCAATACACCAGCGAAATAATTTTCCGAGCTAGGAATGGCTTGAATTTTATGCTTTACATTATGCAAAACCATTTACCTCCTAGTATCACATAAAACTTGAATTATTCCCACGCCTCTACCACAGCACTACTTTATGATATGGTTTACAGCTTATTGAATAATAATTTGGCAAATAATCCAAATGATTCAGCAATTTGTTTAAAAGAATAAAAAAAATTGGGAAAAATGAGAAGACGAGCTACTTAGACATTTGGCCCATTAAAATTTTTGGCAGCTCAAATTAAATGCACGAATAATTTCTATGAATTAGATGGCGGGAAAAAAAAACAAATTGAGCTGAATGGAGTTGAAATATTAACTTACAGGAAGAAACCAATGGTATTATAAGAAAAAAGCTCAATTCTGTATCATTTGGTATATACAGGTAGAGATGATAATGGGACGGGACCAGTTTAATTTTAATTCAAGGAGGTAAACACCATAGTGACAGCGCCATCCTTCGCCTACCTGTTTTTTATGGATAATATTTTTTTCTACAGTCAAACCTCGATAATCCGCCACCGCGCTAAACCGCCACCCTCGATAAACCGCCACCCTCGATAAGCCCGATTTGGTTGGCCGTCAGAGAAACTCGACAAAGTTACCCCGCTAAACCGCCACCTCGATAATCCGCCACCCTTGGATCGGTCCCATGGGGTGGCGGATTATCGAGGTTTGACTGTACCAGCAAAATATTCATTTCTACCCGCAAATGAGAAATACCGCAAAATTTTTCTTTCTACCCGCAAATTTGCTCTCTTTCATTACTATGTCTTAACTATGTTTAAAATCACAATTTTAGCTTCTACAAAATACAATATAGTATGCTACTCGTAATGTGGGAATAAAAAGGGATACTTTTATAGTTCCCCCTCCCCCCCCCATACTCGGATTTTTTGAAAAGTGACCCAAAATCACCCCCGAACTCATTTTTTCTGCTTAACACGATAAGAGAAGCATTTCTAAACACTTTCTGATTAAAAAATTTTGAACTTGGCCAAAAAAAGTGTCTCCCATCTCCCAGCGGTAGATGGTCATTTTAAGGTATTCTAGGGTCATTTTTGGCTGATTTATCACATTTTTCTTGCTGGAGCGATAACTGAGATTCTGGGCATTATTTTAATATTAGTCTTACTCCAGAGTGAAGGCTTCTTTACACGCGCAGTCTTTTATTACTTATAGAGTTTTCTCAAATAAATTTGCCTTCAGATTAACACAACACTTTGAATTCTAAAAAATTTGAAGTTACCCTGGTCTCATAAAGCAAATTTTTGTAATAAATGATCTACACATAGGATGAAAAAGTCGTCTTTTCCGCTGTTTCCACCGCTCTGCCACAGAAAAACACACAGAGTTAATTTTTTTTCTTTTTCATGCGTTTTAGAAACAACAGAAGAACCAAAAAACTTTTTGTGTCAAAAGTAAATCTGCGGCAGCAAATGGTGAACAATCTACTTTTTGCTAGCCTCAGCAAAAATTTAAACAATCAAAACAATTTTTTATGCGCAATAACTTTGAAGCCCTTTTTCAACCAAGCCCCTGCGCCCCGAAGGGGGCGCAGGGGCTTGGTTGCCATAACTGGGTAAATCAGTAATTCGACAAAACTTGTTTGCCGAAAAAAGGAGTTCGGGGGTGATTTTGGGTCACTTTTCAAAAAATCCGAGTATGGGGGGGGAACTATAAAAGTATCCCTTTTTTATTCCACATTACGAGTAGCATACTATATTGTGTTTTGTAGAAGCTAAAATTGTGATTTTAAACATAGTTAAGACATAGTAATGAAAGAGAGCAAATTTGCGGGTAGAAAGAAAAATTTTGCGGTATTTCTCATTTGCGGGTAGAAATGAATGAAATACCACCCGTTTTTTATATCACCGTCTTTAAGCTTTTAGCTTACTTTAATTTATTTCTTATCGCATTTTCCCCGTAAAATGGTTCTTGACATGTAGGCTATCTTATTTATGGGTGATCGCCCACTTTTTAAAATATAAATTGACTTAAAATGGTCTACAAAGACACCATCCTGTCCTTTTTCTTAAAATTTTCAGAATTATTTCGATAGAGTTTGATAACTTGTTAGAAATTCCAGGTCCTCAGGTACGCGGTAATGCAAAAAATTTGAAATTAATAATACAAAAGTTCATAAATAAATGCAAATTTCACAGATTAGCAGGCAAATTTAAAAAACCAGCCTATTCTTACAGGGCCATTCTTTTGATGGAACAACTTTATTTCTCTTTTTTGAAGGTCTGTATCTTGGAGTAGAGCAAATATTTTAAAAAAACTGTTAAATGCGTTTGTTTAACTACCACGATCTTTACTGATCCCGATTTTTCATGTTTAGTTAAGCAATCGTAGATCCGACAATTTTTATTGATAAATAACTATGATGCAAAAATAAGTGAAGAATATACAGGAAGAATGGAGATCACCGGTTTAAACATTTGACTGTCCGAATATAGGGACTAATTACTGGAAGTTCTTAATAAATTTCTTTCTTGATGTAGGGTGTAGTGGATTTCTTAGGCGCTAAGCTCATATTTGCAGACATAGAAGGCTTCATAACTGGTGCGCAAGGTTTAGGAGGAGGAGGTGGAAGATTACCGTTAAGTACATCCAGAAGCTTCACCAACTTCCGCGCCTTTTCCGGATGGAAGCCGAGGTCCTAGGAATAGTTGCAAAATAAATTTTGAAAAATAATATTGGTTAGTTGTAAGGAAACTTTCTGAACTTTTATTCCAAAAATGTTTGGAATTGTTTTAGATAACGTATTGCCCGTAATAGTGCAGTCTATCATATTTTGGCCTCCTTTGATTCAAAATCGTGTTGTTGGCACTGCGTTGTTGACCCATTTTTTTAACTGCTCCCAGATAAATTACCACAGTAATATTGGTTAGTTGTAAGAAAAGGGGCAATTTGCGTGAGAGTAGTATTCAAAAATGGGTTAAAACACAATTCCACAAACACGCTTTTCAATTTAGAGGAGGTGCGCAATTCTACAAATGGTAATTATGCGAAAAAACGATAAACTTTTACCGGCTCCAGCTGCTTAATCCCTGACCCGCCGAGACTATCAAATTTTTATTGTTTCATTGTTTTTTTTTACAAATGAAAGCCAATGCTTGAAGTCCAAAAAATATTTCTTCTCAGTTCAGGCAGGAAACAACAAAAAGTGGAAAACGGATAAAGAACCAGATGAAAAAATCATGTTAAATAATGAATATGATTTGTTTGTGGGTGGTGTTTATCAAATATGCTATTTTTATTTGTATAAATTTGACCATAACAGCAAAATACGTAAATCACCGATAATTAAGCAACCCTATAAAAAACCGCGAGAACAGTGAGTGTTTCGCGTGCATTTAAACGTGTGAAATTCATATTGACCGGAACGTCAAAGTTATATATAAAAAGCACTAACCACAAGCTCGTGGAAACTTTTTTTCTTGAAGTCGCTCATGGACAAGGAAAAGTATTCGCCCATCTATAAAAACAAAAACTGAGTTGTATAAATATTTTTTCTCAATTCTAATTTACACAAAAACCTTACTTTTGTGGGTGGTTCAATGTCCGAAAAAGCAAGCAATTCACAGGAGTCTTCACTTTGCGCAGCAGTTGAATAAAGTCTACAAATCGAAGGGGTTAACAAGGTAAATGAGGGGATCAACAGTCAAACACACACTTTCCCCCACCACCTTGATCCTATGCATACGAGCGGCATTTGGCGGTTTGGCTTGCGACTAAACGAACCAAAAACATTATATAAGGGGAAACAGGAAAGGTAAAATGAACCTACCATTTTGAGGGTAGTTGCTACAGAGACCAGAGATTAACAAACAGTGCTGCTTGAAAAGGTTATCCGTAACGAATAAATACTGAAATTTCGCATTGATAGAACCTTCAATATTTATCTAGAATGACTGATTAGATAAGTTTAAAAAAAATAATAAAGGAAGATGAAAAAAATGGGCCGAATTTTTTTTCGAAGCTGATACACAGCAAAATTTTAGCACTTTCGAAAAAATTAAAATTTTCTCAGTTACGGCCTACTACTTTTTATACAGTGTTTTCACCATGGTTGTTTTCCGAAAAATTAAGCATTTTCTACACGATATGGTGCTAAAGCATAAAAACATGTTTTTGTGCTTTTGACAGTGTACCGTCCTAAAATATGATAGTCATCCCTTGCCTAAGCCTGAAAAATTGAAGAAATAACAGGGGGAATACCCTCTCCTTCTTTTAAGATAAAGCCCATTTTCGGATGGGAATTTAGAACTCATTTCCTTTTTAAAAATATAAGTTCAATAGGATATCCATACTTTTTGGAGGCAAAGACAAAAAAGTTGTAATTCATAATTCATTTGGCTAAAGAGATTAGGCGAAAACGAAATTTGGGAAACTGATATTTGGCAAGCCGATATTTGTCACTAAACAAAGTAGCTAAACAGATGATAAGCACGGTTTGGCAGCTGATTGTTTAAATCGTTGAAAAAATTGTTTTAGGCGTTTTTAACTAAGCAACGTAATGAACTCATGTACCGTATTTTCTCTATTAATTACCAACCCCCTCCCCCCCACCCCTCCCAAAGTTGGAAAATGGACCCAAACTTCTTTTTCTCGGTTTCACTATTTTTAGTTAATTTTTTTCAAGTTAACCCGGCAAATTTGGTACCTTCTTATAGCTGAGATTCAGGGCTTTTATTTGTGAAGTCGTGTAACATCAAAAAAATTCAAGAATACAGTCGACTCTCTACATAACGACTCTCTATATAACGTCCCCCTCCTCATAACGTCCCAGTGAAACTGGTTTGGTTGGTCTAAACTAAATACTCGAACAATTGCCTCTCTATATAGCGACTCTCCACATAACGTCTCTCTCTACATAACGTCCCGATTCGGCTGGACACTCCTTTAAAGACGCCTCTCCATATAACGTCTTTTCGAAAAAAAATTAAAATTGAAAGCGTCTCGAGAAGAAAATAACTCATTTTTTGCTTCTAATATGTTCAGTTTGGTCAGCTTTCAAAATTTGCTGTTTTAGAGATTACAAAGTTGATCTCTACAAGGCGCTGCGCTTCCTTCACCGTTCCTGGTCGAATGTCAAGCCGAAAACTATCGCCAACTGCTTCCGAAAAGGACTCGGAAGTAGGCCTTTTTTCACAAAAAAGATTTTCTGTGTTTTAAGCAAGGCGCTGGCAGTCGAGAGAATCAGTAAAACGCTGTGATCGAGTTGGAACAAGAAGGCGCTGGCGGGGAATAAAGTACACTCTGGGAGGAAATGCAGAAAAAAAACTCTGGCCGAAATTGCAGCCAATTTTTTAACGGAAGTGGAAGAGCCGGAGACTGAAATTGATTTTTTTCGCTTTGCTCGGCTTTTAAACGGGTTAAGATTTTAGTGAAACCGAATTAATGAAGATCGACCAAGTTTCAGAGCCGCCAGTCAATACACGAGAAGCAATTGAAGCTTTGAAAATTCTCCAGCGATACGCCGACGAAAATGCCATTGTTGAGTCCAGCTGCTGTGCGATAAAATGGATGATTTGCTTGCCAAATAACGCATAAAGAAACTGAAGCAGAAGAGTATTTCTACTTATTTCATGCCATCCCATGATTGTCTGTTCGGGTGCTATTTATTGTTAAAATAAACAGTTTTTTTTGAAAAACTCTCTACATAACGTCTGGTGAGTGATATATAGGCGAGTGCCTCTCTACATAACGACTCTCTATATAACGTTCTCTCTTCATAACGTCCCGTTTTGGCCGGTCCCTTGAAAGACGTTATGTAGAGAGTCGACTGTATATGAAAACTCGAATAAAGGTACTAACCCAAAATCCGTATTTTGTAGCTAGTACCTTTATTCGAGTTTTCATATATTCTTGAATTTTTTTGATGTTACACGACTTCACAAATAAAAGCCCTGAATCTCAGCTATAAGAAGGTCCAAGTTTGCCGGGTTAGCTTGAAAAAATTAACTAAAAATAGTGAAACCGAGAAAAAGAAGTTTGGGTACATTTTACGACTTTTGGGGGAGGGGGGGGGCGAGGGGGCTAATTAATAGAGAAAATACGGTACTCAACAGCTTAATTAAGTTTTCTATATATCGTTCTGCCAAATACCGTTTCGCCAAAACATATAATCTCGTTTTCGCCAAATATCTGCCAAAAAGTGATAATTGTCTGGTGAAAATAATAGAAACAATTGTTGGACAATAGATAAAAAGAATGACTGATCTAATGTTGTGTTGGAATATCTCCAATGCTTGCTTTAGCTGTTGCTTATTTTGACTGATGCAAATCTATAAAGAAAAAAGAAGCGGAAAAAGTGTAATTAACATATTTCTGCCACATCATCAGAATCAAATTGATTTGTAAATAAATATTGTAAATACTTTTTGTTTTTCGCGAAATTTTTTAGCATAAAAAGTTAGTCTATAGAGCTTTACCGTCGATTTCATATGGAATCAATAGCATAATTTGCAACAGCGCGTTATATTCGAATTTCTGCTGTCCAATAACACAATGCGTGGCGCTACTCGGTTTAAACAACCCCCCCCCCCCTAAATAGCTACTCCGTTTTTAAGGGGGGGGTGTTAAAGACGAGTAGCGTCCAATGCGTTACACAATTTTACGTTCACCCTATTTGGTTCGAACTAGAGAACTGACGTTTTGAAAAAAGTCAATTTACCTGAAGATAGTGCATAGTCTAAAGCCCTAGGAACAATACACTACTAAGTAATTGACAGATACGAGCTTAATACTGAATTACACGTCCGTCTTAGGATTTCTTTCCAATTGGGCGACTGGACTAGATTTAGCATTTCTAGCTTAAATTTGTGAGATCTCAAGTTTTACAAGCGATTTTGACCAATCTGTGATTGAATCTTTCTTAACATGATGATTTTCTCAGTATAAATTTGGGTTGCATAGACAGCTCTTCGATCGAATAATCAGTAGCAAAATATGTATATCGATAATTTTCATGTTTTCCGGACACTTGGATTACATTAAATTGACGCCAAAGCTATTTTTACCGCTTTGAACCGGTCGGCCAAATGTGCTCAATCCTGAATTCAATTTTTATAAAACTTTTTGGCTATTACTACTTTTTTTCCTCGTTTTCTTTTAAAACCTTTGAAAAATGAGGTAGCTCTAAGACGCCGGCAAAAGCGAGTTAAAATTAAACAATCTTTCTGTTTCGGTTTTTCAAGCTTAAATAATCCATGCGTAAATCATAAAAATGCACTTTTAGAGTCTTTCATTTTAAAGCCGTAGAAATGTGGTCAAGCCTTTACCCAATCTAGTCCAGCCTGAATTTCTCTAAACATGAAGCTGAAAATAAAAAGAGGAGATCCATATTGGAAGCCAAAAAAGAGTCTGCTAGACGTACTCGAAGAAAAATGCTTCTTCTGTCCAACAAAAATGACCTGATTTTGACTGGTATTTATCGAAAAGAGTTACGAGAGTACAACTTGGCAGATTACAGGTTAGTTTGGCGCTAGTGGAGGATAGGTTCCCATTTTTTCTTAAAACAAATCAACAGTGGGGACCAAGGCATATCTTTGAAAAAAAAATCAAGAGTGAAACCAAGGCAAAAATGGGAACTACTAGTGCCGTTAGTTTTGTATGAATAAAATTATCGTGCTTTTTTACTTGAAATTTCAGACGCAACGTACAAAACATAGTGAACATGGTCAATGAAGTCATGGAGTTGAAGAAAAGGCGAAATAGCAGCTTGCTACAGCTCATCAATAACAATGTCGACATTATGGTTGAGAAAATGGAGCAGGTAGATATAGAAAAAAATAATTTTTTATCCAACGATTTTCGGGCGCCAATTTAGATGTTTCTCAAATTGTGTCGCGACTCCGAAAAAGTGCAATTTTGAGTAAATTAGAAAGAGACTTTAAATTAACTAACTAACAGTTGTCGTTTTATAAAAATTGAGCGCGGGTAGCAGATCTCAATTACTTTAGTTTAGAAATTTTATGCAAATGACGGGAAATAATAAGCTAATTAAAAAACCAGCACTTTCTCCTGGACATACCAATGTTTAGATTGTCAGCAAAATCCATCAAATATTTGCACAATATGTGCCACCCATCACTATAACTGTTGAGGAAAGTAAGAAGAATGTGCGGAGCAGGATGGAAGAACTTTACGCGCTGTTTGTGGGTTGGTGAAATTGAAACAACTATGAAGTTATCAACCAATTTTTAAGAACAATTTCACTTTTCCATACCTGAGAACTACCACCTCAAAGTGGCCACTTTTTCAAAAGATTTATTGAATATAAAGCTGGCACCTGTAAACCCAGAAGACGAATTGTTGATCAAAGCCCTGCAAATCCAGAAAAGAAACCTTATACAAGAAGTGGAAGAGGTTAGTCTATTATTCTTAAGACAAAAAAGACAAAAAATTTAGGAGGAGATCAGAACTATAGCATGCGAGCAAGTGCCACAGGAAGAAATCGAAAGACTGGAATTTGCAATAAAAGAAATCAAGGCAAATAAATGAATTCCTGTAGCACTTGCGTTTATATTTCATTGAATTATTAAGTGTTTCTGGAAGAGATCTGATTTTAGCAGCAATGATTGAACGAGGAGGCTTCTTGCTAGAGATCGCTTCTGCCTGCACTTCCCCTTGCATTTTCTTCAGATGAGCACGAGTAAGGTCTCCCAAGTGATTATGGGCTGCAGTAATTTTCCCCTCCCCTTATATGGTCATTGCTCTGCCTGAAACTTATTATATTGTATACCATAGCTTAAAAATTTGTTAAATTGATATTTTACCAGAACATTTGGAACTTTTCTCACCATCTGCCCCTTGATTTCGGAAAATACAGTGCCAATAGGTTTGCTCTCCTCGAAGAAATTGTTTCCAGTAAAAGTAGCCTTGTTTATCCTTGAGCATTTGATATTTTTTTCAGACAAAAGTAACTCGTAGTTTGCATCTTTGCTATCATAGGTTTTGTTTGAAGAGAAACTCATCCTGAAAAATCATTCTAAGTTTTCTGGTGAAAAAGAGAAAACATCAAAGCAGTAGATAAAAATCACTAGATGGGTATGTAAAGTACAATTAGATAAGCAAACCACCGTATGGGTGGATACAACACTACAAGAGTTTTTTTAACCTAAGTTTAGAAAGATAAACAACGTGTATGGTAAGTAAACCGTAGGGTGGGTAAGTTAACCACTTATAGAATCTATATAGGCCGTCCGAAGTGGGAATAACCACTTGAAGACAAGGCAAATCACCTAAGGTGTATTTGGGCCACCTTTTCTGTTGTAATCAAAATGTTGAGTAATGGAGGTAGATACCTCTTAAGAGTAGGTACCTTGTCAGGTAGTAAGAATCCTAGCTGTTAAATAAGTGAACTTATTTCAATACATACATGTAGGGGATTTACCTGTGGGGGAATTTACCATGTAGGGGAATTTACTGTGGGGGAATTTACCGTGGCGGAATTTACTGTAGGGAAATTCACCTAATGCCGGTAAAGACATATTTGGTAAATTTTGTTTTGGTAACGCGTTTTTGTGGTTCTTCATGTCAAAGACCCTCTAATTTCAACCTTTTTCTCTTTTCCCCACACCTTTCGAGTTGTGTATAGCATAGAAAAACGCCCAACTGAAAAAGTACTTTACAAAAAGTTTTTTTTTACCAAATATGCCTTTACCGAAAATTCCTTTTATTCCTATTTTGTTGCCCATTACCAAATAAATGGTCGTTGAACCTATCAATCCTAAATCTACTAGGTTCTGATCTTTGCAATTTTTTTTGTTATCTATATCTTCTTGAATATTTTTTTTGTGACGTAATTGCTCTTATTCATTGACAAACTTCTCATTAACATAACTCCAAGGGGCCGGTTCGAGCGTTATGTTAATAAGAAGTTATGTTAATGAGAAAGTCAGTTTCCAGGGTTTTCTTTGCAAACAACCAAATCGATCCGAAAAATTATTATGTTAATGAGAAGTTTATGTTAATATGAAGTTATGTTAATGAGAAATTTGACTGTACGCCGAAATTTTTAGGAAATACACATTATGAAATTTCGAAAAATCATTCTAGCAATGTAAAGAGAACAACTTGGATTGGTGGAACAGCTAGAGATGGTTAGTATCAAAGCTACTGTTGTTGGCTGAAATATCCAAAATGAGTCAGTTTTCAGTCAAATTGGAGTAATTTTAAGCCAAAATGATTGTCCCTCGAGGCTAAAGCGAGGTTTATCAGCTTCTTAATTCGCGAAATGTCATTGCTATTTTATTAACATAATATCACAAGATCGACACGGTTCTAAGAATCATTCACAACTAACAAACAGATCTCTAGCAAATTCTAGTCTTGATACAAATTATGTTCTTTAATGTATTCTATGACACTGCCGAAGGTTAAGTGATTGACTGGCAAATTCTTTCGTATATTGTTTCGAACTAGTGTGCTGCTGACTTCTTCCTTCTTGAAATCATTGACAATGAAAACATTGGCTAGTTCATCTGGAGACAGATGCAGTTTTCGAAGTGTTTCACAAGCTATAAAAATAGAGGGTGACAGAGGATCAGATGGTAAAAACACGTCCATATGCTTACTTGTAGCACCTAGCCTTTGAATCGCGACAATTCCAAAATCCCGAATGATTTGATGCACATGCTCTGGCAGCCACAATGGTTGACCTCAAAAGCAATCGTAGACACGATTATAAATAAAAAACATATAATAGTTGAACTGCAATATATAACCTCATGATTAAACTATTTTTTTTACCCCAAATTCAGTTATAGGGCCATGGCCATGCATTCAAAATTGTCTTTGTAGAAGAATTTCGGCAGTTGGCGAGTTTTCGCGTTGGCGAGTTTTTTTTCGGGATTGGCGAATTTTGGCGCTGGTGAGTATTTTGCGTTGTCGAGCTGGTTGAGTCCCAACTCCGGAAAACATGCTTGAGCACGTCCTAATGTACGCTGACCCAAGCTTAAGCAAAAACAACAGACAGACTACGGTCTGAAAGAAGGGGTGATATAAAGGTCACAGGTTGAATCGCTGTGGTAACGAACTTTTTTTTCCTGACTGAAATAGCTTTCAACAGAGCAGTAATCTTCAGGGTGGATTTTAAGACTAACTGGAACCTGCTACAAAGGGGAATCTCCCTACAGAATTCGAAATTTCAGATTTAGCTTAAAGTAAAAAGTACTTCATCTTACTTACAATCATGTCCTAAGTATAGTGTGTTTATACCAAAACAGCGATTTAATTTGGAAAAACCTCATTTCTCGATAATTTTCAGATCGCGTAGTAATACTGAATTCGTAGTCGAAAGGACGTGGTATTTGGGTAACTTAGAAAAAGTCAGGTGATATTATTTGGCTGTGCCTGAATATCGGTACGCAGGTGGAAGTGGATCAATGGATATTTTGCCGGACTTCATTATTCTCGAATTTTGACAAATTACATTTTTGACGAAGCGCATTTTGGACGAATTATATTTTGGACAAACTGAATTTTGGATAAATGCCGTGGCACTGTTTAAATACTACCAGCATGATACCACCTATCATAGGTACCCAGTAACACAGCACACGTAGTGGGCAGATTTAAAAAATGGCTTATGCTGTTGTTTGATTTATATCGTACACGAATAACTGCATCAGTAATGATATTACCATTGTCTAGTAATCTGAAAATTAAATATTAGCTCGTGGGAAATGGCAGCTGCAGAATACCTCGTAAAAGAATCGATCATATCACCACCGCAAAGTAGCATGAGTCGGCCCTCGTTATCTAGCCGCTTGGCCTCCAGCAATTTGCTCCGATGATACTTCAGAATATTCAGTGTTTTAGACCTGGTATGAATATTAAAGTTTAAAAGAGATATCAACTGAAATTACGAAAAATTGCATAATTGCATGAACGCACCAGTGTGGCAGAAGACCTTAACAAATAGACTTTAATAAATTTTTAGTTCACTACAGACCAACCAACATTCATATGAGTCAACTCGTATCCAGTCGAATTCTTCAGTAGCTAGCTCGAGCATCCTCAGCCTGTGTTTTGCAGATACTAGTTCCTTTTTCCCAAACGAATCAGCGGCTGAAAATTGTTGGCTGCTGACAATGACAGAGCACCAAACCCCTTACCAAGTTCACCACCCCGAATAATAGAACAGAGCATGCGATGGATCATAGCTAGCTTGCGTTAACCAGCTCAAGTAATCGAGAAAGTTAGTGAAAAAAATAAATATTCTCAATGAAATTTATATTTTCAAATGAAATTTGACTACGGTGTGTGAACTTGGACTTGGACCAGTGAGCCCGAGTGGGATGTAGTTAAGATTGCGGTTTCACGAAAACACATACCTGGACTTATGATTCCTTCTAGAACTTTGCATTGCAATTGATTCTGCAGAAATTTTTGAGCGAGCTCAAACATACGGCTGAAAATTTTTTTTTTGAAAATAAAATTGTATTTATTGTGCATAAAACTAACATATGCATAACTGTTGGCGGATTGAAAGAGCCACAAGCGAGTAAGATGACATTTTTGTTGATCGGCATGCTTTCGGCCATACCCTGAAAAATTGTTAGAATGAGAAAACACCGATTGAAAAATAGGGTTTCCATGCTGGCTGCGCTCAAAATAAGAAAAATATCTTTAAATATATATTAATTCTAATTTTCGTGGAATCGGGGTAGGCTTGGCAGTTTGGGTACCGATGAGATTCAAGTTCAAATTTTTTTTAACACGCAAAGCCCTGACTGTAAAACCAGCTCATTCTAGTGCAGAATTTCACGGAGAATCTGAATCTGCAAACCATTTTTCAAGAAAAAAAACGGCTGGGCTTGATATTTTGACTAATTTCTGAATAGTGTCAGACAGAATAGGCGTACTATGAATAGCACAATAAAATTTATATAATATAATTGAACAGCCTTAGAGTAGTGCACTTGTAGTTCAGTGGGTAAGGGTGCTCTGAAATGAAAAAAAACAAAGTTCGATTCTGCTAGGTTGCAGCATGGTGGGGAAAACCGATAAAATTGCATACTTTATCGGTTTTATCCCTTTTTATTTATTCCTTATTTTTGCTGATTCAGACCCTTTTACTGATTTTTTTTTGCCAAAACGATAAAGAAAGGTATAACGAGAATATTAGCGACCTATTTCACTGCAAAAAAAATAAAATAATGATGAAATTGACCAAATTATGACTATTTTATAACGTCAACTAGGAAAGCTATTTGATGTTTTTTGCAGTAAAATAGGTCGCTAATATTCTCGTTATACCTTTCTTTATCGTTTTGGTAAAAAAAATTAGTAAAAGGGTCTGAATCAGCAAAAATAAGGAATAAATAAAAAGGGAAAAAACCGATAAAATAGGGCAATTTTATCGGTTTTCCCCACCATGGGTTGCAGTTCCCTTTTACTGTATCACTATAACCGGTGGTACAGTTTTCATTGTAGTTGAAAAAAGGTGTGGGATTCTCACACTAAGATAGGGAGGAGTTAATGGTGCCAATAAAAAACTGCGCCATTTTCGAAAATTTTTCTGTCAAGGGCTTCCGCTGACCGGTGAAACCCCAAAATTTTTTTTGAGCTTTCAACCAACAATAACGATTTCTAGCGGAAAATAACTTGAAAATATCAAGTTAACAAAGATTATACATTGACCCGACCATTTGTGAACTAAAGATTAGTTACAGTTCAATAAAACGGAGAAAATCAGGGGGAATCACGGGGGAATTCAAAAATGGTGCAGTTTTATTGGACACTAGGGTGGTGCGGTTACGGTTTATTTTTTGGATCCGGTTTATTTTTTCTCAGACATTTTTATCAAAGATTTGACAGAAATTTTTACATTTTGCGGACCCTAATACTAAATTTCTTCTTCTTCTTCAAAATAGGATACAAAAAGTACAAAAAAATAAACAATAGTTGCACTAAAAACCCGGTTAACCGAAAGAAATCGGAAAAAAAAACCGACCGGTTTTTTTTAACCGGTTTTTTTCCCTGATTTCTTTCGATTAACCGGGTTTTTTAGTGCAACTATTGTTTATTTTTTTCTACGTTTAATATCCCACTTTGAAGAAGAAGAAATTTTAGTATTAGGGGTCCGCAAAATGTAAAAATTTCTGTCAAATCTTTGATAAAAATGTCTGAGAAAAATAAACCGGATCCAAAAATAAACCGTAACCGCACCACCCTATTGGACACCCTGTATATAAAATATTCGAGTCACGGGGTTTCAGAATCTTGAAAATGTGTTTTGACATTAAACTTACTTTTGTATGAGGTCAGCTAAATTTTTTATTTTTAATGACACGCGATACCACAAATGAAAGCTGAGGATCTCTTCTTTCAGAAAAAACAGACCAAATTTTGCAAATTAGATAATTCAGAAAAGCATAAAAGGAAAAGGCTATATTAAAATCGAAAATGAAGTGACATTGGTGAAAATAGAGCCTTTTTCTTTTCTACTTTTCTAAACTCTCTAATTTACAAAATTTGGTCTGTATTTTCTGAAAGACGAGATCCTCAGCTTTCGTTTGTGGTATCGGATGTCTTCAAAAATAGAAAAATTTAGCTGATCTCATACAAAATTAGGATCGAAATTATCAATTGTTTTTAAAGTTCTGAAACCCCGTGAAGTAGCACCTGATTTGGTGACATACCCAAGTGACATTCGACACTGTTCAGAAATTAGTCGAAATATCAAGCCAAACCGTCTTTTTAAGCGGTTTGCAGATTCGGATTCTCCGTAAAATTATGCACCAGTATAAGCTGATCTGACAGTCCGGCCTGGGCGTGTTAATTTCCGGAAAACCGTTAAATTACTTTTTGTTGCCGCTGCACTAATTTACCTTCACCGTTAAAAAGTGGCTTTACGGTAAAAAAATAGGAGAGATTTTTTTCCCTTTTTCGATTAGTTTTTAGCTGCAACAAATGGGTTCACCCTGCAAAGGCGCATTCACAATGAGGAGGCTGTTTGCGGATGCTAAAACAGACTACTCACTAAAAATCTCGGAAACAGAATCTTCGCTTTTTCAGTTTTTCCCCAAAACTATTCAGTAGGTGTGGTTTTGGCGCTAGTAGCGAATACCACCCCCCCCAAGCATCCGACCTTTAAAAATTGCTGTAACTACCCTTGCAAACAACAAGTTTAGGCTTAGCCTTAGGCTTGGGGTAGGCCAGCGTACGGAAGTTGTGACTAATAAAGAGTTTGTGCACATTTTCCGGGGTCTGGGACATAAATTTGGGTACTTTCACTAAAGTAAAAAAAGTGAAAATCGTTGGGGGTTTATTCGCTACTAGAATCAAAAATTCGTACTTAAATCCATCGATAAAGAAAAAAATTGAATTGGCGGGGGACAACCGCTGCGCGCAAAAAAACCATGGTCCCTTAAAAAAGAATCGAAGCCAAGACCAACGTCCACCGAAATCCTCTGCTGTGACAGCTACTAAGGCACTCAAACTCTCACCATTTCTTTTATTACTTATTGATCGGAGACCGTCCAGAAATGATTTTCCTAATACAGGATGGCCCAAATTTTTGCCGGGATTTGTTTTGCTCATATCTTTTTTACTTGACTGTGTTTCGACGAAACCTTTTTTAATTTTGAAGAAGACAATATAGGCAATCGAATGACAGTAAACATGCATAATAACATTCATTAAAACATCAACAGAAATAACAACAAACTTTAACAAAAAAAAGAACTAATATACATTGGGTTGATTCATAATTATACGGTGTTTTTGCCATATAAATTTGGTTAACTGCCATATAAATTTGCAATTCACTACACTTTATCACTACACTTTGCTACACTGTATTAATCCAGTTGGTTTGCACAAATGTAAGCAGGGGATGCGTTTAGAACTTCAGCCAAAATGGCATCCAGACATTGGCCATTTTAAAAAGAATTTGTCGCGCGACATTGTCCCAAATAATGGCCAATGTCGCATGGAATATGTCACGCGACATTGTCCATTTTTTTACATTTTGTCGCGCGGGTGAAAATCGTTGGGGGGGGGGGGGGGGGTATTAGCTACTAGGTTAGTGGTTTTTTATTTTCCAGTTGCTTATGCAGTCGCTGACATCATGCGGTTTAGGGTTGTCAAATTAGCTATTGATTGAGTATAATATTGCTTCGAAAATTCAGATAAAGTTTTCAGAATCCGCCTAAGAATTCGAGTGCGGATGCTTGGGCAGATTCTTTTTTTTATCCCAATTTTTATTTAACATTCACTTTATTAATACCTCATCCGGTAGCCCTGAATCTTAGCTACAAGATGGCCTCAACAGAATAATTATAAAAAAAGTGCCGCTATTCCATTGTACCCCCCCCCAAAAAGCTATTCCAGTGTACCACAACTGGGACCACAACTGTACCACCAACTTTTTCAACTGCGGGTACAATGGAATAGGTCCTTATTTTGGGGGGGGGGGGGTACACTGGAATAGCTTTTTAGGGGGGGCACAATGGAATAGTGCCAAAAAGTTATTGCCATTTCCGAGTGTAAAGTCTGGTTTAGCATCCGCAAACAGCATCCTCATTGTGAATGCGCCTTAAGATTTAATAGCTAACAAAAAATAATATACAAACACACACGACAAACACTGACAAACGCTAACCTATTTTTTGCATTTTATTGCATTTTCAAACATAAATAAATCACTGATATTGAATAAAAGTCAGTAAAACGCTGAAGACCAGCGTGTTTGGGAGCCTTGTGTTATATAAAGTTAAATAAGTAACATTATGTAATTCACATGCCTCATTTGCACTGATAATTCATGCAAATCAAAAATCATTTGACTGGAAAAATTTGTTTGAGTGCCACAAATGCCAAAAATTTCTTCAAATCATAATTATATGGCAATATTTCTTGACACTAAATTTTTTGAGTTTTATAACAATAGTATCGTAGAAATAGCTGCGAAATCCGTATTTAGCAGTGGTTTTCTCTGGATTCAAATGCATAATATACCAAAAATTACTAGATTAGCAAGGCGATTTTGGTAGAAAAACAAATTGTCTTTGAGTTTTGCACCCAACCTCTACGATATTATACCTTTGGATGGAGGATCCTGGAATTTATAAATTAACCAGGTTACAAGCTGACTTATGCTTAAGCCACCTGCCAACACCAACATTTTTGAAGTAGTACGGCAACATAAGAAGTCAAAATCAAGAGCTCTCCTTAAGTTTTCGGCTTGAGTTTACAATCCCCCCACGGGAGTGATCGGATGGAGAAGATAACCTCATATTCGTGTTTCTCGACCCCGATTTCATGAGAAAACCGGCTCTTTTTTTTATTCTGAGAAAAAAATTCGAACCACAGGGGGTTATCATGGTTTTTTAGTCAAAATTTGAAAAATTTAAATTGGCGCCTTTTGAATTTTAAAGTACTGGGAGAGGAAGGGAATAAAAGAGAGCCACTTTTATGGCAGAACGTTAGAAATTTAAATATCTGTATTCTTCGACTGCGTCACCATGTTTTTCAACTGGGCCGTGGCAAAAAGAGACTCTATATTCATTTTATGGTCAAGAGTACTTCTCGGAATCATGTCTAAGGTAAGTGTGTGCACGCATCTCAACTCCAAGCCCCTAGCCACCTGCGCTCCCGAAGGGGGCGCAGGGGGCTTGGAGTTGAGATGCGCACACCCACATACCTTAGACACAAATCACTCGAAAGTGACTCTGGATGCATGAGAAAGCATGCATACCAGAGTTTATTTATGCGGTAGGCCCCAGTATTCAAAACTGTGTTCAACATCTTCTTGTTAGTGGCCCTCTATGATTAGTGGCCCCTTTTTATTCCCTTCCCCTCCCTATACAGCCCTTATTCTCTTTAAAATTCAAAAGGCGCCAATTTAAATTTTCAAATTTGACTAAAAACCATGATAGCCCCCTGTGGTTCGAAATTTTTTTTCTCAGAATCAAAAAAACAGCCGGCTTTCTCATGAAATCGGGGTCGAGAAACACGAATATGAGGTTATCTCCTCCACCTGATCACTCCCGTGGGAGGGGAATTGTAAACTGCAACCAAGTTTTCCAAACCTTCTAGCAAATATTTCAATTTGGCTGAAATTGAAATGCGCCTTAAAAAGACCGAATTTTCCCTCAATTTTACTTTTTTCACTCTCACATTTTTATCGCCAATTTCTTTTAATTTTTTATCGTTCGAAAAATTTTTTATTTTCTTGTAACCCTGAATATATTCACTTTATAATGAGCCATCAAACTGCGTTGGGTAATTTGAGATATGCAAAGAGGTTATCAAGAAAGGGATCGTGAGCTTTTAAAATTAGAAAAAAACTAAAAAAACCTCTCGAGTCTGTTTAAAACCTCTTGATCTCTAAATTTCTCAGATTACCTAACAGAGTTAGATAGCTCATTAGAAGGCCAAGATACAGGGCTGCACGAATTTTTTTTTAAATCATAACAAAGATTTAAATCAAAATGGCAATACCGTATTGAATCCATTAACTCCCATAGGGAGTTATTTTTCAGCCCCAAAATCGAAAAATTTCGAGGTCGGTTTTGAGATTTTTTGATGCTCAACCAAAATCTGAAAAGTGCAATCAGGTGAGCTCGTGCTAGTTAACAAAACGCGAAAAAACAGATATGCGAAATTTTTTTTAGGTTGAGATATGAGGTCCGCAGGGTGGGAGTTATTAGAGGTTGGGAGTTCATAGAATGAATACGGTATACCATTTGAGGGTGAAAAAGGTTAATGTTGAAGGGGGAAATTCAGACTTTTGAGAAGAATTTCAGTTACATTCTTTTTAAATCAAATTTTGAATTCAGAGTTAATTAAATTGAAATCAATTTTACCACAATTGGCATTAGCTTCTACTTTTAAACATTGGCTTCTACTTTTATTCCATACATCCTTAGGACAGTATGAGGGGTCTATTTGGTCGCGTTATTTTTGTCGATATGCCTCAAACCCCAATCTTTTTCACAGATGTTTTTAAAATTGAATTTTTCCTGGAATTTTATTTTACAGAATTGTGATGCGAAATATAAAAACGGTCTAATCAGCCGAGGGTTATGTCGCAGTGCAGGTTAAAATTACGGGTCGAAGTGTAGGTATTGTTTGATGTGAGAACATATACACTTACACTTGCACCTACACCTGCTCATTGTGAGAGACCTATTACTCTAACTATAATGCTTTTTTATCATTAACTAACTCGAAAGTGTAAATTTACTACAAAATATAATAAAAATAAACAAAAAAATTATCGGCGTCGAGAAAAAAAAACTAAACCACGATGAACAGTTCACAATAGGAGTTAGAGTAAGATTTTATAATGAACACTCTTACACTAACTCCAACTTCACGTATTGTGAGCAGGCCATCATTAATCACCCTCCCCTATCCCTTCTTGGTTTTTTGAGTGTTTTGTTGACATTTTATTTGACATGAAAATTAAAACAAGCTGATTAACGAACGAACACATAATAGACGGACATGAAACAGTAATCATCGTTATACACGGCTTATTTCTTGCGTTTTTCTTCTAGAAGTCGTTCCGACATTCCTTATAGTGTTCAAAGTTCGGATGGCGTGGGAACAGCACAAGCAATAAAACTGCAAAAATATTTTTTTTATTGAAAAATAAACGCCCCCTCTTCAATAAATGCTCCCTCTGAGGGTATCGAACAATAAACGCCCGGGTGCGTTTAATAGAGAAAATAGGGTATAAATATATGATTGAAAAATTATCTGTCTATCCAAATCTAAAAAGGCTAAAAAATAGCTTTTGCCAAACTAATCAATTAGAAAGGCCAGAAATGACGTTTACGGAAAAACATATTTTCGGAAGTAAACACCTCTTCGATTGCCAAGGTTTTAACAACTCTTTAACATGTAAACATTTAAAATGTAGTAATTTATTTTGAAATTTTGATGACTGGCATATAACAAGAAAAACACAATTACAATCTAAGCAGTCATGTCATATAATTTTCAAACTAGTTCAAGTTTTTTGTTCTAATAATCAATGACTAGAAAGAGGAAATAGTAACAATTTTACGACTTTTCTGTCAAAAAGTTCCTGGTGACAATGCTAGGTGTACACATACACGATTTAAATATTTATCTAAAATACACCAAATAACAGTATATCAAGTGAAATAAATACCCCTAGGCATGTAGAAATTTGCACAAGTAAATAAATAAATAAAGTACACATAGTACAGTCCAATTTACACGGGAAGCGCCCGAACTGTAAAATCTAAACTTTAGGCATTTTTTCCTTTTTCCATTTTTTCGCTGCGCTGAATATGAAATAATGTGTATAGCCATCCCTGTGGTTAGCCCTAAAAATTTTGATTTTAGGATGCCTTGGTTGCCCAACTAATTTTTTAGCTGGAATCTAAAAGACATCCAAAAATCGAAATTTTTAGGGTCAACCGCAGGGATCGCTACACACACGATTTTCATATTCAGTGCATTGAAAAAATGAAAAAAGTGCGTAAAAATTTTAGGGTTAACGTTTTACAGTTCGGGCGGTTCCCTTGTTAGTACACCATTAAAGTTCGACCTCTCGCTGATCCAACTACTTTCTTAACGCCGATTTTGATATCCTTGTTAAAAAAACCTGCAGGATTTCAATTCTATTAAGTTATTTTGAAAAATGCATCTATTTTGCTATACCAAGGGCGTATAACAGTAGTGTTCCGGTTCCTTCCGTCTTCCGTAATATCAATAATGTTTATAAACTGTATGAATGAAAAATAATTTTTCAGTGTTGTTTTCTCTCTTATTAGCGTGGGCATAAAATTTTTTCGAAAATTCAGTGTATTCGAAAATTATATTTGCAATTTTCTTTGAACCTCACTACGTCAGTCAATAGCCATAGTGACCGCGCCGTCCTTCGCCGTCCTAATTTTTTTCATCGCCGTCCTGCATTTTTACCATGTTTTTCATTATAGACAGCTTTTTTTATTTCACAACATATAATCAGTTTTTATTTTCATACTTAATTTTCGGGCGACCGTCCAAGTTTTCTTTCATTTTTATTTCAAAAAAATATGGCCGTCCTAATTTAACCGACTTTTTTGAAAATTTTTGTGTAAAATCAGGACGGTCCCATTTTTTTAAATGAAAATGAAAGAAAACTTGGACGGTCGCCCGAAAATTAAGTATAAAAATAAAGACTGATTATATGTTGTAAAATAAAAAAAGCTGTCCATAATGAAATATATGGTTAAAACGCAGGACGGCGATTGAAAAAATTAGGACGGCGAAGGACGGCGCGGTCACTATGTCAATAGCTTGTTAGAATTCTGTGATCCAGAGCTACAAGATGGTCCAAAAAAATTAAACTTGACAGACAATCACCGAGAACAAAGGGTTTTTGAAAATTCTGGCAGGAAAAGAACCCTTTGAGACAGAAAAGAGGTAATTTCGGGGTTGATAAATATTTTAACCTATAAATTTTCGAATTCGTGGGTTTGATGTGTGGCGAAATTTTTAGAGAACCTATAAGGGATCGAACTGTAGTGGTCTATTTGTTGACAGTGTGAATGAAAAATAATTTTTAAAGTTTGTTTTTTCGAAAGGAAGCATTCGGATTTAACAAAGTGCGCTTTTTGCCCCTCACAATCGGGTCAACTATGGGATCATTGATCCATAAACCACTGTTTTTCTCCCGTCTCCACCTGAGAATGGCCTCTTCATCTCCATAGTTTCCTGCACCAGTGACTACTACATCCTCTCCGTTAAATCTAAGAAGAGTGGGTTTTTGCGAAAATTTTGTATTTTCAAAAAGATACCTAGTGGCAGTAATGCACTTTACTGGTTTGTCCGAAATTTTCAGTTTCATTTGGAGTACCATGCTGAGCGAGGATTTTCTGAAATTTTTTAAAACCAAATCAATGAATTAAGCTTAATTTTTACGTAAAATTTTCACGTAATTTAATAAGCAATATTTTTTTGATTTTAACAGAGCCAACGTTTTAATCGGTACAGTAAATAGGCAAGTAACCAAAAAATTTCCAATGTAATTAGTTAAAAACATTATGCAAAACATAGCTTTTATTTGACTCATACAGATTTGGTTTGCGAAAAGGCTGAAATATGCCATGAAAAAAATTATGCCATATGATGCCACAAAAAGCCGAAATGATACGAAATTTTTTGTTTTTTTAGTATCTCATTTTTTAATTTTTTCACATTTGGATAAACACCCCTTCTCGTTCCAAGTCGTCAAAGGAAATTCTTTTTCGTGGCAATTCAGCTTTTTGTGTCACAACCCGTTTTTCGTGGAAGTAGTAATTTGCAAGCTTAATCAGCTTACGCTTATTATTTTGCCTCAAAATAGAACAACTTGAAGTCAAAAATTTTCAAAAATGACATTTGGCTATAATTGAGGACATTTTTACCATTTTAAAGTAAAAATGATATTTTTTAGTGTTCATTGCCACTTTGAAGCAAAAAATTTTTTGGCGTAAAATTTAAAAATAAAAACGATTTGGGGTCCTAAAAGTTGAGTAATCTTTTTTGAAGGACGATTCAAAGCCCTGCTATAAATTTAAAAATTTTTAAGTTCCGGTAAGGGTAAAATGCTTCTTATTGTTAAACACAACAATTTTCAGTTACGCCAAATCTCCAAACCAACCCACATTTCTGTCTCAACCACATCCACCACATTATCTACAGCTGCTTTGGAGTTGCGTCTAGACCAGCTCATTACAGCTGTTTCATCTGGGGTCATCTCTAAATTGTCAAAAATATACAAAATTATTTGCTCCCAACTGTGATTACCAGTCTCTTTAACAGCAACTAACAGCGTTTCATCAAAGTTCAAGTCTTTTCTCCTCAATTTTAAGTTGTTTCTAATCTCTGCATCAGGACCGTTTTCTTCACTGGATGTGGGGTGCAGGGTAGTCTCCACGATGGACATTCTTCTGGCAGGTCTGTCCACTGATGAGGACAAGATGATTTCCACCTCTTCGGGAATAGTCTAAACACATGTTGAGTCAAACCATAAAATAGCATCAAGTATTAGAAAAGTGAATAAATCAAAATTTATAAAAAGTGCACCTTTGTTTGTAGGTACTAGGGATGATGATTTGCCAAAAAGCGGTTATGAGATTGCGATTTTTTTTAATAAATCAAATGCGGCTGCGGTTATTTTAAAATTTGAAGTGCGGTTGCGACAAAATGACACTAATTTGGTGCGGTGGCTAGGTTATTGCGGTTGCGACAACCGCAATACGCATCACTTTGTCTCAAAAATATTTTTTTAGTTAAAAAAATTACGGTCACAAAACTCAAATGCGGTTGCAATTGCGGTTGTTTTAAAATTAGGTATGCGGTTGTGCGGTCGCGACAAAATGGCAGAAATTGGGTGTGGTTGTGCGGTTATTGCGGTTGCGACAACCGCATGCTCATCATCCCTAGTAGGTACATTCAACCCGCGATACACCGACACCACCGAGGACTGGCCTTGAGGTGCCAGCTTACCAAGGTTTTATTTTGTTGTAATCCTACCAAAATCAGGGTTTTTCGGAGTTCCAATAAATTGAGGGCTAATTATACATTGACTATACGTGAAAACTGTTTCAAAACGTGACTGTCCCCATAAAGTTCGGGGCTTGCTCTTCCAAAGTCGATCTACAAGCCACGCATTTCAAATTTCAACTTCTACAAAATTTTATGGCCGCTTGAAATCGCCGGAAATCTTAACTTCCTATAATTGTTTCGAAATCCAAATACTGGTAAGACAAGTCGCAAAAATTTGATATGCCCCACATGTGAACTTATTTTTCAAAGCCGAAAAATAACTAGGTCAATCTCAAAATTCTTTACATCTTCACACACCAATTGGCGGTATACTCTATGTACAAAATTTTATCAAAAATAAACCTGCTACCTGAGGCACATTGGACGAGGTAGATGACACAGAGCCATTGAACTCTCCCGAGGTCTCAGAAGGCGAAGAAATATCCACTTGTAAATCTTGTTTTGTGTTGGCGTTCAAATCCAGTGTTTGAGCAGTGGTGGCAGCAGTCTGTTCAATTGGACTCACATCTCCGCTGGTAATTGTGCCATCTTCGACTGTCAACTGATTGGACTTGCCTAAAATCCCAAACAAATAAAAGAGATGCAAAAGATTGCCATTCTTACCAAACAATGAGCTAGATAATTTCCTGACTGGGATTTGGATCAGCTTGCCAACTGAGTTCTGATACTTGCTCACCAGAGAATCTTCGGCCAAACCAGAGTCCTGCATTTTTTGTTCTTGTTCTGCAAGAAAAATGAGATTCAGGTTTAATGAGATTTAGTCGAGTCTCGATATAGGACCTCTCCGTTTAAGACCAGGGGAATTTTCGGCTAGGGAAATATTGCGCCAAACAAAAATTGTGAGAGACAAAAATTCGAAGTCCGGTTGAAGTCCGGTGCGGGATGATAGGGATTTTGCCTCCCCTGTCCCGTGTCCGACCCGTGATCACCCCGTTATAAGACCACATTATTTTTATTTGGTTTCACGAAAAGGCTGAAAAGTCAGTAAGACCATTGACAGCCAGCCCACAGAGGTGGTCTTATTTCGAGACTCAACTGTGATAAAAAAATTTCCAACCATTCTCGGAATAGATTTCAAAGTAGTCATCATACTCCATGGAGCCACCCATAGAGAACATAGGTGATGCAACTGAACTTCCAATCCTCCCATTTTCCAGAGCCCTTCTGCTGATAATTCCGCGACGGGGGCTGAGGTTTTGGTTCGCAATCATGGCTGAATATAGTTGGTTAGTAAAATATAACTGATTTTCACATATAAGGCATGGATCTACCTTCTATTAGTGGTTTTACGGAATTTGAGTGTCTCGAAAAACTTAAATTAAACGAACTTAACCAATTTTTTTTTCATTTTTGCAG
Organism: Ditylenchus dipsaci; assembly: GCA_004194705.1. Taxonomy (NCBI): domain Eukaryota; kingdom Metazoa; phylum Nematoda; class Chromadorea; order Rhabditida; family Anguinidae; genus Ditylenchus; species Ditylenchus dipsaci. The sequence continues at coordinate 500,033 of SADC01000904.1, read as the reverse complement.
AGTTGAAATTTTTAAGGTAAAGTATAAACTCGGAGACGCAAGTAACTCGCCAACAAATACTCACCAACGTAAAAAAACTCTCCAACGTCAGAATTTGCCAATGCAGAAACTCGACGGCAAAAATCGCCAACGAAAAATTCGATTTAACGACCTCCTATGGCCGGTCCCAAGGGGGACAGGGATTTTTCATAGCGAGTTTTGTGGTTGGTGACTTCCGCATTTGGCGAGTTTCGCCGTTGGCGAGTATTTAGCGTTGGCTAGTTATGGTGTTAGCAAGTCGATCGCGACCCTAAACTCGGTATACTTTACGACCAAAATCTTGGAATGTTTGACTTAAAATCTCTATATGGTGTTTGGTAAGTGTGGGTGGGTCTTTTTGCCATCTTTTGCAATTTTATGTCCGATATGTCAGAAGCACCCTCAAGTACAACATCTTGGCTTTCATTTAAACGCAAACATCTATGGTTAAGTTGTTTCAAAAAAAGTTTTTTCAAATTGGTCACATCATGGATTTTGGATGAATGTATCTTTTAGTCCAATTTTTTCCATTTTTTGCAAGCCAGATTTTTGCCATTTTTTGCAAAAACATGCAAGATATCAGGCATTTTTCAGTTTTGTTTCGTGCTTGATTAAAAATTATTAATAGGCGGAAACACGGTAGAGGCGTCTATAGGCGCTTGTTGCACCATTGTAGTTAATTATAAGGTGTTTTTTTCTGAAAAGTTACCCCTCGTAGTAAAATGCTCTCCTAAGCCCAAATGCGTGGAGATGTGTCTAAAAAAATCGTGCCCCTTGCTTTAAAGCTATTTAAAAATATTCTACTTTAAAATATTGACCCAGAATATTAGCACCACTTATGGACAAAACTTTTTCCTGGGTCAAAAATATTTTTTTCGGTTCAAAAAGACTTTTTCGGTGGGAATTTAAATTTTGTCTAATTAGCTTTGAATTTTTCAACTTTTTTTCAAAGTGATTACACCATCAGGTAGCCTTGCGAATCTATTTTCTAAAAAGGTATCATTTTAGCACCTTGTTTAAAAAATGTAACACAAAAAAAGTATGGAAAAGGATTTGGACTGATCGGAGACATTCTATAAAAATTGACTATTTTTCCCCAAAAGCTGTCGCCGTTGAGTAGGTCTGTGTACGCAACCAAATTTGGGACCTGGCCTGAATAATTATTTTTCATGGTCTGGTCCTCCGGAATCCTTATTTTATTTAATGTCCCTAGTTGTGATTAGTAGTAAATAAATTACAGTCGAAACTTCACTCCCAGTGGTGTACGCAGGGGAGTGAGGCGGTCCTCGAAGGCAGGCGGCAAGTGCTCCCCGTCTGATTTTTTTACTTATCGGTGCTCCCGTCTGATTTTTTTGAACGGTGTAGGTAAAATGGCTTAGAAAGTTCTGGTGCCCCTCCCTCGTCAGAAAATCCTGCGTACGCCACTGGTCAATTCAATAATACGTTAACCTAAAAAAACACGTAACCTTTGGCCGTCATCGAAACTCGACTTTATTTTTTATTGGTTGATCACATACCTTCAGAGTGAATCTTGGAAGAACTTTGATGAGATCCTTTACTAGTCACTCCATCAGAAGATGAGAAAACAGACACTGCTGAGTCAATGCTGTTTTGCTTGGCTCTAGGAGAGGCTAGTGGTCTGAATTGAACTAACAGTAACCCCAAATAGATTCTCAACTAAAAATTTTACTTTGTTCTTTCATTTTCATTGGATGAGGAGCGCGTGGAGGAGGAAGCGACTCGGCTGTTTTCATTAGCAGAGTCCGCACTAACTTGCCTGACTGGCTGCACATTCACTAAAATCAATGCTTATTAAGCTTTATAAGGCAGTATGGTCGATTCCTACAAAAGTGGCTTTCAAAAGAGCATGCCTGTTGCCGATGGAAATTTTTTAATAGGCGGGTACCAGTAAATACAGCATATGAATTGCACCCTTCTTGAAGGACACCCCTTATATGAATTGCACTTCCTTCCCATTCATTGATTTTTAACCCTAACATTACGGCAAGTTTTTTTAGAGCACAGCCACATTTGTGTTTTTTCTCAAAAAACTGCAAAACAACCATCGTTTTTGATGTTTATCTTTGTGTATTAATTTTTCGTATTTTTCTGTCTGAGTATTCAAATTTCTAAAAATAGATGTGAAATTGATGAATTTAAAGCAGAGCTGATTATGGCTGTTTGCAAGGGCAAACCTTAATACTTCAAAAGGACTATGAAACTTGATAAGCACAGCAATCTGCGAATTTTGAATTCGCACAAGACCATCATAATTTTGTCAATAATGTTTTGTTGCCAAATCGGGATTTTACCGCAATTTTGAATTTTTAAATGAAATTCAAATTTAAAATGCGCACAAAAATTAATTCGAAAACATTATAGACAAAACAAGGGGCAACAGGCGCCTCTATTGTGTTTGTACCTATTTATAGAACACGAAAATCCACCCTTAGTCCAGGCTGAAATCCACCATGTCCAATTTGGGGAAGGGGGGGGGTGGTTGGTCAATAATTTTTTTGTTTTGCGTGAGTTTGAATTTCATAAATTGCTGTGCTTATCAAGTTTCATGGTCCTTCAAGGCAGCTAGGTAGCACAAAGAAAAGCTGATATTATGCACAAAACCGTTTCGATGTATACTTTTTCATCAATGAGATAAACACACTTTGAGAAAAAAATTAGTGAATTACTAATCTTAGTTGTAACTCATAGCTTGTAAAATTTTTTGAAAAAATAAATACGCTGCTAAATGCAGCCATGAATAAGCTTTAAAATGAGGTATTACTGTCTCTGAAGCTAAAAATTAAACGCGTAAAACGTGCATTATCACTAAAAAAAATAAGATGGGTCAAAGAGACCCACTCAGTAGTTTGAGGGTTAAAAAATATGGATTTTCAAGTTCGTCGTAACGGACGCTGGCCTACCCTTGCTTATACCCTAAATGCGTAAAAAGTTAACTTTTACGCAATTTTGAAAGACTTAGAATATTTTCAAGGGGAGGTGACTTCATATAGAGGGAGACTTCATCAGGAGGCCAGTGAAATTTGAAAGAAAATCGTACAAACCCATAAATAACCCCGTTCGGGATGGGGATGTTATTTATGGGTATCTTTTAGGCTTAGGCTTCGATAGGCCGGCGCCCGTTAGGCCGTACTAAGGGGGGTTATTTATGACCCACAGTCATGAAAATTAATTTGACGCAATTTGGTAAAAGTCGAGGAAAAGCTATACCTCCCGCAGGAATCGTAATTTCCCAGTTTGCCGCTGGTTTACCAGTGGGCCGTGTTCAAAAAAAACAATGGAGGTGCTTTTTAGATTATTTATTCCGCGCAGGGTACTTAACAAAAATGTTTGAATATTTTTTTTATTTTTTGACCTGGTACGCGCCTTTCGAAATATTTCCATCGGCGACGAACATGCTCTTTTAAATAAAAAAAATCACTGAAAAATTCGAAATGCTGAATTTTTTATATATATATTTTTGCTTGAAAGCAATTTAAAATTTGACAGTAAGTTCAAATTTCAAGAAATTTTTATACGCAAATCGACTATGCGGACCACGAATTCGGTATTTAAATTTTGGGTACTTATACCGTTTGTACACCTCCTCCCCTGAAGATCTATTTTTTCGAATTTCGTTTACCAAAAATTACACTTGGTATCTGCATTTTTTTTGCAAATTTCAGTCAATTGAACAAAATATATTCGTACAGTTTCTAATTTTATATAAAAAAATATCGACTCGATTCTGTCCTTTTCGAATAAATGTTGAAGATACATGGCTTGAAGTTATAGGATTATATTTGTTAATGCAAATGAAAATTTGACAAATTCAAATGCGCGCGGGACACTTCTCTTTCGTCTCGCACTCTATTCTGTTGAGCCGCTCGAAATAACTACAAAGAGTAAAGTGAGAGATGAAAGAGAAGTGTCCCGCGCGCATTTGAATTTGTCAAATTCTCATTTGCATCAACAAGTATTGTCCTTTAACTACCTCATTATAAAAACTCCACGAAACCGGCCTTAAAATAGAAAAATGAGGGTATATATAAGCGGATTACTTGGTTTGTAACTATGATTTGCAAAATTGCAGATTAAATGACATCAAATGAAAAAACTTGTAGAAAAATTGAAAAATTGACGTCTAGGGTGCAAACGGAATAAGTACCAAATTTGATTTTGCCCAGCAGGGACGTCAAATATAAAAACTTTGCAAACTTCTCGCAAACAAAATTTTTAAAATTTACCACTGTATTTTCTAGAGCTGGAATCAATGACAACAGAAATTTTGCGAGTCTGTCGCTCACTTTCCGGGTATTCGTTGACACTGAAACTTGTAAGTGTAATATACGAACTGACAGAGCAGAAAACAAACACCAACCTAGCTGACTCTTCCACCTGTGTTTCTATGGCTGTTGGGATGTAGTACATTTGCTGGCGATGGTTGGGCACTGAGTCGGTGTGAATGGGAGACAGCCTTTTTCCAGGTGGATATCTAAACCATATGCTGATTACTTTATAAAAAAAATAATAAAATAAAAAAAACCTGTGGAGTGAGAAGGAAGCTTCCTGACTGAAAAAGTTCAAATGTTAAAAGAAATTCATTGTAACTTTATAAATAGATTGACAGTCTTTAGCTGAAACTGTCGGCTTAGCTTGGTGTGTCGGAATTTCGGTTTAGTTTTGCTACCTCGCGAGATGTGCCAAAAAAAACTTGACCACCTTGGAACTTTAATCTTTTTTTCATGTTTCGTTTGCAACTTCGTATAACCCTAAGTGAAGTTAAAGATTTCATAAGGATAGGGACTCAAATTTTCTACACACCCTGTACCCGTTGTGGTGATCTGGTGGATAATGATGTGGCTGCGGTGTTTGGTAGGTGTCTCTTCACTTAACATCCCGGTCACCCCTATGCTGTTTTTTCAAATTTTCAACAAATGCAGAACCTATTAGTATGCCTAAGTTTGCCTCTATCATCACCAGTATGGGTTCCCTCGGCAGTCTGGTCCATAATCTTATAGAGCATTAAGTAGCCATCCACTGTGCCTATCCACACCTCCCGATCATGAAACATAATGCAGTAGACTTCCACTTGATCAAACTGATCGTCTTCATCAAAACTGGGTCTCCTTCAAAAATCGGAAAAGAATTAGTCAAAACCACCCCCTAAAAAATGTCTCACCGATGGCTATGATCATAAGTGACGTCGAATAGCATTTGACACTGCGAATTTTTCCACAGTTGAATTAGGGCAGAATGAGCTGTGATCAACCAAATACCATGAGGAGAGCTCGAAAAGGCTCGGATTTTTTCGAACATCGGCACATGACTTCCAGCTGCTGAAGAGGCCACGTAGATGCTTCCCAGTGTGGATAGAGTACTGAAAATTAAAAATAGACTAATCAGCTCTATATGTGTTGGTGGTAACCTCGAAAAATTCTTTGGTCCCCCTTTTGATTTTTCCATTTTTGTCTAGGTGCAGTGAACGCAGGTTACGGTTGGACGGACTCAAACATTTTTCTGGCTGCAAAAAGGTCGGAAAATTTGCTTAAGTCCGTTCCAACGTACCCTGGCCTACCCTGCAGGGTTCACAGATGTCCTGATTTATCAGGAATTTCCTGATTTTGGCATTCAAATCCTGATTTTTGATCGTCAAAAATCAGGACATTGGGTACTCGCTCCCTCAGGGTGCAAAACTGTCTTGATTTATAGCAAAATTTCCTGATTTTTTTTGGTAAAATACCTGTTTTTGAGACAAAAATCCTGATTTCGCAATTTTCGAACTGTGAACCCTGCTACCCTGCGCCTCAGCGAAAAACTGGATAAAAGTTCTAAATTTAACCCTCTTTTGCCGGCGTTTCGAAGATGCATCTTCTTTAATAGATTTTTGCATTTTTATAATAAAACCAGGAAAGAAAGTAACAATAGAAGAATACAAATTTTAGAAAAGTTGAATAGGGGATTGGCCAAATTTCAGCCAACTGGCTCAAAGCGGTAAAAAATAGTTATGTCACCGATTCAAAAACCGACGCTATTTTGAGGTAAGATGTTTGAAAAAGTAAGAAAATAAACTCTCCCATACATATCATCCAATGATTCAAAATTTTTTATGTGGAGTGGTTTTTTACCTATTTTGCACGTCATTGGGCAGTGCGTTCCGTGCATTTAACGTGCGAAATGCTTGATTTTTCAAAAATTTGTCTTCTAACTCATTTTCTTCTATGGCTAAATTAATGTTTGCATCTATTATTGTACAAAAAAATAACGTCATGGTTAACTGAATCAAAATCAATAACAATGGCGAGCAGAAAGCGATGAATGGATAAATAAATATCTTACATAGTTTTTTTTAATACCGCTTTGAGCCGGTTGGCCAAAATGTAGCCACGATTATAAATATGACTTTTATATTTTATACACTGGCCAAAATATGGACAACCGACAAAAGAGGGCTAAACATATTATTGATCACACCGCTGTAATGATGTTCAAAAAGTTGATAAAAATGTTATATGAGGTGAAAACAAAACAATTTTGAGTTAAAAATGTTTAAAAATCTGAAAAAATATATATTTCTTTAAATTGATGAAAAATAGAAAATTTGATAAGAAAAAATTTGAAAAAATCAAAACAATTTGAAAAAACATACAGGGGGACCAAGGTATATTTTATTCGGGGCACCACTAACACATATAGAGCCAACTAATCGATTGATTTTGACGAACCTCCTGTTGAGGATTACGATCTTGCAGGCAACAGCCAAATACAGATGCTCATCATCCAGCAAGGCATCAGTTATTGGAGCTGCGGAGACAGGTATGTGGTACAAGTCAAGTCCAGTAGGCATTTTTTCGAAGGCATTCTGCAAACAAGTTGAAGTTAAGCTTAAGATGGATGCTTAGAACTACCTCTAGCACTGCCAAAGTTCCATTAGCCAGCATTGCATACAAGCGGTTTTCACAGTGCAATAGTTTCAGGGCGACATCATTTAGTTTCAGTTCCCACAAAATTTCTCTAAAAAACCAATTTTAGGTAGAGATTTTAATCTCTATGCTAACTTAACTCCAAATGCATAGAAGATTTTTTTGATAAAATTGTAATTAAAAAACAATCGTAAAAAAAGTTATATATTTTTTTAACAAGAATATTTTTGTTATTTTTTCCATACCAGCATATGCTAGCACTTCACGAGCATATGATGCATATGGTGCCCAAAATTATGTTCTTGTAACATACGCCTGGTTTTCATGCAGTTGAATGGCCACAATGTATCCAGAAAGAAGAGAGACAAAAGCCATTTCTTGGTGAAATATGACCATAGACACTGGACGGCAATCAAACTTAAAATTTTTTTTAAAAAAGTTTAAAAAAATATATGAATTATGACTTTGGGTCCCATCCCGGTAAAGGAGGGGAAAAGGCATTAGGGTTTAAAAAGTGGCGCAGTGCGTAAGCGTTTGCGTTTTTTGTCCCAACTGGTAGTACTTTTGGCTTGTTTGGCCAGTTTTAGAGATAGTTAGACTTTTTTAATGCCAGATTCGGAAACAGCGACCCGAATTACCTTGAATCTGGTTAAACAAAGCAAAAAAAGTAAAGTGCACGCATGCGATCGAACCTGCGCACCCACTGCGCATTAAACACGGGGAAAATTTATTCTTGTCACCGAAAGACTGATTATTGTCACCGAAAAACTGATTGTTGTCACCGAAAAACTTATTTTTGTCACCGAAAAAAGTTGTCACCGAAAGACTGATTGTTGTCACCGAAAAACTGATTGTTGTCACCGAAAGACTGATTGTTGTCACCGAAAAACTGATTGTTGTCACCGAAAGACTGATTGTTGTCACCGAAAAACTGATTCTTGTCACCGGTTTCTTTTATCTCCTATTCTTGTTCATGATTAATATTTCTTGTTATTTTTGTTTACACTAGTCATACTTCTTAATAGCTTAGTGCTCACTCTCGAAAAAAATTATGAACTCTATGAATGCTTACTCAAACGGTACTGGATAGATATGCCCTTGCAGATCCATCCAACATATCCAACATATGTGTATCTCCACGCTTTTTTCCAACGCAGGCTCAAGCTCAGGGTAGGCCAGCGTATGTTAGGACGCGATCAAACGTGTTTTCCGAACTGTAAAAAAGTTTGAAAAATATGTTGGATATAAGCTGAGGGATGTATTCTCAGGAGACATCTGCTAGGGGGATATCGGCGGAGAGATATATGCTCATAAACACTCGAACTAGTCTTTACGTAAATTCTAGAAACGCTATTTATGATCTTCCAATTTATTTCTCTCTAATACCAACATAACATAATGAGATGTAGATTTAGTTCATTGATAGAGCAGGGCCGGCCAACTTCGGTCTTCCAGACTTTCTCTTCTGTGCCAAGTTCATTGAGATCGCATCTGGCGGGTAGACTAGCATTCTTTTCTCGCACATTACCATCACTGAATGAGGGCACAGTCGTTCGGTGTTTATTCACAGAACTTATAAATCTCACCTGCTCTTCCGGTTTGGCAGTCCACAGATTCAAAGTTGACTCCATTGTGCTGAAGAAATCACTTAGACTCAGCTTCTTGCGGAATGTGATTCTTTTTAGCAGCCCGTTTCGGCTTTCCAAACCGTTGTTCTGAGAGACCTTATTAGAGAAGCCTTTGTACCACCCATTCAGAGGAGAGATAATCACTGGTTCACTGGTTGACGAAATAATTGCATACCTTGAGAGCTTCTAGTTGACCAACATAACGCCTTGACCACTCTTGTTGGAAAAAAGCAGAGGCTGAAATCACGATAAAGAGATCAATAAACAAGTGAAATCCTGCTTTACCTATCAGAAATTCTTTTGTAGAAGAAGCTTGCTCGAGAAGTCGGACATCGCTGCTGATCTGCTTACCTGCCACTGGATTTTCTCGTTTAAAGCTTTTGTCTAGCTTCTTTCTCAGGTTCATCTTCATGTGAGCTTTGCACATCCCACGCTTGATTCTCGGCCAAATATTTTCGGCGGCTATTAAATAATTTTTATTATTAGAACAAGGTCATTACAGAAGTGGAATAAACCTGTCAAAATCGCTTGATCACCGTCTCCCATTAGAATTTCTGGCACATATCGATCTTTCGCAACAATTTGGAAGAACTGCTCATAGCCCCAGATGTCCTCATTTGAAGAAAGTGCAATGCATGTGCCGAAGTATTTGCGGTTCGCATCTGAAAACCCGCATACCTTGTAATTTTAACATGTAGAATAATTCTGTAAACATATCAGTAAATTTTTCTGCAAAACATGCAGTACATATTAAAAATATTGACACTATATTGCAAGTAGAGAAGAGAACAAAAAATATTAATCATGAACAAGAATAGGAGATAAAAGAAACCGGTGACAAGAATCAGTTTTTCGTGACAACAATCAGTCTTTCGGTGACAACAATCAGTTTTTCGGTGACAACAATCAGTCTTTCGGTGACAACTTTTTTCGGTGACAAAAATAAGTTTTTCGGTGACAATAATCAGTCTTTCGGTGACAAGAATAAGTTTTCCCCATTAAACACGAACGCTTACAAACTACGCCACCAAAGTCCCTTTTTCAAACCTAAATGGCTTTTCCCCCTCCTTTAAAGGCAAGGGTTCTCATCTAAAATTGGTTCCCTAAGTTCTCCCCTTCATCATATTTAAGTAAAGCCCCGCAGACCTCGATTTCCAAAGTATTCAAGTTGGTAGCCTCTTTGTGGAAGCTGATCATTGACAATTTGCCTCGTTTTTGATTTCCCGCACAAACATAGCCACAGCCTTGCACAAACTCGCTGAATGTTATAGACTCGATTGGCAAATCACACACTTTGTCAGAGCTTGATGAAAAGTTCTAGAAAAAGGTAGTTTAGTTACTACAAATAGGGGTCGGACATGAATGTCGGAGCTTAAAAAATCCGAAAAAATTATTTTTAAAATTTATAAAATAATTAGTTACCGTATTATTAGTACCATATTATTATCTCTAATAAGCGCCCAGGGCTGTTTTTTCAACCCTCCCAAAATTCGAAAAATTTTTGGTCGATCTTGAAATTTTTGAGTGCTCAACGAAAATCCAAAAAGCGGAATCAGTAAAAAATGCAATTAACAGCTCTGTAAATTTTATAACAACTTTATCCTGAGATACAGACCCTCAAAATAGAGGGGGCGCTTATTAGACGGGGACGCTAATTAGAGATAATAAGGTATTCTTGCCGAAAATTCTTTTACCCGTACTGTTTTCAATTTTTTGTCCTATTTTTCTGGTTTGTCTTATTTTTATTTGAATTTTTTGTATTTTTGTCTTTTAGTCTAATCCGTATTTAATAGTATTTCAGTATTTATATTTTACCGGTCATTACAAAAATAATTTAACTTTTGTCAGTAAGGCTTGGGTATAAGACCCGCCTCTACTACGTAAAGTGCCACTTTTAGGCAGAAAAGTGCCACCTTTTTTTGTTTTAATAAAAAGGCATAAAAAATTGGCCCACTTTGTAAAATTTTTTTAAACCATCAGGTAGCACTGTGATTCTTATTTCTAAGGAGGTATCATTTGTTAAAAGATAAAAGTTTGCAAAATGTGAAGCACAAAACGTAAAAGTATGAAGGAATTCATAAAAATTGTTTGGTTTATACCAACAAATGATAACTCGTTAAAAACTAGAATTGCATGGCTACCTTATAGCATTAAAAATTTTAAATACCTTTTTAATTAAAACAAAAAAAGTGGCATATTTCACAAGAAGGTGGCACTTTTACGTATTGTCGAAAAAATAAGCAAGGGTATTAATTTTTTAACTCCCGTTAAAATCAAAATCATTACAATTGTTGGCCTCATATCCAGAGGCAAGTGTATCTGTGCTTAAAAATTGAAAAAATCTTTGTTCCAGTCACACACTTGCAGATAAAAAAAAATTATACTAGACCTACTTTTTATAACCTTATAAGTAAATTTTTATGTATTACGTATACCTACCGCAATATTTAACATTTTCTGAGCTGCATTCGCTTGTACAGTTTTCCTGGAGAACCTCCAGGTATAAAGCATGACGTTGCTTCAAAAATGCTTTGCTGGGAAATGGATTCAGCTCGTCAAAAGCAAACTAAAAAAGCAAAATACAGTAAAATCTTGGCATAACGAACCTCGATATTATGAAACCCTTGATATAATGAACATTTTTTGACGCCTATTTGGCCAGTGATTACGTTAAATGACTTATCTTATACCCTCCATACAACGAAACCCTCGATATAACGAACATTATGGCCGGTCCCCAGGGGTTCGTTGTATCGAGGTTTGACTGCAAACAAAAAGTAGTGGCACACTCACTTTGATCAGGCCATCAACATCATAAGTCAGTCGGACAGCTGCTTTTAACACCTTCATAACGGAAATTGTATCACTATGGTCCAAAATTTCTTCTTCATACAGGCCAAGAAGGGCTATAGTAAAGCGAAACAAGACTTTAGGCCCTTCAAACAAGAAGCAATCCAAATTCTGAGCATGGTCTGAAAATTTTTAAATTAAAAATTTCTTGCGAAATTGGAGTAAGTGTATACCTGGAAAGGAACGGCATCAAAAAAACAATGCCAAAAACCAATTGAGAGTAATGGTTGTCAGGTCAATGTCGCATTCTTCCAAATGTTGAGATAGTTTTGGAAACTTCTGCTCTACAATTTCTTTGAGAACCTCCTAAATTTTTCGGCTATATGTTGAAAATAAACTGAAGCCGGAGCTTTTGCATTTCAACCTGCCCAGTATCGTTGCGTCATTGTAGTTAAATTTTTAATTTTTGTTGAAAAGGTACTTTAAATCCAATTAGCTTTTAACAGCCCAAACTGACTTTTAGACTATTTGGAATATAACGATAATCAGTTTGGGCGAAATGAAAAATAATAGGGACCGAGAAATGAAATTGCAGTGGTTTGTTTTCCGTATTCAAGCGCATCAAGAAAATATAAAAAATATTAATCAGTTAGACTGATTACAGACATTTAAGGGTATACAGTATAAATAAGTCAATGTGGAGAGGGAAGTAGAAAATTACCAACTCGCTCCGATTTTATAAATAACCCACGCTCCTCGCTATGGTAAAACTTTATAAAACCATCTTTTATCAAAATTCGGCAGAGAAAAAGTTGTTTTTGTTTAAAATGATGAGACTAAAAATTTGCTTGACACCTCGCACTAAAGGATATCAGTTGCTGCTATGGTATGATTTTAAAAAATTAAGAAAGCGGGATAACTCTAAAATTTTCAATTTATTGAATTCGGTGAGATTCCTGACATAATACTAGCCAAAGTACGATAGTACCTAAAAATTACCTGATCAGCTTGAGCACCTGAAAAATCAATGGTTACTTGAGAAAAAGGTTAAAAAGTCTATCCCACCTGTTAACGACTGATCAAAATAGGAAGGACAAAAGTATCGTTCAGTAATGGCCACCAAAAACCAGAAAGCATCTTCTGGACTGACAATATAGAGCAGTGGCTGCTAAAAAATTCATGCCCTGGCAATAGCCAGTGGTTGGGTTGTGGAGGCAGTAGGCACGAAAGGACTGCTTGGAGGTGGGTCACCTGTAAATAAAGGAGAGATCAAAACATGAAAAGAAGGAAAACCGAGAATATACCCTTTGCAACTGGCTGATTGGAAATGGACATTACTGGGCATGGTTCTCAATAAGTCCAAATTGATTTGCTTCTGGTGATTGGCGCAGTACTGCAAAATGATAGGTTAGATTTATGGTCTGTTGTTTATCAAAACGGCTTACATGCTTTTCTGCTGGAGTTCCCTGAGAACTGCACAAGTTTCGGTAATAGTATTCACCATATTTAGATCTGAAAACATACAACTTCGCAAAATTAATGATGATCTCATATTTTATTGACTAAAACCAGTTGATTAAGTGTTAATTTAACTGGGTTAGACCAGTGAAAAGACAAGTCGTCATGACCGTGATGCGTTTATTTTTGGTTCTATGAAACCTCTGGACCTATCAAATCCCCAGCCTGGCAAATGATCACTTTTATCCCCAACTAGGCTAAAGAAATCTCAAGACTACACATGATGTTTGACACAAAACTAATTTCAGCGTAAAATAATGTCAAAACTCACTTTATCTCAGCCACTTGCTGATTGATCAAGATTCTCCAGACTTTAGACCGCAGAGATCTGTACCAAAATTACTTGTAAAAACTGGAACTTAAAAAATTGTTTTCACCTTGGAACACCCAATCGACACAAGTGACGATTCTCTCGCTAAAGTTAAAAAATAAAAGCTGAAAAATTACTAATTTAAGACAAATTTTGAGTTTTAGGTATGGTGTCCAAAATCGCCTTGGTTCTCTGTTGTTCATACAGTCAACGCTCTATTTAGCACAAGTCAAGAGACCGGAAAGTTACCGGGTTCGACACCTTTTCGACATTCATTTTTTCAAGCTTTTACCAGTTCTGTTTTGACAATCTGGTCTCAAATATTGCAAGGATTTCGATTTTGATACAAAATTTTATTCTCTAAAAAAGAAAAACTCGATCAAAAAGAGGATTTTTGTTAAATCGAGTTGCGTTAAACAGAGTTTTTGCTTTTTTAGAGAATAAAATTTAGATTTATGAAAAACGATCGGCAAAATAAGAATCCTCACGATATTTGGGACCAGACTGTAAAAAGAGAACTGGCAAAAGACTTCAAAAATCAGGTTAAAAAAGGGTCGGACCCTAGGTGGGAACGAACTTCTGACTTTAAAGGACTACAGTCGGACCTCGCTATAGTGCGACCCACTATAGTGCGACGTCCACTATAGTGCGACTTCAGGACCAGTTTGGTTGGTTTTGCCCCAAATAAGGCTGACTAGACCTCCAATATAGTGCGACTCCACTATAGTGCGACTTCCACTATAGTGCGAACCTGACGCGGTCCCGACAAATAAAATGACCTCGATATAGTGCGATTCATAAAAATTTATGTTAAAGATCACAGGATTTTGAATTCCCGTCGAAAAATCAATTATTGGTACAGTCGCAAACAACTACTAAGATACTCATTCTTCTTTTAGTCTCTGACGTGTAACGCCATCGTAATTTTATTATTTTAGTTATTTGCAATGAGCACTCCTAACAAAAGTCGCGCTTCTTCACAGTCCTTTGATTGTTTATTGTTCATTTTGTTAATTTGTTCTTGTTATGGTTGTTTTACGAATGAAACTTTGATTTAATGCAGCGTTTTGAATGATAAGCTCGATATACAGTGGAATCTCCCATTAACATACTTTCCAATTAACATAAATCTCTCATTAACATAACGCTGGTGTCGGTCCCTTTCAATTGATCTTCTATATAAAACAGGCAACCACACGAAATGTAGTCACTTAGGAGTTTACCTGGTCTGGAATGCCACTGCCCAAGTAATCGATTGAACTGAGGACTGCTCCGTTTTTTAATCGATCATTCCCACCAAACAGCAAATTGACTTGTCAGAAGTTTTCGGTGCGCAAGTTGTTAGCAATGCTCTTACGAATCCAGTAGTACGTAGAAAGAGGGTCCAGCTCGTATCCTGAAAACCAAAAAAAAATAACCTGCTCGATCCCTCTGCTGTTGCATCAGTATCAAAGAGGATGTCAAGAATCCCACGGAAACCTAAAAACGCAAAAAACACAAAGAAAAGACGGCAAATAATCGATAAAAACTTATCTAATGAGTTTGGAGGCGACAACTTGGCTTCTTCTTCTGTAACAAAAAAGACGAAATATAGATATAGTCACTATAATTGAACTAGCTATACGCAAAACCGAATGGGCGACCACAAAGTAAGAGCAGTTCGACGAAGCGCATCTTCCATTAACATAATGGTTTTGCCGGTCCCTTGGCGTTATGTTGATGGGAGATTTGACTGTAGTGCGAACATTGTTTTCAAATGGTTTGGAGACCCTCGATATAGTGCGACTCCACTATAGTGCGAGTTTGGGTTGACCCAAGGGGTCGCACTATAGCGAGGTCCGACTGTATTATCGTTGCCGACAACGAGAATTTCGTATGTTTGAATGTTTCTTTTATTAAGATAATTTTTAGCACAATGTTTTCTAATGTGTTATTGCTTTGGAAATGAAATTACTTACCGGAAATTCCAGAAATTACTTACCGTATTATTCACTCTATTAACTAACCACCTCTAATAAGTCCCACCCTACGGATCCATATCTCAGCCTAAAGCAAACATTTTGCAAATCTGTTTTTTGCGTTTTCTTGGTACGAGATTACCTAATTTCAGTTTTCAAACTGTGGTTGAGCACCCAAAAAACTCAAAATCGACCTAAAAATTTTCCGATTTTTTGAGAGTTGAAAATAACTCCTCAGGGGAGTTAATAGAGTGAATAACGTAGGCTAATATACCGTATAACCTCTAATAATTAGGCACCCCCTCGTTCAAAATCGTGTTTGTGGCATTGTGTTTTTCACCCATTTTTTGGAAAGTTCTCTGAGGCAAGTTACCACTCATTTTGTAGCTAGTGAGATGAGCTACAAAATGGTTGGTAACTTGCCTGAGAGAAGTGACCAAAAAGTGGGTCAAAAACACATGCCACGAACACGTTTTTTGATTAGGGGGTGCCTAATTATTAGAGGTTATACGGTAGGTGTCAATATACATGTTACTAAGTAGTGTAGCGGTAAAGCAGCGACGTGTGATCAACATTGTTGATGGGTTCGAATCCCAGTGCCGGCTCTACCTTTTCAATGATTTAATCATGACTTTACTAAAAAATAATTCTGAATATTTTCGGAATAAAAGGTGTCCCGCGGGCCGAAAGGTGTCCCGCGGGCAGCCGACGATTGCGCCAATTCAGATTGCGCCACATTCAAATTGCGCCAATGCAGATTGCGCCACTGCAAATTGCGCCAAAATCAGATTGCGCCACTGCAAATTGCGCCAAAATCAAATTGCGCCACTGCAAATTGCGCCAATGCAGATTGCGCCAAAATCAAATTGCGCCAATGCAGATTGCGCCACATTCAAATTGCGCCAATGCAGATTGCGCCACTGCAAATTACGCCAAAATCAGATTGCGCCACTGCAAATTGCGCCAAAATCAAATTGCGCATATGTACATTGTATATTGCGCTCAAATTAAATAGCGCCAATATCAAATTAACATTCCTACTGAATTATTTCGAATTTTTTTTTGAAAAATGCAGGCCATAGTTTATGGTGTAACGGCAGAGGACACACAATCACGACAAATTTCATCGATAACCATCCACACAACTACATTTTTATTGGGAAACACGTAACAACAAAACAACAACAACAAATCTATGATTCAATGACTGTGATACTTCTCAAGATGTGCTCCGATTGAGACCAAAAATTCCATTCGAGGCAGCCCTTGTCCATTCGCGTAATTGATAGCTAGCTGCTGAATTTGACTTCCGGAGTAGATGGCTCTCTGAGACCTCATTCCACCTGTCACACGCGCCAGTGGATTATGTATACGACTAAACATAACAACTCATATACGATGCGCAACTAAAAATAATAAAAGACTTACATTTCAATCTTCTGCCGTATTTTCTCCTCATCCGTCTGAAGCTTGAGGATTACATCTGTGAGTGAAGGACTATCATGGCTGAAGTACCCGTTAAACTGCCCATTCCAGTTCTCTACTCCGTTGTTTGTCCTTGGAAGTCCAGCCAGTGCTCTGTCGTGCATGTTCCATAGCGTAGCTGGATAAATTGCAGGATTTCCGTTTGGTCGCCGGACATAATTCCTCTTGAAATATGCAAATATTTCTGCAAAAACTTATTATCCGTTTTTATTATCGGGGAAAAACTTTGATAGACCTACTGTTGACATGGTTGATTGAATCGTGCGGAATGACCTCCCTCCTGCATAAGTCATCTTTGGCTGCTTCGAGCTGATCAAATCCATCATCCAGTTCCTGCATTGGCAAAAAAGCAAGTGTCGGCAAGCAACGCAGCAGTATTTTCACATCCAATATTGCCCACAATGATTTGATCTTCTCCTTTTGAACTCGCTTGTAGAGGCTTTGGAAAAGATGAAAAAGACAGTGCTTGATTGATACATCCGGGAAAAGGCTTAGAGTAGCATTTCTGGCAGCGGTCTCAAAGTCTTAATAATTTTTTTAGAACAACATCAAAACATCGAAAAAGCGGTAACATACCCATCATTACAGAAATTGGGCGTTGATCATTAGCAAAATGACAAAATGCTTTATAGAACGCTTCCCGATAGGCCTCTTCTTTCTTAGACTGAAGCAAGAAGTACACGCAAGGAAAGAATGAGCTTGTGTTATCTTCATTAACTGCGTAGAATCCAACAACATACATTTGCTTAAACAATTTCGGAGCTGCAAAGAAAGTTCCGTCCATTGCCCAGTGTCGGTTCACCTGCGATGAAAATAAGCATAAAAAAAACTCAAGTATACAACAAGGACCGAATTTTTTGAAATACCTGAAGTAGACGAAGAAGATGGGCGGTAGTGAAAATGAGAACTCTTGGTGGTGGAGATGGTCCCATGAATCCTGGCTGCAATGGAGGACCGAAAAGACTTTCATTGGCTACAACAAAACAAATAAACATTGGACAAGAAAAAGTAAAAAAAAAGTTTAATTTTACAAACCTGAATCAAAGTAAAGAAATATCCTACCATCTTTGGTTTGCTTCATGTTTTCTGGCCATTCCTCGCTTTTTTGTCCTCGGTTGACTGCTCCCATATTTTGTTCCGATGGCGAGTCAAGCGCGCTCTGATAGTTTCTTTTTTTGGTATCTTTTGCTGGCATCGCAAGAAGAGTTTCGCCCACCAGTCCGCCAAACGCAATATCTATTATGCTTCTCACCGGTGTGTCGTGATTGATTTCTCCTGCTGACACCGCTTCCGAGACCCGCTTTCTAACCTAAAGCATAAGGTAAAACATTTATCTAAAAGAACTGAAAAAAGCAACTTCAACAAGAGGTGTATCTGGAAGATGACCGTGATGCTTCTTTTCTTCGACCGAATTCTCCTGATTTGTTGATACAGCTGTTCCAGAGCAATTTTTTCTTGTGCACCTCCAGGTCCATTTGCCATCGCATTTGCGCACTCTACGAAATCTCATTGAAAAGCCATTGCAGAAGCCAAGGACATTGCCCCTTTCAGTATTGAATTGTCTGACCATTTTGCTAAAAATTATTATAATAAAACAGGGTGGAACGAGAATTTTGGAGAAATTAGTGTAACAGAGACGTTTAACAATACTGTGCAATTATAGCGCAATTTGATTTTGGCGCAATCTGCATTGGCGCAATTTGATTTTGGCGCAATTTGCAGTGGCGCAATCTGATTTTGGCGCAATTTGCAGTGGCGCAATTTGATTTTGGCGCAATTTGATTTTGGCGCAATTTGAAGTGGCGCAATTTGATTTTGGCGCAATCTGCATTGGCGCAATTTGCAGTGGCGCAATCTGCATTGGCGCAATTTGAATGTGGCGCAATCTGAATTGGCGCAATTTGAAATGGCGCAATCGTCGGCTGCCCGTCCCGCGCGCATTCAAACATTTCAAACATTCAAATTCTCGTCGTCGGCAACCGCAATGGTCCTTTAATGGGCCATTGCCACCTGTTTTGAACTGTCCCCGCCAATTCAAATTTTCGTGCCTAATCATTCAACTTCTGTACTGATTTTTCAACTTGATTTCTAATAAAACAAGGTCTAGAATTTAATTTTAGGTATAGTTTTGTTAGAAACCAAGTTGAAAAATTCGTACAGAATTTCAATGATATAGAAAAAAAATTGAATTGGCGGGGGACAACCGTTGTCGGGGACGGCAATGGCCCTTTAAATTTATGAGCGTGGACTGTATTTGCTTTTTGAAGAAGATTTACCGGGAAGGGAGGAGGCTGTTATCAATCGATATTTTGGACACCATATTTTCACTAGAACCCAAGTTTTCATTTACATTTCTGTCGATTGCGTTTGGATCAGATTCAATTAGTGTGCGCCATTTGTGTTTGAGAATAATGTACTCCTCTGACTGCGAATCATAATGTTCGTTCAACTGAGTGGCTATATAATGCAAGGCAAGGGGAATGTCGTCAAAAGAGTGGCGGAAGCCATAGTCTAAATTGCAACATGCAATTCAGAAAATAGGAAAAGTAAGCAAAATATTACCATCAACGTGATAACTCCCAGACTTTGTCACGCTAAAAAATTTACATAAGAAAAAGAGTACAAAAAGCAAAGAACCTTTCAAAGGAAGGCAAAGTAGGATCAGACTCCCTGGCCCTTTCCAACAACATTTTGACTCGTCGCTCATGCTGCAATAAATGTGAGTAAGTTGATGCAACGCGCTTCTTGATAATGAAAAACTGAGGACTGATAGAGCCGTTAATACCAACTGGACGGACCAACCCGTGTCCACTCTTGATGATATATTTTCTTAATCAACGGAAAATATTTCTGCCCGGCTCGTTGTGCGCCTCAGATTAAAAAATCTGGGGGTTCTTATCGGTTATCCGCACCCCACTTACTTTTTCCACAAAATAGTCAAGTTACATCATCATCATATTTATTAAACAATGGGTGGGGTGCGGATAACCGATAAGAACCAATCTGGGTTTAGGATTTCGAATTGATTTACGATACCTGATCCAAGTCGTCATTTTTTGTTAAGATTTTAAAATTTTGATTTTACCGGTGAATTGGCCAAAACTCACGATTGCGGGTGGTTTCGTCGCCGAATTTGCAGTTTTCCGGTTTTGCTGGCGAATGGAACAACCCTATTATTGTAGCTACCTACTAGTACAAATTTCATTGGTTCAAAAGTTTAAAAATCACATTGAACGTGTAATTTTGATGGAAAAACAGACTAGGAATTTGTTCATTATTTAAATCAAAAAGTTGATGCCTAACTTTTTCCCGGCGAAAATTTGGTTACCCGTTTCATTCCCGCCCAAATTTCCTTTCCAGGCAAGGCCCTCTCAGCCATGCCCACTATCCCCTGAGCGTGCCTGTAGGGCATCCAGATCGTCAAATGACAGACAAGGCTGTCCCGTTTTCGCATGCCGGTCACTTATATAAATCTGTAAAACTGACCACATCACCACCAAAAAGCTTGACTTGCACAACGTCACAAGAGCTAACAAACAATATTTTCTATATCTAGACTTTGGAATAAAAAAAGTCACCTATGTTCGTGCAGAGGAATTCTCACGCAACTCTGCAGTAGGTAGACATACTCTTTCTTGAAGTCTTCCATCTCTGTCTCTAGCTTGTAGATTTTTCTACAAAATAAAAGAAATTAGTTAGAGACTCTAACTTAGAGCAGCAATTTATGGAAACCTACTTGTTGCACTGCTCTACCTGACGATCAGCCTCTATGCATCTGTCATTTATCCTCAGCAATTCGGAGTCTGAAAATCCCATTTTGGTAAGATAAACTTGTTACCCTTGGAACCTTAAATTTAGGAAATTTTGAATAAAAAATTGACTGCTCGTAGGAATTTTTATTTGGGAAAGTTACTTTAGTACATATATGTTTTTCTAAATACGTTGAAAATCAGGTCAAAACAGCTAGAGATGCGGATGAGACCCCGAATAGGGATCCCGAATCGGGATTTTTGGGGGTTCAAATGTCGAATCGGGATTCCGCCTTTTTAATTACTTTAAATTACCGTTTAACCTATAACAATCCGGCCCCTTTAATTCAAAAATCTTGATATAAGCATTGTATTTCTGGCCCACTTTTTTGGCACATTATCCGCCATTTTGCTCATCTCTCTGGCTACAAAATGAGTCTATAGTAGGTGAGTGGTACAATTGTTTTGGGTGGTCTACTCGAAATATCCATACCTCGTCTCCCTACACTTATTTCGGTATTATCTCAACGGATTTGTATTTCGAAAGACATTTCGGTGCTACCGCTAGTTTTGAGATCACAAATAAAAGGATTAACTTACTCAAAAATCTGTTTTGTGCAGCAATTGCCATCGAGTAATCAGGGGCTGAACCCGGAGAATTGGGAGCAGAACCGTTTGGTCTGAAACAAAGAATGCACTAACAAATGTCCAGCAAATAATATATAAAATTCTAACATATGACCATTGGAAGTCATCGCTTTCAGCCTTTCGACCTCCCTGACCAGTCGTGTGCACTCCAAATTCAGCTCGTGGATCCTCTCCTTCTGCCTATTGTCCACAGCCTTCAACACGCTTAACTCATCAAAGTAGTGCATGGGACTGGAGCTACTGGAACGCCGACTATCACACCTAGAGTTATCTCACTTCTTGGTTCCTGCACATCATTGCCGTTTTCACTGAAGTTACTGGGACCTTGAACAGATATAGATGGTCCGGCTGGAGATTTGCTAGATGTTATCAGTTGTAATTCTTCGCTGAAAACGCAACTTTTAGTTTTTGTTTGTGTTCAAAAGTTTGCTCCCGCCTAGAGTCCGATACTTTTTAAAGCTCGACTTTTTATCTTTTGGGACTAGTAAATAGACTAGTCTCTTAGGCCCGCTACCGCGGGCCCGTACTTTTTTTCAAGTCCACCTTTTTATCAAAAATTTCGCGGCACTTCAAGCGTCTATTTTAAGCGATGTTAAAGCGCTCCACGCACCTCAATGGTTTTGCTGAAGAAAGTATGTCGAATAGAGTAGTCGAATTTGAAGGTGGACGGAAAAGCATGAGGGCGTTTGAAAGCTCGATCATGAAGGCCTGTGCATGACTGTAAACTGTATTGTAAAGGATGATAGAGGAGAGGAATTTGAACCCATGAGATGATTGAATCCCGGATTGAAAATGTCATAGATAATTGAATATCAGACTATGAAAACCGAGGGGCTTGAAGGTAGGAACGTGACGGCATTGATTGGAGAGTGCATGGTCAAGAAATGAATGTGGTGGAAATTCAGAGTGAATAAACCCAAAGGAGTATAAAATAATGAAGACACCAGGATGATGTATTATAACCCTTCAGTCAGCATGTTGACATATTGAAATGTTGTATTGTAGAAGGTTGTAAGCCTGTGAATGCCAGTTGAACCAATTCAAATGGATAGATTGACCAATCCAGCCAGTTGAATTGATTTAAATGGTTGAATTGACAAATACAGCCAGTTGAATCGATTCAAAAGATTGAATTGACAAATACAGCCAGTTGAATCTTGTATTGATGTATTGACCAATCAAGCCAGTTGAATCGATTCACTTGGTTGAATAGACAAATGAAGCCAGTTGAATCGATTCAAATGGATAGATTGACCAATCAAGCCAGTTGAATCGATTCAAATGGATGAATTGAGCAATCAAGCCAGTTGAATCGATTCACTTGGTTGGATAGACCAATGAAGCCAGTTGAACCGATTCACTTGGTTGGATAGACCAATGAAGCCAGTTGAACCGATTCGAATGGATAGATTGACCAATCCAGCCAGTTTAATCGATTTAAATGGATTGACCAATCAAGCCAGTTGAACTGATTCAAATGGATAGATTGACTAATCCAGCCAGTTTAATCGATCAAATGATTGAATTGAGCATTTAAGCCAGTTGAATCAAATCGAATGGATAAATTGACCAATCCAGCCAGTTGAATCAAATCGAATGGATAAATTGACCAATCCAGCCCGTTGAATTGATTCAAATGGATAAATTGACCAATCCAGCCCGTTGAATTGATTCAAATGGATGAATTGACCAATCCAGCCCGTTGAATTGATTCAAATGGATGAATCGACAAATACAGCCAGTTTAATCAATTCAAAAGATTGAATTGACCAATCCAGACAGTTGAATTGATTGAAATGGTTGGATTGACAAATACAGCCAGTTGAATCTTGTATTGACGTATTGACCAATCAAGCCAGTTGAATCAAATCGAATGGATAAATTGACCAATCCAGCCCGTTGAATTGATTCAAATGGATAAATTGACCAATCCAGCCAGTTTAATCAATTCAAAAGATTGAATTGACCAATCCAGACAGTTGAATCGATTCACTTGGTTGAATAGACAAATGAAGCCAGTTGAACCGATTCAAATGGATAAATTGACCAATCCAGCCAGTTTAATCAATTCAAAAGATTGAATTGACCAATCCAGACAGTTGAATCGATTCACTTGGTTGAATAGACAAATGAAGCCAGTTGAACCGATTCAAATGGATAGATTGACTAATCCAGCCAGTTGAACTGATTCAAATGGATGAATTGACCAATCCAGCCAGTTTCACTGATTCAAATGGATAGATTGACTAATCCAGCCAGTTGAACTGATTCAAATGGATGAATTGACCAATCCAGCCAGTTTCACTGATTCAAATGGATAGATTGACTAATCCAGCCAGTTTAATCGATCAAATGATTGAATTGAGCATTCAAGCCAGTTGAATCAAATCGAATGAATAAATTGACCAATGCAGCCCGTTTAATCGATTCAAATGGATGAATTGACCAATCTAGCCCGTTGAATTGATTCAAATGGATGAATTGACCAATCCAGCCCGTTGAATTGATTCAAATGAATGAATTGACCAATCCAGCCAGTTGAATCGAATCCAATGGATAGATTGACAAATCCAGCCAGTTGAATTGATTCAAATGGATAGATTGACCAATCCAGCCAGTTGAATCGATTCAAATGGATGAATTGACCAATGAAGCCAGTTGAATCGAATCCAATGGATAGATTGACCAATACAGCCCGTTGAATCGATTCAAATGGATGAATTGAGCAATCAAGCCAGTTGAATCGATTCAAATGGATGAATTGAGCAATCAAGCCAGTTGAATCGATTCAAATGGATGAATTGAGCAATCAAGCCAGTTGAATCATATCCACTCAGCCCGTTGAGATATATTTGACCATGATAGTTTACAAATTTTGAATCGATCTGAAAAATTCGAGAAAAAGTCAAAAATAATTTGAAATGACTCGAAGATTTCAAAAAGTGTAGGCCGATGCCTGCCCTGTCCACTCCAAGCCACTGACCATTGAGCTTGAAGTAGAGGGAGCAGACACAACCGCCCGTCACACCACAAAACCTAAGAATGAATGAATTGACTGAAAAATTTGCTTATATAGCCAGAATGACTAAGAAAGAAATGTTTGGTCTCGAGAGGAAATGAACGTTTAAACAGTGCGGACAGACACACACACACACACACATGTCTCCATTAGTAGTGGGGACTAGTCTTTAGGCCCCGCTACCGCGGGGCCAGCCCGGGGCATTTTATTTCTTATCCTTCTTCCCCTCCCCCACTTTTCTACACTACCCATTCAATTTCTTGTGTTGTAGAGGCCTGATGATTGTAACAATTCAGATTGGAAAGACTCAACGACGATTGGGAGTTGAAAAGTGAAGAGTTGAACTGTAAGGGTTGTGTATGATTGAGTATTGGATTGCAGAGGGTTGTAGGTCTGTGGATGATAAGAAATGGGTGGATTCATTAGATCATGGAGAGGTGAAGGCAAATGATTCAATGATCAATCGTACAAAATTGACCAATGAGCCAGTTGAAACGAAGCCAGTTGGATAAATTATGCAATCCAATCCATCCAGTTGAATTGATTCAAATGGATGAATTGACCAATCAAGCCAGTTGAACCGACTCAAATGGTTGAATTCACCAATCCAGCCAGATGAATCGATCCAGCCAGATGAATCGAAACATCCAGATAGATTAATCCAGCCAGATGAATCGACTCAGCCAGTTGGATCGATTCAGCCAGATAAATTGACTCAGCCAGTTGGATCAATCCAGCCAGATGAATCGATCCAGCCAGTTGGATCAATCCAGCCAGATGAATCGATCCAGCCAGATGTATCGACTCACCCAGTTGGATCGATTCAGCCAGATGAATCGATCCAGCCAGTTGGATCAATCCAGCCAGATGAATCGATCCAGCCAGATGTATCGACTCACCCAGTTGGATCGATTCAGCCAGATGAATCAACTCAGCCAGTTGGATCGATTCAGCCAGATAAATCGACTCAGCCAGTTGGATCAATCCAGCCAGATAAATCGATCCAGCCAGATGAATCGAAACATCCAGATAGATTAATCCAGCCAGATGTATCGACTCACCCAGTTGGATCGATTCAGCCAGATGAATCGACTCAGCCAGTTGGATCGATTCAGCCAGATAAATCGACTCAGCCAGTTGGATCAATCCAGCCAGATGAATCGATCCAGCCAGATGAATCGAAACATCCAGATAGATTAATCCAGCCAGATGTATCGACTCACCCTGTTGGATCGATTCAGCCAGATGAATCGACTCAGCCAGTTGGATCGATTCAGCCAGATAAATCGACTCACCCAGTTGGATCGATTCAGCCAGATGAATCGACTCAGCCAGTTGGATCGATTCAGCCAGATAAATCGACTCAGCCAGTTGGATCAATCCAGCCAGATGAATCGAAACATCCAGATAGATTAATCCAGCCAGATGTATCGACTCACCCAGTTGGATCGATTCAGCCAGATAAATCGACTCAGCCAGTTGGATCAATCCAGCCAGATGAATCGAGTCATCCAGATGGATTAATCCAGCCAGATGAATTGACTGAGGCAGTTGAGAATTGTATGACTGGCTAAACAAAGCTCAAGCAGATAAAATAAAATTGAAATTTTAAAAAGTCAAAAAATTGAAATTGAAAAATTAAAAATAATTCGAAACAACTCGAAAATTTTTGAAAAATGTAGGCCTGATGCTCACCCTGTCCACTCCAAGCCACTGACCATTGAGCTTGGAGAGGAGAGAGCAGACACGACCGCCCATCCAACAACAAAACATAATAATGAATGAAATGACTGAAAAATTTGCTTATATAGCCCGAATGACTAAGAAAAGAAATGTTTGGTCTCGAGAAGAAAAGAAAGTTTAAAAGCGCGAACAGACACACAGACACACACACATGTCTCCATTAGTAGGGGGGACTATAGTAACTGGTCTTAAGTATCGGGAAATATTCTTTTCTAGCACTAAAATTTTCATTTTTTTAAACTTTTCTCTTTTTCTCTCTTATTTGCGCATAAATTTTTTTTAAATTTGTAAGTAACGTGTAAGCCTGAATCAAGCTGTTCGGTAAGATATCTTTTTTCAATAAAATATTTAAAAGAATTAGACGTTTGGGGATTCGAATAGAAGAACTTGCTCGAAAAAGTTACTTCATCCCAGCCAGGGTCGTAGTCAGAAAGTCGAAAAAAAATCTGACGGGGAGGGCACCATACGAGAAAACAATTTTTGAGGCCATTTTACCTACACCGTTTTTAATTTTTTGACTACGCGAAAAATCTGACGGGAGGGGCACGTGCTTCCCCCTTACCCTGGCTACGCCTATGATCCCAGCACAAATCATTATATTTTTGAAATCTTTTACACGAGTTCGAAGTCTTGTTAGAAAGATGAGATTCAGAGCTATAAGTAGATGCGTTAACGAAAAAAGTATCAATGACACTTTACTATAAAACTCTATAAAGTTTCTATTGCAACAATATCCAAAAAAACAAGCCAGTACTTACACATCTGTGGGTGTTGCAACCACAGCTTCCTCATGTAACTGGTCGCTCAGCCAGTTGTTGATCCAGTTCTCCAGCCACTGAGGTGGGTGTGGATCATTCGACTTCAATCCATTCTGAAGCAACCGAAAATATTGTTATTTTTTATTTTTTAATATAGATAATACCTTTTTTGCAATCGAGACCACATCCAGACTATTAACGTCCACACACATTTGACGGTTTTTGGCAATAAACTTGGTTGATGTACTGGGCAGTCTGAGGTTACTCAGATCTCCATTTTCGTGGTTTTCCGAGACTGGGGCGGGGTCTTCAGCAATTGGCGTGCTTACCACTGAAGAAGACAGGCTGATAGGGCGGCACTTGACCGTTGGGGTAGGGGCAGGGAAACTGCTTTGGACATAAAATTGCTTTGAGACTCTGAAGCACTGATTTCAAGAGCTAAACTGATATATTTGAGTATTTTAGGTTTTAGGTTACATTTATGAAATATTCTACGTTCTAGAGGTCTCCTCCTGTTAGACCTAGACACATGAGGAGATGATTCAGGTGACTGGCTGTCAGACTCACTCTGAAATATGGATGATATGGATTATTTGGCCAACAGAGTATATTTTTCTGATTTGAAAATTTGATTAAAAAATCGTATATCATCTCTTGACATGCCAGATTCTAGGCCGCTCGAATTTAATATGAGACATTTTTTTTAAAAACCCAACCGATCTTTTTTAAAAACAAAGTAAAAGCTTACTGGCACTGATCTACTTCTGCTTCGATGTCTTTGCATAAAATGGGTTGTGAGGCAAGGAACTTCAGCTGGTTTGACGTCATTGTCGTTGATATCAACCCTTTGTTGTAGAGCATTTAGCCAACAATGTGCGCACATTTCATTCTCCGCCTCCATTATGTACTTTTTACCGCCAGTGCTGCAAAACAACTGTTATAGCTTCATTTTTCAAAAAAGCAACTCTCGATAATCCTAGACCTCTTAGAAGCTCGAGAGCGTCGACACTAGAGACATTTCAGTGACAACAATCAACACCGTTCGTGATAAAAGCATAAACATGAAACTTTTACTGAACACCTTATTTTCAAAATTACATTTTCTAACTTTTCTACACCATCTTAACACAAACGTTATAAAATTTTTAGACCAACATGTAGACTAAATCTTTGCAACAAGCTATTAAACTTAACTGAATGATTTCAAAAGTTGATAGATTTACGGTGTTAAACAAAACAAGGGTCTCAATTTGGTTTTCTTCATTCAAACCTATAAGGCTCTTAAATTGAGAAATTTTTCAGTAGAATTTAGTAGCTTTTTAAAAAAGTTGAGATCCGGGGCTACACGTTTGGTAAGGTTCATGTTAAAGTAAGGTATAAATGCAATTTTAAAAATAGGGTGCTGAATTTCATTAATTAGGTTTTTGTTAGGTACTATATTTCAGGTGCTATATTTCAGTCAAGTGTTACAAAATAGTAACAGCCAACAAATTACAGTTAAACCTCGATTTAGCCCCACCTCAAGTTATATCCCCAGGTACGTCCGACACTTTTTCTACATAGGCTTATAGAGATTCAACTGTTTAAAGTATTATATATAGTCAAAAAACTCACTGCAAAACAAAAGCACACAAATTGCCTTCGATCAGCGAGCTAAAAACCCATTTCTAAGGTTTCAAGTATCCAAAGTGTAATTTTTTTACCACAAAGCACTGTTCAAAAAAATCGTGCCAAGACAATCTTTTTTACGATCAAAATCAGCTTTATCTCGGTAATAAATCCTATAAATTACTATTGAACATTATATTTACAAACGCCAAGCTCCCTACAATTTATTTTCCAGTTCTTCCAAGCCAAAGTACATTCGTTTTTTGGATTGCAAAAAGGTCAAAGCTAAAGCCTTTTACTTTTTAAACACTCAAAAATTTTATTTTTAGGTGCTACCTCCGCCTTGGCACTTCATGAACAAGAATCCTTCTAGTGAAAACCATTCTTCTTTGGGACTGTTCGGTTGGAAAAATGCATGATGCGGATAGCTATGATGATTACTTGAAGGAATCTGCAATTGCAACAATCCAGCGTTGCCGCCGTTTTGTGCCGACAGTCTTCGTGGACGAGCTTGTACTGCTGCCATGTGCAGGTTTGTATATCTCAGTTCTGGCTCATTCAACTTTTAGTTCAGCAGTAATTTTTAATCACAATATCTGAAATTAGTAAGGTTGGTCTTGTTAGAAATTATATTTGCTATAAAAAATACGTTAATGAAACACCCAAATAATTGGACAAATGAAACAAAGCGGACAAAAGAAGCTATTCTACCAGTCAAACGATGTGATCTCCCTTGTTCTAAATTTTAGGACTGAAGCAAAATGAAAAATGGTTGGTTATGCTTAAAATATAGAAATTGATTGTCTGTATGTGGACCAGCCTGGTTTGCAAACAAAAAATGGCTGAGCAAATATTTTCAGGAATTGGCTTTTTGGCTATTTCAACTGGAGCGGACTAGTGCTATAAGAACTTTACGATCTTTGTTTGCATAAACTGCCCCGAATCGGTTCGGGATGCTAATTTAAAAGTTTCTATCTTTTTGTTTTTTTGCAAACTATTTTTCATCACTGCAAAAAATATAGTCTAATTTTAACTCATTAGAAAGTTTTAGGTTAAAACAAATTAAAAGAAAAATTTTACTAAAACATTTGGAAGTAACAGGGAAACAAGCACTCACAGGTGAACCTTTTTGACCATAACAAGGAAAATTTTGTTTTTAGATTTGCAATTTAGATGAGGAGCGGAAGAATCATATGGATGGAATTATGGCCAGCGAATATGCATGTGCGATTTAGCCAACCTTCTTCTAACAAAAAGAAAACTGGCAGAGCAGAAGGAGCGGAAAAAGGAATGGAAAACAGATGGAAGAAGAAATAAAACAAGCTGTTGATTATGGATTAGGCATATTGGTTGTTGATAATGCTGCTTAAGTGGGTAGTTATTGGAAAAAAGATCGAAACATGAATATTAAAGTGTGTATCTATTTTCGCAAAGGGCAAATAACATAGAATCTGATCTTTCAACTTGAAAGATAATTGGGAAGTGAATTTGATATCTGTACCTAGCTGGTTTAAATGTACAAAATTTTGAATGAAAGGGTTTCAGCAAGAAAGTTGAACTTATTAATGACAATGGAAAAAGGAGAAGTCATTAAAAATTCGTTATACCTAAACTACTAAAAGGTCTTTAAAAAATTTGCTTATTCATATTTTTGATTTCGGAAACAATATCGAAAGATAACTTGTTGAAAGATAACTCAATAAATTTTATTAGTAATCCTTCCCGAAGTGACAAATGTGCATATTCAGGATACCTCTAATACTAAATTAAAATTCCACGCAAAAAAGTCTTGAAAAGATAAGGTTCTCCTACAGAACACCAATCAAGGGTTGAAAGTTTCTTTCAAATCAAATGAGAGGCCAAGAATATATTAGAAGAAACTATAAATCCTATGAAGACTCCAGACTATAGAAACACAGAAAAATTGTGAGAGCAAGGAAACTGTTGTCTAGCAAGCAAAATTAAGCTTAAAGCAATTGCATAGAAATGCAAGTATGGCAGCAGTGTGGCGGCAAAGAAATTAGATCCATACGGAAATAAATTTTGGACGATGATAAATTAAAAATGAACTTATTGAGTACATTTTGTCACTTGGAATGATTAATTACAGTCAAACCTCTATATAACGGCCCCCCCCCCTAAAAGTTCGTTCCCACCTTGGGTCCGACACTTTTTTAGCTCGATTTTCAAAGCTTTTTTTAATTCTGTTTGACAGTCTGGTCGCAAATATCGCAAGGATTCCGATTTTGCCGATCGTTTTTCAATATTGAATAATTTTACTTTTAAAAAATACAAAACCTCTATATAACGGCCCTCTAAAAAAATTAGAAAAAAAATTAGAGGCCGTTATATAGAGGTTTTGTATTTTTTAAAAGTAAAATTATTCAAATATTGAAAAACGATCGGCAAAATCGGAATCCTTGCGATATTTGCGACCAGACTGTCAAAACAGAATTTAAAAAAAGCTTTGAAAATCGATGGGAATCGATAGGTGGGAACGAACTTTTAGGGGGGGGGCGTTATATAGAGGTTTGACTGTATAAGTTATTGAGGTTTTTACTTAAATAAATATTTGCAGCAGAAAAAAGCTTTGTCCAACAAAGTGACCTAAAAAAAATTGCAATGGCAATTTATACAAAAAATTACTACTAATTTTTGTACAGAAATCAATCAATTAAGAAAAATACAAATTTAAAAACTAGAGCAGAAAAATTAGATATTCCACATACACTAAGAAAGAAATCGGAAGGCTAACATACATAGAATATTCATAGGCAAGACAAGAGGACGGCTAGCAAGCCTGCCTTAGTGCATGTTGAGCAAGCCTCGCTCTACACCCCCAACCTGCAGTCAAGATGTTTTCAATCGATTGCAAAGATTTTTCTGAAATATTTGAAAAACATGATAAATAAATAAGCAGCTTTCCACCGAAAACAATTTTTTCCAACTTATTCTTCAAGAATTTCGGCGGTCGTCTTCAGAAACCTACGATATCTTTTTTTTAAGTCGCCCATTAAATTTACTAGTCAAAAAGCCAGGGACCAGCAAATTTTTTAAATCCTGCATTTTTCACTTGTTTTGCGTCAAATTTAATATTTATGACCTTATACTACTTTTCAAAATAAGGCAAAAGACTTAAAAATCTAGATGTGCAGATTAAAAAAAGGCACTCCTGGTTTCCACCTTCTGTCCGCGTAATGAACGGTCATACCCCTTTAAAGTCAGGAACTTCTGAAAAAGCTGATTTACTCAGGAAATTAATACTTTAGGTAAGCCACCACTTTTTCGGATTTGTTTTCAAAATTTTTCAACAAAATGAGAACAAAAAGGAAAAATATCTGAGGGCAGAGTTGAAGGACCATAGAAAAAACACAAGTTTCACAAAATGGTAGTACAAAATGTCGGAAATTAGAAGGGTGCAAACCTTTCGTCTCTTTCTTTTATCGAGTTTTGCCTCTATAATTTAACCCTTGCTTGCAGGGTCAACCTGGGTTAGGCTTTCAACACGCGGGGGGGGGGGGGGAGTCAAGCGTAGTCAGGGTAGCGTTTTGTTCAGAATTTTTTAGTTAACGAATCTGTAAAACAAATTAAAAAAATATTTCCCCTGACGGAACACTCACCTCTCGAAGATAGGTCTCATTTTCGGAGCTACTATTAGCCTTTATTGCAACAATTGACCATAATATGCGTTCGAGGGCTTTTTTTATTAATTACTAGCCAGCGTGAATTCTAACAAAACAAGGCCCCGAATTTTATTTTAGGTATACAAACCAAGTTAGAGTATCCGTACAGAAGTTAAATGATTAGGAAATTTTTTGTTGAATTTGCAGAGGACGACCGTCCTCGGAGACGGCAGTGTCCCTTTAAAATCAACACCCACATAAAAAAGTTGTTATAAACTAGTTCAAATGCAAAACAAAAACAGCAAAGGTCACTTGACGAAAATGAAATTTAAAGAAAAATCACGGGAAAGAAATCGCAGACAATTGAGAAAAAGACCAGTGGTTTATATAAAAAAGACATTTCAACTAAAAACAATGTACAATTAAATTTCTCTTAACTAATTGGTGATCACTTACAGCACCACAAAAAGCCGAAGTGATCCTAATTTCTGTCGACAACCAAATCAACAGTTGGAGTCAAGAGGAAGTAGCAATACACACACAAACAAAACTTTGTCCTGCTCTCAAAAAACAACCCAAAAATGCAAATTTACCATCAAAAATAAATATTTACAACTCTCAGACAAAAAAGTTCTGTTATTACTGAGCTGAACAAAGGTTTTCGCGGTAAAAAAGAAAATTTTTAATCCGCAGAGAAAGTTTTGTTCCTCGTCTCTAATACCCACTGGTTGGCTGAATTTTCCCGAATGAAAATTTATTTTTATTGTGCACTTTGAGGAGAAAGCGCCATTGCTCGAGAATTAGGACCCAGCTACTGAGTCAGCCGATCGATGAGGACTGTGCGAGCAAAAACCAGTAACAGCATTTTCTCACGATTTTTTTGGAAATTCAATGTTGAGTGATAGTTGGCTGGAAAGATCAGCTAAGTGAATTTTTATTTTTTGTCGATGGGCTAGAAAAATGCTTGGGATAATCAACTTGTTTATGGGAAGCCTAAAAAGGCGAGAAATTATGCGATTAAAATAATTTTCAGCCTGACTCAGTATTTCCTTTTCGTCCCGAAATTATGTTTTGACTGGTTTTTTTCGGCAGTTAGCCACTGAAACGTACTAAAAATAAAAACTTTGTTGGCCGAAAATTTGAATTTTTTTCACTACAGGAACAGTGTATCTACTACCATGATTTTCAGTACTTATTGGGTTGGCCGCAAGGTCAAAAAATAAACTTTTATCGAAAAATTCATCGTTTACTTTTTTATTTGAAACTTTAAATTATAGAATATATCATTTCCAGAAAAAAATTTTCATTACAAAAATTATATTTAAAAAGTGTAGTTTTTCGCCTTGATCTCTATTTTCAGTTAATGCAAAAAAAATTGCCGTATTTTCTAATACAGTTGCTTTATTGATCTGTGGTGCGGACTCACTGAGAACCTTTTTCTACTGCAGCTGAGCAAAAGGATGCGTTTTTGGTCAAGATTTTTGGTCAATTAAATTTTACATTTCACACTGCTCGTGAGGGGTTAGAAAGCATTTAGGTGGTTTATTAAAGTGAATGTAGCATTTTAAAAAAATATTAACAAGACCAAAGAAGTACCAAACAAATGGTGCTCAAAAATTAAAATCAATCAGTTAGACACATTTAGAAATATGAACATGAAAAGTTTCTATGTGGCGAACAATTGTGGTTGTGGTGAGACTAAAACTGTTTTTAATGTTTACGCATAATCTTTTTTAAATTTTATCACAAGTTTTTTAAATACAAGTTGGAAATAACAGACTTCATTTCTTCGAACTTTGCCCTGCTTTCTGCCGATTATATGTAGAGCATCAAAACAACTAGATGGCATCGAAAAATTAGACAAATTTAATTACGGTGTTTCCTCAATCAATCCTTTAATAAGGCGGCACCCCCTCATTTTTTGACCAAGATTTCAGAGTTAAGGCCATTTTTGATTAAAAAATAAGGCGGTATGCCGCCTTATTAGAAAAAATACGGTATTTTATGATTTCAGGTAGAGATGTGCACGGGATCCCTCCCGAATCAGAATCCCAAAGATTTTGTTGGAAAATCCCGATCCCTTCTTAGAGTCTATGGTTTTAGGAAGTTAGACCAGAAGTTAGTCGAATCCCGGTATTTTGATCGGAATCCCGATCCCGAAATCCCTCGGTAATCGATAGTCGTTCATCTAAAAGGGTACGTGGATACTCTAAAATGACCAAAATATATGAAATTTGAGCATAGTTTTGTTAAATGGGGGCCTAACGCGTAAAGAAACTCTGGCATGCGGTAATAGCGTGAAAATTGGGAAGCTAAGCCATTAGGCTGCACGTGTAGTACGCATAGAACAGTCTAGTCTCGCTTATACAGTAGCAAGCAAAAAAAATCGAACACCTATGAATTTCTGCGAAATCGAAGTTGAATTGAAAAACAAGCAACTTTTCAAAACTTTTTGTAGATATAACAAATAGCAAAATTGTACCATTTTTACTCCTCTTTCAAATGATATGTAAGATTTTTTTGCATTTAGTAGTTTGGTTATAAGAAATGACATTTTTTAACAAGTACTCATTTCTCGAGACGGTCAAAAAAATCGAACACTTTCTTTATGTAGATGTTAGAGTCTTCTTTTCATTTTTTTTCATGTGTTTTTTGTCATGGTTTGTCAGCCCTGCTTCTTAGCTCTAATTTGGTATTGGTAAAAATTATTTGGTATTAGTATAAATTAGAGCTAAGAAGCAGGGCTGACAAACCATGACAAAAACACATGAAAAAAAATGAAAAGAAGACTCTAACATCCACATAAAGAAAGTGTTCGATTTTTTTTGACCGTCTCGAGAAATGAGTACTTGTTAAAAAATGTCATTTCTTATAACCAAACTACTAAATGCAAAAAAATCTTATATATCATTTGAAAGAGGAGTAAAAATGGTACAATTTTGCTATTTGTTATATCTACAAAAAGTTTTGAAAAGTTGCTTGTTTTTCAATTCAAATTCGATTTCGCAGAAATTCATGGGTGTTCGATTTTTTTGCTCGCTACTGTATGTAACACATGCGAACACCTTCGTGCCAGTGTTGTAAATATCGGCACCGGCTAAACTTCAGGCACCTGTTTCTAGCAGTTTTCAATATGACTCAGCCCGGTGCCGCGGATCATTATGTAGCTGAGACATCGGCACCGGGATAGAAACAAAATAATTAGCCATTGTACCCTTTTAACATAGCGGCACCGGCCTAGTGCCGAAACAATTTTAACGTAAAATTTTCTAGTAAATTGTTTCGGCACCAGGCCGGTGCCGCTATGTTAAAAGGGGTAAATGACTAATTTTTTTGTTTCTAGCCCGGTGCCAATGTCTCAGCTACATAATGATCCGCGCACCGGACTGAGTGATATTAAAAACTGCTAGAAACAGGTACCTGAAGTTTAGCCGGTGCCGAGATTTACAACACTACTTCGTGCATTCTGTCTAAGGTATGTGTGTGCGCGCATCTCACTTCTCTTAGACATGATTCGAGAAGTACTTTTGATCATTAAAAGCATAAATAAACTTTTTCTGCCGATTTCTAGTGAGAAAAACATGGAATAATATGATATTCAGCTACTGTCTAGTACTCTCTACCAGTGGGGTATACTCGACGATTATCTCAGCCAGCTCAAAAATTTTACCTTAGCCGGCTGATGTCTGAAAAATTTCCTCAGCCGTCAGCCGGGCACAAATTTTTAAATCAGCTGTCAGCCGAACTTCGATCCGCGATGGCGCTATTGGTTTTAAATTTTTCAATAATTTTCTTAACACTGCACATACTGAATGCAGATAGAATATTGCGAACTTCATGAAGATGAAAAATATGCAAATGAAGATT
This sequence comes from Ditylenchus dipsaci, assembly GCA_004194705.1. Lineage (NCBI taxonomy): Eukaryota > Metazoa > Nematoda > Chromadorea > Rhabditida > Anguinidae > Ditylenchus > Ditylenchus dipsaci. The sequence goes on along the minus strand of SADC01000904.1, from coordinate 464,391 downwards.
AAAAAAGTGCAATTGTAAAAATGTTATTCTCTGAAAAGTTACAGCTTCTGTAAGATCACCGGGTCGCCTTTATAAAACTGTTTATTTGAAAATTTTGACATTAGATTCATGTTCAGCATGGTCGATTTGCCTGGAATAAGATTGGAGGAGGGGAGGGGCTGTTTGCAATGGAAAAGCGGCTGATTTATTTGAAAAATGACCTGGTTGGTAGAAAATATGGTTCTTGTCATTTATGAAAAAATTGAATTTTCAAAAAGAAATATCTCAACACTCAGAATTCGAAAAATCAGTCTGAAAAATGTCTTTTGTAGCCCTTGATTTGCGCTACAAAAAACTGCTCAGATGTTGGCATGTAAGCACAAAACCCTGAATTAACTTGTGACTTGTGAAAAAAAAGTGTTCGTCAAGTTCTCTAAATGGCCGCATGATTTTAAAAACAATGGTTATTCATCAAAATCTCAATATTGTGTGGAGATCAATGGATAAACGTAGAGTGGAAGGTATGCGCTTTCAAACAAGCATTTATTTGGTCTAATTTAATGATAAAATAAAAAATTGCCACACCAAAACAAGTTTACTTTTTCATTTAATCACCCTATACATTCTTTTTTTTGCATCCGACTAAAGTTTTCCGCCTAGACGATTTGATGCTTCTTTTTTTCATACTGACGCGCTGGTGTGCCTTTTTAAGTTATCATTACAAAATGTATTTAAATACACATTCTTACACCACATTGGCATAAGGTCTATACATATAGAAGCTGTTTTGGGTAGACAAATAAATGGATAATTTTTTTGTTTTTGTTGTAAAGATAAGAAAAATGTGTAGATCAACATTTTATTGATATTTTTCTATATTGATTTACTGCAATTTAAGTATTAAAAACATGTGACAGATATTGTCCCTCCAAAATATTTTTAATCTTTGAATCAAATAGCTGTTTACAAATGAAGTTTCATCAACAGATATACGTGAGTTTCTTCGTTCAAGCAAATTTCTGTAATCTTTACTTACTGTTTAAGATTTTTGGTTATCATTAATACTCAGCTTGTTTCTTTTGCGGTTTTTATTAGAGATACAGAATGGAAAAACCGAGATTTGGTTGTTAAATTGATGACAAATCAAAAATCTGCTTTTACAACTTTAGTTAACTTTTATTTTTGCATCTTTGGCATATTCAGATTTTGTAAAAGAAGTTTCCATAATTGCATAGGTGGGTGCTTAAAAAAATCTGGCCCTGCTGTTGGTCGAAAAAGGTAATGCGAGATTAGTGCGAGTTTTTTAACGGTCATTTTCCTATAAATTTTAATTTCTTTTTTGAAAATATTTTTTTACTGAAAGATGCACAAATAAAAATTGCCTGAAAAGATGTGAACAGAATATTTACTTTTATTTATTTTTTAGTTAACATAGCTCTAGAAGTTGAGCGAGATTAGTGCGAGATTTCGGGAGCTACTTTAACTTTGGAAGCTATTTTAACTAAAAAAATAAATAGAAGTAAATATTCTGTTCACATCTTTCTAGGCAACTTTTATTGTGCATCTTTCAGTAAAAAAGATTTTCAAAAAAGGAATCAAAATTTGTAGAAAGGGGGCGAGGGTGTCTAAGCAGATATTTAAAAAAAATCTGTTTTCGTTTTGTTTTTTGAAGCTCCATGCATCTTAGGTAATTCTTGTGAATACTTTTAAAAAAATTTCACCGAAATTATGGCCCTATCCCTCAATGGGGGACGGGTTTTTCCTCGGTCCCCTGTTGTTTTTTGTGATTTTTTAGGCTTTAGGCTTAGGCGAGGGTTGGCCAGCGTATGCTAGGACGGGCTCAAACGTATTTTAGACTCATGTTTAAGTTCGTCCTAACATACGCTGGCCTACTTTTGCCTGAGTCTTAGATTGAAAACTCACAAAAAACAACATCAGGGGGACTAAGGCGAAACCCCCCCCCCTTCCCCACTGAGGAATAGGGCCGAAATTTTCGTAAAAATATTATAAATATTTGAAATCCAAGAGCAAGTATTTGAAAAACAACAGTAGGACCCGTATCTTTTTTGTTGGGTAATAGAAAAACTATATTTTTTAAATAAATGGTTAATTTTTAGCATAAAATTCTTGCATTCCTAATCGAATATGTTGATAAAATCATTTTCCCGTTAATTAGTTTTCGCTTGTGCTTCCTAATTTTGCTACGAATATACAAGAATGTATTTAAAAAAGACGTAGTAACCAAGAAGTCAAGAGTTTTCCTAAAGCAGATGTGTGAGTCACCTTGCTTTTGTGCATTCCTTAAAATATTGCTTTTAAAATTTCTGCCTTTTGAGTGTTTTGTGTGTCTCTAGTCTTTGAACACTGTTTATTCCACCCTTTTTGAGGAAACCGCAAAAAGGTAAGAGGTTAACCTTTCCTTTAACTTATTTGTTAGCTGCTATATATAGTTTTCTAGCCTTGCTAGCTCCCTTTACACATTTCTTATCATTGATTGATTAGAACATTAGTTCCAATAAAAATTGTAGTTTTACCTTTATATGGTTTTTGTAGATGTTGTAGTTTTCTTATAGTTTATGTTTAAGCAGATTTATATGTTTCATCCACTTTTTCATAAATGCAAATTTTGCTTTTTTCTAAAAGATACAAGTACCGGGTGTTTTTTTTATTCCGAAGATTTTTCGATTTTTATTGAAATTTCTAGTCTTTTTTCATAGTTTTCTCGTTAGAAAGCTGAAGTTCTAGGATTTCGTTTGATATTCACATACATAGCTATTTGCTTCAAAAAATTTGTTTGCCAGCCATCTTTACGCCCGATTTTCAGGTTCATTTTTAACAACAATATTTTTATAAAAAAAAACAAAACAAATGCTTTTATAGCCCTGCATTTTGTCTTTCAAAAGGTACAAATACTCACCTCGATTTTTTTGAATAGTTAGCATTTGGCTCTAAACAATGATGTGGTCATTTTGAGAGTTGCCAATCATTTTTTATCACTTTAAGTGATTAAAATATTTTCTTGGTAATTAGTCGTCACGATAAGATCTTAGCACCATGTTGTAGCGCAGTACAAGAGCTACAAAACCCATTTATTAAAATAATTTTGAAAAATCTAAATGTTGAGATGTGGCTATAAAACAAAATTCTTTTAAAATCTGAAAATTGGAAAAAAATTTCAATTTTCAACCATTTTTGATTTTTTTTTCAAAAAGCCATATCTCTACACTCATATTATAAAAAATACTTCTGTAAAACACGTTTAGTAGCTCTTGAACTGCGCTACAAAATAAAATGCTGACATGTTTCTTTCCATATTGCATAATAACTTCAGAAAGACTTTTGAATAAAAATATTGAAGAATAACCTAAAACGAGTGGGTGTTATAATTATTTTATTTTTAGCCACCCTGCACCCCGAGGGGCTGTCAAAACAAAGAGGGCTGTCAAAACAACTAGCTCTATCTGTAATATCGAACGAAATTCTCGAACTTCAGCTTTCTAACTAAAAAAAAAGCTTAGAAAAAAGACCAGAAATTTCAATAAAATTCGACATATCATATCTTCGGACTAAAAGAAACACCCTGTACAAAATTTCTTTTGGTCATGACTTTCAAGTTCTCCTCATTTAAACATAGATGAAGACTATGATCAGAACTTTTTAGTACATAGTGTGTAAAAATCTCGACTTTTGCTTGGCTCCTACTGTTGCTTAGGCCTATGAATCGTCAGCAAAGTAACTTACACCCGAAAGAGAGACCAAATCCTGTGTTTTTACCCATAAAAACAAAAACTCTACTTATCGTTAATCAATACTTATCAAACCGATAGAAAGCTGTGATAAACTTTCACTCATGAATTTCTAGATTTTTTGTCAAAACTTTTATTAAAATGTACTAATAAAAATTAAGTTCTTATGGGTTTTCGGCCGGAATTTTATCAAAAAGTTTTTGATTACCCTAAACTTATAAATACCGAATTCTGTTAGAATTACAGAATTTTTACTTGAAAAAAATTATATGCTTATTATTCTTATCTTTCAATTTCAAATATCCATTTTTGGTTTTAGAATCTCCGGTCTAATTGTTGGATTAATTGATGAAAAGTATGGAAACTAGCGCTGAAACATCTGCTCACTGCCACATTTCTTCAAACATCACAAATAATTGGTAAAATTTTCACTTTTTTATATATTTTTGTTTTCAAAATAATGATGGACCACCGGGAACGCTGGTCTTTTTGGCAAAAATATTGTCATTTGCAAAAAACTACTGGTGAATCAGGATTCTTTTTGGAACTAGACTGACCGAAGACTGTTGATAACTACTTAGACAAAGACAATAGTGACGTTTGTTTACAAAAATCGAACTTTTAATATTTGTAAAAATGTTTTTTTAATGTATTCACCGAATATGTCACTCTGTTACGACTCAAATTTTTCTCTATATTAAAAAAGGTTCGAAAAATCTACAGGAGACGAAGACAAAATGGGCCGGTAAATAAGGTAGAACCATGACTCCTTTAAACCATAAAATAGAAAAGCACGCGGGCGTAAACTCTGCTTGTTCTAATACTCGGCTTTTTATAAAAATTGATTGGACTGTATAACAGCATCAAAAAACTCTTGAATCCGGGAACTGGGTTGAGCCAAGTTACTAGCCCGCATACGATCTTTTTATCGGTAAAACAGCGATTGGGTACAAATTGTGATTGGGTACACTTTTTCGGTGAAATTCGGTGAAACAGCGCTGAAAACACCGAAAAAGTGTACCCAATAACAATTTGTACCCAATCGCTGGGCAGTCCTTTTTATCAACTAGCCATTTTAGCTATCACCAAAGAAGTTCTGAGAAGTTTGTGTTGCATTTGATCTACAACGTGTTTATTGCTCCTTTTTACACTGTTCTAGCTACTTGTGGTGTGTCTTTTTCTACCTTGCTGCTGCCTTCTTCGTCGGATTTTTTGGCTTTAAGTGGGTTCACTACTGGTGCGTCTATTCTACGTTGAAAATTTCATACGACTATGAAATGCATTGGCTATAGGTGGGGTGCCTGAAAAAAATTTAATTAGATTTTTTATACATATGAGCTACACTTTTAGCTGTGTCAGCTGTGATTTGTGCAATATTATCGACATTCTTGGCATCTACTGACAAAGTAGTGATTGGCTCATCGACTGCTTTGATAGCTACTATTGGAGGGCTGCTGACGATGAGGCTAGAAAAGGCTCCAGAACTAGGTTGGCAATAGGCACAGTGCTTAGTGTGTTCATCTACTGGTTTACCTCGAGTCAGAACAACAAACTGTCAAAGATATTGTAGCAAAAAACTACCTTAAAATCTCATTCCTCAGTGAAAGAAGGGCAGGAAAAAGTAATTTAAATAAAAAATAAGTTGCATGTATAATGTATTTTAGTGAGGCAGTAAACTTGTATTGTATTTTTTCATATTTTACATAAATATGCATAAAGTAATACATAAAGTAAAGTAAATATCATATGATTTTAGAGCGAAATGAAAAGATTTAAAATTATATTTTGATTTGAAAAGTCATTTGCACATTTTAAAACTTAGAGGCCGTAGCTCCTTTGACAAAAATAAAAATTGTTAAAATTTGGTTTGAACATGCGGAAGGAAATACTTACCGTATTTCCTCTAATTAGCCGACATTTCGGTTTATTTCTAACCTTCCTCTGGGGTGTCGGTTTATTAGAGGGTGTCGGTTCATTAAGGGTGTCGGTTTGTTTTCGAACCTCGCCGCACAGAAGCACAACAGCAGAAGCATGTTAAAAACAATTTTATTAAAAATCTCAACCAACATTCAAGAAATATTTTAAACAAATAAGGAGTAGCTTCCAAGTTGATTTTCATCGAGTGAGCGGTCGCTGGCAAATCCATTCTCATTGTCTTCATCTGAGTCGGCTACTTCAATTGGCGGAAGATCTTTAGCGAAAAAACGGGAATCTTGTAGCATATGAAATCCTTCTGGCACTGGTCCGGTTTCTTTAAAGCAATGTATCAATTATCCTCGCTGCCATGGTGCGAATTGGTTATTCCACAAACTAAAATAAGGATATAGTTTGATTCTATTATTAAAAACCACTCTTTGAACGACCGAGCAATAATCTCCTTTGGCAAAGCCTCCACGCTTGGCAGACCCACTCGAGATAGACGTTCATTGATGGCGCTTTTGGGTTCCCGCCGGCAGTGAGTTCCTTGTTTGCATGATTCAGCATCGAAATGTTGTAGAGCTCCCTGATCTTTGCTTTGAATGGTCCATTCCACACGACTATCGGAAATAATGCTTCCATAGTTTTCTTGAATTTGATCCATCAATTACTTAAAGGGCCTGACCTCTTCCTAATCGGTGGTCCCCGCCAATTCGAAAATTTTCCCTTGATCATTGGACTTCTGTACGGATTTTTCCGCTAAGTTTCTAACAAAACTAAGCCTAAAATTTGATTTCAGGCCTAGTTTTGTTAGAAACGTGGCGGAAAAATCCGTACAGAAGTCCAATGATCAAGGGAAAATTTTTGAATTGGCGGGGGACCACCGAGTAGGAAGAGGTCAGGCCCTTTAAATAAATAAATTAGGAACAATTCAACAAACGCCTAAAGAGATAACAGTCACAAAAGAAGTACTGGATGGACGAAAAACGACAACTTTGTCGTCATAAGACTAAAAGTTCTTGAAAACGCTTTTCGGGGTGTCGGTTTATTAGAGGGTGTCGGTTTATTAGAGGGTGTCGACTAATTAGAGGAAATACGTTAAACTGTCGAATACCTGACACTCTTTCCGAAAAATAAATTATCAAGCGAATGTCTGCAATCCTTTTTTAGAGACATAAACAAGACAAGATCTTGGCCAAGATCTTGTCTTGTCTTGCCCTGATTTTGACTAAAAATCTTGTCTTGGGATCTTGCTTGGTCATTTCTAGGAATCTTGGTCTTGTTTTTTGGCCAATCTTGTATGTAGGGTTGTCGATTCGATTTATCGAAATCAATTAATCGCACTCATTAATCGAAAAATTTCGATTATCGATTCGATTCGATTAATCGAAAATTTCGATGCATCGACAACCCTACTTGTATGCAAAATTTACAAAAAAACCCAACAACCCATGTTATCGTTTTAGGGCCATAACATACCCGAATTCTGTTTTTGGGCCTTATGCAAGATTTAAAAAATGACAAGGGGGAAGGGGGGTGGTTAATTCCGTTTCGCCCGCAGTGTCGAAATCCCGCGTGAACATTTGGCTCTATCCAACAAAGGAGGGTTTTTTGCCTTGATCCCCTCTGTTGTTTTTGTTATATTTTAGGCTTTAGGCTTAGGCAAGGGTAGGCCAGCGTATATTAGGATGGACTCAAACATATCTTAGACTCACGTTCAAGTCCATCCCAACATACGCTAGCCTACCCTTGCTTGAGCCTGAAAAGTAACTGAAAGTAAATAATGATAACTAAAATGTCCCGTCTGGAAAAAATATTCGAATTTCGTCCTGTGTCGTCCCAAAAATGTCAAACTTCCATCTCTAATAAAACACACTTCAAACAATATAAAAAGCACAAGATCAGGAACAGGTAAATATAGTGCGTAAAAAGTTATATGACACTGGCCACAAGTTTTGCTATAAAAATTTATACTATTAATCTTGGTTTTTGGGCAAGATCTTGCTTGGCCGTTTTGAAAAATCTTGCTCTTGGTCGGAATTTCAGTTGAAAATCTTGTCTTGGAATCTTGCTTGGTCCTCACTTTCTGTCTCTATTTTTTTAGGTTTTCCGCATTTTCGGCAATAAGAAAAGCTTACACTGATTAGGTTTGCGAAAAAGTTGAAATAGGTCACGAAAAAGATTGTTTATCTCACGAAAAACCGAAATTGACAATAAATTGGCATTTTTTCTAAAGTTTCGTGTTAATTTTTGAAATTTTTTTCAATAGCTTGTAGCCCAGAATCTCAGCTTTCTAACAAGCTATCAACTGACCAGATGATATTTCAAATAGTTGGAGGAAAAGGTCTTCAAATGGACAAAATTTTCGGAAAAATTTGCTCTATTCAAAGACCTTTTCTTCCAACTTTTTGAAACATCATTTGGTCAGTTGATAGCTTGTTAGAAAGCTGAGATCCTGGGCTACACAATGCTAAAAAAAGTTAACAAAAAGTTATAACAAAAACTTAGAAATATTTGAGTTTTAAGTTTTTCGTGAGATAAAGAATCTTTTTCGTGACCTATTTTAGCTTTTTCGCAAACCAATCATATTATGCCAATAAAAAATCAAAAAACTATCCCAAATCAATCAGAAATCATCAAACAAAACGCCAATACGAAAAAAAACTGTTTCAAATGCCAATAGCTGAAAAATCTCTCTACCAAATATAAATTCGTGCATGCTTTTTAGGACACCTAAGGTGTCACACCTTAGAAGAAGGAAAATGTCTACATACTTTCTGGTCTCTCTTTTTTACTGTCAAATTTTAGTTGAAGCTAGTCATCACATAAGACAAGATGCTCACAACTCTTCGTCACAATCTGCCAAGGTGTGTTTCCAAACCAGGGGCTCAGCAAAGAATTTGCCTCAAACTTCAGACATGTCGTGCTTATGCTACCGCACATGGTAACTTTCTTACATTTTTTTTCGTATCATACCGTATTTCCTCTAATTAGCCGACACCCTCTAATAAACCGACACCCCCTACTTTGAGGGTCCGTATCTCAGTCCACAGAAAAAAATTTACATCGCTGTTAATTGCGTTTTCTTAGCTCCTACGAGCTCTATCGATTCCGCTTTTTCGATTTGGATCTTCACCCGAAAATGTCGAGATCGACCCAAAATTTTCACGACTTTTGAAGGGTTGAAAAATAAACCGACATGTCGGCTAATTAGAGGAAATACGGTATTTGCTTTTTCACTTCGAATATCGTGAACAGGATGAACCCCTATTGATAAATTCACTAGATAAATCATCGAAACTTTCAGATGCTGATTTGGTTGTTATTGGTTCTGGCCCAGGAGGCTATGTCGCAGCAATCAAAGCAGCTCAGCTTGGCATGAAGACTATCTGCGTGGAAAAGAATGCAACTTTGGGTGGCACTTGTTTGAATGTTGGCTGCATTCCTTCTAAAGCATTGTTGAACAACTCTCATCTCTATCATATGGCCAAGCATGGAGATCTGAACAGCAGGGGTAAGACAAAAAAAATCGTAATATTTTCCTTAATTTTCTGCGCTTAGGAGTGGAAGTCACAACAAAACTGAATTTGGATGTAATGATGAAAGCTAAAGAGTCTTCTGTAAAAGCATTGACCGGCGGAATCGCTTCTTTATTCAAAGCTAATAAAGTGACTCATTTGAGCGGTGTGGGTTCAATTGCTAGTCCTACTCAGGTATCTGAAACAAAACCAAAATATTCTTGTTTTCACTTCTATGATTTCGATTTTTCTGATTTCGATTTTTCTTCAAGGTTTCTGTCAAGAAGTCTAACGGGGAAACCGAAACAGTCAACACCAAGAACATCCTGATCGCTACTGGCTCAGGCATAATACTTCTGCTTTTTCGTGGTTTTGTCTCTATCTTTTTCAATTTCAGAAGTCACACCATTTGCTGGACTTGAAATTGATGAGCAGCAGGTGTAAATTATCAGTGCCTACTTAAAAAAACAAAGTGTATGAGAAAATTTTAGGTTGTGTCATCTACAGGAGCTTTGTCTTTGAAAAAAGTGCCAGAGAAAATGATTGTGATAGGTGCTGGTGTGATCGGACTTGAGTTGGTGAGACTTTTATTGTTGTTTACTTTTTAGTGAAGCACCAATTTTTGTATGTATTCCAACTCGAAATTGCTTTCCAGGGAAGTGTGTGGCAACGTCTTGGAGCTGATGTCATAGCTGTGGAATTTATGGATGCAATCGGAGTGTGGGTATTGACGGAGAAGTTGCCAAGTAATAGAAAAGAATTCACTTTGCTTTTTGTATAAAAGCATCATTTTTTTTAGAAATTTCCAGCGCATACTCGCTAAGCAGGGACTTAAGTTTATGCTTAACACCAAAGTGATGTCGGCTAAAAAAGAGGGTGGCACAATCAAAGTCTCATTGGAAGGTGCTAAGGATGGAAAGAAACAGGATGTAACTTTTGAAACACTTCATGTGTGGTTCTTTAAATGTTCTGTTTGTGTTGTAGTTGGACTGTGATGTGCTTCTCGTTTGCATTGGCCGACGCCCATACACAGCACATCTTGGACTTGAAAATGTTAATTTGAAGTTGGACGAGCGTGGTCGAGTGCCCGTCAACGAAGTTTGTGACCAAATTTGATTATTTACCTCCGTCAAGCTTTTTTGGACTAAAGCCAAAACATCGGAATGTTTTTCGGCTTTACTCTGTAAAAATGTTTTAGCGATACCAACCAGTGTTCCCTCTATTTACGCGATTGGTGATGTGATCCAAGGTCAATGTTAGCCCACAAGGGAGAGGACGAAGGAATGTTGTGTGTCGAAGGTATTGCTGGAGGACCTGTTCATTCTCGATTACAATTGCATCCCTTCTGTTGTGTACACTCATCCAGAAGTCGCTTGGGTGGGGAAAACTGAGGAGCAGCTTAAACAAGAAGTGTTTATAATTGATTTTCGGCTATTTGCTAACTTATTCATTTTCTAATTTTTCAGGGTGTCAAGTACAAAGTCGGCAAGTTTCCTTTTATTGCCAACTCTCGTGCCAAGACAAACAATGGTATTTCTATATTAATCGCTTAGTAACTGCATATGTAAAGCAACGTTTTGTAGACACTGATGGATTTGTGAAAGTTCTTGGCGATAAAGAGACTGATCGTTTGCTGGGTGTTCACCTAATAGGATCGGTAAGTGAAATCTCTAAGCCATAATATTGTAGACCATAAAGTGGGCCTGATTTGTTACCTTTGGAATCTTTCGGCCTGAGACTTTTAATAATACGAAACACGGTATATGAAGTCATAATTAGAGATGATGAATGGCCTATTCTGGGACGGGACAAGACAAAACCTGAGAAAAGAATGCTGGGACGGGACACGGGACAGGATAGCCAAAAATTTACTCCGGGACTGGAATCCGATACCAAGTGAAATCCCGGGACGGGACAATAATTTTCCCGGTCGGGATGGAAAAGGGAAATTTGACAGCAAGAAGAAACAAGGACGAAAAAGATGCAAAATTTTTTGTCCCAATTTTACGTCAAGGACAGAATCTAGATGTTTTCCGAGTATATACTTGAGTGTATTCTCGACTGACAACCCTAGTATTCACTCAAATTTTGGCGGGAGTTTCAAATAATGAAAAAAACACACCGAATTTCACTAAAACTTTCGAGTTTTTTAAGACGGGACAGATTTTCAAAAGTCGGGACGGAACAATTAATTTGGGAAGTGAAAAATTACTCCGGACCGTGACACCGGGACAGCTGGAAAAAAATTCGGGAAAAGTTCCGGGACGGTAATTATTTATAAAGACCTTCGGGACGGGAGTCTTCGGGACTTCGAGACGGGACGGGAGTCCCGTCTCGAAGTCAGCAGGGTGCCCAGCAAGGTTTGGACTTGAGAAAACTATCTTATATTAGATGTCGGAGCAGTTTAATCTGACCCCCACCACTCAGGTAAACCTGGCCCCCACCAGTAGATCAGCTTGGGGGACCGAGGCGAAATTTTTTAAATTATTTTTTTATTTGTTTTGAGATTTAAAATTTTAAAAAATTTTAAAAAATTGCTTTGGTCCCGCAAGCTGAATTGACTGGTGGAGGTCAGGTTTACTTGAGTGGTGGGAGTCAGGTTAAATTTAGCCTAGATGTCTTCTTATTTTATTTACCTTAGAATGCCGGTGAGATGATTGCTGAAGCTACTTTGGCTCTGGAGTACGGTGCATCTTGCGAAGATATTGCTCGAGTCTGTCATCCTCATCCGGTAAGTTAATTTTTCAAATTCACACTAGAAGTGTGATTTTCTTATTTTAGACTCTTTCGAAGCCTTCCGCGAGGCAAATCTGGCAGCCTACTGTGGAAACCAATCAACAGTATCTGAAGCGGAAAACTTATTATATTAGTCAATAAATAGTCCTCATTTACCGTTCCATATGTAGGCTAATTCTAATTCCCTTATCATGTGGAATATAGTTCTGTATCTGTTTTAAGGATAAATATTTGTCCCTCAGAAGTTAAATTTTATAGTTTTCCCTGTTAAAAGCTTTTTGTTTTGAAGTCATAGTGAAATAAATGATTTTGTATGATCATCAACATAAGATCTTTTAAAGGGAGAGGAAACTTTATATACGCATCGTCTAGGGTCTAAGGTCCCAATTTTCCTGCGCGCGCACTTTACCGTATATATTCTAAAAAGGCCACCTACTAGTAAGGCCCACTTCCCAACAGGTGTTGAGAGATAAGGCCCCACCTAAAAAAGTCTAAAAAGAATATTCTAATAAGGCACACCTCCAAAGAGGGTTGAAAAATAAGGCCGCATGGGTCCTTATTAGGCCGTGGTGACAAGTGGGCCTTAACATTTGAGGAAAATTTCTTAAGAATTAATCTTTTCAAAAGCCGAGAATTAAGGACTGACATTTGTGGCCCGATAAATAAAGACGGACTACTAAGGATGCAACATATGAGGAATGACAAATGAGAACCGACGTTTGCAGATCGACATTTACGGTCCGACATATGAAGATCGACTTTTGAGAGTCGAAATTTGCAGATCTAACATTCGGAACCCGAAAAATATGAATCGAAATTTAAGGACGTGACTTTTAAACTCGGCATTTCGAGGATTGATTTTTTAAGACCGACTTTTAAGGACAAGATATTAGTGGCTTATTTTTCGTTCATTGACATTTCTGGTCCGATTTTTTAAGGACGCGACATTTGAGGCCCGAAATTTCAGGACGCGACATTTAAGGCTCGACATTCAAGCACGCGACATCAGAGGACGCGACATTTATGGACGCGACATTTAAGGACGCGACCTTTAAGGATGCGACATTTAAGGCCGACACTCAAAAATGCCACATTTAACACGCCCGGCATTTGTGGACCGGTGTTTTCTAACTCAGATGGTGCAGGTTCTTCCCGCTTCAATCATTGACGAAGTGGGTAAAAAAGGCTCTGGAAGGTAACAAGTTGTGGATGGTCGAAATCCAGTTGGATACCTGCAGGTTTTCAAGTAAAGCTGCGGATTTGCCTATCAACGATTAAACGATTACGATTATTTTGGCCGCAAGGCCAAGCGATTACGATTATTTTCGAAAGTCGCCAACGATTAATCGTAACGATTATGCGATTTTTACCTAGCACAAAATATCAACAAAATTTCGGCGCTACCGGAGTATACCCCTCCCAAATGAAATTTTTTTAAAAGTGTTTCCAAACACCCTATATCGACCTAAAATTGCCTCAGAAGCTCGAAAAAAACATTATTTTCGTGTTCTAGTCAATAAAAAATTGAGTTTTGGACCACCCAAATATACCTATTTTGACCATTTTTGAAGAAATTTAGGGCCATATAGAGATGGCAAAGGACCAAAAAAGGGCCAATTTAGGGTGAAAAGGAAGATGTTGAACATAGTTTTGTTGACTGGGGCCTACGCATAAATAAACTCTGGTATGCATACATTTTTTATGCATCTAGAGTCCCTTTCTAGTGATTTGCGTCTAAGGTATGTGGGTGTGCGCATCTCAACCCCAAGCAACCAAGCCCCTGCGCACCCTCGGGGCGCAGGGGGCTTGGTTGGTTAGAGATGCGCGCACTCACTTACCTTAGACATAATTCGGAGAAGACTCTTGAACAAAAATGCATTTAGAGACTATTTTGCCCAGCTCCAGTGACCAAAACATGCCAGAACAGGCAAATGGTAGAAATTTCAAAATGCCCAAAACTCAGTTTTTTATTAACCCGAACTCAAAAATAATGTTTTTTGAACTCCCGAGGCAATTTAGGTCGATATAGGATGTTTAAAAACACTTTAAAAAAATTTCATTTAGGGGGGGGTATACTCGGTAGGGTCAAAATTTCTAACAAACACATATATGTTAGTTATTTAGCACACATACATACATTTTGCAGACATAATGACTTATACTTGAAATTTATAAATGAAATATTTTTTTCAAAAAAATCAGCATCTCTGCATTCTCCGCGCTCAGACTCGAACGCCGGTAGTCGAACATCACAGGCCACCGAGAAAGCTGCTCACATGGCTGGCTAGTAGCTGGTGCTGAGAGAAATCTATGCGCTAACTTGGCCAACATCGGATACACCTTTAAATTTACTATGACTAACAATTTACTATAAAGTCTACGAGGAACCTGAAGTATGTTATGCTGTTTCAATCAGATAGTTTTCTGCTCTTCCTTGAGACGATCTTTGGCGAGAATTGAATGGCTGAAATGGCCAACGAGTTTGCGACACGATTCCAACATTGGTTTGATTTAGGCATTCTTCAGTAAAGAGTGATTGACGACCAGATTTATCTTGTGCGCTCCACAATCGGCATGCAGATACCCCCTTCTTCGTAAGCCTTGAACAGAAGAATGATGGGAAGCTTTTAAAAAGTAACAATGATTTACTTTCTTCATGTTACTTCCCTCATCTCTCAGAAAGACATGGCGCTTATCTTCTTCGATTCCCTATTCGTTGAGCATTTTGTCGATCTTTTGGCTTTGTCGCGTCTGAAGACCCGAATGGTGCCAAAGAATCGCCGTTTCTGCAGTAATTTAAGTAAAATAAAGTAACTTTAGTATCTTTAAGTGTAATTTAGTGTAGTTTTCACCCTTTTTTACTTCTTTGTACCCTTTTTCGACTCTTTTTAGCCCTAATTCTCTATTTTTTAATTATCACGCACCTTTAGCCTTTTCTGCAAAATTTAGCTTATACCCTGTATTGTTTTGCAGCCATCTAATGGCTTGATATTCTCATGTCCTCTTTCTGCACATTCCTGGCTGTGCATATCCGCCGCCAGCTTCTTCCCTTCTTTTTTCTCGACTATGTAGTCTTGAGCCCCTGCCTCCCTTCTTTTTTCTGATCGTATATGTATTGCCTGATCAGCTCCTTTCTTTTTTCCGATCAGTATATGTATTGGATCAATTGATCTGCCCTTTCTGTAGGCCTTGGGCAAGCCGATCACTATTCCAATCACTTCGGTATTCTCCCCCATTTCACCATCTATTCTGCTCTCGACTATTCTATTAGCTATTTGCTTGTACTAGCTAGAAATAAAGTTAATTCGTGTAGATTTCAACAGCAAAACACACACTGAACTCTAATTCAATCCCCCTCTAATTCTACCCCACCACCAGGACTCGATTTTGTGGACCAGCCCAAACTTCACAGCTGACTGTTTCAAAGTTGTGGCTCCCTGGGAAATGACAGACACATAGAACGAATTTCTGGCGCTTGCACATTGAATCGATGCCATGGACTGTGAGACTAAAAAGCTCATTCAATGAATCAATTAATCGGTTTCAAAGTATTATGATGCATACCTTATGAAACTTTGTGGGACCTGACCAAATATCCGATGTGAATGAGAGAGCGGGGCAATCTTTGAGACGTAACATTATTTCCTTTTTGAAAGCATTGTAGATTCGCGGCATCGCCCATTCTGTGTAGTGCTCCCTTCCTAAATTATCGTTATTTCACTTCACAGAGAACAAAAAATACAAACCTTTGAAGTTAGCCTGGTATTCCGCAGATAAAAGGGTTCTGAATGGTCTGGCTTCAACAACAGCAACGGTTGGTTGGTGCAAGCGATGAATTGGATGACCTTCTTGTCGAGAGCTGATAAATCCCTGTAAAACCACTAGTGATAAAAGAAAGCCGCATTCCAATACGTTATAATTAACTGTTCCTCTGATGACGAATTGTTTCATCGACTGCTTCATTGCTTCCTTCTTTTCATCTTCAATCTTCTCCATTTCCTCATACTGTTTTTGATAATTCGGATGCTTGGCTAGATTCTGCTTCAGATTGGTAACTTTCTCATGCGGTGTCTTGATTTGCTTCTGGCCGGCATTGCAGTCGGCTTCTGTCGGCAAATTTCTTGTGAAGAGAAATTTGTCCGCATCGAACAATCGATCGTCCGCAGCTCTATTTTCAAGTAATGCTTCATGATTGTTATACTATACACACTCAAAATATACGAAAATCACCGCCAGGAGTTCATCTATATTATTTTTGCACATTTCGCTACGATTTTATGATAAAATATTGCTACTTTAGAGTATAAATAACCGTGAGATTCTGCGTATTATTATTGTGTGAAAGACTTAGCTCGGTATGATCTAAGTATAAAATTATATCTTGTTAAAAATTAGAGCAGGCAGTCTTTGGTACTACTCAAAAGCTGAACTTATGAACTTAGTTGACATTCAATTGTCCTGAACCACCTTCAATAATCCGGATCTACCTCTAATAGTATCGAACTCGATCACTTGATATTACAAATTATCCACTTGGAGCGGGGTTCGGCACCCCAGGCGTAGAATTAGAGCTGTAACGAGGATCAGGATATTTATCGTAATTTTTTCAACAAAATAAGTGTCGCGAGTTGATTGTCGCGAGTCGAAAATGCAGCGAGTTGATATTTACTCCAGGTATAACCATTCACACCTGCAAAAAATGTTCGTTTTGGTTTCCTGCTCTGCGCGGTTGGATAGACTAGTGAGGCTAGCGTAAAAAGCTTTATTGCTGATTGATGCAGAGAGTAGCTAGCATTTATATTAGCCTAACAGATTATCCACTAGTCAAGATTCTTTCTGTTTCGGACCAGTCAGATTGGGTGAGCAGCAATAAAGTCAAGGAATTGATCATGATTGTATAGGCCGCCTTTTCTTTGTTGTTGTGTAGATGTAGATGCTATTTCTTTGGTAGACCAGTGGTACTGGACATTAAACTAAATAAGAATCGATCGGTTCTAACTAATTCTTCTAACTAACAACTGCTTATAAGACTATATGAATTTCAATTATTTTAGTTTAATTAATTAAGTTCAGAATTGGATTTTTAGTAAGAAAAAACACCCATGTTTAAAAACTCTGAATCACCTTTCTAGTCATTCCGTTTTTTTCAGAAATTTCACTTACCGGTGACTTATTGCGCAATTTGTTTAGTCCAATTTTTCTAGTGGCTCAAATTGTATTGCCCCGTTAAATTATTCATTTGCCGTAAAATTAATTTTTTACCCCGTCAAATTCGAATTGTGAGCAAAAATATATATTTATCCCGTAAAATTTGAATTTTTAGTGAAATACTGCAATAATTTTGAGGGAATCCGAATTTTATAGTCAAAGAAGGACTTGGATCATTCAGAGTTCCACTCCGCAGCGGCAAGAAGCCCCTGAAAGTTGGTTTTGGGGTTCACTAAAAGAGGAGGCGGTTAAGCTTCTCGTGAAAAAGCGATCGGGCGGATCCGAATTCCAGTCCGATGGGCTTAATCGCTCAAAATTCCACCTGAACCACTCAAAACCCGGAATTCTGAGCGATTAAGCCCACCGGACTGGAATTCTGATCCGCCTAATCGCTTTTTCGCAAATTTTCACAATTCACCCCCCCCCATCGTCAGTAAACTTCCCAAAAAACCAACTTTCAGGAGCTTCTTGACGTTTCGGGGTGGAATTCTGGGCGATATAAGACATTGTTTGACTATAAAATTCGAATTCCCGCAAAATTTATTGCAGTACCGTGTTTCTTCTAATTGCTGCACCGGCACGGCAATTAGAAGCATGCAATTTTTTCAAACTTGAAGTGGCTCAAAACTCGTTTTTGAGCTGTGTAAAAAGTGCCTGTCAGATTTTTGAAATCCCTCGCAGGCACTTTTTAAACAGCTGAAACAGTAAATAAAACATAAATTTTAGACCACTTGAAGTTAGGGGGTGGCAATTACAGGAAATACGGTATTTCACTAAAAATTCCAATTTGACGGGGTAAATAAATAATTTGATGGTAGAAAGTACTTACAGCTTTTTTCTAATTAGGTCCAAATAGTTACTTATTATTTCTGTCGACCCTAGCAGCGAATAATACCCCCCATCCATGAATTTTTCCTTTTAAAACTTAAGTAAAGAGTGCCAAATATATGTCCCAGACCCTATACAAAGTGTGCAGACTGTTTATTAGTGATAACTTCCGCAAGCTGACCTACCCCAGAGCCTAAAGGCAAAGCCTAAACTTTAACTTTCATATTGTGTATCGCGGGGCAGAGCAAATATTTTTCAAAGCTGTTTATTGGGTTTTACAAATTCCCATGTGCCCTACCGATTTCGCTTTTAAAATGTTGGATTTCGACCCAATTTTTTTTGTACTTTTGGGTAGAGATGGCGAATGGGGGGCGGGCGGGATAACGGGACGGGATTTTCGGCCAAAATAAAAACGGGAACGGGATTTTGAGTTAAAAAAACGGGATCCCGGCGGGATCCCGCCCGAAAAACGGGATTTTTCTTTTATCGTTAATTTCACAGTAAAAGTGGCGGCGCTTCAAAAGGATGTTTTTTATTGAAATTTTCTCACATACATCGATGCAAAATAATTTCAATAACAATAATTCAACTGCGTTAAGACTCTCTTCAAAAAGATTAAAACTTCTGCCTCGCTGATTTTAAGATTACTCCGGTTCTACTGGAGTTGCCGGTGCCGAAGACATTTTGGTTCCCCTGTCGTTTTTTTTTTTAAAACAGCTTGGTCACCCCTGTTGCTAAAAAATAATAAAATATTCTTCTATTTTGAAATTTTTGTTTTCTCGAAATGGTTTGTTTTCCAGAAAGTTTCAAAACTCTGGTTGGATTATATTTTAGGGGAGGGGGAGGTGCGGTCATAGGGGTAATTACTCCCCTTGACCGAAAAAATAGGCAAAATTAGGCAAATTACCCCCCCCCTCTCCCTCGATAAAGTTGAAGTTGCGGCACTGCATAGAAAGAAAAAAGTTATGGTTATTTAACGCTAAAATTGTGGTGAATTTTGAGTAGCGGTTTCAAAAATGTCCAATTAGGTGCCATCCTACCCTTCCGACATACTATTTTTTGGCTGGGTCAGACCTTCGCAAGCTACCCAATTGTCTGATTCAATTTTGGTGTGATAACTTTTCTATCTGATTCTGACTGAAAAAATTGCCATCACATTTTGAGCAGTAAACAAAACGTGTAGAGGTTGACGCGATGTTGAACTAAGTACTTATCAATTTGGGTGATTTCCTTTACTTTGATGGTCATTCGCATTCAATTGCCAAATTCAAGCCATTTGCTAACAGTAAAACAGTGCTGCAAATGGTTGCAATCCATTGCTCAATGATTTTTAGCCTAGAAGCCAGTGAACTTGCTTAAAAGTAGAGTGAAAAAATAAAGGAAGTCACAAACATAGCAAACAAGGAATAATCGAATTCACGAAAGTTCTGCAAAAATGAGAATTCACAAAAAAATTCTCTCAAAATTGCTTTTTTTTAGGACAAAATTTTCCTGAAAATGACTAGCGGGATTAGGCAAAAAACGGGAACGGGACCGGGATTTTCGAAAAAAAAACGGGCGGGATAACGGGACGGGATTTCGGGCCAAAATCGGGCGGGCGGGACGGGATCCCGTACGGGATCTCGTCCCGTCGCCATCTCTACTTTTGGGGGCGTTCAAATCTAGAAGACCGTGGTCTTCTAGTAGAAGTTTTACGATTAGCTAATTTCAATTTTATGTTGGAAAATGGCAAGTTCGCGATTGAAAGCAAAAATCATGAGTCGACTGTATGTCGTCTAATTTTTAAAATGTGTGACCATATAGTTTTAGCCGGCCAACAATGCTCTTTTGCCCTGGCGGGTGAGCCAACAGAGCGAAGTAATGCAAGTATTATGAGCTGTCCTGAGGCTCAAGCGGAATCTTCCGACCTACCATACTCCAAGTGCAAATGTTGCTGTTCAACAATTCACATAAAAGTAATTTTAAAAAAATCCTTCACGTAATTTAAAAATGTAGTTTTCAGCTGGGCACCTTCTTAGTATCTTTTATTTCTGCCTTCTTTATTGTTTCTATTTTATAATCAAAATTGCTGGCTATTCCGAAACTGCGTATGTTTTTTGAAAATTTGTAATTAGGAATGAGATAAACATAGTAAATGACCTGTGATTAACCTGAATTCTATGTCATATACCATAAAATGAGGGCGAGGTTAATTCTACTACGTGTTATCCGTACTGCGTGTGACCTAAAATCTACGTCTTAACTCAAATCTGCGTCTTATCCGTACAACGAGAACTAAAATTTTTGTTTTAAAATGTTTGTTTTTCAATAGAAATTTACACTTACATAAAGATGAGAATCTAAATGCGAAACTAAAATAATTCTCAAAAATCATCGACAAAATCGGAATGGACAATACTTTTTTTGAGGCGAATTTTCATTTTGCCTGTTTCTCTCAAAAATTTCATATTTTTTCGAGGTTTTAATACCATCAAGTAGCTCTGTGAATCTACTTTCCGATAAATGGCTCTCCACATATTCATCAACCGCATATTCTTCAACCATACAAATTCGTCAACCACAAATTCATCAAGCGGTAAATTCGTCAACCGGTAAATTCGTCCACTGGTAAATTTGTCAGCAGGTAAATTCGTCGGCCAATGGAATCCGTCTTTGTTCAGGTTTAACATAAATTATGGCTGGCGTACATGGTTGTTTTTTTACCGTTTTCAGTAGGGTAGTTCACGACCGGTTAATGCATAGTTTCGGTTAACCGGGTCCTGCTCAAAAATTTTGACAGAATTTCAACAAGCTTTTAGTACCATTAGATGCGCAAGGAATTTTGAGTACCCATTTAAAAGATCATCGAAAACTAAAGAAAATTATAATCCACCTAAAAATTGAAAAAACAGCCGAAAAAGACTAAAAAACGACCCGGTTAACCGGGTGCAAATTTATGGTCTTTTTCGGCTGTTTTTTCAATTTTTAGGTGGATTATAATTTTCTTTAGTTTTCGATGATCTTTTAAATGGGGTACTCAAAATTTCTTGCGCATCTAATGGTACTAAAAGCTTGTTAAAATTCTGTCAAAATTTTTGAGCAGGACCCGGTTAACCGAAGCTATGCATTAACCGGTCGTGAACTACCCTAGTTTTCAGTAAAGAGCTCCGCCAAAAATGTTAATAGACACTAGACTGGGCTGAATAGCAGTATTTTGTACACATGAGAATACACCGGTTGACGAATTTACCGTTTGATGAATTTGTGGTTTACGAATTTGCGGTTGATGAATATGTGGAGAGCCCGATAAACTATTATTTATTGCATTATCTCACAAAAATATGAAACAATAAGGTCAAAGTGTGAACCAAATTATTGTTCTGACTTCCTTCATACTTTGACCTTATTGTTTTACATTTTTATGAAATAATGCAATACACAATAAAAGAACTTCTTAGCTACATTTCAAGCCATTGAACGATTCAGCGCTTTCTTTAAGACGAGTATCAATTTTAATCCTTAAAATCATATTCCAAAGTTACAAAATAAGTATCAAATTTTACTAGATGCCGAACCACCTACACGAGAATGGTTAAAGATACATTATGTTCGTAGCACATGAGTACGACCAGTAGTATCTGCTACCTAAATAAAGGCAAATCAAAAAAAGTTTATAAAAGGCACCTGTAATGCGCCCATCCACCTTGTAGATAACATTTGGGATGCCAAAATAAGTAAAAATGCTATTGATAAGTACATCTGAAAGCCATGCATAAGACGGCTTTTGTCGGTCCCCAGAGTTTACCTGTGTAGGGAATATATAGGGGTATATAGAGAGTTAACTGTTGGTTTCTTACAATATCACGGTCGAAAAATCCATAATAGTTTCAGCCAAAAAATATCTAAAAAAATGCTTACGTGAATTTTTTGCTCCAAATTGAGGATCACGTAAAAACATTTTCAGATGGGATTGGGAATTACTGTTTCTGATCGTTGACAGTATAGCTGTGGTCTCATTGATGTACGGTGTATATACAGGTACTTTTGCAATTCAGCCTTAGATGACCAATTACTGCGCCAGACAATATCTTTATACAAAATTACAGAGCGGGCAGCCTTTCTACAACCATTTGTTGTGCTAAGCATAGTAACCACTTCTTTTCTGATCCTGCTGGCTGCTTATTTGGCTTCAGCACTGGTCAATTCTAACTCATTTGCCGGGCAGGATTTTGAAATGGAGCTGCACAAACGTCTCTCAAACGCAGCCCACAAAATGTCACTGGAATTTAAATATAGTAAGTTAAATAAATTAGTTGCATGCATTTTTTAAATTCCATCAAGATCCCTCAGGAGATTCAGTATCAAACAACTTTTTCGGCACCGCAATAGGCACTAACTGGAATTCCGCATTTCTCTAATAGAAGTCTGGGCTGGATACCTTCTTTTGATTTAAAACACACAATCTATAAAAAATGAGCAACCACTCAAGCAAATGTATATTGTAGCCTAAACTCTGGAAAGCTCAAAACGGCTTTTGAAATGATTTTTTTTCCGTGGCACAAGTCATCTTTTTCATGGCATTTTTCAGTTTTTTGTGGCAGAATTTTTTACGTGACATATTTCACATTTTTAGTAAACCAATTCAATTTATGCCTGCAAAAAATCGAAAATCAATAAAATTCAGAAAAGCGGGAATAAAAAAATTCTCACACGAGGGGAAACGTCCGCATGCCGAAAATTACATTAACTAGAATTAGCTCAACTCAAATATTATTTTTCAAATTGTCTAAAAACAACAAAGAATTCAATAATGTTTCAATACTTTTGAAATTCAAAAGATTCATCACTCAAAATTTTCCTTGTATTCTGCGTCTTCCACTACTTCCACATGGGCCGAAAAGGCATAAAAAATGCTCGGATTTTTCAATTAAATCTTAAGAACTTCAGTGGTCACAATCGTAGCTGCCTTGGGCTTCATTTCCATCTGCATAGGAATTGTGGTACACTTCTGGTTTGTGTATTTGGCCGTACAGTGTGCCAAATATCTTCGGGAGATGGACAAGTTAGTAGAAAGAGTAAGTGGGTTGAAATACTTATTTCTGATCGAAATTTTTATAATATAAAATATGTTCTAGGAAGAGTGAATTAGTGATCTAATGCTGCTCCTAAATCGGTCTTTCAATGCCAAATATAATTCTGTTGCATTTTTAAGTAATTTATTTGTGTTGTTATCCCCAAATTAGTGCCCAGGTGTAAAAAACGTTTGCAATTAATAAAGAATATGATTGAGAATCGCAATGTGAATATGTTTATAGGGGTTGTGGCTAAATGGAAAAAGTTCAAACAACAAACTGGTGACGCTATTATCTTTATGCACTTTTGTTACTTATGGGGTTGACCTTTCTGGGAAATGATCCAAAATCACGTCCTAAGCTTATTTTCTGCTTAAAATAATAAAAAAATATTTCTAAACATTTTCTGAACCAAAAGTATGATATTTTTTGAAATTTTTATTTTCTACTTAAAAAAGTAGATGGTTTATTTAAGGAAAAAGGAGCATACCAGCGCGTTACACGGTCTATTTCAAATTTGCAAAAGGCGGGGACCAGCCATATTCAAACGAGAATTATTTTTAAATGCAAATTTGTTATTCTGTGAAGAACAATAAGTTCTCGTTTGAATATACCTGGTCCCCGCCTTTTGCGAATTTGAAATTGACCGTGTAACGCGCTGGTATGCTCCTTTTTCCTTAAATAAACCATCTACTTTTTTAAGTAGAAAATAAAAATTTCAAAAAATATCATACTTTTGGTTCAGAAAATGTTTAGAAATATTTTTTTATGGTATGCCGCTTTAAGGTCATTTTCAATGATTTATCTGCTTTTTCAGGGTTGGACTTAGACAAGGGTAAGCCAGCGTATCTTAGGACGGACTCGAATCGCCCGTTCCTTGCCCGTCCTTACGTACGCTGGCCTACCCTGCGCATAAGGCTTCGCCTAAGTAAGAAGAAAAAATATAAGAAGAAAAAAACGCCTAAGAAAAAAGATACAATTTGGGTTTAAAATATAATTTTCACATATGACATCCAAATGAGATCAGGCCCAAGCGAGTGGATCCTACAGGAGTGTCAACGAAAAATTCGTGCTTCTTATGAGATTGGAACTCTCTGATAAAAGTGATGTCCATCACAAGGATTTGAACCTCGCAGATGAATTTACCGTTTACCCGTTTTTTATAAGTAGCACTCATTAGCATGAAAGCGCTTTTCATTATACTTCATTAATGTACCGTTCGAATTTGGGTAAAAAATGATGACAAACACTCTAAAAAAGACTGACTTTGGAAATTTCCAATAAGGCATTTTGAACAAGACTGTTCGCAAAATCGGCTGTGCAGTCAATAGCGCTAAGATGCTGGCTTTAAACGATTATAAATTTGAGGGCTAGAATATATTGAAGACCAGCAACACCACGAAAAAGGGTTCTATATGTATAACGCTTGCCCCCGAAAAAAGCATGCCCTGGTCCCTCTATTGTTATTTTTTTGACGTTTTTTAAACGTTGTCTTGCTTCTCCCTGTTGTTTTATCAGAATTTTCCATTTGTTTTCACTTACTTCACACTGTAGACACAGTTAATCTCTAATGGAAACCAACTGTGAATCATAAAATAGAAGACAAGAAAAAACCAAAAAAGATGAAATGAATTAAGATAATACCGTATTCACTCTATTAACTCCCCATGGGGACTTATTTTTCAATCCCTAAAAAATCTTGAAATTGTCAATCGAAAATGGCCCTAACTCTGAAATCCTAGTCAAAAACCGAGGGATGGGGAGTTATTAGAGGGTGGGAGTTAATAGAGTGAATACGGTAAGCACAATTAATAATTAATTCATGATATTTCTTTCGTGGCATGCTGTGTTCCCGGTATTACTGGTAAATTTTTTTAGTTACATTTTTCAGCTTTACACCAGACAATAAGGCGCTCTTCGGATTCCCTACTAAAGAAATAATGTCGAAGTACATGTAAAGCTGAGGCCAAACATATAATTTTTTTACTCGACTATAAATGCTACCCTAACTCTATTTTAATTACGAGCCTAAAAGGGGATGGTACCCGCGAATTAAAACTTTTTTCTTAATCATTGAACTTCTGCAGGACTTTTCAGCTTTGTTTCTAACAAAACAAGGCCTTTAATTTAATTTTAGGTATGGTTTTGTTAGAAACCAAGTTTAAAATTGGTAAAGAAGTTCAATAATTAGGAAAAAATTTTGAATTAGCATATACTTAGGGTTGTCGACTTTCGACTTTTAAATCGAAAGTCGAAAGGTCGAAATTTTTTTAAGGTCGATTTTTGGCCTCGGAGCGAAAATCTGATTTTACAACATATACTCAGAATTAAAAGTTGGGTATACATTGTATAATCAGATTTACACTCCGGTAAAAAAAATCTGCCTTAAAAAAATTTCGACCTTTCGACTTTCGACTTAAAAGTCGAAAGTCGACAACCCTACATATATTATTAGGAAAAAATTTTGAATTAGCATTAGTGGGCATAACCCTTTAAACGATTTTTTGTAACTCATAAAATTAATATTTGCATTGATAGGCTTTGGATGTGTATTTGGCGAAATATAAACGAATTGATTGACACATTTTCAACAAAAAAATCAAGCAACTTATAAATAATTGAAAGAATGTCGAAGCAATCAAATAAAAAGACGTAGACGCTGATAAATGAAAAGAAAAATTGTCGTCGACAATCTTTTTACAATTATAATAACTTTTCTGAGAGAATGATGAACCGACTTACCAAGTTTTTTTTAATTCTGTGATATCCATCGTGCTCTACTACTCTTTTTAAGCAACTTTTAGGTTGTCCTCCGACTTCCACGGGACACGGGACAAAGTGTGTACCACGACTTTTGCCTCGTGAGTCAGTTCCGCGGGACATAGTCACAACACAAAAGTCGCGGTACAGAGATATGAGTCATTTTCTGGCATTGTCCCGCGGGACACCGACCTACGAGACAAAGTAGAAAAAATGGACAAATGCCTTATAGAGACAAAAGGGCTTAAAACACCGTCTGAGCTACATTTTTCGATAAAAGAAAAATTTTTACGCTATTTCTTTCATGAAAATCTGAACTTCTCAAAAAGGTTTTCTTTCGGCTGGTAAGTCTTTTTGGGTATTTTTGGCTGAATTTTGACCGTGAAGATTGCGAAGTGATAGATTTTCAATGTGTGTTGTTAATTCCGTCGACTTTCTTCAAAAAGAAACTGTTTTATGTAACTGTTTTATTATAACTGTTTTATAAAATTCAGAGTCGAGTAACTTTTGAGTAACACGTGTTGAAGTTGTCCGTAGGTGCGCAACTCAATCACAATCCTCCAAGCCTTTTTAGGGCTTGAAGCATTAGCTTATCGGCCACATATTCCTTGGTAAAAAATGCATATAGACACTTTTTTGCTCAGCTCCGGCGAAAAATCTAATAAATTCCATATATGAAACTATTGGGTGACTGAGGTTGATTTAAAGTGGTTGAACAGGGGGATAAGTGAGTTCGAGGAAATGAGTAGAAACCATTTACCATGTTTGGAGGATTTTTGCCAAAACCACCCTCAACCTCGGATAATTGTTGTATCCTTGGGAATATCTAGAGAGAAACGAGAGCGACACGACTTCTTAATAGCTTTATTCTGACACAAACTGATCCTGAACACAGACGTTCATACCTTATATACTAACACAGTAACATATTACGAGACAACAAGTGCGAGACAACAAGTGATTCAGTCGCACGATACAACAATAATAAATTTTCTTTTTCCTTACACAAACCATTTCATATCACCCTTAACACCTCAAGCCACCTAAAATCACTATAGGCTTCCGAAGTAACCCTAAACCACCTTAAACTTCATTAAACACATGTTTTGTGGCGACCAAAAATTCGGTTTGTCACACTTCAGACTCAAGAGCTGAGATGGATAATCATATTCCATGTAGACGAGTACCTCAATTTTTTAAAATAATTCAGAGAGGTTAGGAAATCATTTAGGGCGGTTCAGGGTGCTTTGAGCTAGTTTCGGGTTCTTCATAGTAGTCTGGGTTAGTTTCGGCTGGTTTGAGGTGTGCTGAGTTGGTTTATAAGGGTTTTTGGGTGGGTTGAAGTATTTAGGGTGGTTTCTGGTAGTTTAAAAGCATTTGGAGTAGTTGGTAATGAATTGTAAAAGACAAAAAGAATCAGATGAAGATTGTAAAGGCGCATTCACAGTGAGAAGGCTGTTTGCGGATGCTAAACCAGACTTTACACTCGGAAATGGCCATAACTTTTTTTTAAATTTTTCAAAAATTATTCTTTTGGTGCCATCTTGTAGCTAAGATTCATGGCTACAAGATTACCGTATTTCCTCTAATAAGCGCCCCGGGGCGCTAATATTTCAAACCTCTAAAAATTTTGAAATTGTCAATCAGAAATGGCCTTAACTCCAAAATTTTAGTCAAAAAATAGGGGGGGGGCGCTTATTGGAGCGGGGGCGCTTATAAGAGGAAATACGGTAGCTATTGATAAAATAGATATTGTTAAAAAAATTGAGTTAAAAAAGAAAGACTCCGCCCAAGCATCCGCACTCGAATTCGAGTTAGGATTCTTGGGCGGAGTCTTGAAATCTTATCTGAGTTTTTAAAGCAACATCCACTCAGTCAATAGCTTATTTGGTAGTCCTAAACCTCAACTATATGATGTCAGAAGCTATATAAGCAGCTGAAAAATAAAAAACTGCACCAACTGAATAATTTTGGGAGAACAGTAAAAAAGGAGGATTCTGTTTCGCGGATTCTTAGTGAGTAGTCTGTTTTAGCATCCGCAAACAGCTTCCTCATTGTGGATGGGCCTTGAAGCTAGAAAAAAACTAGAAGAATATTGTCCTGCAACCCGTTGTCCCGCGGGACAAAATTGGGTGTCCCGCGGCTTTATTTATTTATTATGTCCCGCGTTTTTAAACAGTCTTCTGTAAACGTTTAAAGTCATTAATCCGCCTTGAATTGCGCTTTCTTTCGAAGAGTTAAACTGCTAATATTTCTCATAAAAAATCTAGAAACACTTGCTTTTTCGAAAAAATGGTGTTTTCCGAAATGCATGTGTTGGTGAAAAATGCCGATTTCTCAATTTTCTAAAACATCTGGACCTGATTTTTATTGCAAATTCTGATTCAGGATGAAAAACTGAACAAATTGATTCATTAAAAACAGTATAAACCGTATATACGGCATGTAGTTTGGTTGGAAAGCCAGTGGCAACTGAAGGGGAATTAAATCTGTATTAAATAAAAAAAATCATCTCAAGACAAATTTGGAGGTTCAATTTACCAGGTTCGATTTTTAAAGGTTCAATTTACCTAGAGCCGTAGCGATCGGGATTTGGTGTGTTATGGCTCATTTATAAACGTTGTCGTTGGAATATTTTTTTATAAAACCCTTTTTTTTCGCCAACGACGACGACAACGACGACCTATTTATAAAAAATCCAACGACAACGACGACGCCAAGGACAAAGAAATTTTTCATTCAAATTGGACAAATTTCGCATGCTCAGACGAGAATTCAAAGGAAAACATGTGGAGAATATAGTTAATCCTTAAAGGGGGGGGGACTTTTTATACGCATCGCCTTTTGTCGAAAGTTCTAGTCCCTCTAGGAGTGTTTTAATTTACTTTTTTCAGTAAGTTTTTTGACTATTAGGTCCAAAAGTCATCGAGCAATCGATCGCAACCATTCCAGCACTGCTTTGCTGTCATCAACTGCCTCAATTTTGCGTTTTCTGGCGAATGACCATCGAAATTAGAGGATACCAGCCAAAATGATGCGTACTAGGAACTGAGATTTTTTGCGATTTCAATTTACATTATTTTATACAACCGTATGCTGAAAATGACGGCAAGAAGCAGGGCTAAATTTTGAGTGTAAGGCTGCAAATGAGTATGTAAATTAAAATTGGGGAAAAACGTAAGTTCCAGAATACTACCGAAAAGTACTGGTATAGTCTATTGAGGATTTCATCGAATTGGATTTTCCATATTTTTGCCCTAACTTTATACCAACTTTTCATCTGTATGATAACTCAAATGAAAGCCCATAAGCTTGGCTACATTTTGACACTAAACTTGTAAATAAAAGGATAAAAAAAATAAGGTCTGCAGCCAGTGGTAGTCGAACCTGTGACCTAAGGCGATGCGTATACAAAGTTCCCCCCCCCCCCTTAAAATTCTGACTTAAAATGCAAAATTTGTCTAATTTGGAAGAAAAATTTTCGTTGTCGTTGGATTTTTCATAAATGGGTTGTCGTTGGCGTAAAAGTGCCCTTATAAAACATTTTTTCCAACGACAACGTTTATAAATGAGCCATTAGGCACTCATTATTCTTGTTCATCATCTTACTACCGTATTTCCTTTAATTTAGCTCTTATTCGTTCCAAATGCATACACATGATTACTGCCATAAAGGATGGAACTTCGGGGACACGAAATTTGAAGGTTTCTAAATATCACTGTTGTGACTTCCGAAATCTCTATTATATATTGTAGAAGAGGAAATGATTTTCGAAATTGATGAGCAGCCAGTCTTCAAAGTTCCGCTAGCTAGCGTTACTCGCTGTGATGTCAATGATACTGAGGCGGTTATTGAATTCGACTCGAATGAGGATGATGCGGTCCAGCTGTCTGAAATGCGCTTCTTTATTCCAAATGATCCAGACAAGGCCAATGAAGATGTCGACATTCATGACGTAATTCTTTCTGCTTTTTTAATTGTCTGGTAATAACCAGAACTAGTTTAGGAGTTCCGAAAAGCAGTCTTGAAGTTTGCTCAGGTGGAGAACGAATCGGACCAGTTGTGCATGTAAGTTTTTGATTTGTGACTCTATCGTCTCCATAAAGCTGATCATTATTTTTCAGGCTTCCTCAGCTCCCCATTATCACTCCTCGGTTTGTTTTGCATTTGCTGCAACTTTGCATAAAGAGCCTGATTTCAGAGGCCGATATGATTTCAAAGTTTACGCGAATCTCTTCTCGTTCCACGGAAAGACATATGACTTCAAGGTTTTAACAGTCTCTTATTCAAAATGATAACATTTCCCCTTTAGGTTCCGTTCAAAACAATTTCGAGGGCTTCCTGCTGCCGAATAAGGATACTCGCCACATGTTTTTCGTCTTCCATCTCACTCAGCCAATTCGTCAAGCTCAGAGTCGATATCAGTTTTTGGTTGGTTTCTTTATCACTAGTTTCAGAGATCATTTTAATCATTGTTATTAGGTTCTCAATTTCGACAAGAATGATCATATCGAAGTGGATATGGACTTAGCCGAGTAGGCGAATTTACTACGCATAATTTTGTTATCCACGAAAATTCTAGAGACCAGTTGAAGGAGCAATACAATGGCAAGTTGGATCACACTATGAAAGGGCCTCTCTACGAAGTCTTGGCTAAGCTGGTCCGAGTTCTCGTCGACATCAAAATTATTGTGCCGGGAAAATTCATAGGGTTCGTTTTTAGTTTCTTCGAGTTTCATAGCTGTATATTAATGTAATTTGCTCTAGAGAAAGTGGCACTGCTGCTTTGTCGTGCGCCTTCCGTCAGACTATGGGTTTCTTGTATCCGCTGGAGAAGGGTTTTGTCTATGTGCACAGGCCGACGATCTATATTCGGTACCAGGATGTACAGAGTGTATGTGTTTCGTATTCTTAATTCTTGTCATCATTTATTTGAATTCGCAGGTTCACTTTGCTCGTTCTGATATTTCCACCAGATCATTCGACTTCGAAGTTACTCAGAAATCAGGCCACTCGTTTTTGTTCAATTCAGTTGGAAAGTAGGTTCAGTGTGACCCTTATTCTTAACCCCTGTTCTTATTGCAGGGAAGAATACAACAAGCTTTTCGACTTCGTGCGAGAAAAGGGCCTGCCAATACGAAATGCCAATGCTATGAAGAAGTCCACCTACACAGAGGGTGATACTGAGGAACTGGATGCCTACAAGGAAACACTCAAACACGATGCTGCCCAAAAGGACAAGGCTGTCGATGAGATGGATTCTGATTCAGATGACGGTTAATATCTTTCCTTTCTGCACTAACAATTTTCTCATCAGGCGTTTTATCACATTTCTATATTTCAGAGGACTACGATGAAAACAAGGATAAGGGTGGCGATGAATCATCTAGTGGCAGCTCTGAAGCTGAATCGGATGGAAGTGCTTAAGAAAACTCGTTGCTCAGCATGACCTATTAATTGATTGTCCGTTGTTTGTTTGGGAAATAAATTTGATGTGTTTCGAGAAGTTTATAAATGTCTGTCTATCTGTCTAAAAAAACGCGCGGCTTTCTCATGAAATCGAGGTCGAGGAAATCGAGGAATATGAAGTTATCTCCTCAACCTGATCAGTCCCCGTGGGGGGGGGATTCTGAACTCAAGCCATCCAGTATTTCTTAAACTCATTCTCCTCCTTTTATACCGGGTTTTGGTTTTCGAACGCCACATATGTTATATACTAAAATGTAGCTGGAAATCTGCGCTACATTTTGATATATAACATATGTGGCGTTCGGAAACCAAAACCGGTATAAAAGGAGGAGAATGAATTTAAGAAATACCGGATTTTGCGGAGGGCGCTTATTAGAGGAAATACAGTATTTATGGATATGATCGACAGAAATTATTATGCGTGTCACAGAAACCATGAAACTACAATACAAAAATGATCACAGTAAAATTTTCTTTAAGACCACTTGTATTGGTAATGTCTTACCTACTAATTGGGTACTACAATCCACAAAAATCCCGACGAAAAAAGGGCTTAAAATATTGGAGATACAAGGATCTCAAAAACCACTCGCCTTTTTAGAGTGTTAATCTAAAAAGGCCACTGATTAGGTTATAAATCCAGCTGTTATAGGTTGTTTTTTGGTTTTATTTGCAAATTTAACTATTTGTTTAATAATATTATAAACACGTGTTTGCTTGGTGCTCTTGCTTGTGTTTTTTTGATTGTCTTTAATTGTCCGTTGTTTGTTTGAGAAATAAATTCCTGACAGAACTGGCTCTAAACGTTTTCTCTTGACTTGAAATAATCCTAGGGTGTGTTTTTATTCATTCATACCGTATTTACTGTATTAACACCCCACCCTCTAATAACTCCCCACCCTACGGACCTTATATCTCAGCC
This sequence comes from Ditylenchus dipsaci, assembly GCA_004194705.1. NCBI lineage: Eukaryota > Metazoa > Nematoda > Chromadorea > Rhabditida > Anguinidae > Ditylenchus > Ditylenchus dipsaci. The sequence goes on along the minus strand of SADC01000904.1, from coordinate 432,256 downwards.
TAGAGCGAACATTTCGCAAATCTGTTTTTTGCGTTTTCTTAGTTGCCCAGAATTTACCTGATTACACTTTTCAGATTTTGGTTGAGCACCCGAAAATCTCAAAATCGACCTCAAAATTTTTCGATTTTTTAGAGGTTGAAAAATAACTCCCCATGGGGACTTAATACAATAAATACGGTAACTCAAACTGAAGGAATGTTCATTACGTGGCCATTTCTTAAAAATTTGGCTCTGCAGTTTTGCAACAGTCAAAAAAAAGTACCAAACATACGTGAAAAGTTCGCAGTGCCATTTATTTTTTTTAAATAAACCTGTGGGGAGGCCATATAGTTAAATGTTTGTACGGAGTGCAGTAACTTTTTTCCACAAGCATACCAACTTGTAAGCGCGGCTTTTCAAAACGTCCGAAAAGGTCCGACTTAAATTTTAGGACGTATTCCCATGGTGCAGCAAACTACAATCGAAGGTTATTACTGTTTTCACACCAAAATTGAGAAAAGTGCTTGTTACGCTCCTTTTTTTCAGCCATAGCTGTCGATTTAAAAAAAGATCTTGGAAAAATAATAATCCTGCGCTGAGTTATAAAATTAAAAAGCGTGACATGTCGCCAATTTTGTATTTCGAGAGCATCTCTATACACCAAAAGATAGCCCAGACATTCAGCTACAAGAACAGCCAGACCAAATTTTTTAAAGATAGAATTTCAAAATCTAGAGACCATTTGAAGCAAATAAGTGGCATTTTCCCGAGTAAAAATAGGGGTTTTTGCGTTTTTTATCTAACTTTTGTATAAAACACCCTAAATTTGTATTTTTGCATACTTCCTTGGTACCAAAATGTAGCAAATTTACTCCTCTAATGAGCTCTCGGTTTATTTTTTGAATGATATGAGAGAATATTTTGGTGGCAAACTCTCTCAAGCTTAACAACCCGAATATTGTTTGAATATTTTTTTACATAAAATTTATTGCGGTCACAAATTTTCTTATGTTTTATAGACGAGTGATAGCTTCTTCGAAAGCTAAGGCGAATCTAACCCGACAACATTGACCAGTAAAACATTTAATATTTATTGACCACCGGTAGAAAACATGAACCCATAGAAAATCAAACCGATTTTAAAATTTTTGATTTGGCACGAAAATTCGAAAGTGATTATGTTTTTGAATTTTAAAGGACCATAGCCGTCTCCGACAACGAGAATTTCAAATGTTTGAATTCGCGCGGGACAGTTTTCTTCCGTCTTTCATTGTACTCTTTGAGTCATTCGAAGCAAGTCAAAAGAGTACGGTGCAAGACGAAAGAGAACTGTCCCGCGCGAATTCAAACATTTGAAATTCTCGTTGTCGGAGACGGCTATGTTCCTTTAAGCCCCTGTGGATATGACTCAAAACTATATAAAGATTGACGGGAGCCTTTATTAGAGAGGGGCCTTTAAGAGAATATACAGTAAACGCCTTGGTGATTAATAAATTCGAGTAAGTACCACCGATATTTTGCTTAAATTCCAGGTGGTTGAGAATAGGTGAAATCACCTACTTTCAAATGCTGCTTTACCCATCCGGATCCGTCCTTTTTGCAATTTTTTTCTCAGCCATCGTGATCAGCGTAAACTTCTGCATCCAAAGCACCATTTAATACGCTCGGGAACTCCAGTGCTATATGCAATATTAATATTTTTAGCAGCACTAAACCTGCAAAAAGGCAGATTTTCGATTTGTCGTAGCTGTTCATGCTCTTGTGGCTCGCAATGCTATCAAACTCAAAAATTATTCAGTTTCACAATTTTAGGGTTTATTTCTTTTTCACCGATCATTAAAATAGCCTTTGATCTACCAGGAAAAAATTATACGTCTAATTTATTTTTCTTTAAGTTAAGAATGGTGTTTTTTACAACGGGAAATATATTCCAGAGCCACACTGCTGATTTTCTAATTTTACGAATGGCGAAAATAAATAGAACGCAAAGTAGCAGGAAAGAATCAAAATTATTTTTTTGAGAGGCAATGAAGCTCTCTTTTGGCTTGCTCTTAATTTTTGCCTTTGCTACGGTATTTTTTATATTATTTTCGGTAAGAGTCCTTAACATAATCAGTTTCTAGTTAGCTTCTGCTAGTCATCACAAAAACAAGCACCAGATAGCCAAGAAAATAGATGATGACTCTGAGAATCTTGAGAAAAAAGTCGGAAAAGAAAAGTCCTCAAAAGAGAGCGGTGTATCGGAAGACAGATCGCAGAAAAATTTAGAGCTAGTGGATGATGAGCAGGAAGAAGTGGTTGCGAAGTCCAAGATTGGACTACGGCGAATAATCAAGCCACAAAGTGCGCTAGTGAAGGTAGGTCGTTTCTACAGCTGCAAAGGCGCTCGGCGACACTCGAGGGTGCAGTGGGCGCTCAGTGGGCGCTAAGGTAAATGAGTGCGCGCATCTCAACTCTAAGCCCCCATCGGCTGCTTGGAGCGGCTTTAAGGCTTGAAGCGACCAAGCCTCTTCGGGGGCTTGGTGACTTGGGGTTGAGATGCGCACACCCACATACCTTAGACACAGATCACTCTGAAGGGTGAAATCCCAGCTGGCGGCCACCCCGACTGGCGGCCATCCCAACTGGCGGCCCCCAACTGGCGGCCATCACAACTTATACCCACTAAATACAAGTGGATATGAACAATAGCTCGTGCCCCCCCCCCCCCCCGTCAGATTTTTTCAAAAACGGTGTAGGTAAAATGCTTACGAAAATTTGAAAAAGGTGTAGGTAAAATGGCCTAAAAATTTTTTGGCAATGGTCCTAGGGTTGGAATTTTGCTCGAGCAAAATCTTTTCGAGAAAATTCTCGATAAAATTCTTGAAACCGAGCAAAATCGAACAAAAACTTTTTTCTCCAGTAAAAGAGTATAGCTATTACTTGAAAGTTCAAAACACTAATTGGAGAATAATTAGTTGCTGGATTCATGTTTAGCGTAGTCAATTTGCATATTAAACTGCCTTTCAAATATTAAACTCCTCGTCAAATGCTTAATTGTGCTTAACTAATAACTATTTAAAAAACAAAATTTTGTAACATTCAAATATTTATTCTTTTGACCGGAATTTAGAATTTCACAGTGATTTTGATATTTATAGGGCAGTTTTATGAGGAAATTGACTACGCTGAACATGAATCTGGTGTCGATATTGAGAACATGACTAACAGAAAGAAAGTTTACGTCAAATGTTTTTTGAAATAAAATATATTCATACTCATTAAGTCAAATTTTAAACCTTTATTTTAGGCGCTGACGACCTTGTGGTAGCAAAATATTGTGGGGAGTCGCTCTTTTTCTAGACATAAAAAATTAAAAAATGAACGACCGAACAAAAAATGCCGGACATTCATTCAAAAAATCTATGTTAGAAAAAAGTGCTTCTAAGTATTTTTGATTTTTTTCTTTACTTTTTTAAAACATCGACAGCACATTTCACAATTCCATGCTATCCTACACGATTCTTTTGTTTTCATGAAATCACAAAATTAGGGCATTTGCTGACAGTGAATCGGCGCTGAAAATAGTCGCAATCGATTGCTCGGTGGTTTTTGGACCCAAATGTCAGTGCACTTACTAAAAAGTTGAGTAAAATAAATAGGGTGCGCACTAAGGGGAATTTGAATCTCCGACCTTAGGGGATGCGTATATAAAGTTCCCTCCCACATTAATCTGGCCGATTTTCGTTGACGGATTAGTAGAGGTTAAATTTTTTAACTTTTTCATCAGCCAACCATCAGTCTGAGAGTGACTGACCATCATAGTCATGGATTGATAAAATTTGACTGTGAATCTTCAGAAAGAAGGTCACCACAAATACAGCAAATTTCCAGTACCAAAGATTTCTTCTGGCAAACCTGGTGATCGGAATTTCGGCCCCAATCCTACCATCAAAGGCTCTCCATTCTCTCAAATGGGCTGTCCTGGTAAAATTTAAGAAAAAAACCAACCATATAAAAGTAAGCCTGCAGTTTCTATTTTATCCCTAAAGTTGCAGAATGGGAAGGAGACTGCCGAGTGCGCTACAGCAACCACTCAGAAAAAAACTGCGACAAAAAGATTCCCATCTGCACTTTTGGCTATTTTCGTAGTAAAGACGGGAAGACATGTGTCTCTGAGCAACATATTCAAGATGAGTGTGGAGTCGAGGAGGGTAGGTTACCAATCTATAACCATATTTATAGCAAGTGGACAAAATTAAACCAAAAAATCTGCAAAAAGCAAGAATTTAACTGTTATAAAAAGCTGTGAGATGTGCAAAAATTTCTGCTTCTTCACGGACAAGTCGCAGTAAATTCCTGCACAATGCCACAAATATTTCTTTTGAAAAAATGGTGCGAACTTTTGACACGACCTAATATTTTGAGGTTGTTTACGTTTACTTTTTCTAAGATAATAAAATTACATAGACCGTAAGTCTTCTAATTAGTCGACAACCAACCCACGCTTAATTCAAAAAGGTGTACGCCCAGTTGCCCCGCCCCTGTTTTCTATACTTTTTAATCATTGATGGTCAGAAAAAGATCTGCATAAAAAACTTTTATCGAACTTGGCACTTGGCGAACTTGGCAAACTTAATAAAAAGGCGGTATCTAATTGCCGCGCCAGGGCGGCAATTAGAAGCATGCAATTTTTTTCAAACTTCAAGTGGTTCAAGACTCCTGTTTTAGTTTACTGTTTGAGCTGTGTAAAAGTGCCTGTTAGATTTTTGAAATCCCTCGCAGGCACTTTTTAGACAGCTCGAACAGTAAATGTAAACAGGATTTTCAAACCACTCGAAGTTAGGGGGGGGCGGCAATTAGAGGAAATACGGTATATTGAAAAGTACTGCCTAATCTGTGAAATTAGCTGCTTTTTATTTCTAACCTGTTTAAGTTATTTACTAGTTTCCAGAGCTGAGCGCGCTGCGCGCGCACTCGTTTTTTTTCGTAGTCGCTATATTTTCGCTGTTGCTTTTTTTTCGTAGTTTTTTTTTAATTTGATTGACGCTACTGGCTTATACCCCCCCCCCCAAAAAGCTACTTTCTTATACCCCCCCCCAAAAATCGGACCTACTGTCATATACCCCCCCCCAAAAACCGACTTTTTTGGGAGTGTCTAAAAACCATTTTTATGCAATAATTTTGCCATAAAGGGACCAAAAAAGCAGTTTAAAGGGGATTATGGGCTGTATTGGGAGGGGAAGGGAATAATACAGGGGCCACTTTTTTTTAGCTGCTTTACCATGTTTTTTCAACTCGGGCCGTGGCAAAAATAGACTCTATATGCATTTTATGATCAAGTGTACTTCTCGGAATCATGTCTAAGGTAAGTGCGTGCGCGCATCTCTAACTCTCAAGCCCCCGAAGGGGGCGCAGGGGGCTTGAGAGTTAAACATGCTTTAAGGTGTGGGAAAAACCAAAAACCGAAAAAAATTTTTTCGTGTTTTTTTTGGTTTTTGCCTTGGGGGACCAAGGCAAATTTTTAAATTTTGATAAGATAAGCTATTTATGATAAGACAAAGACTTCTAACTGTCCTTTTTTTATATTTTTTATTATTTTTGTTTGCTACTCTTGTTTTTTTGATGAATGAACCAAAAATGAAATATAAACATGCTTTGATTTGCAGGGCCTACTGCATAAAAAAAGTATTATGCGTGTTATATATGCATAATTTGCTTATCGAGTGTTTGGTTTCTAGGGTGAGCTAGTGTGCGCATCTCTAACTCGTTCAAACCCGTTCAAAAAACATGTTTTTAGGTGTGGGAAAAACCAAAAACCGAAAAAAAAAATTTTTGGAAAATTTTCATTTTTTGGTCTAAAATTGGTATTTTTCGGTCTTTTTCACAGTGTTCGATTTCCGGACAAGGCAAAAATATTGTGCATATTACATGTTTTTATTCTCGGATTCATTTCTAGGGTGAGCTAGTGTGCGCATCTCTAACTCTCAAGCCCCCTACGCCCCCTCCGGGGGCGTAGGGGGCTTGGGGGCTTGGAGTTGAGATGCGCACACAAGCGCACCCTAGAAACCAAACACTCGATAAGCAAATTATGCATATATAACACGCATAATACTTTTTTTATGCAGTAGGCCCTGCAAATCAAAGCATGTTTATATTTCATTTTTGGTTCATTCATCAAAAAAACAAGAGTAGCAAACAAAAATAAAAAAAATATATAAAAAAGGACAGTTAGAAGTCTTTGTCTTATCATAAATAGCTTATCTTATCAAAATTTAAAAATTTGCCTTGGTCCCCCAAGGCAAAACCAAAAAAACACGAAAAAATTTTTTTCGGTTTTTGGTTTTTCCCACACCTTAAAGCATGTTTTTTGAACGTTTCACATTGAATTACGTCGAAAAAAATACTTAAAACGCGTTTTTGAGCAACCGCACTAAAGTATAGTTTAGCCCTTCTTTATAACCTACCCCCGATATAACGTGCCCTTCGTTATAACCTGCCCCTAAGCAACATTTGGTTGCCCCTGGAATAATTGAGGCAAACGTTACCCCGACATAATGTACCTCAAATGTAAAGTACTCTTCGTTATAACGTACCTCTTGGTCGGTCCCAAACAATAAAAGTACAATCGCCATAACGTGGGTCCGCGACAATTCGCCTCCCGGGACAACTCGCCTCCGGGCCGATTCGCCTCCGGTACAAAAAAAGTAGTAGAAGTAATTTTTGAAAAGTCACAGTCAACATACCACATTCGAACCCTTATTTTTCGACGTGAAATTGTGTGGTAAATCCTGTTGGATATGACCGAAACCGCGATTTCACCCATCCGGACCCCAAAACCCAGGGTAGGTACCTTTAGGTCAGGTGTATGTTCACGTGGATGGCCTGAAAATTTGAAAAAAATTAAATCGAAAACCAACCATGCTATCAAATGTAAATTTTGAGTTCACTGAAGCGATCCTCACAATTGCAGGTAAGTATCCCTCGTCCAGGTGTTACGGGCGTTAAGCGAATCGATCCACACCAGACTGATCCATACCAAATTGGTCCACACACAAAATGGTCCACACTTTTCAAATTTGTACATTTTGTAGTCTGAACCGACCAAACCAAGTGGTCGTCCACTTGGAGCAAATTTTTTTTTACTTTTTTGGGTTCCAAAACCTATTTTCTGGACTAACTCGGGAATGCTGAAGATGATTGATAGTGGTGAAATGCCGTTTTGTAAGCTATTTTCTAGTTTTGACAAGTTCAATTATTTCCCAATAACTAAAAATACCATACAAAACCTTCTTTTACTATTATCGAACCATCTTCAGCATGCCCAAATTAGTCCAGAAAACAGGTTTCGAATATGAAAAACGTAAAAAAAAATTTGCACCAAATTGACGACCACTTGATTTTGTTGTACTCAGGTAGTGATGTGGGGGTATAGTTCAATTAAGCCCCGGATAGTAATATTTTCGTCTTGTAAAGAACTTTTAAAATTTATGATCCAACTTTAATTCTACTGGATAATCCATGCACTAACTGAATCATGTGGTCGTCCACTTGATTCAAAAGAAAGGCAGCTAAAGTTGGTTATAGCCCGATAAATTTTGAAGTCAAATAGCTGTTGTCTCTATTATCTGAGCAGGGTGAGAATGCCTTTATGAACAGGGAGCAATTGTCCATGTTATACAGGTTTCCGGTGAATACGTGGTATAAAATTCAATTTAAAAAAGAGATGCAACACCAAACACATGACGTCGGTTTCCACTTGGTTCATATGAGTGTCCATTTGGTCAAATGTTTTTCAGTTTATCTAAACCATCTAAATCTGAGATATTTTATATAACTAGCTGTTTTGATGAACGTATCTAAAATTTGAGTAACTTTAGTGACTGAAATTTTTTTTGACTAGCTGGAGGCCTCCATGATCCAAGTGGACCATCTAAATGAACCATGTGGACAACAACATGAGAAAATTAGGGTGATCCGGTGATGGATTGACAGAAAAGTTCAAAAAATGATTCGAATACAACTACAACATTACCTTAACTGCAAAAATAAAACTAAGAATAAGCTTATTGTTCGTGGAGTGAACTGACAGACTGAGCAGGAAATAAAAAAATGTAATTGGAGGCGAATTGTCCCGGAGGCGAATTGTCCCGGGAGGCGAATCGGCCCGGAGGCGAATTGTCCTGGAGGCGAATTGTCCTGGAGGCGAATTGTCCTGGAGGCGAATTGTCCGTGTCCCCTATAACGTACAGTCAATAAAAAATAACTTTTGGGGAAAATTTAATGCACCAAGGGTTCGGCTAATTAGGAGACTTACTATATTTTGTTTGGACGAGGATTAAATTTTGGCCTTTTGGCTGTTTTTCAGCCTTTGGCTGAAAAGTGCCACTTTTTGTTAGTCACTAAAAAAAAGTTATGGCCATCTTAAAACCACCGAATTCCTTAAAGCACCTTGTACAATAGAGAAAGTGACACATTTCAACAAAAAGTTCACTTTCCAGCCAAAAAATGACTTAGCTTAACAAAAGGTGGCACCTTTATGCCAAAAGGTGGCACATTTCAGATTTATTCATTTTTTTCTAATTTTTGAGATGAAGACCCAGTTTGTCCTCAAAATGAAGAGGTAAATACATTTTTTAATTCCAAACTCTGTTGTCCACACTGTCAATACATTTAGTACGTGACCTGCCCGCAATGTCCGGATGCCTGGTGTGATATCATTACTTGCCCGTAATTTTTTTGCTGGACCTGAATAAGCACAAATGTGTTTGCTGTAGATTATCCCGAGACTGTGACCTAACTAAGACCTGTTCTATTTCTGAAGTTCAAGGCAACTATTGTCGGTTGGACCCAAGTGCATGTGCAAAAAGGGCTATGTTCGGCGCAACTCTGATCCCAAGTCCAAATGCGTCCAAGAGACTGACTGTTTTGAGCCCCGTATGCATTTTTTTAAGTTAAAAATAGCGGGTTGTTTTTAAAATAGATTTGTTGCAGCTTGCCCTGCACATGCCCACTACGATAGATGCCCTCGGTGTGCCGACTTGACTTGGTTGGTATTTCTTTTTCCTGTTTTCGTATGTTTTAATTTGCAGTGACACAGTGCATATCATTAAAGTGGAACAACGAAATTCTGCCAATTGCTATGAGCCTGGATGTGAGTTTTAGTGATTTTGGGCCACCATGTAGTGCGGCGTTTTTGGGGTTCATTGGTACTCAAAAAGTGTTTTTGTTCGAAAAGTTCCAAGTTTTCGGGCTTTTTTCGATTTAAAGCATATTCGTCTAATAGAACAGCCCTCGATTCCAAATACAGTCAAACGATCTGACTCAAACCTCCCTATATTGGCACCCCATGGGACCGGCCTTGGATTGCCACTATAGCGAAAAGTGCTGGACCAAAACAATTTGCAAGTGGCTCAATACTAAAACAGGTCAATTGAATCTCAAATGCCAAGCTTTTAATCTAACCTAAATTCCGATGTATTTTTCGCACCTCATAGATAACCCGCACCTTCACTGGTTCGACTCCACCTAGTGAAATTTATTTATTTTTCTTGTGTCTAGTGTATTGTTGTTTTGTCTTTTAAATTTTCATCCTTTTTCCCTCGAATAGCAGTCATAAACTAGTTTATTTAAGACCATTGAGCTTAAGGGTTTCGTTTGATGTATTTTGATAGTTTTGATTGGTATGATATTTGAATAAAAGTGCATATTGAAAGTACATTCGACGCTCGATTTAGTGTTCACTCTGGGCCGCTCTAGGTGAACACTAAATCGAACTGAACACTAAATCAAGGGTCGACTTTAGTCATTTTACTTAGCCGCTGACTAAATAAGTTGGGTTTAGATGAACACTAAATCGAGCTGAACACTAAATCGGGTGATCACTAAATCGAGCGTCGACTGTAGTAAAAAAAACCCTCTAACAGCTGTAACCGATGCTTCGACATTAATTGTACCCAAAGATAGCTCGAAGCCCCCCGAGAGGTCATTTCCCTACACCGTTTTTGAGTTTTATAGTGTTTTTACTTAACAATTTTTTTCGAAAAACCTGACGGGGGGGCTATACTTCGCCCCCCCCCCCTGGCTGCGCCCATGGTGCCGCTATAGCGGGGTGCCACTATAGCGAGGTTCGACTGTAGTGTTTTTGGCATTGTATTTTGACCCAGTTTTGAAGACAGCTGTCAAGCGAATTATCCCCACCCCCTTATTTTGTAGCTAGAAAGGTGAGCTAATCATAACAATAAATAAAAAAGATTTTAAAACAAAAAAACAATCAAAGAAATGTTGTTTTTTTAAAGCAAAAACTTTTTGGATCTGATCGAGCCACCCCAAGCTATGCTGGTTCCAGCACTATTTGTGATGAAAACTCCAAATATATGGAATTTTGAGGTATATGCGACGAAGGTTACGTGCGAGAATTCAACGGGAGTGGCACTTGTGTTCCGGTTCAAGATTGTATCAAGAAGTGTGGTCAAAATGAACACTATGAAGGTACAAACTAAAGAAATATTTGTATAATTTGATTATGCTTGAATGTTTGGAATGTCCCAAATGCGAGGATTTGTATTGCAAGAACTTTGTGGCTGTAGGCAGAGTGTCTTCCAAAGATGTGCCTAGCACCAATGGAATGAGAAAAGGGGTACTTATTATCTTACTTAAATTACAGTTAACTAATGTTGCAGGTGGACTACTGCGCTCAACCTGGATGCAAATGCAATAATGTAAGGCGAAGAATACAAACAAATACTTTTTTTAATCTTAATCTCAAATTTAAACATTACTCAATTTGAGAAAATTGTATTCATCCCAACTCGATACACTTTTTTCGATTTTTATTAGTGTGACCATCGCCATTTATCGCAAGTACGACCAATGTCTTTTGAATTAGGGCGGTACAAAGAAACCGTAAAACTACTTTTCAGCCTTTTGGCTGAAAATTGCCACTTTTTGTTAGTGACTAAAAAAAAGTTATGGCCATCTCAAAACCACCGAATTCCTTAAAACAGCTTCTACAACGAAGAAAGTGACACATTTCAACAAAAAGTTCACTTTCCAGCCAAAAAATGAATGAAATACTTTTTAAATAACGAACTGAATCAAGTACGAAGTAGGACGAGACCTAGAACCAAATAAGGCAGAAAAAGTAGTTTTCGTCTTACTTTTAAATTTTTTTGAAAAGCAAAATTCCTAAATTAGGACCAATTTTGCAGGGTGAATTTTTAAAATGTGAGAGCCTCTCGGGAATAAGGCATTTGAAATAAATACCTCCAAGCAGGGATGAGCGTTTACCGTTTTTTCTTCTAATAAGCGCCCCCTTTTCAAAATCTTGTTTTTGACATTTTGTTTTTCACCCAGGCGAGTTATACCTCAATTTGTAGCTCATCTCACTGGCTACAAATTGAGGCATAACTTGCCTGAGAAAAGTTTTCAAAAAGTGGGTCAAAAACGCAATGCCACAAACACGATTTTGAACGAGGGGGGGGGCGCTTATTAGAGGAAATTCGGTAGGTCTAAAAATGTAGATATTAAATTGATCCAGCCTATTTTGTAACTGTTTTGTTTGAGAGTATGGAATCAAGTTGTGCTTACAGTCTCTAAAAAACTATTATCAAACAGAATAATTACAGAATTGACTGGATCACTTAATTAATGTATTTTTCATAGACCTATAGTAAAAGGGGTCTTTTCAGACCAAAATGCTCATCCCTGCCTCTAAGACCTGTTCGGAGGCATAGAGAACTTTCACCCACTTACCTTAGACATGTTTCCGAGCAAGACTCACGATTAAAAATTCATAAAATGAATTGTTTTAACCAAATTAGCCAAAATTATAAGTAGACCAAGCAACTTCAAATTTCTTTCCAGTGATGACCTAACAATTTTTCTACGCCAATTTCACCATGTTTTGAGCATTCCGAGCAAAAATTTGGCTTGTGAGAGCAAGGCGACCCAAAGTTTTCATACCGAAAATTTTACCTCGGCCACATAAGGCAACTTTTTTTGCGAAAAACTTTATTTTGCAAAGCTGCTCTAAATATGGTAGAAAAATATTAAGCCGTCATCGGAGCTACTTTCGAAAGTGATCGGTAATCCCGGTGGTTTTGTCTAATTTGATACAAAAAGAAGTAAATTTGGTACAAAAGAAGTATTGCTCAATTTTGCAGGGTTATGCCCGTGCCGACGTTAATGGCAAGAAGAATGTGTGTGTAAAAGAGGCAAGTTTCTTATTAAGTCGTTTCTTATTAAGTTTGTAACTGTTTTGTTTGAGAGTATGGAATCAAGTTGTGCTTATAAAAACACATTACCAAAGCTGTTTTTTCAGACTGATTGTCCCAACCTACCCAAAAACTTCAAACCTTCAGAACCGGATGCGGAAGGCTGTCATTCTATTTTCAAAGACGAAAAGTAATAAATCTTTTTTTTGTGTAAGACACACAATTTAATTAATATTTTATTTTTGAAGCAATAAAAAAATTATTACTGTTTTTTAAGTATTATACAAAGCAATTTTTAGAAAGTGAGTGGGGAATCTCTTATTCAGTGTCCTCCCAAAAATTCTTAGGGTGAAATATTCTGTGCTTTTCAAAATTTTCTTTATTTTTGAAATTTAAAAATGTTGTCGGTGCAGCTGCAAAATTAAAAAGTGTACACAAATTTTACAAGCACTAAATAAATTTTTTCCTGCGTGAGCCTGCCTGAATTAGAAAATATGATCTTCAATGTTTTTTCTTGCGCGGTTGTGGCTGCGCTGTTTATGCTGAAGTTGCTGAATGGAAATATTACCGGTAATATAGCCGAGTTATTCTAAATTCAGGCATTTTTTTTGGATTTTTAAATGAACTTCATCCATACAATTTTTGTATATTTCCAGAGTGTAACTGAAATGATACACCATAATACTGATTTCTTCATCAAATTCACTGATTTCTTCCCGGTAAAATTCCCGGTAATTCCCAGTAAATCGTATAAATGAGTATTTTTCATTGTTTTTTCAGCATCTAGCCCTACGATTCGAGTTTCTCATGAACTATCAGCTCTCCCATTGTAATAAAAAATTAGATAAATAGTAGTTATAAAATAAATCCTATTTTACAAAAGCTAACTTTTGCAGGAATTTTTTTACAATGGAACAGTTTGTAGCTTATAAGAGACTAGAATCACAAGGTTACATGTTGATCTTAAAATAAATAAATAACTGGAATAACACCTAGAAATAGTTATTTTTTCGGTTTACTGGAGGAAATCAGTATTTTGGCGTGTGATTTGATTTTAGCTTTTTTTTTAAATTTATATAACTAAAAACCGGGAAAAGATATGGCGAAGAATATTCTTGAAAATATTCTTTAAAAGATTGTAGCCAGCCATTTCACCAACGCCAGTTTGTACGTATAATACTAAAAATAAAAATTACACCTTCAAAAACAGGAAACATTTTTGAATTTTGAACACAGAATCAGAAACTTTTTCATTGAGTATTTATTTTTAATCGAATAAGGTGGAGTCCCTGCTGTCTATTCTGTTCATTAGTACTCCAATATCTTTGCCCAGCGGTCTGCCATATATTTTCATGGTGGGACCACCGCCGAATACAGCCGTTCCAAGGTGTCTTTCGTCTTTTGACATGCCCAATCTGAACAATTTTATAGTGTTAGTTTGGAGATGAGAACTTTACCAAAATTATGGCGGGAATACGTATGATGGAATTTTTTTAATTGCTCAAAACTGAGAGATAAGCAAACCAGCTGTTTTTGAAAACTGATATATTTTAAGAATGCGTTGCTCAAGGCTTTCGCTTATCGGATCGACTAACTTAAAATTTGGGTACTGACCAACTTAATTCTCAAGTATATAGATAGAATTTAACAGAAACAAACTTAGCAATCCAAATTTTATTTACCTGCTAAGTGCCTTATCCGCATAGTCTGGAACCACTGGTTGCAAGAGGATAGTGGCTATACGCACTCTACAAAAAAAATTTCAATTTCGATGCATAGCCTCTATTAATTCTACTTTCCCAGAACTAGAAAATTTATAAGTGCTTCGAAAGCTCACAAAAGTGTCACCCAAGAGAAAAAAAGAATTCAAAAGCCAATAATTTTTTGACACTATTCTCGTTTACATGTGGCCAAGAATCCGAATTTTTCACTTCTTTAGCTAGAAAAAAACAAGAAAAAAAGTAAGAAAAAGATACAACAGCAAAAAACTAGGGGCATCTCCACAATACAGGGTGTTTTTTTTATTCCCCGATTTCGATTTGTCTATTTTTAATGAAATTTTTAATCTTTTTCGGAGTTTTTTTTTTGTTGGAAAGCTGAGATTTCAAAGTCTTTCAGTTTCAGTTCAGGGTAGCTTTTGGTTGATTTTTAAAAAACTCGCAATTTTTTAAAGATTTTATGAAGTTAATACAAATTAAAAATAGAAGAATGTTAGCACTATATTGTAGCTCAGTTAAAGTCATGCGAAAAAGATTTTATAGCCTTTTTGAAAATATGAGTGTCGAGATACGGCTTTTCAAAGAAAACGGCCAAAAATTGAAATTTATCCAACATTTCGAATTTTCAGGTAATTACTTTTTTTAGGTCTATATCTCAACAAAAAAAAACTTTCAAAAATTATTTTGAAAAATGGAGTTTTTAGTCTTTTATCTTCGCTACAACATGGTGCTATGATATTGTCATACCGTATTTGAGTGGATTAAAAATTTAATCACACTAAAATAATGAAAGATTCTTGTCACGTTCTCAAAATGACCACACCTGTTGTTTACAACCAAATGCTTATTTTTAAAAAAATATTCTTGGTAAATTTTTTATACTATTTGACAAATGAGATTCAAGGCTACAAAAGCGTATCTTTTGAATATTTTCAGAAAAAAAAATTGCCGTTAAAAATGAACCTAAAATTTAGCCTAAAATCATTAGTCACTCGCTAAGATTTCTAAAAACCGACCCTGAACTTTAGAAGGCTGGCAGACGAAATTTCCGAAGCCAAAAGCCGAATTTGTCAAACACCCTGTATAAAGTGGTGTCATTCTTCCGATGAGCACCATGCAGGCAATAGTTACAGTTGGGATGTCAAGAAGATTATAATCAAAACTGGAATTCCTATGAAAAATCTAGACCAAGGCGATAGTCGATTTTGAGAAAAAATATTAATAGCAGAATACAGAATGTCTAAAAACCAGAAATTTTCATTCGATTTTCATTTTATTTACTGAAATTTTTTCGCCGAAAAAATTCAAAAAAGATTTGCCCAATCTAAAGCACCATTGCCGTCTACGTCCACGATTGTACCCTGCCAATTCAAAAAAATCCTAATCATTGAACTTCTGTACAGATTTTTTAACTTGGTTTTTCACAAAACTTAACCTATTATCAAATTCTAGGCTTTGTTTTATTAGAAACCAAGTTAAAAAATCCGTAAAGTAGTTCAATGACTAGGGAAAAAATTAAATTGGCGGGGACAACTTAGAACGCACGAGCATGGTCTTTTAAAAAATCGAGTTTTCTCTTCTATAATTTGGAAAGACTAAAAATTCGGTGCGTTGACGTTAGGTACCTTTTTTCCCATTTTGGCCTAAATATCTTTTTTATAAAAGCTCATGAAAAAGCACCCAAAAATTAGTCACAGTCCCAGATTACCCCGGAAAAAGTGCGCCAGGCATTCATTAGTCCGTCCTAACATACGCTGGCCTACCCTAAGCCTAAGGCCTGAGCCTAAGGCCTAAGAAGTTAAAACACAGGGTAGTTCCAAAATGGGAAAAAAGGTACCTAACGTCGATACCCCAAAAATTCTGTTTTTCTTGTGTTTTCAGTCTAAAACCAGACAATGGCTCCGTGTAGACTAACGGGTGAATAGGCGAAATCCGGACTGAGTGAAACAAAGTATTTGTCAGCTCTTTAATCAACAACTATTAGCCCATAATGCATCATTTTGTAGCCTGTTTCATTTTCTTTTTGGTGCACTTTGAACTGGGTAATTTGGCTTACTAAACAATAAGATATGACATTTTGGAAATTTTCGTCAAAAAATATCGCTGTACAAGCTTTTTACGTGTTCTTCAAACATGGTGAAACATGACTCTGAAATTAAGAAACTTTAGTGTTAAAACGCCAAATTGTAGATCAGGCCTGGCTCCACCACATAAATTTTGCAAAAACGTCTTTCGTTGAAAAAAACGAAAGTTATGAGCTTTTCAAATTACCAACTTTTCAAAGAAATTTCAGATTCTCAGAAAATCCGCTTTTCCAAAGAAATCAAAAGTTTAAAAACTTTGTAACTTGCAATAATGTTGAGGAAAAATTATTCCGTAAAAAGGTGTGTAGAACATCTCATGTTCTAGCAGATTGCATATTTTGTTCTTCGATGAACACTCCATTTCGTGCTTTTATTCCAAGAGTTATAAAAAGAATGTTTGTACAGCAATATTTTATAATGAAAAGTTCAAAAATAGAAATTTGCATTGAAAGAAATTGAAGAAGTGTGGAGACCAAATAAAAAATGCTGCTGTTGTTCCTTGAATAAACCTTTGTTGATATCTTGTTGAATTTTCAAGAATTTATAAAATAGCTGCAGCTTGGGTTCTAATTGCCAATGGCTCTACGTTCTTGTTTCAAACAAAATGGCAGTTCTAGGGCTTTCGAATAGTGGTCGAACACAAAATTTGAGCCTTTCAATAAAAAGTTATGGGCAAAAAAATGTGGGAGAAAAAGTTTGATCACCCTGTATTATGGCTAATAGATGTTGATAAAATAGCTGACAAATACTTCGTTTCACTCAGTCCGAATTTCGCCTACTCAGCCGTTATAGAAACATTAAGAAGTTTGAAAAATATGTATATGTATATATATCCATGGGCATGCCAGTATGAAAGCAGCAAAGAAACTTAATGGAGAATAAAATCAAGGGTTTGGTAAAACTAAAGAGGGAATTAATTTTTCGGGCGGGGAATTTATAGAAGTTTCACTGTATGAAATTTTAAAATTATCCTACGTTTCGCACACTATAAAAAGCACTGTGTATACCTGAAAAAAAAACAATTTTTACTGTTGGTGAAAACTGTAAAACTGTTTCACTTCCGGTCCCTGCTTCAAATTCCAAGGAGCCTGTAGGTTGAAAAAAGCGTTCGCCTTTTTGACGGTCTCATTGATGGTTTCCAGACCGCGGAAGAATAATAGATTGTTGTAATGGTTGCCCACGCGCTCTTAATCAAGACAAAAATTAATTTTTTGATAGTTAAGGGGAAAATGGGTCAACCTCTAAGTGTTTTCAACTCAAGCACCAGACCTTCTCCAGCCCCTTTGAGTTCATGTTCCATGACTTCCAGGTCAAACCCAGGGTACTTTTGGCGTGGATTCAGCTGAATAAATAATTTCACATCAATTTACAAAAAGAAATCACACTTTTGAGTGACACGCTCGATGCAGGAGATTGCCTGGATTAGTCAAGTGTGTGATTTGTGTTTTAAACTACTTTTGAAAATGTTTACCCAAGTTGTTGACCAAATCAGAGTTCACTGCGTTGATTGCTCGCAGAAATGTAAAATCTAAAAACAGCAAAAAGGTGGGCAGGACTACCGTATTTACTCTATTAACTCCTCACCCTCTAGTAACTCGCCACCCTCCATTTTTTGACTAAGATTTGGTTGGGGCCATTTCGACTGATAATTTCAAAATTTTTCAGTCAATTATCCTAATACAGCAGGGCTCTTGTTTTTACTTTATTTGCGACTCCGAATCTTTAAAAATTTTGAAATTTTACGTCAACTCTTTTATTTTTGCTGCTCAAAAACCAATAACAACTGGATAAAATAGCATTTTTGACGAAAAATGGCAAAAATATACGTTATTTGACAAAATTTACTTTATCTTAAAAGTTCTCAACAAGAGCCCTGTATACAGTCAACTATCCCTATAAGTCAATTATCCTAATACAGTCAACTCTCCCAATGGTAATGATAAGAGGATCGACAAATGAGAATTTCTTTATAGACCAACAGAAAAACGACTGGAATTACGTTAATAAGATGTTACGTTAATAAGGGGTTTAACGGTAACGGAAATGAAAATAGTAAAAAACCACTGAGATGAAATTTTGGTACTTATGCTGTTTGGGACCGACCGTCATTTTTTTGATTTTATTGCACAAATTGTTTGGCCGTTTTGTTGTGTGTCACATTCATGTGTTATTTGTATCTTTTTTTGGTGCGTTGGTAATAAAAATTATTTATATTATTTCTAGTCTCAAAATGAAAGAAAAAACAAAAAATGACGGTCGGTCCCAAACAGCATAAGTACCGAAATTTTTTACAATTGACCGGTTTTCGGTCAATTGATCGAGTTTTATTTGACCGTTCAATTGGTCGATCCTAGTAGGGAGTAATGTTGGGCTCGAGACGAGAAAGTTTCTAGAGTTCTCGATTTCTCGTCTCGAAAATTTTGCTGTTCTCGTTCTCGATTCTCGCTCGACCCCCATGGCCCAACACTATTTGAGACTATTCACTCAAAAATGTTGTGGTATAGTGGGAAAGCGTTGTATTTTACTGTTTCTAGATCTCAGGTTCAAATCCGCTTAGTGGCGACACTTTTAATTTTGGTCTTTTTTATTATCCTAGAACAGGGTTCTCATCTGTACTTTATTTAAAAATTTTTACTTTATTTGACACCCGAAATCTTTAGAAATTTTGAGGTTTTGCTTCAAAATCTTTATTTTTAGTGTTAAAACCTCAACAAGCACTGGATAAAATGAAACTTTTTGACTAAAAATGACCAAATTGTACTTTATTTCGCAAAATGTACTTTATTTCGTTATGTCTCTTTCTCTTCATCCTTCAAATAAAACACAAGAAAAAAGTTGTATCAAGACGAACCAATTCAAATTCTAAAAACCCCGAATTTTACCTCTCTTGCAAAGCGGTAAGCCTATTAAAAGCTACTTTTTGTTTGAAAAAGCTATTACAAAAAATATGAGACATTAAAATAATCTCATACAAGGCTATTTCAGACGAAGTATGGCTAATTTACATAATCCTCACTACAACATAATCCCTTTTTGTATTTTTTGGTTGGAGAACCGCTGGTTGTGAACTTTCAATTATATTAATTATCTGTTAGTAAGACCCTCTACTTTGCCAAATGTTTGATGAGGTTTATTTATAAGTTTTCTTAATGATATGCAAGAAAACCAATTACAGGCAGAACCAGGTAAACCCCGAAACTGGGGTGTAACTATTGGGATTATAAGTGTTGTAAGCTGTTTTAGTAGCTTTAGAAATTAAGAAAAAATATTTGGATTTAGATAAGTCTCATGAATATATGCATTTTTGTGGTGATCAGAGTGATGCTGGACTCTGAAAACGAATTTGACGAGCCTATTATACAGGGTAAATAAGATTTTAAAATACTTTTTCAGTTTGGAAACCTGGCTAAAATCATTATAGCAAAATGTACCATATTTTTTTATAAATAATGTTTCTAAACCGTTTTTGCAAGTGGTTTTTTTGTTAACACAGAAAATCGAGCCAGTGAAGTGAGTTACAATTTCTGTGATGCCTAAGCAATATTAATAATCAGGTGGCATAGGACAGACAAATTACCTGGTCAATAAGAGCCAACTGGCCAAAGCAATTGGCGGACCAGTAAACATTGGTCACACATCCCAAAAGCTCGAAAATTGTTAGAATTTGGGCCAAGTTTTGGATTTTTTTTTTAATTTATTGAAAATTGTTGAGAAATTGAAGATTTTTGAGATCTTATTTTCTTTTGGTTCAAAAACCGACATTTTTCAGTTTTTCTAACGTGACAGACCATATGCAGAGTTAAAAGTTTTAGTCAAATATTCCATTTTTTTTAACACGAGAAAGGCGGGTGGTGACTTCTGTTGCTTCTGGTGCAGAAATTCACGCTGAACACGATGGTGCAATTAGTTTTTGAAATTATAAATTAAAGTGAGGACATCCAGGCAATTCAAAATTTCCGAAAACGGGACATTCCTGATCATCGAATTTTTAACTTCTTTTAGGTGTTTCTCACTTTGATGTATCCACTAGTTATGCAAATAATGTCTTAAAATGAAGGAAATACATCAGGCTATCTAAGAAACACAAACATTTTAAGCATGGATGAAAAAAATAACCCTAACCAACCATTTTTCTGCCAAAAGACGTATTTACCAAAACAACGTTCAAATCACCAAAAGGCTCGTAACTTTTTGCACAGGTTATTTCACGGTATTATCTTTCGCAGATTCTTGTAGCGCAACTTGAGAGCTTTCGAATGAGTACAAACACTTCCATGTTCATTAAGAAAAAATGCTGAAAATCGATTTTTCCGAATAAAAAACTTTATGCATGTACGAATCTTTGAACAGACGCGCCTTTAACTTTTACCAGAGAAACTATTTGGCTAATGGAAATTATTGCAATCTGTAAAAAATTCACTTTTTAATAGAACACTGGGTACAAATAACTGGATGACTTTGCACCTGATGCTGCACACATACTTTTGCAGAACAAATATGACAAGATATGACTGGCGTACTTTTCTGGCAGATTTCGCACCTCCCTTTTATCGGCGTTGCTGGATGGGCACGTGTGATGCGACTTGCCGGCTGGATGATTTCTTTAGGCTTCTTGTGCTCTGGAGAACCCGAATCTTTGCAATCGTAGCAGAAACGTTTCATCGCACGGGGCTTGATTCTCTGAAAGAAATGCTATTTCATCATCTTCGTAGTCCGAGTCAAGATCTTCGCGCAAATATTCGGCATCACTTATATCAGAATCACTGGCTTCGTTGAACTCGACATCAAAAACACCTGACATCTGAAAATCGAGAATTTATAACTTTTATATGATTCAGTATTGACTGAAGTGTGTATCTTTTAATATATTTTTTAGCCGAGAATAATGAAAATTGCCAAAATTATGAAACCTCGCCATCCGCGAATCTTATCAAAAATCCATGAATCTTATCAGTGTATATTTTGTATCTTTATATTGTTTTTGACCAAACCTTATGTGTTTATATTTATTCTGTATTGCCCATCACTATGCTAGAGATTGCAATAATTTCCATTAGCCAAATAGTTTCTCTGGTAAAAGTTAAAGGCGCGTCTGTTCAAAGATTCGTACATGCATAAAGTTTTTTTATTCGGAAAAATCGATTTTCAGCATTTTTTCTTAATGAACATGGAAGTGTTTGTGCTCATTCGAAAGCTCTCAAGTTGCGCTACAAGAATCTGCAAAAGATAATACCGTGAAATAACCTGTGCAAAAGTTACGAGCCTTTTGGTGATTTGAACGTTGTTTTGGTAAATACGTCTTTTGGCAGAAAAATGGTTGGTTAGGGTTATTTTTTTCATCCATGCTTAAAATGTTTGTGTTTCTTAGATAGCCTGGTGTATTTTCTTCATTTTAAGACATTATTTGCATAACTAGTGGATACATCAAAGTGAGAAACACCTAAAAGAAGTTAAAAATTCGATGATCAGGAATGTCCCGTTTTTGGAAATTTTGAATTGCCTGGATGTCCTCACTTTAATTTATAATTTCAAAAACTAATTGCACCATCGTGTTCAGCGTGAATTTCTGCACCAGAAGCAACAAAAGTCACCACCCGCCTTTCTCGTGTTAAATTACCGTATTTACTCTATTAAACGGGCACTCTCTAATAAACGGGCCCCCTCAACTTTGAGAACTTATATCTCGGAGCAGAGTGAATATTTTGCAAAGCTATTAGATGCATTTTCTTAACTCCCACGAGCTCTATCGATTCCGGGTTTTAGATTTTAGTTGGGCACCCGGAAATCCCGAGATCGACCTCACAATTTTCCAATTTTCGAGGGGTTGAAAATTAAACGGGCATGCCCGTTTAATAGAGTAAATACGGTAGTCTATGTTTGCTTAATTTAGGAGAACTTCGAAACGATTTGACCAAATTTCTGGGAATCTTCTCACTAACATTTTGTTTTGGCTGTTGGTGCTGTTTTTGTTGTGCTGGAAATTGTTGCAGGTCTTTTTTTATTAATTAAAAACATTATTTTTTTAAACAAAAAATGCAATTTTTCAGATGCACATTGTGTTGCAGCAAGGACAATTGTAAAGCGGACAATTTTTGGGTTAGAAAATTGGGCCCTAGTAGTGAATAACCCCCCCCCCCTTTCATAAATTTTTTCTTTTAAATATATTAAATATATGTTTAAAACTTAAGTAAAGACTACCCAAATTTATGTCGCAGGCCCCAGAAAAAGTGAGTAAACTATTTATTAGTCACAACTTCTGTACGCTGTCCTACCCTAAGCCTAAGGGCTAAGGCCAAACTTGTTGTTTTAAAGGGTAGTTACAGCGATTTTTAAAAGGTATGATTTATGGGACGTATTCGCTACTAGCGCCGAAAATTTAAAATATTATTGCTTCAAATAAATATGGTTAAGGCAAGCTTACTGGGACAGAAGATCAAAAAAGCCAAGGCTAGGGTTGGGACTCTAAGTAAGTGAACATTCGAGTCATTTAAAAAAGATTTTTAAGGTGGGATTTTATTAACAAATTTTAAAAATTGAAATTTTTTCAAATGCTTTTTGTCTTGAAATTAATTTTAAATTTGTCAGTAAGTTTGAATTAAAAAAACTGACTATGCTAAACTGTAGTTCTTATAAGCATCAAATTTGATGCTGAGCATCAAAATGGCTTGGTGTTTCGTTTTTGAAATTAGCATCAAATAGCATCAAAATTTTTGATGCTCATATTTTCAAACGCGAATGTCAAAAATCAAAATTCATCAGAATTGTCTACCGCATAATTATTTTCTTGCCTTTCATGCATTTTTAATTTTTCATAGTCGTTAAAGTTCGGTGAAAATATATCTAAGTACAAGCAGACAAAAGTCACCAGCAAAAAGGGGACTGTGTTGCGTGCTTTTAAAAATCCGATTAAGGACGTAAAGAAGCAAATGTGGAATTCGACGTAGAAAGCAATGAAATGGATGATGCTGTGTCATATCATCACAAGGTATAAACACAAAAATACTATGCAGAATTGTTAACTTTCATTCATTAAGAGCACATATTGGTGCAAAATTTCACGCTGAACACGATGATGAACAAAAAATTGAAACAAAAGCCACTTTTTGCGGTTCAGCTGCCTTTTGAAGATGTATAAGAATAAAATATTGACTTAACTGGTTCTTAAGGGCAGCTGACCCGCACATAGTGCCTTTTTAAAAAATTCACTATCGTTTTCATTAGGGTTGTGAGAATGCTTCAGCAGATAGGTGTCGAGCATATCTTATTTTTGCGAGCATATGCTCGACATATTCTCTCCGTTAAGTTTGGCTGTGCAGTTAAAGGAGTATGGCTTTTGCACGCAGCTACATGTGCAAAATATGAATTGGCGGGGAAACTTCTCTTTCGTCTCTCCTTGTCCTCTTTGGAGTCGTTGGAAATGACTCATTAGAGTATAGCGAGAGACGAAAGAGAAGTGTCCCCGCCAATTCAAATGTTGTACATGCTGCTGCGCCCTAAAACCATGGTCCTTTAATTGTATAGTCAAACTGTGTTTGTTTCGAGGGTTGACTGTGAAGCCTCGTCCTCAATGAATGAGTCATTTTTTGTCTTGTTTGCGCGGGAACGGCTTTAAATTTTCTTCTCGGACAAATTTCATTCTGTTAATACCATTTGTAGATGAGATTCAGTGCTACAAAATGAAAAAAATTCAGCCACAAATCGCTGAAAAAATCTTGATAAAAATGCGTTTATTTTCACTCTACATCTCACTTGATGCGCATTCCGCACTTATTTGAAAATCATGTTTAAACAACTGCTAAGTAATTTTTGTATGCTTGAAATGATGAAAAAGTGATTTTCTGACACTTTTCCACACAAAAAATTGATTTTTTGAAAAAGAAATTTTGACCAAAATTCTACTTTTTGCCTTGGTCCCCCAAGGCTATCCAACCTGGAAGGGTACCTGGAAACCCTAAAAAGATACCCCCAAAATAAATTTTAAACATAATTTTGTTAACTGGGGCCTAACGCATAAAAAAACTCCGGTATACATACATTCTCATGCATCCAGAGTCACTCTCGAGTGATTGGTGTCTAAGGTATGTGGTGTGTGTATCTCAACCCCAAGCAACCAAGCCCCCTGCGCCCCGAAGGGCGCGCAGGGGCTTGAGAGTTAGAGATTCGCGCACTCACTTACCTTAGACATGATTCGAGCAAGACTCTTGATCAGAAATGCATATAGTGACTCTTTTGCCCAGCTCCAGTGACCAAAACGAGGTAGAATACCTTAATACTAGGTAATTTACCATGTTCTTCCAAGCAAAAAGTCGAATTTCGGTCAAAATTGTTTTTTTTATCCATTTTTTGTGTGGAAACGTGTCAGAAAATAACTTTTTTTATCGTTTTAAGCATATAGAAATTACTTAGGAGTCGTTTAAACATGATTTTCAAATAAGTTGAAAATGCGGTAGCCCTAAACTCAACCACATGATGTTAGAACCTGGATAAACAAATGACTTGATCTTAAGCTGCTTTGAGTGGAAAATTGGCATGTAAGAAAATGGTGGTTTTTGGCGTTAACTGGTTGGACTCAGTGGTCCAAGTTTTTGCATAGAGATTGTGACCCACATACACTCATTCGAAAGAGCAGATCACAGCGGTCATTTTGACATATTAAAGTCATAGATGTGTCTCGCAGAAAATTTATTATGCTTCCAAATGGTATGTCCTAAGATCATATCATTTAGAATATTTTCAGCCAACTTATTTCTTGACTTTTCCATCCGTCATAAGAAAACGACCGGCAAGGCAAGACTCAGCATGAAAAACTGTGATAGAATAAGCAAAAATCACAGACGGCTTTTCTAGTGTTAATAGTCTTGCAGGATCGAGAGCACTTACAACCCAAACCCCAATCCCCTGCACTTCCGAAAACCCTAGAGAGGCAAGTGTCAGCCGACATTCCTGACCATTCAGTCACCCACTTCTCTAGTGCTTCCTCTTCTTCCGGCGAAATACAGTTTGCTAGACCCATATCGTTCCACACAACCGCTAGCAAGATAGCTTGCAAGTCTGTGTGCAATGATGAAGAGGGCCTCACATACTCAAATATGCACCACCTAGGGTCAGGAAAAGTTCAGAGGAATATGGCCGGTTGAACAGCAGTTATAATGAAAGCAAGCCAAGCATGCACACAGACAGGAGAATGTCCCTACAAGTACAGCAAAACGAGGAGGTAGCCAAGAGGAAGATGTCCCCACAAGTGCTCCAGAACCCAGGAGCTTTGGCTATACAGAAGAAGTCAGCCAAAGAGGGAATACGGCTGTCCGAGGAGTGGACTTTTTTCAGGTAAATACTTGAGAAAGGTGGAGTTCAAAAGACATAATCTGTATTAATGGACTACCCTATCTAAATGTTTGGCCATGCCGGAATTTTTTCCCTACCTTTTGACTATGTTGTACAGTCAAGTCTCTATATAAGATACACCTCGATATAAGATACACCTAGGTCCGGTCCCTGGGTGTATCTTATATCGAGACTTGACTGTAGCAAATTTGATAGAAAGTCCAAAACCGTTGAGATCTTTTGTTTCGATAAGAAATGTATCATGTAGAATTCAATTTCTCCCTAAGTTGACGAAAAAGTTAAGAAAAACGGCATTTTTTGACCATAACTGAAGGTTTTGCATAATGTAAATTTCCAAAGTTTTGCTCAATACTTTTGATGATCGACCGGAAACGATTGCACTCATTCGAAAAAGCTTCTTCTGGTGCTATTATGTTGATTGAAGAAGCGAAATAGAGCCATTTGAAGTAAATAAGTCAAAAAATTCGCCATCCTAAGACCGACTAATTTAAAATGCTTGGTTCTCGAAGATTTTCTTATCAAAACAAAAGATCTCAATGGTTTCAAAATTCAGAAGGCTGAGATATCGTTTGAAATAATTGAGCACTGAAAAATATTTCTGGGTGGTCCGATCAAAACAGCAATATTTCAGCTCCCACAAGTATTTTGACCTGACCTGAGCGGATCACAAAGACATTTTAGATAGGGCAATTTTTTGGAAATGGAAAAAATATAAAAAAAATTTAAAAATAAAACAAAAATTTTAAAAAATTAGGTTGAAAACGCGAACTGAAACTCGTCAAAAACTCAAACTTTGCAAAAATAGGGTTCTTGTCGGTTATCAGGACTACCTCTAATTTACGTGTTTTAACGGTTCTTATCGCTTATCCGAAGCACTTTATTATGAAAGTAATCATGGTGATTGTGCTCAAGGTGAACATTTTGACCATAATCACCTAAATCATCAAAACAGTTTTATGTCCATAAACTGTGGCACAAATCAAAAATCAATCAAAAATTGCTCACAACACATGTTTATTAGAGGTAGTCCCGATAACCCACAAGAACTTTTAAGTTCGTTGCAGATCCCAGTGCAAATGCTAACCCCTTCCACTGTCGGAATAATCAATAAAGGGTTTGATGAATCACCTAGCTCGCCCAAGGATTTCACGGAAGTAAACATCGATAAATGAAACATTTCCACTTATAACTTTAAAAATCTTTTTGTGCAAATAAAACTTACTTATGTCTTCAAAGGGCAGTCCATGTCTGACCAGAAAATATCTTAATCCATCTGGTGTGAGTGTGGTTGCCGCTTCAAATGGGTCGATAACATTGCCTGTGCTTTTGGACATCTAAATAGAGTGAATTCAACTGCGGTGAACAGCTAAATTGCCTGCCTTAGCCTTGTTAACCAGCCAATGACTGTGCACATACAGTTTTTGGGTAGAGGCAGGTCGGTATCCAGCAGGAAAGCAGGCCAATATATTGCATGGAATCTTTAAAAAATAACAGACATGAATTTTGAAATATAAACCAGCCTAAAAACTCAGGTACTTTCCCTCGTGAACTACCAAATGCACCATGGTGCACACCTATAAAAACCCTGGGAGGGGCCGATTCGTATTCGCGCTTTTCGTATTTGACAAAACTCGTATTCGCAGAACGTATTCGCAAAACTCGTATTCGCATTTATTGACACACTTTTTGTGGTCCACTATTTTGTGAGTTACCACTCATTTTGAAGCCAGTGAGATAAGCTACAAAATGAGTGATAAATTCCCAAGAGCAGACTGCAAAAGTGGATCAAAAACACAACGCCAAGAACGCAACTTTGAATTCTGCGAATACGAGTTTTGTCAAATGCGAGAAGCGCGAATACGAATCGGCCCCTCCCAAAACCCTTATGTGAGATTGAGCTAATTGAGAAGCGTTGCTCTAAGGCACTTGCTTACGAGGGGAGTGGAATAAAAAATTCAATAACCCTTCGAAACAAAAAACGTCAATTTTATAGCTCTTTCGAATAAATTTTTGGATAAAATCCGGATATAGTGGAGTCCCTATATAACAACATCCCCCAAGTTCAATTAAACACTAGCTCTTTTTTAAATTAATTTTTGCCAGTTGAACTTGTCATTCTGGTTACGAAAATCGCAAGGATTTTGCGTCTGTCGGCCATTTTTTTCAATTCCATGGTTTTGCCGATGAGAACCAGCGATTCTCGGCATGACCATTTTGAAAATAGAGTGACCCTATATTGAGATTCTCGTATCCTTGTCGACACAACTATGAAATTTTGGACCCTACTATAGAATAAAACCCCCCCAAAAATTTTTCCTTCTGAAACTTAAGTAAAGACTACCCAAATTTATGTCCCAGACCCCGGAAAATATGCGTAAACTCTTTATTAGTCACAACTTCCGTACGCTGGCCTACCCCCAAGCCTAAGGGCTAAGCCTAAACTTGTTGTTTGCAAGGGTAGTTACAGCATTTTTAAAAGGTCGGATTTTGGGGGGGGGGGGTATTCTATAGTAGCGCCAAATTTTGAAAAGCGCGCGACAAACGCAGAATCCTCGCGATTTTCGGTACAAGACTGACCAAAGTAAACTGACAAAAATCTTCAAAAACCGAGTGGGTACACGAACTTTAGGAGGGGTGTTGTGCCAAGAATTTCGATTCGAGACTCCACTGTTTCACTATTTTCAGTCAAGTTTTGCTCGTAACTATTATCCTTCCCAGAAATTTTTTGGGTACTTTTGTTAAATTAGTTCCATAATTTTGAAAAATTGATGAGGTCAGCTGTAGGAATTACAGTCATCCACCCACTTGAGTATGTCCTTTCCAATGATCTGCAGGTCTGGAGGCCAGCAAAAGTTTTCTTTGGTGAGATAACCAGCAGCCGTGAGATAACTGACCAGAGCGTCAAGCCACACGTAGATCTAAAAAAATTGGTAAGCCTAAGCCTAGGCCAACTAGTTTGAAAGAAGCCATCGAAAAACTCACATTTTGAGAAGGGTCATCAGGAACTGAAAGTGCTTGTTCAGTTAAAACTTTTTGCAAAATGTAAAAAATGTATAAACCAGACCAGGTATTCCCCAACCCATCCTGGATGAGTCCCGGGAAATGGATAGCTTGAAATCTCGTTGCTCTTGTTGAGCCAATTGGTGGAGAGCTATAGGAGGTAGTGCTTGGGATGGATCACATCTGAAAGTAAACGGAACATTTTTTAATATTCGCAGCTCTAAATTATTGGCCTGATGTCTGAGAGTAAGTGCATGTGAGTGCATAGTACGGCTGTGTGTAGTGTTGGTTATATGAATCGTTGAGAATATCGTTGAGCGCACAATTTTGAATGTGAATTTTCGAAACACAAAGTCATTTGAATTCGAATCTCATGAATCAAATCGCCAACATTGGCTGTGTGGCTGTCAAAGCAATTGACCTGATGTTTTAGTTGAAGGGTATGCTCACGCTTTCAAAACTGGTGCCCGCCAATTTAAAAATATTTCCTAATCATTGAACTTCCGTACGGATTTTAAATCTTAATAACTCTTTACAAACCATCGTTGATGAGCCAATTCCTTATTTTAGAGCTCAGCTTTTGTAGTCAAACATGTAGTTCTGCTCCTAAAATGTCTGCTGAGTGATAAATAAAATGGACTCTAAAAATAATTAAAACCTTGACAAATGTTACAGAAGATTTAGTCTCTATGGCCACCTAAAAACAAATAAAACACCTGTCTAATTTTTTGGTAAACTCACGTGTTGCTGAGTGCCTGTTGCTTCATCTGTGACGCAATCCACCTCTTTATCGCCATAAAAGCATTCGTCCACAGTGGAATACCAGCCTTCATAGTTGTCTTTGTAGATGGAGCCAGTGGACTGCAGTTTTCTCTAAAAATTCATCGAATGTAATGATAACAAGATGATTTGGTAAAAAAATAGGAATTACCCAAAAATGGTTCACAGCTGTTTTATGGCTTTCTATGCAAACATAAAGTTTAGAAAAAAACAATATATCACAGGTACCTTGACTTGTGCGCACGAAATGAGTGTAAGAAATGTTGAAAGTCTTGAACATTTTCCTAAATGGACCAAATTGTCTCAAATGATCAGGAAAATTAGCTCATTTCTGTCATAACACCGTAATTTCCTGGAAAACAACCCCTCTTACAAAAACGTTTCGTATGAGTTTTTCACAGCTAAAGCACTGAAAAATTTGGTAGTGACACTGATATAACAAAAAAATATACAGAAATGAATAGTCCTGTATAGATGTGAAAAGCGAATTCTGGAGTGGCCTAAGCATTTTGAGGATGACAGAAACTGCTTTCCAGAAAATACGGCATTGTTCCTTGGATACTTACTCAAAATTCTTGTAGTATACATCGCAATGCTGTTGAGGCTCCATCCCAGCCAATCTGGCTGCTGCCTCTATCTTCAAAATCAGAATTTTTTTGAATGCAAGGATATATCACACGAAACCTTGCTTCCATGCTCATCCAATCCCACAGAAAAAATACTGGGCTTGCCTGCAATCTTTTCAGCCATATTTTTGACTCTATTCTCGTCGTTCTTTAGAAGTTCCCATCGACGGGACACATCTCCTAGAAAATTTAATTTCTACTCCATGAGCTTGAAATATTAAACCTACCAAGTGTAGCAGAATAAAGGTGTCCAAGATGCGGATCTAGATTTACAGCAAATTTAAGAATGAACTATATTTCATAAGTATGAAGCAAAAAAGTTTCTTTACTCTTCCTACAATGCCTCAATGTTACAGTCACTAGATACAGCTGACTCTCGATATAACGAGCCCCCGATACAATGAACTCTCGACATAAAGAACTTATTTTTTGGGTGGTTGGATTTATTATAAACAAAGGCAAACTGACGCTCTATATAACGATATAATTTTGTTTCTAGGTTAGGGTGCTATTATTCATTTTTCATGTTTGACTAATCGATCATGAGCGCTGTTAGGAAGATGCGCCGCGTCAATTTTCCAGACATATAAGGCATGATGTTGACTCATAAATCGTTCGGAAGTGCGATCAGCGTTATTATTTATTTGCGAAAGGGCCTATTGAGAAAAAATAGTTCAGTTTTCATTCTTGTTTATTCATGTACCTTATAATGTTGTATATTTGTGAAAAAAATGTAGTTTTTTGGTTAGAATTTCGATACAACGAACTCCTAAAAATTTTTTAGTCAAGGTTTTTAGTTTTAGTCATATAATGAACCCTGCTGCTGGTTCCCAGGTGGTTCGTTGTATCGAGCGTCGACTGTATCATCTTTTCTCGACATCCTTCTTCGAGAGCTCTAATTTGTCTAAATCTCTGTGGCGAAATTTGCTAGCTGTTGTCGTCTTATGGTGCTTTTGGGAAAAAATCTGCCACCTCGCACGTTCAATATAGCGTATAACCATGCGACAAAATCACTTAGCTCACTTCCACCTAAAGCATATCATTTCCCATCACAATAACAACCTGCATTAGCATAGAAGGCAGGGACTGTGATGAATTTGTTGGAATAAAACATTCTCCCGCATCTCAAAGCCAAACATAGATCACAGATTTCCGGGAAGATAAAGTTCTCCACAACATAAACTGGGAAGAGGAATGCAGTCTAACAATCGCCTGTCCTGTAAGTAAAAAAACGCAAGTTCAAAAAGCTGAAACTTGCAAACCGATTAAACGGAAGCATCAAGAATTCGCCTGATAAAATGTCCCAGACACTAATTTTTATTACTCAGATACAAGAAAGAGCAGTCTAAAAATCTCTAGATAACAGCTGATCAAGTAATAATTACATCAACAACTAACATATGACCATTCAAGATGGTGTATCTTTCGGGCTATCAGAGAATTTCCAAATTTTCTTTGCTGGTACTCTTTCTGACATGTTTTGGCTGAGCTTGATTTGATTTAGAGATGCTGTGCTCAACCAAGTCCTCCAAAATATCCTCTCTTAAATTCTGGAATATCACGTCTGGATCTTCATCGTCTTCCGGTTCTGGTTTTCTAGCCACAATCTAAATATTCAAATTTGAGCAATGTATAAGCTTCAAAGAACCAAACCAATTGAATTTCGCGAGAACCAGGCATATTTGTTTCATTCCCTGAGGAGTCTATTTTGCGGTAAATAACCTGAAAAAATGAATTTGAAAGAGTCTCGCACATAAATGCATTACTCACCTTGACATCGGTAAATCCAGCTGGCTCTAGGTGCTCTAAGTACCGTAGTGGGTCTGCTTCTAAGGGTCCAAGAATGTTTTGCTCTTCCAGTTTCTTAAGTCTGTAAAATTCCACCTTCCAATCTGACGGTAAGAGAAGAAAGCAGTGGCGTATGCAGGAATTTCTGACGGGGCACCAAAAATTTGTAGGTTATTTTATCCAGTGCTTGTTTGTATGTGAGGCCATTTTTCAGTGCTTTTTTGATCTTGAATATTTTAAAATTTTCACGCTAGCGCCTCCGCAATTTTTTCAAGGGTGACTAATGAATGTGAAAAGAAAAAGTCAATTCATTTCCGCTCGTGCTGAAATAAACTGAATTGGTTTAGTAATTTTTGCACAAGCCATGCTCCCCCTGGGTACGCCCCTGGAAGAAAGTATCACGTTTACCGGCTTAGTTCCATTCCGCATACCAACTGCTTACCCGGTTTTAGAACCCGCCTGTAAAATTTAAAAAAAAATACAATGACGGTTCTATCGTCCCCATTCAAAACCATACCAAAGCTCTTCCACTATTTCTTTAATCTGGCTGTTTCTCCAGAAGTAAAATACATCCACGTGATAAATACCATCGAACAAGCCGGTAGGATAGGGTAGAAGCACCAGAACATTGTTAGCCTAAAAGTGGTGTTACGGCTGAACAATAGAATGAAGTGGAAAATTTATCTCACGTGATCCAAGAACACTTTTTGATCTTCATCACCCATCTCAAGCAAGAACCTGTTAGACGCAACTGCACTAAAATATACGTATCTAGCGTTCACAAAATGTTCCCACGAGTAGAAATATTGAAATACTTCATGTAAGGGGATAGCTCTAAGCCATAAGCAGCTCCTACCCCATCTTGTAACTTGTCAAGCAGCATTTCGATCCCATCTCCACGACCATAACCGATTTCAAGCACACTATCATCTAGAAGAATAAAACCAGTTGGCTCAGGACTAAAGACTTATTAAAAAAGTTGCCTGGCTGAACGTTTAGCTGTTGTACTGCCGAGCACACAACCGGTCGTGATTGCTTACTCCATCGCTTTGTGAGCACTGAAGCGGTAATGGACTTCTGAGGACATCTGTACTGAAAAGAGGAGCGATTATTAACGCTGCTCATATAAATGAGAAATTACATGAGATCTGAATTCTTGAGTCACTGTTTTATAACCTTCTTGTAAATAGCAGACATAGATGCAGGAACAGCTTTAAAAAACAAGGAAATCTGTTTTGAAAGGTTTTGAATACAGTTCCCAAAAACTACGCCATTAAAATATGGGGAAAAAAGTTTAAATATTAAAATCAAGTCTCTTTGACTTAATACTGCTGCAGCCGACCAGTAAATGCTGTGGACTGCTAAGTGTCGTCGTCCTGTGACACGGAAAAGTCCGTGCGTACTAAACTATGCGTTTTATGTAGTATTTCACACTGAACACGATGGCTGAAAAAAATAACGAAACAGGAGGGATTCGAATTGCTGAAACAGCTTCTGAAGTTGAATCACGAGCTTCTTCAAACCTCTTCACCTTATAGCAAATCCTTGATCCTGATATCAAATTCGTGCTCAGCGTAATTATAAAATTCCTACAATTCGACTAGAAAAACGTGTTTCAGACGTAAAACAGCCTCTCGTTTTCTAAATTCTGTATTTAAAAAATTTGATTTGTATTTTCTGAAATAGGAGATCCTCAGCTTTCTTTCGGTGTATCACTCATCCTCTGAAATGTAAATGTCGCTCAGCTCATGCAAATTTAAACTTTGCGTTACATTTTGCCTTGCATTTGACGTTAAATCTGGACTTTCATGTGATTTGGACTAAAATTTTGAAGAGAAACTTGAAATCTGATATTATGATCTACGTCTACTTTTCGATTATACGTCAAATGGGCTAATACAAATAATCGAATACAAAATTAGTCAAAAAATACAAATTAATTAAACATCAAATCAAAAAATTATTAACCATCCATAACAATGTCTTTCAAAATAAATTTTATATCTCACACAAAAATCGACGCTACTGTCATATACCCCCCCCCCAAAAGCTACTGTAATATACCCCCCCCCAAAAATCGGACCTACTGTCATATACCCCCCCCCCCAAAACCGACTTTTTTAGGAGTGTCTAAAAACCATTTTTATGCAATAATTTTGCCATAAAGGGACCAGAAAAGCAGTTTAAAAGGGATTATGGGCTGTATTAGGAGGGGAAGGGAATAATACAGGGGCCACTTTTTTTTAGCTGCTTTACCATGTTTTTCAACTCGGGCCGTGGCAAAAATAGACTCTATATGCATTTTATGATCAAGTGTACTTCTCGGAATCATGTCTAAGGTAAGTGCGTGCGCGCATCTCTAACTCTCAAGCCCCCTGCGCCCCTTCGGGGGCGCAGGGGGCTTGGGGCTTGGAGTTGAGATGCGCACACCACATACCTTAGACACAAATCACTCGAAAGCGACTCTGGATGCATGAAAAAACATGCATACCAGAGTTATTTATGCGGTAGGCCCAGTAATCAAAATTATGTTCAACATCTTTATTTTTTCGCCGAAGAGCGTTTCCCCTCGTTCTACAAGGCCGGGCCAGAAGCCCAGCATCCAAAATTCAGCCTAGCACTCAAAAAGTGCTAGGGCAAGGTGTAAACCCGCGGGTTCCACCCCGCTGATCCGCTTGTCCATGAAAAGTACTCATACTTATGCCTGCACCACAAGTTTCTGGGTTTGAAAGTACTCTTAGACGCTTAGAGAATTAGTACTCTAAGGATACCAACCATCTCGAGAAGTGCCCCTGTATTATTCCCTTCCCCTCCCACACAGCCCGCAATCCATTTAAATTGCTTTTCTGGTCCTTTTATGGCGAAATTATTGTGTAAAAATGGTTTTTGACCATCCCTAAAAAAGTCGGTTTTGGGGGGGGGGGGTATATGACAGTAGGTCGATTTTGGGGGGGGGGGTATATTACAGTAGCGCTTTTGGGGGGGGGTATATTACAGTAGCGCCCAAAAATCAATAAAATAATGAATCTTGTCAAAGAGAAAATATGCTTGCCGTAAATTTTCTAATAGGTCGACCCCATCCAATTCAAAATCGTGCTCTTGACTTTGTGTTTTATCCTTTTTAGAAGCTATTGCTAGGTGAATTACCACTTTTTGTGTGGCCAGAGAGATGAGCTACAAAATGAGTGCTAACTTGTCCAATAATGTTTGCGAAAAGCGGGCAAAAAATGGGTTAAACCCAGGGCTCCCAAATTTAAAGATTTGTTCTTTATTTGGGACCTGAATTCTTTAGCAATTTTGAGATTTCACCTCACGATCTTTGTTTTTGGCAGCCAAAACTCAATAAGCACTGTATAAAATGTCACTTTTTGACCAAATGTCCTTTTTTATAAAAAATGTCCTTTATTTTAAAGTTTTGTTTTGGGAGCCCTGGTTAAATTTTTTTCTGCCGGAGTAATTTTTTTTTTGTCAAAAATCGATGTTTTTAGCGTTGGAATTAGGGTAGTTCACGACCGGTTAATGCATAGTTTCGGTTAACCGGGTCCTACTCAAAAATTTTGACAGAATTTCAGCAAGCTTTTAGTACCATTAGATGCGCAAGGAATTTTGAGTACCCCATTTGAAAAATCATCGAAAATCAAAGAAAATTATAATCCACCTAAAAATTGAAAAAACAGCCAAAAAAGACTGAAAAAACGACCCGGTTAACCGGGTGCAAATTTATGGTCTTTTTCGGCTGTTTTTTCAATTTTTAGGTGGATTATAATTTTCTTTGATTTTCGATGATTTTTCAAATGGGGTACTCAAAATTCCTTGCGCATATAATGGTACTAAAAGCTTGTTGAAATTCTGTCAAAATTTTTGAGCAGGACCCGGTTAACCGAAACTATGCATTAACCGGTCGTGAACTACCCTAGTTGGAATGGTCATACTTAGGAATAAAAATATAAACTTACATTATCAAAATGAGGTCAAAAAGCCTTTACGATGGTTAAAATCTCGAAATTTCGACAACTTCTAAAAATTGGATTTTTCGGAGTTTTTAGGCCCACTATTTGTGCATAACATCTCACTAAATTACCTCCTAAAATGTAGCTTCTTATCATAGCTACCATTTGTGTAAAATTTGGAACTTTTGTTGCTGTTTTACCAAACTTGCTGTTTGTGCATTGCAGCACTAAAATCAAAAGGTCCTCCGCCGTTGAAAGGGCTTTCCAATGAGACCAAACTGGCCCATTAAATTATTGCCCAGATAAAAGTTGTTGAGTGCTAAACAGGAACACTTGAATTGGCGACAGACAAACGTCCCCCGTCCCAAATACTATATAGAGATTACGTATCAGTCTTGACCATGCCTTAATTCTTTGAACTGTAACAGGGCGAAGCTTTTTTTTTCATTTTTACCAACAAAAATTTTATGTAACATTTGCATATACATATTCTTTATCTTTATACTCTTTTTTCGTCTTTGTAACCAACAGTCAAATATATTCATTCACCTTGGCTTCTTTTATGGGAATGATTTTTTGCTGCTTTGTTCTGCTCGCCTAACTTTGTAACAAAACTGTTATTGATCTTATTGTTGCTCCTGCCTTGCTTTATTGATCTGAATTTTGATCTTTTAAACCAAACTTACTTGTTGGCTTATAAATTTGTTCTAATTGTGAGGTTACTGCTCTTTTATCATTTGCAAGCCTTTATTTGAACAATTATTAATCATTTTCCACAAAATATATATTGATTTTCTCCACTCGTTTGCTTCGCTCTTTTCTTTAAAAATCATATTCTAAAACGAGTGGTTACACAATTATCAAAACTTATATTAATTTTTTAAAATTAATTCGTTGCTCTATCCTTTTAATCCTTATTCAGTTAAAACACGGATGTGCATTTCCAACCCCCCCCCCCTTTTCTAAGTTTGAGTCTTTTTTTTGGACTTCAAGCATATATTTCTCAGGCCTGTGTGATTCCGAAAAAAACGGGCGTGTTTTTATTTACTTTTCTTTTTTGTCGTTTTCTATTATGCAATGCTTCGAAAATATATTTATGTTGAAAAATAGTTTAAAAGCAATTTCAAGATCGTTCGCCCATGAGAAAATCCAGAAATAATTATAGGTGTGGATCAATCAAATCTATTCTCTGTCCGGCAGTGATTCATGATCTTTAAACTGCTTTTTCACTTTTTTTCGACATAAAAAATTAATCTTAAGGACCAGCGACAACTTGCGACAAATTCAAATTGCGACAAATCAAATTGCGACAAATTCAAATTGCGACAAATCAAATTGCGACAATAATAAGGTCTAGGTTCTTAAAAATTTTCTTATCCAAAAAAGCTCCTGTTCCACGTGTTTCAATTATTTCTAAAGGTTTTTTTACGGAGTAGGGAAAACTCGGCACCGAAAACTCGGCACTCAGAAAACTCGGCACCGAAAAACATTAACTAAACTTATATCGAACAGGAAATCGTGGACTGCTGTCTGATCAAGAGAGTATGTTAGATTTATTTCCTTATTCTCTTTTCACTCTCACTCTCATTCTGACTCGCACTGTCAGTGTGTACCCAAAAGGAAAAATTGCCTCTCAGACTGAGAGTCTCAGTCTTACTTTCACTCTCACTTTTAGTGGAAAATTTTTCAGTTTGAACGAGCCAAACAAAGTGGTCGTCCACTTGAAGCAAAACTTTTTTTACTTTTTCGGGTTCCAAAGCCTGTTTTCTGGACTAATTCGGACATGCTGGAGACGGTTTGATAATAGTGAAATAAGATTTTGTATGGTATTTTCGAGTATTGGCATACTATTGATTTTACCAAAACTCGAGAAATACCCGAGAAAACGGCGTTTTACCATTATCAAACCATCTTCAGCATGCCTGAATCAGTCCAGAAAACAGGTTTCGGAACCCAAAAAAGTAAAAAAAAATTTGCTCCAGGTGGACGACCACTTGGTTTGGTTGAACTGAATAAAATAAATTCCCGCTAATTTTCTAAAAACCGAGTATGATGGTTTGAACCCCTATGGATGCAAAAAATACTGTCCAGGTTTTCGGATACTATCTAGTGTTTTTAAGTCAGCGAAACTCGTAAGCTTGCAGAAGATAACCATACAGTCATATTCATGGTCAGTCGCAATTCAGGAGCTTATTTAAATGACAGAATTTTTCAGAACGTAGACCTTATTATTGCCGCAATCTCAATTGTCGCAACTTGAAATTGTCGCAATTTGAATTGTCGCAAGCTGTCGCTGGCCATTTTAAGCATGTTTTTATGCCAATATTTAATGTAGCAGGAAAAGTAAAAAAGTTTCTTTTTTATGTTATTACGTTATAAATTTTCGTATAACGTCATAAACGTTATAAAAACCTCAATAAGAAAAGTTAGGCCCGAAAGTATAATAAATCACTAAGTGGGGCATTAATTACAAAGATTACTTGCATCAAAAAATAAAAGTCGGAGAGAAACAGTGTCCGAGTGGAATTCGAACCCACAACTAACTTTCACCGGCTTTCACTGAGCTAACAACTTTACCCCGACTCTGGTTTTTATTACTGACAGGTCCAACCAACTTGCTCACAAAAAAAACATTCTAACCTAAAAATGCCCACCTTTTTATTGTCAATCACCTAATTTTTCATCGCAATAACATCAATAAATTTATCCTTCACCTTTTTGCCAAACAATTAATCTCTGTTTGCCCGCTTCGAAACCAACCTTATCCATGCTCATCCTCCTCCACCCAATTCCGTTTCCACTTCCAAATAACTAAAAGGAGAGAAGAAAAAACAAAAAATACAATCAAGAGAGACAAATAAATTGAATTGAATCCCCAACCAGGGAATTGGAAAAAAACGAAAAAAGTAAAATAAAGAGCCAATCAGATGGGTAAACACCCACAGTTTGGTGGTGAGAGGATGACGACGACCTCAAGGTGCTACTGCTGCAAGATAGTTTCTAGTAATACCTTTCTGTGTGTATCTTCTTCTTTACCACTATTTCCACTAAATTGTTCAACAAGAATAAACACTTTGGAAAAAGAAGCTACCTTTTTCTCTAGGTCAATTCCTTTTTTTGCTTTTTTTTCTCCTGAAATAATACGTGTGTCGGTTAGGTTTTTTGTACACAGTCAGCTCTCGATTTAGTGCAACTTCTGGAACTGGAAAAGGGAATTAAATCGAGAGTTGACCGCGTCATGGTCTTTCAAATTGATCAAAAATGGGCGGTAGGTGATTTTTGAAAATTTTTGTGAGAAATTAATAAACTCGTTAAATTTGACTAGAAAAACGAGTTTCCGACCTGAAATGGTTTCTAAATTTTAGAAAATATATCTAATTTTTCTAGAAGCCGACAATTTTTGCTTCTGCTATACAAAATGTCTCAAAAGTGCGAATCTTCGCATTTTAGTTCTCACTTCACCAACTGCACCATGAAATCTGAGTAAAATCACCTACTGCCTATTTTTCGGTGTTTTGAATATATATCGGCTTGTTGTATGTGAACTTCTTTGAGTTGAATCTCGGCTCGGATTCCAGCAACCCGATATAACTTTATCAATATAACCTTATTCTGTTGTGTAAAGTTTCTTCCTTAGATGTTTACTACAGTGTGGCCCCAGAAATTTTCGACTTTGAAACATTCATATCTTTTTGTAGAGTGCGTTTTTCGAAATTCTGTTTTTGACAAACGTCTTAGAATCAACTCCATTTGAGCTCAATCGCATTCTTTTACTTTTTTCTTGGTCTTTGTTATTGATAGATCCTAAATTTAGCATTTTTTCACAATTATAGGTCAGGTGGACCAAGGCAAGAAAGTGAAAAAAGTAGTGATTTCACACGAAGGATAAATCAGGAGCGCGTTTGGTTCTAAGACGTTTGGCGAAAACATAATTGGAAAACAAAAAAAAGATATGAACAATTCGAAATCGAGGAACATTGGCTCACCCTGCTGTTAAGATCATCGCCGAGCAAGGGAGAGTAAACCTTCTCACTCAAAAAAGGACAAATTTTTAATTTTTGGGGAATGATTAAGGGAATGACCACTTTGCATACTACCCACTATTCTTTTTGTTTGTTCGTTTTGTCAATATAACTAGCCTAAATTTGCCAAATTTTAGCCAAACCCTCTTAATTGTTCATTTGATAGTAAGAGCAATGGCAATGTGACTCAATTGAACTATATTCATGTAAAGTCACCCTCGCCGTGCAAACATTTTTTTCGGGTGGTTGAATAACCATTTTTGAGGGTCTGCTTGTTATCGCCGACATTTTTGTGTGGAAAAGACCATTTATTGTTTTTGTTTTAAAAACTGACTTTTGGTTGTTGCGATAATAAAAATAATACAAATGCAATTTCTGTAAATTTATGTGTTTCTGCTTATGTTTTGTGTCTTATGAAATGACCATTATACGGGTATCATGGTTTTTGTTGAGAATTTGTGTTCAATGGTTTTGTTCACAGCACTTTTATTTTCGAGTTGTGTGCATTTAGTACTCAAAATGCCGCTAGGATCTAGCAAACATTTTGGTGGTAAAAAACCTTTTAGTTTATATTTAAAAAATTCAGAAATGAGCAAAATCAGGTCAAGTAGCAGAGTTTTACAGAGATAATGTCACGTAAAACGTTGCTATGTGACTTGGTTTTGCTGGTCTTGAAATATTTTCATATAACCTATTGAGTTTTCATTCTAAAATCTTTGCCAGATTCTAGCGGTCATTTCGAGTACTGTATGCACACAAATCGAAAATGATAATTTTCTGAACAAAATACATTGAATAAGCATTATCAACAAAATGACCATGATACCCACCGTATCATGGTCATTTTATAACTTTGATTTAGTCATTCTACAACTTTTTGTGGCATAAAGAATATGAAATAAGGGTCCTCAATATGACACCCCGGCAGGGTCCCTTGTAAGTGCCACCAATATCACACCGAGTACATCGCTTCTTAATTTTAGACTCCAAAAATATTTCTAAAAAATTCAAAAAGTGGCCAGCAAGTAAGTGCGCTAAAAAAGACACGTGTGTGTAAGCAAACAATAAGTAGCAGTTGCTAAGCACTCCTTATTTATTTTTTATGCGATTGTATTAGAAAAAGTGGCTTTAGACAAAATAGCTTTAACTTTTTATTATTCCCAGACTGGAGAATAAGGCTTCCATTACTCCTTATTTATATTCCACACTCGGTCTGGTCCGAAACAAAGTGAGCCGATTGGCGCTTCTAACTGAATAATTGCTCCACAAGAAATTTTTCTTAGCTAATGTTTTGCTAGACATTTTTTGCTAGGAGTAGCTATTGCTAGGCTGCAAGTAGTAGATGGAGCTTAGAAAATTACAGGTTGGTTGCTATTTAAAAAATATAGTTTGTAATTTTACATATTCTTTTGATAAATTTATGGTCGCATAATCATACAGTCAACTCCCGATTTAGTACATAATATTACCGATTTAGAACACTACATAACATAATATAAGTACATTCTCCCGAAATCAGGGTATTTTGGCAAAAAAATATTCTATTTGATCAGTGCTTACTGCTCTTTTGGGGCCAAAAAATAAGACTTTGACTTAAAATTCTAAAAAATTGTAAAATTTGGGGTCCTAAAATAAGTACAAAACTTATAAATAAGTACAGATCGGGACCCTGGATAATCATAATTTAGTGAAATTCTATAAAAAAAATACAATGGAGTCTATTACCCTTAAATTTGGCATAGGTGCGTTAGACGGTTTCAGGACGTTTTTTTTCACATAAGCGCCTGTTTTTCGGTTTTTTACTGTAATTTTTTGACTTTACCCTTTTATTTATATTTACTTAGGACGGATTAAAGATTTCTCAAACAGCAAAAAATTTTGGAAAAACACGAATTCTAAAATTGTCTCAAAAACAGCCAAACGTCTACGAACCCTCAAATTCAACCTCCAGCTTTAACTGTAACTCTTTACCCCAATTTTTTAGAGTCCTTTGCCAAAATCGATCTTTTAGTCTAGTCCAGAAAATCGCAAGAGTTAGAATTTTACCAGTCTATTCTAAAAAAGAACAAAGATTTTGTCGATAATTTTGTGTAGAGATAAAAAAGGGCTCTAAATTATTGATTTGACCGTGAACCACTCATTAAATATATTCACTAACAAATTTATCTCTCTCTAGATAGCTTAAAGTCTTGCGTAAATAACCATGTTTGCTGTGCGACAAGTGCACCCCGCTCGCTGATCTATGTAGTATTATGTGTGCTAGCAGTGATCCTAATTTTCCAACTAGGTGCTAATCTGTCACCACGGCTAGTGGTGCCACCGAGACCACCACCAGCAGGCAGTAGTCACGAAAGGGACTTCTATTTGAGAAGAGAAGCTGCCAGAGTGCCTGCGGTGGAGGCTAGAGCAATCCCGCCTGATGATGAACACACTCTTCTTTTGGACAACAATGAGGAAAATGGTAAAGCTATGAGGTTGAGGGGAGCTAACATCAAAAAGAAGACCATCTATCCTCCTAGAGTCAACATGGGTAAATTTGTTGTTAGAAAAAAACTATTCAAGTCTTTTGTGTTTGTATTCAGGTGCCTGTCCCAATATTTTCGGGACTATAGTAGTGTTTGTGGCGGTGGTCGAGAGCTCCTACAAAACGTAAGTGTAATTGTTAATATTTTCAATTCTTTTTAAGCCCATTTTTAATTATTTGTGTGCTGAAGCTGCATGGCTGACCTGGATGACTTTGTACTACAGTCAAACCTCGATATTGTGACAACACCAAAATTTCGTTCTCGTTTAGCGTCTTTTATCAATCCTGTTTTGACAGTCTGGTTACAAATATCCTAAGGATTTTTATTTTGCTGATCATCTTTAAAAAAGATAAAGAAATTTTAGTTAGAAAATAGTAAAAACTCGATACACTTGTTTTGTGTGTCGAGTTTTCCCTTTTTTATCCAAAATTTGTTTTCTTTTTTAAATACAACCGGCAAGATCGGAATTTTCGCAACTTGTGGGACCAGACTGTCACAACAGAATTGATAAAATACTTGAAAAATTAAGTTTCAAAAAGGGTCGGACCTAGGCGGGAATGAATTTGGAGGGTGGGGGTTGGGGATTACTATATCGAGGTTAGACTGTATTGATAAAAAAAATTCAATGATTTTAAGAGGTACTTCTTCGGCTGGTCACCCTGTTAAGTAGTATTGCAAATATTACTTCAAGTGGGAGTAGTATTTGATAGACTACTTACGGTTAGAATTAGGCTTTAGGCAAGGTCCGCAAGTAGTCTTTCAAACACTAAAAAAACTACTCAAACAGTAAAACACTTTAAACACTTAAAATGTCAATAATTTTAAAAATTGCAGATCCAAAAAAATTTTGAGCCTTCCGGTTTTACAGAGAATTTCTAAAAATGTCAAAACTTCTGTAAGCCAGATCTACGGCACTCGGCCTTACACACTTTTGCTGCTAAACTAGAAAAAAGGCATCCGGTCGTTTCAAACATATGTTAGAAGCAACAAATTTGTGAAATGTCTTAAAGGGCCATTGCCGTCTTCAATAACGGTTGTCCCTCGCCAATTCAAACAAATTTCCTAATGATTAAACTTCTGTACGGACTTTTTACCTTGGTTTCTAACACAACTATGCCTAAAATCAATTTTTTAGGCCTTGTTTCATTATTAAGTCATGTCAAAAGTTCGCAGCGTTTTTTTCGAAAGCCATATTTTTACAATAAATTTTTCATAAATTTTTCAAAAGCTTACCACTCATTTTGTAGCTGAAAATCTTGGCTACAAAATGAGTGGTGAGCTTGTAAAAAATTGACGAAAAATCCATTGTAAAAACGCAATGCCATAAAATGGCTTCTGAAAAAAACGCTGCGAACTTTTGACACGACCTAATAGAAACCAAGCTGAAAAATCCGTACAGAAGTTTAATGATTAGGCGAAAATTATTGAATTGGCGGGGGAGCCATGGTCCTTTAAAAACAACAGAGGGA
Organism: Ditylenchus dipsaci; assembly: GCA_004194705.1. Classification (NCBI taxonomy): domain Eukaryota; kingdom Metazoa; phylum Nematoda; class Chromadorea; order Rhabditida; family Anguinidae; genus Ditylenchus; species Ditylenchus dipsaci. The sequence goes on along the minus strand of SADC01000904.1, from coordinate 388,776 downwards.
CCAAGGCAGATTTGTTTAAACCTTAAAGCTAGAGTGGGTGAGTCGAGTACTCGAAATCGAGTAATTTTGAGTAATATTCGAAATTTTTCGAGTCTCGAGTGTCGAATCGAAAGTGTGCTTGTGAACCACGTTTTTTTTCTTTTTTGTGGCTTTCCTATGCCTTACTAACTTTGAATGATTCAATTTTTATGCAAAATTTCGGGGAGGAGAAGATTGGTGCAATTCATATTGGTGCAATTCAAATTGGTGTAAAAATAGTCGGTCATATTTGGCAAATATTGCCCAATATGACCGACTATTTTTGCACCAGTTTAAATTGCACCAATATGAATTGCACCAATCTTCTCCTCCCCAAAATTTCGACCGGAAATACCACTTGAAATCGAGTAATTTCAAGTACTATTCGAAATTTTTTGAGTTTCGAGTATCGAATCGAGTACTCGAAAATTTCGAGTACTCTCCCACCTTACTTACAATTTTTTTCTGCCGCTACGCATACCGTATTTACTCTAATAGTAGCACCCCCCCCTCTCTAATAGTAGCCCCTCCTAGTAGGGGGTTGAAAAATAGTAGACAACTCCCCACCCCCTGAAAATCGGCCTATTTAGGCCGATTTTGCCACCCTCTAATTGTAGCCCCCCCCCTCTAATAGTAGCACCCTAGGAGAGTGCTTGAAAATTAGTAGCCCCGGGCTACTATTAGAGCAAATACGGTATTTTTTTTTGCCGTAAATAACTTTTTATATCAAGAAAAAAATTCGGCAAAAAGTTTTTAATTTTTTGATTCCTGAACTGACATTTTCAGGAACGGCTCTAGGTAAATTCGCCAACAGTAAATTTGCCAACGGTAAATTCGCCAATAAGTTAATTCGCCAAAAGGTAAGTTCGCCAACAATTTTTTAAAGTTACAGGTTTGAATCTTAGTGGTGGCAAACTTGCCAAACAAAAAATTTCAAATATTTATTGTCTTGAGCGGAATTTGGAATTTGACGGTAAACTTTAAGGTTTAAGAGCAGTTTACTAAGAAACATGACCATGCTGAACACGAATTCAGTGTTAGGAATCTAGATATTTCCAGCGAAAAAACGTTTTCCGTCAGAGTTTTTTTTTCAATTAATTTTTCTATTTTTGCGACCTCGCTTCACACTCTAAAGAACCTTTACTTAGTTATTTCAAAGCCGTGACTCGTGCAGTTTTTCCTGCTCTGTCAAATAGTGTATGCCGTTAACCAAACAAACGGTCTTATCACACTGAGTTTGGCAAGTTTAATAATGAACACCGCTTTTGAAAAAATGACTTAATAGTTTCTTTTTATCGAAAATCTCAGATTTTGAATACAGTCAAACCTCGATAATCCGCCACCCCATGGGACCGATCCGAGGGTGGCGGATTATCGAGGTGGCGGTTTAGCGGGGGTAAACTTTGTTGAGTTTCTCTGACGGCCAGCCAAATCGGGCTTATCGAGGGTGGCGGTTTATCGAGGGTAGCGTTTAGCGGGGTGGCGGATTATCGAGGTTTGACTGTACATAAATACGAAAACTCACACTCATTCGAAAAGAAAGTCACAGGCGGCCATTTTGACATGAAGTACGTATATAAGTTATTGTCATATAATGGAGATATATCAAAAAGAAACTAAAAACGTGATTTTAGGATAGTCCGAAAAAGGCACTTATTGGGTTGGGGGGGGAGGGGGGCCAGGCTTTTCACTTATTCAAAAATAGTGTTTAAACGACTCCTAAGTAATTTTTATATGCTTAAAACGATAAAAAAAAGTCATTTTCTGACATTTTTCCACACAAAAATGGATTTTAAGAAAAAATTTTCTTTTGACTAAAATTCGACTTTTTGCCTTGGTCCCCAAGGCAATTCAACCTGAAAGGGTACATGGATACCACAAAAAGATGGAATTTGAACATAGTTTTGTTGACTGGGGCCTACCGCATAAAGAAACTCTGGTATGCATACATTTTTATGCATCCAGAGTCACTTTCGAGTGATTGGTGTCTAAGGTATGTGGGTGTGCGCATCTCAACCCAAGCAACCAAGCCCCCTGCGGCCGAAGGGGCGCAGGGGGCTTGGTTGGTTAGAGATGCGCGCACTCACTTACCTTAGACATAATTCCGAGCAAGACTCTTGATCAAAAATGCATAAAGAGACTCTTTTTGCCCAGCTCCAGTGACCAAAACGGGGTAAAATACCTTAATACAAGGTAATTTGCCTTGGTCCCCCAAGGCAAAAAGTCAAATTTTTTTTCAAAAATACCATTTTTGTGTGGAAAAATGTCAGAAAATGACTTTTTTATCGTTTTAAGCATATAAAAATTACTTAGGAGTCGTTTAAACACTATTTTAAATAAGTGAAAAGTAGAACTTTTGAGGTGTCCTTAAATCGATAGTCGACTGTAATGGAAATAATGGATAACGGAAATATAGTATTAGGTTGTGTAAAAAGTTTTGACAAAAAGTACGCGGTGAAAATTCAAAAATATTTTTCCGAAATATGTCTTGAAACAACATTTCTAGGGGTGAAATGACACGCTGAGCACGAATCTGTGCTCAGAAATGCCGTGCGACTTATGAAAAGCTGTGAAAAGAGCCATTTTAACTTTTTACATTTTATTCATCTTTCGTCATTGATAAGCTCTGAAAATAAGTTAAGAATACAATAAAACAAAGTTGAAAATATCTGTATAACGGTAAATCAAAAGTAAGTGCCTAAATGGTACTTTTATCGCCGCTTGATAAGCTTCGAGCCATTTCTGAGCACAGATTCGTGCTCAGCGTGTCATTTTACCCCTAGAAATGTCGTTTCAAGACATATTTCGGAAAAATATTTTTTGAATTTTCACCGCGTACTTTTTGTCAAAACTTTTTACACAACCTAATACATGCACCGAATAATAAAAATACCGTATGACCCAAAATTTCGGCACACTTTGTTTTGTCTGTAACTTTTTATAGTTTCGTTATTTTTTAGCAATCTTTTTTTTTTGTTCGAAAGCTGAGATTCCGGGAAACAAAATGACACCTGATTTGCATAAAATTGTTTATTGAGCTACAAAAAAAAACGCTTGACAAAATCACCTATTTTTTTATAGAAATGTTCAACTTTACTGAACACTCACTTATGATTGCTCTACACTTCTTCAGCCATCTTCGATACATTTTTCTAGCTGTTGGTGATAGACATTTTTGAATTCGCTACTCATCTCTTGCGGCAATTTCTTAAATGCTTGTTTAATTTACACTTTGATGTAAGGAGGGAGATTTGCGAAGGCGAATCTCCGTACCGTCTATTTGTCCTGAGAGAAGTTACCGGAAGCAAAAGTTAAAGAGGGCAAATACTGTTTGAAATCTTAAAGCAATTTCAAATAGGATTTGTCTTATACCGAAAGAATGTCGACCCGTCTGCGAAAAACTTACTTTCCTCGTTCTTAAGCTGAACCAAAAAGCGCTCAAATGAATGGGGTGTGACTGGGACTGAAACGTTGGGCTTGAAGGGGTGTGTTGACCGAAAGGGATTGAAGTGCGAAAAAACCGAAGCTAGTGACCCGTCGATAAAATTGCAAGCCGAAGTGGACCCGAAGCAAACAGAAGAATCTATAGCCGAACTGCAGCTCCGTGGTATTGCCAAATCCGAAGCTCCTTCTGTTATGGTCAAGTCAGCTCCGCTCCCTGTCATCTGTGACTCGACAGCCGATCTCTGTGGCCCAGCAGCACGCTCCTAAACAAACTGCGCAACGAATGCTAAAAACAAGATAAATGGACCGCCTCTTCGACTGGACTCAAGTGGGAAGGAGCGTCGCAATCCACCTGAAGAAGAAGTCTCCAGAAAACCGACATACAGAATCTCATTGTAATGTTTTGCGTAGATCTCGTATAGTGTTTGTGTCTGGTTGTGGGTTGAATAAAGATTGTGGTGGATCCATGACTCCCCTAGTCCGGTAGTCGATGTGGAGGAGCTCCATCCTGCATAAAGATCAGGTCTCCGAAACTGAACTGCGTAAAAAAATTCTCTTTAGAGACCCCGCCCTTACGGAGCACTCGTAACATTGCCATCAGAATAAACTGGCCCTACAATTCCTTGGGGTCTGATAGCTATCACCAACAGCTAGAAAAATGTATCGAAGATGGCTGAAGAAGTGTAGAGCAATCATAAGTGAGTGTTCAGTAAAGTTGAACATTTCTATAAAAAAATAGGTGATTTTGTCAAGCGTTTTTTTTGTAGCTCAATAAACAATTTTATGCAAATCAGGTGTCATTTTGTTCCCCGAATCTCAGCTTTCGAACAAAAAAAAAAGATTGCTAAAAAATAACGAAAATATAAAAGTTACAAGCAAAACAAAGTATGCCAAAATCTTGGGTCATACGTTAAATCATCAACATTAGATACGTGTATGCACACTAGGCAAACCTATAAAAAAGAAGTTTGAAAGATATCTGTGGGGAAATATCTATGCAGTACCTTTAAATATATTTAATTGGATGGGTAAGATTCTGGATGCGGATACCTGTTTGGAAAAGGTCCCAGATAGTTTTTCAACCCAGTCCAATAAAAGCTTTTTTTAAGGCAAGAAAAATATTTACTACCCCTAGGATTCTAACCTGTAACCTTAAAAATTTATCGGCGAATTCACCTGTTGGCCATTTACCTATTGGCGAATTTACCGTTGGCGAATTTACCGTCACCCTTGGGAATAGTTCCTAAATTTATTATTTTTTAATATTTTAAGTCACGAGTAAAATCGGGGTAAAAAAGTATCGATTAGATCCAGCTTGTGATGAACTTGTGGGTGCCTGGTCATCGGGGCTCGAATTCAGCTCAAAAAACAATTGCAAAACAGTTTTTTTAAGGCACTACCACGTGGCCCAGCAGTCTCTGGAGTGCTATTTAAGACAACCAACTATACTTTTAAACTGGTTGATTTGGATCACGATGAGAGGGTGAACAGGCTTTGCAAACATGACCAGGTCGCTTTTCTAGTTTAACACAGTTCAATTTTATCAAAAACTTTTAGCTGTTTTTTAAAAAGCATTGCGCTGCTTCGGTCTACTTGCAGGATGCTGACTGGATGCTTGTCTTGGATGCTGATGCTGGTCTGTGTCTAACACATTTTTACATTCGTTAACCCTTTTTTATTTCAGGTGTGGTCAATCCCAACCATTGCATTGAGGAATGGATTGATGACCGCGTGGACTTAGTATTTTACGAGAGGTTTTTCAACTGGGAAATAGCTAGTGGCAACTATTTGGTAGACATTTCGGCCTTGAAGAAATTTTCCGACATTCGCGATCCCCCACTTTATAGGCGAAGAACACTGAATTTGCCAGAAACTTTCTGATGAAATGGGCCGATTGGCAATACATCCAGCCATCCAACTGGAATGGTGCTGACAATGGAGTCTTGCAGTGTGTCTACTTGCATATCTGGTTCCCAGGTCAAATATCGGTTTCGGTTAATTGAAACCTGATTTTGCAATTGATCTCCTCTAGGTACACAAAATTTTAGTCACTGTTTGGTTAAGGAGTCAATTTCTTTTAGTATTAGTTTGGTCCAAATACCCATTTTTGGGCGCAGGTTTTGTCAGGGTACTCTGAACTTCATGTTAGATTCGGTCTAGGTACCCATTTTTCACTCTGTCGCTTTAGTCTGCTCTCATTTAGCTTTAAATCCGGTTTGCTTCCATGGTCCGTCCATCTAAAAATCTCGTGTAGCCACCACCCTACAGTTAATTACATTTTGCTAACTCTAGCTCCACATACTACAAACTGTCTTGCCGGATGCAAGGGCTGAAATTAAGGTACAAGAGAGAATATATTGAAAATTGTAATAATTTATGAAAAAAAATCTTTAGGCCTGCGACACCATTTGGCACAAAGGAACTGGCTACGACACCTATATGGCTTATGTGGCTTGTGTATGTCCTTTTTTAAATATTTTTACAGAATGAAGTTACCGAAAAAGTTTAGGTGAAAGTGACACTGGGTTAGTTCTTTTCTTTAGATTCACCCAAAAAAGCAATAAACAATCTATTTCAGGAGCCAATCGTCTTTACCCGGGTGAGCATTTTGTACGCCCTTTTTGAAGAATACTTCTATTTTACATTTACAGGCGTATTAAGGATTCTTAGGAGGGCTCATGGTTGGGTGAGAGATGGATATATCACCAAGTTGGTGTGTTTTCTAGATGAGTTTATTCTAATTTGAAGTTTTTTCAGTGATGCATGGGGAGAGCGAGTAAGTATTACTCAAATTTAATGTTTCTATTACCGTATTTTTCCAAGTACTGCTAAGTGCTTACAAATACATAATTTTCGACGCCTAAACCACCCGGCAATAAGTTTTACGCTTGGAAACCCACATCTGGATTTTATTATTCGTCACATCACCTAGTTGACTGATTTTCGGTTGATCAACTGGTGGTCCACCGGCTAATCAAGCGGTTGACTGGGCAATCCTGTTGAAAATATGTGTAAGCGCGCAAAAAAACCACAATTGTTGCTCAGAATTTTAATGCTACGCCGATTGTTGGTGAAGCCGTAGAAAATCCACTTCTGCCCATTGTTACAGCTGTATTTGAGAGGATATGCCAGTTTATTACATTTGGTAACTTTTCAGGACTTCATGCTCCATGGTTGGAAGGCGCAGGTCTGTAGTTAATATTTGGTGAAGAAAAATACCATCCTAAATTTGTGCAGCAAATCAACACCGATGGATGGACTTCTCCCTATTCCAGGATGTTCAATGTGTCAGAGTGTGGTGTGGCCTATTCTGGTTGGTACTGGAGGAACGAGAAGAGGCTAGGTATGAATTGACTCAAGAAGTCATTTCATAAACTTTCATGCAGTTCATTAATTTCATCAAATTTTATGCAGGCACTGAGGCGATTCGCATCCAACTGGCCAATTTTGAGCGATCTGTTGCAAACACATTTCCCAAGGTCAGCATTTCCAGCAGTCATCTCTTCAAAACCCGTAATTTTCACATTTAGGAAGCTAGGATCCACCCCTACCTCAGTGAGCCAGATGTAGGCGATTGCTTTCCAAACTGTGATGATCTTACTTAAAAAGTAGAAGGAGGTTTTCCTGCTCATTCACTTGCCATTTGTCTCATTGCAATCAACCAGCTGCATATAGTTCATGTGATTTTATTAGGGCAAAGGAATCGCTCAAAGAAACCTTGTTGTTATTGTAAATGCTTAACACTAGCAGGATGGATTGGAAAATTGGTATCTTTTAGTTCGGCATTTCACGCTGAACACAATGGTGCCGGTCGTTTTTCAACTTTAGATTTAAAGATGGTCGCTGTGGAGCTTTTAAAATTTGTCACATTTTTTTATTCAAAAACAATTTTTCAACTTTTTTTAAAGCTGTATAACTTCTAATTCTTATTGGCCCTGTCCATGGTCGGGCTTAACATTTAGGATCAACATTAAGTTGAATTCAAAAAAATAAATAAAAATTAAAATAAATAAATGTTTTCTTCATATTTTTTTATTTCGATGTTTTTGACCATGGGCCAACTTTTCGAGCTCTACACAAAAATATATGCAGCTTTTTCGAGTGATTTTAGCAAACTTGACGTATGAAAACCAGTGGGTAAAAAATGTTGAGTGGTCATCAGGCGTCATCAAAGGGTTCAGCATTTGCCAAAATTTTGTAGAGACAAGATTTCAAATTTCTGTTAAAGGCGTCTTGTGGAACTCAAAAGTTGACAGGGGTGCCAAAATGTCAGATTTAATTTAGGAAAATCACATTTTTAAATTAAATCCTAAAAGCGCTGAAAAACAGTTCCTTAGAATTTAGGTAAACTGAATTAGAATCCTCACATCGTGACAATAATATTGGTATATAATAATCTACATGTACTAATAGACCGAGTGTGAAGCATAAGCCCCAAAGAAAACAACAACAAAAAATTTTAAAGTATTTTGACGTAAAGCTTTTTTTTTCGCTAAGTGAACTTCAATTTCTGACAACATATTTGTGTACAGCATGGTCGATTTGGGACGCAACCGACTCGCCAATGCCAAAACTCGCCAACTTTAAATCTCGCCAATGACGAAACTCGCCAACATTAATCTCGCCAACGCAGACACTCGTCAACGGCGAAACCTGCCAACGGCGAAACTCGCCAGTGATAATCTCGCCAACGAAAAACTCGCCAACGAAAAATGCGACTTAACTGCCCCCTTAGAACCGGCTATATAGGCCGTGAAATCAAATTTTTCGTTGGGAGAATTCCGTTGGCGAGTTTTGCCGTTGGCGAGTTTCGCCGTTGGCGAGATCAGCTATTGGCGAATTTCCGCGTTGGCGAGATTTTTATGTTGGCGCGTTTTCGCGTTGGCGAGTTCTGACGTTGGCGAGTCTTTTGCGTTGGCGAGTTTTTTGTTGGCCAGTTGGTTGCGTCCCGTCGATTTGCTTATAGGAGTGCTCTCAAACTCCAAAGTCACTGCGAATTTTCATATTCCTTTCGAGACAACAATATTCAAACATTGTATTTACGAGAGCTCAAATGTTTATTGTCTCGAGAGGAATTTGAAAATTCACACTGACTTTTGGTGTTTATAAGAAAATCGATCATGATGAACACGAATCTGGTGACTTTTGGAGTTTTTTAAACATTTTTTAAATTTAATTCTAAAAACGCCTAAAAATCTGGTGTCCGAAGTTCAAGTTCGCCTAGCCAAAAAAAATTGACGTCAAGATATTTTAAAGGCGGAGTGTATCTCTTGTCCGTATCTGGTCCCCCGTGGAAATAGTTTTAATTCAAATTCAACCACTTTCTGAGCTTGCTGGTTCGAATCTCTCTGGGTGTAAACTCAATTTTGTTCGCAGCTTTTCAGCGATTGAGCTGAATTCATGCTGAAAAATATCAACGAATCCATTGGAAAGATTTCCGGGATTGCTTTTTTAGTCAACAACTGTCTTAAATTTGCGAAATCAGCCAGAAACCATGTATTTCGGTTTATGTCTATTTTATCTATCGTCTATTTTATTACTTTTTAAAGATTTATAGTCATTTTCTAGAGTCAGAAATACGCAAGGTGACCCATAAAAAAATTCCTCATTAAATAGAAACAGTATAATTACTTCAGGAATCGGGTAGCTTCGATAGCTTGATTTACAGAAATTACCGATTTTCGGACGATAGTCAATTTCTATTCCTGGCTTTAACTTTAGCTTAGCTATTATGCTAGTGGAATAATGCCTGATAATCTAGCTCGGTTCGCAACATGTGAAAAAAATAAAGTTCACAACCATGGGGACTCGAACCAGCAAGCTTAGAAAGTGGTTAAATTTTAATGTGAACGATTTCCATGCGGGACCAGTACACTCCCCCTTTAAAAGTTTTCTTGTTGTTTTTGGGGCTTATGCTTCACACTCGGGCTATTAATACATGTAGATCAATATGTACCAATATTATTGTCACGATGTGAGGATTCTGATTCAGATTACCTAAAATGCTAAGGAACTGTTTTTCAGCGTTTTTTAGGATTCAATTCAAAATTGTGATTTTCGAAAAAAAGGATTTTTATAGTTCTTTTATAAAAATAGGTTATTTAAAAAATTCCAGTTAAGCAAAACTTTAATGCATGTGAAAGAGCATATTCTTGCGCACAAAACGATGTTTGAAAAATAGAAAAATTGTTTCGAATAAAAGCTTCACAGCGACCAATTTCAAATTCAAAGTAAAAAAATGTCCGGCAACATTGGTTCAGCATGAAATGACGAACCAAAAGATACCAATGTTCTTATCCGTCCTGCTAGTGTTAACTGTTATTCTTTGTTTGGCAGATTGGTAAATTATAGTGTATGTGTTGGTTCTACCTGATCTAGTCAATAATTGGGTGAAAGTCATTTTTGTGTTAAGTTGTGCAAGTGCCTTGTATAATTTTAGTAAATCCTTTGTATGGTTATTTTAAATTACAGTCGACTCTCTCTATAACGACTATCAAGAGACCGGCCATACTGATTCGTTATAAATAGAATCTTTATAGAGTTTTTCTGTAGTCTTATGAAAGTCTTTCTGTACGGATTTCTTGACTAGCAACGAACAAAGTTCTAACAAAACGAGGCTTGGAGTTTAATTTTAGGTGTAGTTTCGTTAGAAACCCAGTTGAAAATCCATATAGAAGTTCAATGATTCGGATTTTTTTTTGAAATGGGGGTGGACCACCAGACTACCGTGAAAATGGTCCTTTAATACAGCAGTGAATTAGCTGTCTTAAAGGGGAAGGGACGGGGACCGGCCAGTTAGCGAGACGGTCAGTTAGCGATGGTTTTTTCAAAATTTTTGATATTTTTTGCCATAAAAGTACTCTTTTTGTGGAAAACAGTTTTTCTGGGCACCCAGTAGCTGAAATTTCCTCAGGAATCCGAATCAAAAACAGAATTTCAAAATAACGCGTGGTCGCTGAGATATGACGTAAAGTTGCGTGCTTGTCATTTTTAAATGATGACCATCCAACTTTAGGTCATATCTCAGCGACCACGCGTTATTTTAAAATTCTGTTTTTTGATTCGGATTTCTGAGGAAATTTCAGCCACTAGGTGGCCCCAGAAAAACTTTTTCCACAAAAAGAGTACTTTTATGGCAAAAAATATCAAAAATTTTGAAAAAAACCATCGCTAACTGGCCATCGCTAACTGACCGTCTCGCTAACTGGCCGTACACCGGAAGGGACACTTCATATACGCATCGCCCTAGGTCACAGGTCGACTACCACTGGCTGCAGACCTTATTTTTTCTCTTTATTTTAGAAGTTCAGTGTCAAAATGTAGCCAAGGTTCTGGGCTTTCATTTGAGCTATCATACAGATGAAAAAGTTAGTATAAAGTTTTAGCTAGAATTCAAAAACATTGAACCATGTCCAATTCGATGAAATCCTCAATAGGACTATCCAGTAATTTTCGGTATTATCCTGGAACTGACATTTTTTTCGCAATTTTAATTTACACACTCATTTGCAACCTTACACTAAAAAAGTAGCCCGGCTTCTTGCCGTCATTTTCAGCATACAGTTGTATAAAATAATGTAAATTTAAATCACAAAAAATCTCAGTTCCTAAATAATACTGAAATCCTACCCCTCAATAGAACTCATTTCTTCCCGGTCAAACCTTTGCTAGCTATCTTGCTTTTATGAAGTGATTTTGGTGTGTAAAAATTTCTATCTTGTTCCCCATGAAATTCAGACTCTTGAAAGTCACTAAAAGCGTTGACAAATAAATAGAATTGGTGGAGGCTCAGGCTATATGAGACTGCCCTGCAACCGGATACAATTGTAACGGATACAGCAACCGATGTTGTTAAATGGTGGAAGTGTTTTTATTACTTATTATCCGTAGGGTACTCAATAAAATAATTTCAAAATAATTTTTTTTGAATTGACACTGGTACCTACTTTTCGAAATATCCCATCGACGACGGGCTTGCCTCTTAAAAGCAAAGATAAAAATATACAAAAAATGCATTGTTAATAAAATAAAAAAAATTCGACGCGACTGTCATATGCCCCCCCAATAATTTTTCAAGTTTCCCAAAACCATACTTTTTTTCGGAAAAATGGTGAATTATTACGCGTTGTCCCTGAGCCTAATGCCTACGGCCCGAAGCCTAAGGGCTAAGCCTAACTCCTAAGCCCAAAAATTATTGGGGGGGGTGGTCTATATTACAGTAGCGCCAAAAATTCGGATGGGTCGAAAAGACCCACCTCATAGTTTTGGGGTTAATCGAAAAAGATTTATCAATTGAAATTCTCAATTTGCAGCAGATATAAAAAGTGAATGATCATGGTACCTGAACGGGAGTCAAAATTCTTAAATCGTCACTGAAACCTTAGGCGTGAATAGTTAGGAATCATGCTTTTTGCCTCTTGGAACCAAACGGATAGAGACCACCGGAAAACAAAAAGGAGTTTTCCAAACAACACCCGTTTCAATTTCTAGCTGAAGCCCCTCCCCGTAAGCTAAAAATCGCGCCCATCCGACTACAAAACTCAAGCTTTATTTCCAATCCTTCAAAAGTAACTCATAATAAAGGCTTCCATTTTTATATTACATCGAATATACAGTGATTTATATAACTGCTTCAGACTTCTTTAGCTTTTTATTCATCACCCAAGCCGGCAACCTAGCAGTAACGGGCGTAGCGCATTTGAGGTCCAGGACAAGTACTCGCTCTCTTTTCAACCAAAGTTCGTCCACTTCAGTGCAGGACTCCTGAGTGCTGTTGCTGGTCTGCTGCATGATTTCTTGGCATAATACTGAGGAACCAGATCTGAAAAGGCCTATATATCCGAAGGATGCACAAAACAACGCAATATAAATTTCAATGTAATGACTCCTCAAAAATTTCATTCGGATAGGATCACCAATTCTTGCTGCTATCACTTTTTTTTCAAGAAAAAGATTATCATATGCAGTCAAATATCTCTATAACGACTCTCTTTAGAACGACCCGCTTACTATAATGACCCGAAAAAAGGAACTGCTTGATCACAAATGATCTCATTTACTTCAAATCGACTTTCTTTATGACGACTTTCTATCTAACGGCCCGGTTTTTCCCGGTCATTGAGAGTCGTTACAAAGAGATTTGTCTGTAATGCATTAAATCTGCAGGGATCTTTGTCCATAAAAGAATGATGGTTATCAAAAGGACGGCTGCTTGCAATGAAGTCATACACCAGGAAAGGAGCTGACAATTTTTAAAAAGGATGACGTTTGGAATGACGTGGCAAAACAGATCAATCCGCACGACGAAAATATGGAATCACGAACCAATTTCAGGCATTTCTTCATTTCTCACTTCGAATAACGTGTTTTCAGAAGCGCGATTATGAATCTGGCGGTAGTAGTTCTGCCTACATAGAATAAGTTCAGAAAAGTGTAGACAATAGGTAAGTAAACCTGCTCTCGCGCTGTTTTAAGGCTTGCTGCTTGCGACGCTCGCGACGTTCTGCTTCAAGCTTGTCTGAAAAAGACGATTAAAACAAACACGATAAAAAGGAAGCCGCATACGTTGATCATTAGCTTCCGGCGGCTGAGCTGCACGCAGCGAATGCTTCTTGGCTCCTTTCGACTTAAGCTCGCTGGACTTAGGCACATTGCGACCGCTCGATTGAGTGCTGCTGAACAGAGTTGCATATTGATATTCAACTCATAACAACTAACAGACTTACTCTTCTCTCTTTGAAGAAATAGGAATTCGCCCCAAAGAAGTCTGGGTAAAATCGGAGACAAGACCTAAGAATTAATCATTCAGACACAACATTCGGTCAAATAATGCTTGCCAACCTTTAGAGTTGTTTTTACCAAAATCATGTTCTGAGACGCTTCACCGCTGCTGGTCTGGCTTCTTCGAATCAATGTGTTCTGGGCTCGATTTCTTTGGGAGTGCGGAGCGACATTAGACATATCCATCTTGCGAGTTCTGCGATTACAAAGAATGATCACCAGAGGAAGCATCAACCCAGGAGTAACAAGCATCAAGGAAGCGGCCAAGATAGCGAACATGGAAACGACTAGGAAATGTAGAAGATAAGTGACAGATCAAAAAGTTAAAAGCCGTTTTCTGCAGTGATGATGAATGGGAAAAGCGAGATTTCATCTTAATCTTGACTTTTCGGTGTCAAATGAAATCAATTAAAAATCTGCTTTTCAAACTCGCAGCTAACTTTTATTTTTGCATCTTTCGCATAGTCAAATTTTGTAAAAAAAAAGTTTCCATGATTGAGTAGGTCACCTACTGTAGGTGGGTGCTTAAAAAAATCTCACCCTCCTGTTGGTCAAAACAGGTAATGCGAGATCAGTGCGAGATTTTTTTGACGGTCATTTTGGCTGTACCCGAAATTTAAGCGGCATTTTGCTAAGTGGTCGATTTGCTAAGCGGTCGTTTTGGACGAGGGTCAACTCGCGAAGGATTTAACTCGCGAAGGTCACTCGCGAAGGGTTCAACTCGCGAAGGTCAACTCGCGAAGGGTTTAACTCGCGAAGGTCAACTCGCGAAGGGTTTAACTCGCGAAGGTCAACTCGCGAAGGGTTCAACTCGCGAAGGTCAACTCGCGAAGGTTTTTTTTAAAAGTACGCTTTTATAGGTATCTGAAACGTTTATTGAAGTACTTGTTGTCATCATTTTCACCTGGAATTTTTTTCCCCGCTATTCTTTTTAAATCATTTGATAGTAAATGATTATTTCCGAATTGCGCTTCCGTTTTCCAAATGAATTTTTTCTTCTTCAGATTTCTAACCACATTGGGAACAAAAAGATGGCACTCACAACCTACCAAAGGACCTACCTAAATGCTACACTCGGTGGGTAGGTAAGATATGAGGGTCCTAGGGTAGGGAGGAGAGTAGCTAGGGAGGAGAATAACTGGTACATATGGTAGGTGGATAGATGAGTTATGTGGATGTGTACTTATGGTAGATAAATGGGGGGCTAGGACACTTCGAGCTGGGACACTTCGAGCTGGACAGTTCGAGCTGATTTTATAAAGGACACTTGGAGCTGGACAGTTCGAGCTGGTTTTGAGGATTTTGACTTTTTTAGATCTTCTACCTGCCTGCCTTCGGCAGGCAACCTAATTCAATAGGAAGCCCTTTGGGGTACATGGTCCGGGATAAGACTGACCCTTTGGGTACATGGTCCGAAATAAGGGCTGACCCTTTATGGGCATGTCGGGGATTCGGCGGGGACGTTTCGGCTCCATCTTTTCGGCTTTGGAACGGCTTCGAGATCGTAGTCTGATGGATGTATGCGAATATATGAAAACGCTTAATTTGCGAAACGTCTATATGCCGATAGAAACACGTCCGCCAAAATAATCTACTCTATACACAAACGCTGTTTAAGACAACTATTTTCAAAAATTTAACTAAATTAAAAAAATCAGCTCGAACTGTCCAGCTCAAGTGTCCTTTATAAAATCAGCTCGAACTGTCCAGCTCGAAGTGTCCCCAGCTCGAAGTGTCGTTTACCGATAAATGGGTGGGTAGAAGGGTAGTAAGTTAGTTGGATAGGTAAGAAGGTTGGCATGCCATAAGAGTGGATGGGCATGCCAAGGAAGTAAGTAGGCATATCAGGAGTATGGTTAGGTGAGCCGGAAGAGTGGTAAGGTATGCCAGAAGAGCGAATGGCTATCTTAGGATAAAGGGTAAGTATCCCAGATGATGGCCTTCAGGTTCTGTTACCCAATTATTCTAGTACGCATGTAGAAGTACTCACAAGGGAAGTACCCGAGGTGTGCTTTTGAGGAAAGGAGGTGACTCTTTTTCTATTGTCTATTATTGTAGAGCATCTGCAAGTTCCGTGTATACAGTATAATGGCCCATACAAGAACATAATTATAAAACCTTCGCGAGTTGACCTTCGCGAGTTGAACCCTTCGCGAGTTGACCTTCGCAAGTTGAACCCTTCGCGAGTTGACCTTCGCGAGTTGAACCTTCGCGAGTTGACCTTCGCGAGTTGAACCCTTCGCGAGTTGACCTTCGCGAGTTAAATCCTTCGCGAGTTGATATTTTACCGGTCGTTTTGCCAAGAATTTTTTTTGCTAAGCGACAAATTGCTAAGAATTTTTTTGTTAAAGCGCCCATTTGCTAAGAATTTTTTTGTTAAGGCGCCCATTTGCTAAGAATTTTTTGCTAAGGCATTCTTTTCTTAAATCCCGATTTGTTAAGAACTTTTCTGCCTTTTTGTACTTTTTTTTTCTCAATATTCTGGTAGATTAGAGGTTTTTCCGACGGACATTTTTACGCCGATTTTTTTTGTTTCTTACTGATTCAACGTGGGATCTAGGTAATTGATATCTTCAGATGGTGTCCAAACTACCACAAACCATCCTAAACCACCCAAAGTACCACCTAAATACCCAACCAAACCCAACCTGAAAGATTAAAATTTCTTAAAAATAAAAATAAGCCATTTTTTCTAACTTAAAATTGTGTGGGGAATTGGGTTTGTCAAGCCCAAAGTTGCGATTTTACACACCCCAACTTCAATACCTGGTGTAGGTATCACCTGACCAGGTGGATGCTCACCTGGATGGCCTAAAAAAAAAAGGTAATTTAAATAAAAAAAATCCATTTTTTCTAAACTGAAAAATTTGTGAGAAATTGGGCTTATTAAGACCAGAAGTGCGATTTTACCTACCCGACCCCAAACCTGGGGTGCCTACCACCTGGACAGGTTGTTATCCAGGCAACTCAAGAGTAGGGGTATATTCACCCAAATGACCTGAAAGGTCAAACGTTAGTCTTTTTATATCTGAAATTACGATAAAAAATAAAGTGTGCACCCAGATGGATTCGAACCAGCATCCTCGGCGGTGGCTATCCAAGTGGTCGTCCACTTGGATCAAAAATTTTTTTTTACGTTTTCGGTTTCTAAATCAATTTTTCTGCACTAATTCGAGCACCCTGAAATGGTTTGACAGTGTAAATCACGTTTTATCAAGAAATTTTGAGTTATCGTGAATTCTTGATTTTGATAAATCAATCGTTAGCAATAACTCTAAATTTATCGATAAAACGTGATTTTACCACTGTCAAACCATCTTCAGCATGCTAGAATTAGTGCAGAAAAATTGTTTTGGAAACCGAAAACGTAAAAAAAATTTTTGATCCAAGTGGACGACCACTTGGATAGCCACCGCCGAGGATGCTGGTTCGCATCCACCTGGGTGCATACCTTTTTTATCGTAATTTTGAGTGTTTACTTGGCGAAGAGGTCCATATACTCATCACCAAGGTTACTGGTTCGAATCCATCTGGGTGCAATCAGTCCAGAGTAGGAGACCCCCGATTAAATTAAACCATTTTTAGAACATTATTTTGGATTTGAATCGTTTGGGTTTTAAGGTCTGTACCCCGAAATTGAACCGAACTGAAGAAGTAGGTAGCTTAACAAACAAGATCTTTATCAAAACAACTACTTAGCAAAAAAATTCTTAGCAAAACGACCATTTAGCAAATTGGCGCTTAAATTTTGAATTCTTAGCAATTGGCGCTTAAATTTTTTTTCTTAGCAAAACGACCGCTTAGCAAATCGACCACTTAGCAAATCGCTGCTTAAATTTCGGGGTACAGCCGTCATTTTTCTACAATTTTAATTCATTCTTTTTTTACTGAATGATGCACAAATAAAAGTTGCATAGAAAAGATATGAACAGAATATTTACTTCTATTTATTTTTTAGTTGAAGGACCATGGTTTTTGCGCGCAGCGGCATGTGCAAAATTTGAATTGGCGGGGACCATCTCTTTCGTATAGGGTAAAACGGAATTTTGCAGCTAATTCTCGTAATTTTGCAGCTAATTCTCGTAATTTTGCAGCAAATTCTTGTAATCTTGCAGCAAATATGAGTGAATTTTGCGGGAATTCGAATTTCCTAGTCAAAGATGACTTGGATCGCTCAGAATCCCAGCCCGGAGTGGTCAGAAGCCCCTGAAAGTTGGTTTTTCGGGTTTACTTAAAGGGGGCGGGGTAAACTTTTTGCGAAAATTCGATTGGGCGGATCAGAATTCCGGTCCGATCGGCTTAATCGCTCAGAATTTCAGGTTATGACGATTTTGAGTAGTTCAGGGCGGAATTCTGAGCGATTAAGCCGATCGGACCGGAATTCTGATCCGCCCAATCGAATTTTCGCAAAAAGTTTACCCCCCCCCGTTTAGTAAACCCCCAAAAACCAACTTTCAGGGCTTTCTGACCACTCCGGGCTGGGATTCTGAGCGATCCAAGTCATCTTTTGACTAGGAAATTCGAATTCCCGCAAAATTCACTCATATTTGCTGCAAGATTACAAGGATTTGCTGCAAAATTACGAGAATTAGCTGCAAAATTACGAGAATTAGCTGCAAAATTCGTTTTTACCCTTTCGTATATCGAAATGTACTCTTTGCAGTCGTTCGAAATGACTCCAAAGAGTAGAATTTGAGACGAAAGAGAAGTGTCCCCCGCCAATTCAAATTTTGCACATTCCATTGCGCGTAAAAACCATGGTCCTTTATAGTAGCTCCCGAAGTTAGAGTAGCTCCCGAAGCTAAAGTAGCTCCGAAGTTAAAGTAGCTCCTGAAGCTCAAGTAGCTCCCGAAGATAAAGTAGCTCCCGAAGTTAAAGTAGCTCCCGAAAATCTCGCACTAATCTCGCATTACCTTTTTTGACCAACAGGAGGCGAGATTTTTTAAGCACTCACCTACTCAATCATGGAAACTTTTTTACAAAATCTGACTATGCCGAAAGATGCAAAAATAAAAGTTAACTATGAGATTTTTTACTTGGTTTCAAATGGCAAAACTTTTTCCACTTCTCCACTTCCAACTTCTCTCCACCCCTGAATTTCACACAAAAAATTCAAAAATTGTTGATTTTGTGTCGAGACCAACTTTCGGTGACAAGAAAAAGATTTTCGGCCACAAGAAAAAAGAGTTTCGGAGACAAAAAAGAGATTTTCGGCGGTCGCAGTATAGAATCCCCCACGCAGAGTGATCGGATGGAGGAGATAACTTCATATTCGTGTTTCTCGACCCTGATTTCATGAGAAAGCCTTAAAAAATAAAAATCAATTAAAAAATCTGCTTTTAAAACTCGCAGCTAACTTTTTTTTTGCATCTTTCGGCATAGTCAAATTTTGTAAAAAAAAAGTTTCCAGTTTCCTAAAAAAAAGTTTCTGAGAAAAATTTTTTTTTCGAACCACAGG
Source organism: Ditylenchus dipsaci (assembly GCA_004194705.1). NCBI lineage: Eukaryota > Metazoa > Nematoda > Chromadorea > Rhabditida > Anguinidae > Ditylenchus > Ditylenchus dipsaci. The sequence continues at coordinate 370,076 of SADC01000904.1, read as the reverse complement.
GGGTATCATGGTTTTTTGGCAAAAAGGCCGTGGCAAAAAAGACTCTATATGCATTTATGGTCAATAGTACTTCTCGGAATCATGTCTAAGGTATGTGGGTGTACGCATCTCAACTCCAAGCCCCCTGCGCCCCCTTCAGGGCGCAGGGGCTTGGCTCGCAGGGGCTTTCAAAAGGCGCCAATTCAAATTTTTCAAATTTTGACTAAAAAACCATGATACCCCTATTGTCAATTTACATCACAAAATTATATGAATATGCAAAAGTTATTCTCGTCACAAGAAAGCCCGCTCAACGTTGCGTAGAATGGTATATAATGTGTCAGGTGGTGTTATAAATATCAAAAACTGTATGTTCAAGAAAGCAAAAAACACCATATTTCAGACATTCGACATGGTTCGAACTATGAATTGGCCATATGTCGGCAATCTATAAAAATTAAACTTACAATTGTTTACTCTTTTAAATTATACCAAGATTAGAAATTCCGAAAAAATCGTAGTAACAAAAATTTATATGAAATGGTCCAAAATTACAGAAAACTAGTGATGATGAATGGAAAAAGCGAGATTTTCATCTTCAGCTTGACTTTTCGGTGTCAAATTGAAACGGGCAAAACTTTTTTTTTGGCCGAAAAGGCTTGAGTATAGAATCCCCCACGCAGAGTGATCGGATGGAGGAGATAACTTCATATTCGTGTTTCTCGACCTCTGTGTGATTAGTGGCCCCTTCTATTCCCTTCCCTCCCAATACAGCCCTTATTCCCTTTTAAATTCAAAAGGCGCCAATTTAAATTTTTCAAATTTTGACTAAAAAATAGGGTTGGTGATGGAAAGTTTCCACGGAAAATTTCTGGAAACTTTCCAGAAACTTTCCGGAAAGAATTAAGATTCTTTCCAGAGCCTTAAAATTTGGAAAGATTCTTTTTGGCGCAATTCAAATTTCTTAACATGTCCTTGATATTGCTGTCCTCAAATTTTGTCATTTTCATTTGCCTGTATTTAGCTCACTTTATTCTTTTCTTTTATCCGCTTTTGTTTAGCAATGCCAAAAACAAAGCCAATAAGCTGGAGCTGGAGATATTTTAAACGCGAAGAAGATCCGAAGGGAAAAATTGTTGGATTTTGCATCTTCTGCGACCAGCAATATGTGGATAACGCCACAAGGCAAGAAGCTCATCTAAAGGTAAAATTTCTGACATCTTTGACATTCTAATTACCATCTTTAGAACTGCAACAAAGTTGGTGCCGAAGCGAGGAAGCAAATCGATCACCTCTCGAAGAAGCCTGCTGTCCGAAGAAGTCGAAGCCTGTCGCCGGAATCGAAGAAGACAAATCTCTCCGAATCTGTAATCTTGCAAGGCAGCACTGGAAGCATCAAGCACTTCTTCGACTCAACATCTAAAGAAGATCAGGAAGAGCTGGACATTCTCCATTCTGTTTGCTGGTCGAGAACAGGAAGTAACATTATTTATCGTTTACTTTGTTAATTTTTGTTTTAGGTGCTGGCTGAGTGGGCTTCGTGGCTTGCTGGGACCGGGTCTTCGCTTTGGATAACCGTCGCTATGCGTGGGATGCCGTCAACTCAATGGATGCGTTTACCTGGCGGAAAGCATTCTTCTCGGGCACACTTCTCTCCAAAATCGTTCAGATGATCCACAATGTCCCGGTCTCTGCTTCGTCTACAGAAAGGAACTGGTCGCTCCGTGGTGGAGTTCACACAAAAACTTCGTAACAGGTTTGTAGTCTTGATTTTGATTTGAAATTCCATTTTGATTTTAGGATGAAGGTCGCCACGGCTTCGCAAGTGACATTCATAAAGCACAACCTCTTGTTGGAATTCGGCATCTTTTCAAAGGTAGGCAGGGCGAGAAGGCTGTGGAATCCGAGGAACAGCTCGAAGAAGAGGATCTACAAGAAATTTGTGATAAGAATGATTTATTTAGTTTCGATTAATTGTTGATTTGAATGTTATGATGTTTTTTGTTGATGTAACAGAGGCTTTGTGCAAATAAATTCGAAGAACTTAAGTGGGAGAATCGAAAAAGTATCTTTCCAGAATTTTGGAAACTTTCTGGAAACTTTCCGGAAACTTTCAGGAAATTTTCTGGCAAAAGATTCTTTCCGGAAAGATTACAACCCTACTAAAAAACCATGATACCCCCTGTGGTTCGAAAAAATTTTTTTTCTCAGAATCAAAAAACACGCGGCTTTCTCATGAAATCAGGGTCGAGAAACACGAATATGAAGTTATCTCCTCCATCCGATCACTCTGCGTGGGGGATTCTATACTGCGACCGCCGAAAATTTTTTTTTTGTCTCCGAAACGCTTTTTTCTTGTGGCCGAAAATCTTTTTCTTGTCACCGAAAGTTGGTCTCGACACAAAATCAACAATTTTGAATTTTTTTGTGTGAAATTCAGGGGTGGAGAGCTATAAGGGAGTAAACTTTTTGAGAAAAATCGATTGAGCGGATCAGATTTCGGGTCCGGTGGGTTTAATCACCCACAACTCCACCCTGAACCACTAAAACCCACCATAAACTTGGAATTCTGAGCGATTAAGCCCATTGACCGGGAATCTGATCCGCTCAATCGATTTTCGACCACAAAAAAAAATTATCGGCCACAAGTTTTTTTGGCCACAAGAAAAAGTATTTAGGCCACAAAAATTTCGACTATATAGTTTTTTATTTGTCTGATTTGGTTTTAAAAAATTAGCTAAAAATTATATCGAGCACTTTTCTTCCACCAGTTATTTTAAACTCATTTTTTCTATGTGAAACAGAGTCTGCATGTTTCCTAATGTATCAAATTGCTCTTTTCAATAAAAGTCGTGTTTTCAGAACATGCACTGCAATTAGCTGATTAAACAGAGATAAAATACACTCCACCTCATCGGGATTAGCAAAATATATTTTTTAAATTACTTTCGTGCTTTTATATTCTTAAGCAAAACAGTCAAATCTCAAATATTATAACATCTACTATAATATACTGTAATAGATGGTTCACAAGCCTTTGAAGAACTATATATCTAGCCAGACCAAATATTTACACTACCGCTAATTATGCCTTGTTAATTTCTACAAGCTTGATTGATTCTGCTTTTTCGATTTCGGTTTTACACCAGCGGCCGATCCTGAACACAATTCGAATATTCGACTTGGTTCCTGTGCTGCCAAAAACTTCAAATGCACGCCAAAACTAAAATTTGCACGTTATCAATATTTAAAATTTGGTAACATTGAAATTAGTGGGGCTGTTAAGTCGATACCGCTGTAGGGTAACTGGAAACCTCTAAAATTTCGGGTTCAAAGTCCGAATCCGGGTATCTAACTCGAAAATTTCGAGTACTTGGCCACCCTAGAAATGGGCCTACCAGAGCTACGATTTCTACTTTTAAAAAATGCTTCTAAATGTGAACATTTGACCAAACAAGTTGATTTTAGCCGAATTTATTAAACAAGCCCATATAAATCTGTTCGAACTTTGAGCTCTAGACACTCTTAGACTATTTTAACTATTTGTAAATATTGTTTTTGCCATTTTAGCTTTCTACTTAATTAATTGCTCTGTATTACTCAGTAGACATACACCAAAAACACATTTCAACCTATAATTAAGTTTCTCAAACAGCATATTAGTAAGGCATCTAAATTTTTTTACTGCTTCAAAACTTCCCCCTTATTTTACTGTTTAGTGAAATTTTGGAAAAATAATTTTATTTTGTTTGAATGAATGTTTGAATGCGCGCGGTACGCTTCTTTTATTCCGAAAACTCTCAACATTATTATCTTTTATTTGTAAATGTTTGTGAAATAAAGTTAATAATGATCAGCGGCAGCCCGTCAGTGTTATTAATTCCGGCTCTGCTTTTCCGATGGTTTAATTATCAGTTTACGGAAAATGAGCATGAATATTTTTGTAATAAAAATAGTGTCCCTCGCGCATTCACACTTGTGAATTTCTCATTGCCGGATATTGCTATGTTGCTTTGAACATATTTCTTTAACATAATTGAACATATTCATTATTTCTTCATATATGACTCAAAGAATTTGTCACAATTTCGTATCATTTATTACCAGCTTTTGCGCACTCTATAAGCCTATATTTTAATAAGTCAGTAACTTAGTTTTAGTAATTTTTTTCCTTATGTAAAATAATTTAGCTTAAATTAGTTAACAATTATTATACTATTCTTTAAAAGCAGTCATTTTTTTATTTGTTCATTTGTAAACGTCATTTTTTACCTTATCACGGGGAAGGCCGTACGTCCTGAAGGTACATTCCTGTGCAGAATTTCACGCTGAACACGATGGTGAAAAAATTCAAATTTCATATTCCTCTCGAGTCAAAAAATATTTAAATTCGAATTTTTCAAATTTTTAATATTTTTTCAAGGTAAGACTTTTTTATTCGATTGTCGTAAATACCTCAACAACATGTCATTAGAAAGCTCGTAATCTGCGCTTTTTTTTCACATAAAACTAGTTTCATATGTCATAAAAATTTGCATGGTCTACCTCTTTAAAGTTGCATAGATAAAAATCGTGACTTGGTCGGTTCACAAGGGCAGCGAACACCACAACTTTTTGTCATTTTTTTTTCTATCATCGTGTTCAGCGTGAAATTCTGCACAAAATGTACCTTCAGGACGTAAGGCCTTTCGCGTGTTAAAGGACCATTACCGTCCAAGGCCACGAGAATTTTGTATACTGAATTGGCGCAGGACAGTTTTTTTGTTCCGAAAATAATTTGAAGCTCTGCTATTTCTCGATGATAACAATTCAAAATACGAAATACCCGTGTCGGTAATGATCCTTTAGTTTACCGTCTACCTGGCTGACTTTTAGGGGGTTGGGCTTGTTCTGTCTCGTTGAACATTTTTTTTGTTAAAATGACTTATAATGACACTTATTCTGACCGCATACTCATTCTGACTCACAATGATACCTACCAGATCAATGTAGATTTTTTTATTTTAATTTTACAGTTAGTTTGGTGCATCTCTTTCTCAGTCAGAATGCGTAAGTGGTCATTCGGAGTTATTTTGAAAAAACTTTCTTTACCCTCAAAAGCCAGCCAAAAATAAAAAAGTTTATTTGGAGGCGTATTAGCTGATATTTTTTTACTTTTTTATGCAGTAGTTAAAATTTAAGACGAAAAATTCGAATTTTTTTCTTTATCTAGTGCTTGACACTTTTTGTAATTTTTGAGGTATTCTTAATAGCTATATTTCGTTAGTTTTATGAAAAATGTTTGAAATCTAAATACCCAGCCGTTTATGACGATAAGGTCTTTCTTTTTTTAAGAGTTTTAATTTCGTTTTCTAGTGTTAATTCCCACCACTTATGACAACTAAACTTAACTGCAAGCAAATTCGATTCAAATTTCGATTTTGTGGTAAATGATATCAGTAAATTGGGTATTTGAAATGGAAAATTCAATTTTTCGAAAATTGGTTTGCAGTTTAATTTGTTGTTGTCTCGAAAGGAATTCAAAATTTATCAATGAATTCATATTAAAAAATGTGAAGGTATACTCGATTTCTAAATTAATTTTAATTAAATTTAATTAAATTTTTAGATCTAAATTTAAATTTTTACAAATTCCTTCCTGTACCCCGATCATAAAAAATAGACTTTTTTTATTATTTTAATGCAACTAATACCCGTGTCGCGATGTTGCTTATCATAGGCAGTGGAAACCATTGCTACAGTTTTTGTTCAAAGTCTCGTATGAAGATAGTAAGATCAGGGTCATAATTTAGAGGACTAATGGCGGCTAAAGTTAATTATGAAAGTCTAGTCCTAATTTGTGTATTTTGACTAAAATATAACAATTCTCAGCCTCCTTAACTCGTCAACAATCTAGCAAAATATGTAGTTTCTTCCCTAGCCGAAGTCGAATATACATAAATAACTGCAAAAATTGAGCTATGAATAAATTCGTGTGAAAAATTAGTGCAGAAGTACGGCGAAAATATTTTTTGAGACAATTTAAATTAAAAATAATACGATGAAACTACTACAAACCTAAAAATCAATGAGCGAGTTCTTATAAACATTCTAAATACAATCTAACTTTTGAACTTTTTGTATTAATTATCCATTTTAAATATTTTCCGCCTCCTTTCAAATATAATTTTCTTGTTGTTTCAAATATTTTTATTTATTAGTGAGAAGTTCTAAAAGTTAAAAAGTTTTAATTGCCTCAATTTTTAAATAGTTTAGCTTTTTTGTAGTACACAAAACCTTTACCTAGAAAATTTAAATTAATTATATAAGAAGTAAAATTTTAAGTACAAATTTAGATGGTACTTAGCTTCCGCATTTAATGGACAATATTTTGGTCAATTCAAACAATAATAATCATATGGCGGCAGCTCCGCTCAACAACTGCACTGCGGCTAGAATATTGACTAAATCACTTCCTTTACATCTGGTCTGTTTTTTACGTATTTTTATGCATGTTCAAACATTTGTACTCGGTGTATTGAATGAATGCCCTATTTTTGTGTATTTTCTCTATTTTCATCAATCTTTTGACGCAATCTCGTTGCGCTTGATAGAATTGTGTTGATTAAGGTCTTGCCTTTTGCTAAAATTACACGAACTCAAAATTAAAATATTGAGAAAAATTTAGACCAGCGTGCATATTCGTTAAATGCTAGGGATAACATTTTTGGAAGTTTTTTTTCATAAATCTCTTTTGAAAAAATGACGCTAGTAGCGAATACCCCCCCCCCCCAACGATTTTCACTTTTTTACTTTAGTAAAAAGTACCCAAATTTATGTCCCAGACCCCGGAAAATGTGCGCAAACTCTTCATTAGTCACAACTTCCGTACGCTGGCCTACCCCAAGCCTAAGGGCTAAGCCTAAACTTGTTGTTTGCAAGGGTAGTTACAGCAATTTTTAAAGGTCGGATGCTTGGGGGGGGGTATTCGCTACTAGCGCCGGAAAAATCTTCAATGTTTTAGAAAAAGCGTTTTTTTTCCAAAATTCGGGTTGGGATCCCTGATATCCTGTGGCTCCAAGTGATGCTTCCAAGGGGTACCTAGATAGTGGTACTCACTTAGTATTACCAGGGGGTGACACCTAGTTAGTTTTATTTAGGTAGTGGCACTTAGGTGGTACCACAGGTAGTATATCTAGAAGGTGGTGTCTATTGCCCTGTAGCTGACATTCCTAGTTTTTTTGAGTAGTTGACTGAAAAAGAAAATATTAGAAATAAGCAAGTTATTGATAAAAGAATCTTAAACGATTTTACAAAGATTCCGCTTAATGTGTTCGCCGCATATAACTTTTTTTTTTCGACTATGCGAGAATAGGGGTAAAATGAAACTTTTGCCCCGTTTCGGGGCGAAAATCACTCTCACTTCAGATTACTAGAATTTGGCCCTATTTTTCCAATAATCGGGGCAAAATACGAGTCAAATTCAAAATGAAAATTTTTTCCCCGTTTTCCGGAAAATCGAGGAGACTGAATTTCGACCCGGCAAAATCGATGAGACGACGATTTGCCTCGGGCAAATTGATGAGATGACGATTTTCCCCTGTCAATTAAGACAAATATGTGTATATTTTCGTTAATTTGACCGAGGCAAATCGTCGTCTCAGCAATTTGCCCGAGTCAAAATTCAATTTTACTTGAGATAAATCGAATTTTGCCCCGATTTTCCGAAAATCGGGGCGAAATTTGAGTCATCTCAAGTGACTCGAATTCTCCCCCGATTATCCGGGAAACGGGACAAAATTTTTTATTTTAAATTTGACTCGAATTTCGTCCTTGTTTTGGCTTTACCCGAGTAGACCCCCATTATCGCATTCTAGAAAAAAATTGTTTTTCGAGGCGCGTTATATGAGTGAAGCCAATAAAAATGTGAAAAGTTTCGCAAAAAAGACTAATAAAAGAGGCACCGATTGGCGCCTGTTCGTTTAGTAGTTATTATTCTTAAAAACAAAATTCATAAGTTATTTTAGATTCGTCATCTGCAGATTTTGCTTTGTATTATCACCCTCATTTTTTTCTTCCTTAATATAGAAAAGCCCTGGAGATCAAAAGACGCTACACCCAGAAGTCGACTGCGTTTTCACACAAATCTCAAGGTTTGATATATTTTTACTTTTGTAGTGATTTATTATATACTTTTAGATTGTGGTGGGTGTTGCCTCTGTATTCTACGTTCTACATTCACTTGCTGTTATTACAACTAGAGTTCCTTATGTGGTGAGTTTTAGCCATGCGGGATGTCTTTGATCGCATTTCATAATTTTTCAGAAATCATGTTTAAACAAGTCTCTTAAGTAAATTTTATGAAACAAGAATGTCTAGATTGACATACAGATGTCCCAAAACATGAATTTGAAAAAGGAGAAAAATATGAAAGAACGATGAAAAAATATAAAAATAGCAAAAAAAGGTCAATTTCAACCACTACCCTCTTCCCCTTTGCCAAAGGTCATGTTCCTTTAAAATGGAACATTATCGTATAAGCTCTATTAATCCCTCTCTCTTAAAAAAGAAGAAATGAAGAAGAAAGGAAAAAAAAATTGTTTAGATAACTTTTTACTTTGATTTTGTGAGTGATTGTTCCTACCAAATTGTGGCGTGGAAGTGCCTTTCCTTCAGAATTCCTATCTATATCAGCATCGTGGGCTTCACCTTCTTCCACTTAGCATTGTGCATTGAACGAGCTGTGGCCACCTTTTTTCTTGAGACATATGAGAAACACCATGGTGTCTTTGGCATTTTCGCAGCCATTATTATGGTAATTTTGCTTAGGCATATTATTTTGATTTTTTTAGACCCATTTTGGCATGTTTTCGTTTTTTCAAACCTAGAACGGCTTGTATTCAGAAAAAAATAAGCAAGATGTTAGATTTTGTGCTAGCTCGTCATAGCAAAAACTTCATTAGGAATCCAAATCACTAAACATAGTTTCAAAAAAGTACTATAGGGAGACCCATAAAAATTTGGAAATTTTTTAAAATGTTTGATTATGAAATAAATTCATCTGCAACTTATTTCCATTCTTTTCATGCCCATCTTCTGTGTTTCGTATCAAGAGCTCCCAAGTAGCTTAGCTATTGTCACCGATTTTACTGGGAAATCGATGGGCCAAGAAGCTACCTACACAAATTTTTAAAGATTGTCTGACTCTTGGGCCACTCTGTAGGTTGCAAATATATGAAATAAATTTGGAGTGCTAAGATTTCAAATGACGATTATCCTAATTCAGAATCCTAATTTTTCAAAAAAAAAGAGAGATCTATTAGGAGGCAACTGGAAAAAATTTACAAAGAAGGGGTACTTTTAGTTTAAAAAAAGACCAAGAATTAAAAAAACGTCGCTGTCTGTCCGCGAATCCGTTTTGACCAAAGCTTAACCTTAGCCATTAAGCAGACACTCGTAACATGCAAATCAGTATCTTAACATCAGAGACGTAGCCAGAAATTTTTGATGGGGAGGAGGCTAAATCCCCAAGAGGCCATGTTACCTACACCGTTTTCGAGTTTTATAGTGCTTTTAATTAACAATCTTTTTCGAAAAATCTGATGGAAGTGGGGATGGGCTAGAGCCCACTCGGCCTTTCTTCTGGCTACACCCCTGCGTAAAATTCTCGTACCAGGGCCTATATTAGGTTTTGTCCCTAGGCTATAATTTTAAACAAATATTTTATCCTGAAGTTTCATTAAAAAAATTATTTTATAAATTGATTTTAGTTCATGGGTGTTGTTTAGTTTTTAGGTGCCGTTGTTTGCAATTTTTATATTTTCTACGAAGAAGACTTTTCTGCCCTCAAATCATATTGCATGAGTACCACCACTACAAGTGCTCGAAAACTACTATTTGTTATCAATTGCTTGACTTTTTTCGATGTCTTTACTACAATAGGCGATTTTATTTTGTTGCAGGTCAACAAATCACAGTCAAAAAAGTAAGAAATTCACGAATTTTTGGTAAACACATCAATTGTTCTAGGAAGACAGTCAGTAATTACACCCTGAGGAAAGCCTACCAATTAAGAGAAAACAAAATCAGCATCAGACTTATTTTTCCGCTTTCTGTGACCCATTCTGCCACTTTTTCTTTATATCTTCTGCTTACCACAGTTCAAAGGACTTTTTTCGCGGATGTGGATAGCTTGACTTATGCATCTATGGTTGACTCTATACATTTAGTAAGTGTCATTTAGTTTTAAAAGTTTTTTTACCCACCTCCTGTAACAAAACATAGTAGATTACCAATATGTTGGGTGCCTTAAAACTTCAATTGAAGGACCATGCAATTTGATAAGCACAGAAATTCGCGAAGTTATGCTATATGTCAATAATGTTTTCGAATTGTTTTTTGCTTGCATGTAAAAAATTTTCAAAATATTCAACAGTTTACTAGTCCAGCCTAATGTTTCTCGACAATGCGATTAGCCAACTCTGCAGAGTTAGTTGGCTTACATGGCTTTACAACTGTTTTGTATGATCTTGTGTCAAAAATTGACTTGTAAATGGAATTCAAACTAAATGCACACGAAAAAAAAATAAGAAAACATTACAGTCAACTCTCGATAAACTGGCACCCCTGGGGACCAGCCTGGGGTGCCAGTTTATCGGGGTACCAGTTTAACAATATTTGTGGCGTTGTGTTTTTACCATAGATTTTTTAACATTTTTCAAAAGTTTATCACTCGTTTTGTAGCCAAGATGCTCAGCTACAAAATGAGTGGTAAACTTTTGAAAAATGTTTAAAAAATCTATGGTAAAAACACAACGCCACAAATATTGCTTTTGAAATAAAACGACCGAACTTTTGACACGACCTGATATATCATAATCACTTTTCCTAAATCTTAAATAATTTACAATTTTTAGATAGTTTGCATGAACACCCTGCTAACCCTTGCTCTGTTCTACTATTTAAAGAAAAAACTGGAGGCTCAGATTAGTCAAAGTGACAGGGAAACGAGGATAAACTCAAACCATCAAACCGATGTCTACTTTGAGCAATTTCAGCGTCAAATAAATAGAAGAACTACTACCTAAATATTTTATCTCACCTAAATTCAGCTAGAGAAAAATAAAATAAATCAAAGACTATAATAAAATATTTTATAAATATTAATTAAGGCGTACACCCAATTCATCGTACGGACAACTTCAACTTCCTCTACGACTTCCTCTAACTTACAACTTCCTCTAAACCATAGCAATTAGAGAAGAGTTAATCGTACAATTCAAATGCATGGTACGTAAAATGAATTGTACGATGAACTCTTGTCTAATTGCTATGGTTTACGTATAGAAAGTTGAAAATGTCCGTACGGTGAATTGTCCTAGACCCATTAATTAACTATTAAATAGAGATGGCAGATGGCCTATTCGGACAGGACGGGACAAAAATTTGAAAAAAAATAAAAATTCGGGACGGGACGCCGTGACGGGACCGGGTCAAAAAATTTTCCGGGACGGGCTCCGGGACAAAAAAATGGCCGAATTTGAGTCGGGCGGGACGGAACGTCTCGTCCCGGCTTTTTAGCTTGAATTTTCTAGCAGGACAGGACTAAAAATAAATAGTTGTCCGGGACGGGACACTGGGACGGGACAGACTGAAATTTTGTTCCGGGACGGAATATATGCTGAAAAGCCTTCGGGACGGGATTTCCGTCCCGTCCCGAGGCCATCTCTACTATTAAATGCTTTAAAGTATACACATTGAAGGCATACACTTTCTGAAAAAGTACATTTTGAATACTTTTGATAAAAGGTCTATTTATTCAGTGCTTTATAATAAAATGACAAGAGTTATCGGACCCACACAAATCACTAGTTAATTTGATGCCCCACTCTTTCTCATTGGATATATTCTTAATCATTCGGATAACTGGTCGCTAAGTCACTTGGAGACTGGCTGGTTCGAGAGTGGCTTAGACCCGAAGAGTTGAAATCAAACGTCCTACATCGGGAACTTGCCGAGAAATAGGAAAATCAAAAATTTTAAATTTTCAAAATAAAATTTCAAAAAAATTAAAAAATGTAAAATTTTCAAAGTATTGCCAAATAGGCTGATCTAAAAGTTTCTACACACTCATTTTCCTGTTTTGTTGATTTCAATTCTACATCGATTTATTGAAGTTACAACACATAAAATTTTTATTCAGGTTAGGTTTAGTATTCACAAGTAGCAATTGTATTGTCTGCTTTTTCTTTTTAGAAACAAGTGAAAAAATAATCCAAGCATATACCGTATATCTTCTAATAAAAGCCCACCTTCTAATGAACGCCCATGTCCCGAGGGGTGTTGGAAAATAAAAGCCCACCTTCTAATAAACGCCCATGTCCCACCAAAAATCTTTATTCGGTAGAACTCAATAAAATTTCATCCTCATTAAAACTTCGAAAGCTGGTTTCTTCGTTTATTTCTACCTCGAGATTTGCTTCTTCGTAGTCATTGCAGCCATCTCGAGCCATCTTCTGAGCTCGGAATTTTTGAAGCAAAAATTTCGTCGACTTGTTGAAAAATAAAAGCCCACCTTCTAATGAACGCCCACCTTCTAATAAACGCCCATGTCCCGAGGAGGGTTGAAAAATAAAAGCCCATGGGCTTTTAATAGAAGATATACGGTAATTATTTGAAGTTAGCAAGCTTTTAATAGGCCAAAGTTATTAATTATGATGGTGATTATTTAGTCGACATCTTAATTCAAATTATTTTGACATCATTTAAACAAAGACAAAATAAATAAAAATTGTGTGTAGAAACCTTCGGATTAACCCGATATAATATAGGCAAGAATACTAAAAACGCGAGAATTGTCCTTTTTAAAGTTTAAGCAGGTGCCACGACACTTGCGGCCCGGAAACTTGCGGCCGAATCTTGCGGCCCGACACTTGCAGCCCAACATTTGCAGCCCGATACTTGGTGATGAAATTTTCAATTCGATTCGTTGGCTTTTCGCCTGAGCCAAGCCCTTTTTGAGTGCTAGGCTGAATTAATGGAGCTTGAGAGTTAGAGATGCGAGCACCCACTTACCTTAGACATAATTCCGAGAAGTACTCTTGATCATAAGATGCATAAAGAGACTCTTTTTGCCAAGTCCTATGTTGAAAAAAATGGCAAAGGAGTCAAATAAGTTACTTAATACGTAGCCCCTGTATTGTTGTTTCCCCCTCCCAGTATAACCGCTCAACCCTTTTTAAATTGCTTTTCTGGACCTTTTAAGTGTCGGCCGCAAGTTTCCGGGCCGTAAGTGTCGTATAACTTTTAAGAAACCTTGTTGATTAACCGAAAATCGTGTTTAAAGTGCCCCAAATGCATTTTAGACCGTCAAAAACGACAAAAAACACGAAATTGCCGGAAAGCAATTTAAACGAAATTTTTTAAACAAAATTTCGTCTTTTTGCCTTTAAGGAACCAAGGTAAACATCGATAAAAGAAGTGCGAGTTTTCAACACTTTATGGTCCTGTATAAATGAATTTTATCTAAGCAGAAGTTCTTTATCCGTTCACTTCCTGAAATTCTGTTTTTCAGCTTCCCATGTCGTGTTTAGGTGAGAAAACATGTTTTTAATGGCATTAGGTGAATTCATATACAAACGAATTCATATACATCGAATTCATATACATTTTGGCATTCTGTTTGCGACACTGCAAATTGAATTTTCGTTTTTTACGAGAATTCTAGTCACGGCTTTGACTCTAAAAAGGGCTTTAGCTGTCAGATTACACCTTGTAGGACGTACTGGAAATGAACCTTATTCATTACTTTTCAGAGTAGATGCATGTTTTGTTTTATCAAGAAGGTTGCTAAGAATCACAGTTAAAATGATCAACAAAAACAAGCTTAGCTACGCGAGTGACAGCAAATTTGCCCACAGCACCAAGTCTATTGGAAAAGCAGCCTCGCCTTTTTTCAAGCAAAATGTAATCTGATCTATGGGGCAAGCAAAGTCCCCACCACATCAAAAATGCCCATTACACCAGATTTTTAAAATCTTAAACTTAGCTGCACGAGTTGAAATACCAGGTTATAATGGTAAAGGGACGTTTGACCTTTTTGCATTTGCAAAAAAGGGTCAAAAGTCTAGGCACCGATATAACACGTACCTACCGATTTATTACCAAAAAAATGGCTACACATTAACATTCACCCCAAAAATTTGTTCCCGCCTCTGATAAACCTAGTCAAACTATCCGATTTTTTTTATTAGAAGGCTCCTGTGTACAATAACAATCAACAAAAAAGAGATAAATGTGAAGCAAAGATAGCATTATGACAGTGACAATTTTCCAGCTAATATTTCTTCAGTGATTATTTTGCGAAAAGCATCCATTTCTTTAGCTTCGAACTCCATGAAATCTTTCCGAGATGCCCGCTCTGCAAAGACGCGCGTAAATACACCGCAGTCATCACTGTTGAGCTGTCGTGGCAACTCCTAAATATCAAATTTCATTCAGATAAAACAATCAAGTTTGGAATATTTACTTGCATGCAAAGACCCGACAAAGTCAAACTTTTAAAATTCCTTTCGGAGCCCTTTAATAAGCTTCCAGATTGTCGAATGAGATGCTGCCATCGTCCGGATCATTTGCCCACTAAACGACTCAATTCCATTACTTGTTGTTGGCTCTCCTGTCTCGATAAGCACTCGAATATTCCATGCTTTCGTGTCGAACCTGAATTTCCACTTTTCATATTCTTTAAAACATCTCTAAATCAAATACCGTGGCTTTTATCTTTTCTGTGCACCGATTAGCTGGCCTACATAATTCTTCTCAAAGTAGTCTAGTAGCGGATCCAACTGTTTTTCAAATTCGGAAGTTTCAGCTGATTCCCTAAATTTTCCGACCAATGAGCAAGGCGGATGAAGATGATCCAGAGCTGGTCGAAAAGCACTGGCACTACATCAAAGGTACCGTCACACCCCCATTTGTTGATAGACTGCAGCAAATCCAGGCAACGGTTGGTTGAAAATATCAGAATTCGCTCATCATTGTTCCACCCGTCGTATTTAAGGAATTCTTCGCCATCAAGAAGCTTGTATTCATTAGGCACCTAAAATATTACACTTAAACAAAAATTGGACCATCGGCGCATCTTTCAAAACTTTAGAAATAGAATGCCAAAATGTATATGAATTCGTTTGTATATGAATTCGGTGTATATGAATTCACCGTTTCCCGTTTTTAATAGTGTATAAGCATTTTCCGAAAAAAAAATTCGATCAAAGTTTGAGGTTTTCCTAGGTCCTCCAAAGTAAACTTTCTTATACAAACTTTTGGTCACTGAAGCTGGGAAAAGACACTCTATATCTATTAAAATTTGCTAATAAGTACATTTTCTCAATAATGGTACGTTCTAAGCTATTTTAGCAAAAATATGCTATTTTTGCCAACGCTCATTGCTCCTTTGGTGCTGAAAAATAATATTTTGACGTAAAATCCTTTAAAAACATTAAGGTTTGAAGTCTCAAAAGGTACAAATCGTATTTATAAGTAGAGATCGAAAATCCCTTCTCTACATGTATTTTTAATTAAGAGTCTTGCTCACAATTATGTGTAAGGAAAGTGAGAGCATCTTTAACCAACCAAGCGCCTGTGACCCCGGTGGCTCGAGAATATAGAGGAAAGAATATTTGCTTGCAGTGAAACAATTTTAAAAACAATGCCAAGTGGAATTGTGCTCAAGGTGCTATTGAATCGTTTGATTTTTGCGTAAAAGTTCTGTAAAAGTCGACAACGGTGTGATCCTTGGGGCGGGAGGTGTTTTGCAACCACCAACTCCATCACCAACCGGCCCCCCCCAATTCCCAAAAAAATTTCTGGTTGTACCAGTCATTGCCTGTGGAAATTTGTCTATTTTGCCCTGGTTATGTAATGCCACTCTCGCTTGCTTTTTAACCGACCACAAAACAATGCCAGACTTTTATCGGACACCGTGTATGTTAATTAAAAAATATTCTACAATATATGAGAATTTCATTTGCAAATACTTTATAAAAAAAACACCGTAATATTTTTGGTGCAGATTTTTGAGTCTTGCTTTTTCAAACAAACGAAAAAAAAACAAGTATAGAACATCGTATCGTGAGAGTTTTGACTAAAGAAAGTTTGGATTGCATAATTTTGTCTGAGACTATCTACAATTTTAATTTACAATTTAAAAATAGAAACTTGCCTTTTTAAACAAATGTCAGGCTATTTTAAAGCCAAAAGAAAAACAAAAATAATCCATGACACCTTTAAAACTTCAAAGCAGATGTTTTACAAGAGCTACACCCCAACATGTGCACACACTCCAATTCTAGAAGCTGGCTTTTTATTCAAGCGAAAAAATAAATATGTTGTCGATTTGGATCTTTCGTTTGAATTATGGTGGTTATGTGACTCTCGGAATTATAAAAAGTCTGAGAAATTTTCGATTCGATACACAGTAAACATCTAATGAGAATACACAGGAAAGGCTGACTGTGGTGTTTCTACGTATCGACTTATCTTTTAACTCTACGTCGACCTGTGTTTCTCTTTTTTACCGAAATGTCTTTTAAAGATGCTCAAATCTGAATTGTGAATACTGATTTATATGTATAAAAGCAGTGTTGTAAATGTCGCTGGTCGAGCATGGGCACCGACGCCCCAGTGCATAATTTCTAAAATTCACAACAGTGGAGTTTCTATATTTCACTAATAAATTCATGCCTTATACAATCAATTATACTTATATGATAGCCCTGGATTTTAGCTTGCGAATGGGCCGTGACAAGACGAGCCTCTATACACATTTTTGATCAAAAGTCTTCCTAGGATTCATATATCAGGTATGTGTACGCATTCTAGCTATATAAGCCCCACGCGCCACCGCAAATACGATTTTGTATGTTTCAAAAGCTAAATTATTTCATAAACCGGCCCACCTACAAAAAAACGAAGTCCTGCCCAATTATTTACCCCGCCAAATTATTGATTTACAGTATTCCCTCTGAGTCGCGAAAGCACGATTCGGTAGTCAATAAACGATTGCCTGAAAATTTTTACTTACTTAGCAATTCATTTTGCCTACAAGTAAATAAATATTTGCCATGGTGTTGATCCGAAAATTTTGGTAACAATGGTAAATAATTTATCATGATAAAACCAACCGACCGGGTCGCTTTCTTTAGCGTTAGGCCCTATTTTAGCCAATTTTTTGACAAATCTCTTGTTGTATTTGTGCTGCTTGACATACGCATTTGTATTTATTTATTATTTATTCGGATTATGCCCAACAGCTCATTAACACTAAAAAATTGTTTTTTGTAGTCCAGAATGTCCTTTTTATAACAAACTTGCTGCTTCTTGTTTGGAGAAACCAATTTCAGTTTATTTTACAACTTTGCACACCTTCTTGAAAATAACTGTCCATCCTTTAGTATTATTTAGGTCGCTAACCGAGTGTTTACTTTAAGACATACCAAAATTTTTCTAATGAAACAATTTAAAAACTTTCCAGTATGATCTCGCCCATTCTTACCGTATTTCCTCTGATTTCTGCTCTCTTCAAACTGACATAA
Source organism: Ditylenchus dipsaci (assembly GCA_004194705.1). Classification (NCBI taxonomy): domain Eukaryota; kingdom Metazoa; phylum Nematoda; class Chromadorea; order Rhabditida; family Anguinidae; genus Ditylenchus; species Ditylenchus dipsaci. The sequence goes on along the minus strand of SADC01000904.1, from coordinate 352,527 downwards.
TGACCTACCGTATATCTTCTAATAAGGACCCATGGGGCCTTATTTTTCAACCCCTCTTTGGAGGTGGGGCTTTATTAGAAGATTCTTTTTTGGCCTTATTAGGCCTTATTTAAGGTGGGGCCTTATTTTTCAGCACCTCTTAAGAGGTGGGGCCTTATTAGAAGGTGGGGTCTCAATAGAAGGTGGGCCTTATTAGAAGATATACGGTAATCGGTATTTTTAGATGTAATTTTGTTGTTTGTTTGTCGTACAATTTAAAAAAACCAGAAGAGAGGGTTCTTTTTATATTCACTGTAAATAGTTTTAAAACCGAGCAGGCATTAAGAGGAGGGGTATTGGGAAGATGGTTAAAACCGAGTAGCGCCAATTATTCTGTAGAATAGGTTTTGTAGCTTTTGAACTGCGCTACAACAAATTGCTGAGATTTTAACGCTAATAAAATTGTTGACCGGTTAAAGTGATGAAAATCATTGTCAATATCTCAAAATGCTTTACAAATGTTTGAAGCCAGAAGTTGACTTAAAATTTTGAAAAAAATCAGCTAAGCTCTATATACCATTTAAAAAGGAGATCCAAGGCTAAATCGACATCTTTAGAATACTTTTGCGAAATGGATAACCCTATTAATTATTAGTCTGAAAACTGTCCGCGAGCTTTTTGGCCACCATTTATTATTCTAGTCCATTTTTCCGCCTTGGTCTCCCCTTGCTGTTTTAGGTTGTGCGAGCAAATCTTTTTCTTGTCGCGAGAATACTTTTTTGTCGCAAAAAGACTTTTTTCTGTGGCAGAAAAACAATTTTCTGCCGCAAAACTTTTCTTGCTGTAGGACGGCATCTCACGGCAAGGGAGAATATGCATTGCGGCAGAAAAGAGTATTTTAGCGGCAGAAAAAGTTTTTTTGCGACAAAAAAACTTTTTTACGGCAGAAAAAATGATTTTCACGGCAACAAAAAGTACTTCTGCGGCAAAAATTTTAGCGGCAAAAAGTATTTATATGGCAAAAATAGGTTTGCCCATGGGAACAGGGTAGGCAAGCGTATGTTAGGGCCGGCTCAAATATATTTCTTACTTTTTTTCTTGTTGACTTGGTTCTCGGACAGAGTCAACGTCCAGAGTCACTTTTGAGTGATTGGTGTCTAAGGTACGCGGGTGTGCGCGTCTTAGCTCTAAGCACCCGAAGGGGCGCAAAGGCCTTTGTATTTCTTCCGATACGGCGGCACTGCTCATTTTTTCGTTCTTTCTCGGAAATTTCAATTAGAAATATAAATTTGACCTCGAAATACAAATTTGAACAATCCTGGCACAGAGAAAGATATTTGAGATACCCTAGTATCTTGAGCCCGCACACCCTTCGGCGGCGCAGGGGGCTTGAGAGTTTGGGATGCGAGTTTGGGATTCGTTCCCGCCTAAGTTCCGACATTTTTATACCATATTTTTATGGCTTTTGCCAGTTGTCTTTGGTTAGTCTGAAGGCAAATACCGGAAAGATTCTGATTTTGCCGATCGTTTTTGCAAGGGAAAACAGAGTTGCCGAAAAGATCCGCATCTCTTGATTCAGTGTAGACATTTTTTGAAAATAAGGAAATAATTAAATCTCTTGATTTAATGTAGCCTTATTTTCAAAAAGGGCTACACTAGATTGAGAGGCGTGGGTCTTTTCGGTAAAACTGTTTTCATACACAAAAAAGATTTTTATAGTCCCCTTTTATAGTCCCCCCCAAACCTGACCTTATAAAAATTGCTGTAACTACCCTTTCAAGTAACAAGTTTAGGCTTAGCCCTTAGGCTTGGGGATAGGCCGGCGTACGGAAGGTGTGACTAAAAAGAGTTTGCTCATATTTTCCGGGGTCTGGGACATATATTTGGATAGTCTTTACTTATGTTTTAAAAGGAAAAATTTTTGGGGTAAACCAAAATAAATCTTTCACAGGATTTGATGACTATTTACCGTAAAAGCCGGAGTCGAGAAACATTTTGAAAAATACATTTTGAAAAAATTGATTTTGAAAAATACGTTACGAAAATTGGTCAGCCGTGTAAGGTGGGGGCTGGGGTCAAGTAAAGTGTTACCGTTTCGTTTCGAGTTCTTTTAATTTTAAAAATATTTCATGAATACCGGTATAAGTACCAGAAATAAAAAATTTCGGTATTTTCTCAGCTCTGATTTATCACTATTGGGCTAGGGTAGTAAGAGGGCTTCTTCTTAGCTGTGTCATAAACTGACATATAACAATATTTTTATTATTTATTCGAATCCAACAAGCATAACAACTAGTCACCCTATCAAAATATTTTGGTTTATGCACTAAAATTAGGCTATCATGTGAGTCGTAGCGGAAAATCTTAATTTGCCAATTACCAAGCGATATAATTTCTATGTATTTTAAGATTAGTGCGGATGTAATAGATACAAATTACAAAACTTTTATCTTTCTCTATTTTTCATTATCTTGATTTGACTCTGTTATGCATTGCAAACAAAAAATTTGGTTTTAAGGGGCATACCAGCGCGTTACACTGCAATTAAGGCGAAGACCAGCAATTTATTTCTCTCATGACCGTTTTCTATAAGCGTTCTACCTGATCCGACGAAATTTTCCTGCCTACTTTTTAAAACTAGGATAAGGTCATAAATGTCAGCTTTGTCATGAAACGAGTGAAAACGAGGACGATTTTTGAAAAATTGCTGGTCCACGCCTTAATTTGCGGTGTAACTCGCTGGTATGTCCCTTCAAAGGCAAAAAAAAGCTAAATGCTCCACGAAAAATATGAAATGTGCCATAAAAAAATTCAGCTTAAATTTTAGAAATTTTTTTTTGTTGAAGACTTTATCTTTTTCGTGAATATATTAGCTTTTTTGTAAACCAAATCATAATTTGCCAACAAAATGTATGCTCACTCCAGCTTGTTCTTAAAAAATGGCACAACAATTGAATTAAAGTTATGAATTACCGATGATATTGGATTCATCACGAATTTATTATAATTTTTTTATTAAATTTTTTATTTTCACAAAATATTTATTTTTAAGTTGTATGCATTGAGTACTCAAAATTATTGCTGACGAATTTTATATAGTCTTATAGATTTTTCACTAAGAAAATATTTTTTAGATTTTAGCGGTCATTTTGAGTACTAAATACATACAACTTGAAAATAAATATTTTGTGAGCAATAGAAATTAAATAAAGAAATTTAACGAAATTCGCGATGATCGCATTATCGTTAATTCATAACTTTGATCTAATTGTTGTACCATTTTTGTGGACATACCACCTCAATGGCCCAGTTTTTGTAGAAAGTCATGGATGCTCTGTAGAGACATGCAATAAAAAAAAGTTGCTGCGATAAGGTCCGAAAATGACACCTCGAGAGGACTTTTAACTTTGGGTCAACTTTTCTTAGTTCTATGTGCTTTTTGGCAAAGAACAAAAAAGACTGGCTAACTTGAGTTTGCTTAAATTTCCACCTTGGCTTCTGAGAACTACTAATCTTTTTTTTTCTGCATCATATATTGGTTTTTGGTATTAGCACAAGCTGTTTCCTTCTTTATTTTTCCATGCTTTTAAAAATATTATTTAGTTTATTATTTTATGGGTGTGTGAATGGGTGTAGGCACTGCTCCACTCAACAATTGCAGCGCTGCCCTGCTTCTGGCCAAGTATAATCCATTACATTATGTAGGCATAGGTCAGGCTCTGATCAGTCTGCTGACCTTATTCTTCCTTGTCCTATGCTTCTACTCGTTTACACTCCACCAGAGAACCAAATTTGTCTTTCTGCATCCTAATCTCAAGGTAATACCGTTTCAAGTTTATAATATTAGGTTGATTAAAAATTGTTTCGGTTTTTCAAATTTTAGATAATCTAGTTTCAGAATAGTAATTACCGTATTTCTTTTAATAGGGCGGCCGGCCGCTATATTTTTTTGATGTCCGAAAATCGGACAAATTTCAGATCGATCTTAAGATTTTAGGTGAAAATCCAAAAAGCAAAATCGGTAGAGCTCGTGAGAGTTAAGAAAGCGCAAAAAAAAGCTTTGAAAAAAATCTCTGGGCTTATTAGAGAAAATAGGGTAACAAAAAGTCGGCGAAAAACAAAATCGGTTGACAACTTTTGTAAAATTAAAAAAATTTGACGCTTACTTTGATATGGCACCCTGCCTTCGATATGGCATCCTTCCCCTCTCTACCCATCCCTGGTGTAGCAAAAATGGTTTGGTATATATAGTAGCTCAGAAAATTTGAATGACTCTTTAATATATGCTGCTCTTTAATAGAGTTCACCTTTTAACTTTGATCGTTTCAAATGTGAGGTCAGAGCAATGTTTGGCACGAATGTTTTTTTGCGTTTTCTTATCTATCGTGAGCTCTATCAAAAATAAAATGAAGAATAAGTAAAGTATATTAAAATATAAAGTAAAATAATAAAATAATAAAAACTATAATAAAGTAATAAAAATAAGACGAACCATAAACCACACAAAAAACGTTTCCGAGACTATAATGAGAAAAAAAGTGCATAAAACAACAGCAAAACTAAGGCTGATTATTTTCGGTGTTTGCGTGAATACAAATAGAGCCAAGACTTTTATAAGTATTTGAAACTCAAAATTTATTAGTGCTGTATCTATACTTTTAAAGTAAAAACGGGTCATTACATCAATGTTCAATCATATAGTTTTTCAAAAATTTACAACGATTTTACAAAGTCGGTATAAATCCTCTCAAGTTCGACCCCCATCTGGGTTGGATTTGAGAAAGAGACGTACGGTGTCATTATACGACGGTTGACTCACTTTATACTATTTTAGCTACTACTTCTTTTGGGTGCTCTTTTTTATGCCATTCATTCAGTATTCGTCATTTTAAAACACTTTTTGGATGAGGTGAATTTTTTTATAAACATTCAATTTCCCTTAGTAAAGAATACTTTTGCAGTTTTACTATTTTTCCCATTTCCAAGATCCCTGCAACTATCAAATCATCACTTGGAAATGTCAGTCTAATTAATTTCATACGCATAATTTATATTTTTAATTTTTCAGGCCTGGTTTTAAGAATTCCTATATATTTTTGCGTGATAGGCTTCACCTTTTTGCATGTTGGTATTTTTATTGAGCGGTGTTTGGCAACTTATTTTGTCAAGAGATATGAGGCAGTTGGATACCAAATTGGAGTATATATTTGCATGATAATAGTTGGTCAGATTATTAGTGAATAAAAATTTAATGCAAACAATTTAAAGATAATTGGAGCGCTTCTTTACGACTCTGTTTTGTTCAGTTCTGAAGAATATTTATCCTACAAATCTTATTGTATGAGCACATCTTCTGAAAACTCCACTAAAATGCTGATTACGGTGCACATACTAATGGTTCTGGATTTCATGGCGACTGTGGGCGACTTTGTTCTGATGATCATAAACACTAGACAGTTGACCAGGTAATGAGACAAATGGGAAGTTAGTGTGTGAGTTAAAGAGCATTTTGATATTTTTTGTGACAATCTTGAATCATGTCGAAAAAAAATTGAACCCAAAGTACGGACCGTTCACATGCCTGCTTACAGTTTTGTGAAGTGGAAAAAGATCTATGACTTATGTAAAGATTATAAAAACAAAGATTTTTTTAAGTAAATCCATCAACTACACTTTGCGCAAATCTTACACACTCAAAGAAAATCAACTTTCTATATGCATGGTATTTCCTATATCAGTCACACACTCAGTTATGTTTACAATCTATTTAATATTCTCAACAATAGTAAGGATCTGTTATGCGAAGACTGACCCCATGCTCTACACAACACTTGTGGAATTGGTCCTCATGGTAAAATAGCACAACATGACCGACTTAAAGAAATTGAAAGTTTATATTTTTAGACAATGTGTCTTTATGGTCTGATGACAGTCATGCTTTTCTACTTTCTTCGCCACCGACTAGACCATTCTAGACATTCTAATCGAATAGAGCCTGATTTGAGAGATGCGGCAGACGCATACTTTCAACAATTCAACAAACAATGGAATTTCAAGTATTAGAAGTCTTTAAAAATAATTGTAAAATTGATAAAATCAAATTCTATATACCAACCATACATACAAAAAATCGCCATAATACACACCGTATTTTTTCTAACAGTAGGCCATGACCTATTTTTCAACCTCCAAAATTTTTTTTTGGTATTGTGTTAAAAATTTAATAAAATGTGATTTACCCCCCTAGTTTTGGCCCTAAGAGATGGCCTTCTATTAGAGACTGGCCTTCAATCAGAATAAATACGGTAACCGTATTTGCTCTAATTTACAAATTACCCCACGCTCTATGCGGATACCCCATGGGCGATAATTTGACTAAGAGATGTCTTAAAAAGTTGGTAAAACACAATTACAAGAACACCATTTTGCACAGGGGTGCGTAATTGGAGGAAATGCGGCATATGACTATACTTATTCAACGTTCAGACACAACTTTTTTTAAAGAAAGAGAAAAGGTTGGCAAACATTTAAGTGATGAAAAGACAACCGGAAACTGACAATGATCACTAAAAATTCAATCGAAATGTGTATGTTTGGCCGTTTTCTGTTAGACGGTTTTATAACTTTATTTGGTTTAGTAAAACAAGAATTTCATTAACACCACGCCTTTTGCTTATGCGATATAAAAGCCCTATCTCTGCGGATATCAATGCATTTTTACTTGCAAGTGGTAAAGTGTAAAAGTTATTTTTTCAAAGCAATTATAATCGTGACATATTTTGGCCAACCGGCGCAAAGCGGTACAGTCAACTCTCGATTTAACGAACCTCCTAGCCTGATTTGATTGGTTGAATCTGAAGTAAGGCTAAGCTTACTTTCGATCTAACGAAACTATCGATTTAACGGAACTCTTGATTTAACGAACATTTTTTTCGGATCCCTACTAATAAAGCCTCTCTCGATTTAACAAATATTGGGTTTTTTCTTGTCCGCTGAAGGTTTTTTTCTGCGAAAATATGGAATTATACCATGCAGACTAGCTTAAAAACGCACAAAAGCCTCATTTTTCAAGGTTCCAGCGGAAATTAGAAGGGGGACGCTTATTTTTCGATCATGAATTTGAAGTGATTTACCACTCCAACAATGAAAGTTCTTATCCTATTTTGAAAAAGTTTATGATTTTTAGGCAGAATTTTTAGGCCAATTGTTTGTCCAGGGCAGCCAAATTAAAGGGAGGGGAACTTTATATACGCATCGCGTAGGTCACAGGTTCGACTACCATCGGCTGCACAACATGTATTTAATTTTCTTTTATTAACAATTTCGTGTAAAAATCATCCTCGGGCTTTTCACTATCCGACAAGACTATCAACGCAGAGTTTCACAGCTAGTGTAGCTCATTCGTAGGCTCAAAAATAGGCTAGAGCTCCGATAATTGATAGTTTTGAGGTTTTCTTTGAGTGCTTTGATAGTCCTATTGAGGATTTCATCGAATTTGACATGGTTCAATGTTTTTTTTAAATTTTAGCTCCAACTTTATACAAACTTTTTAACTGTATGATAGTTCAAATGAAAGCTGAGGATCTTAGCTACGTTTTGACACCAAACTTGTAAAAGGAGAAAAAATAAGGTCTGCAGCCAGTGGTAGTCGAACCTGTGACCTAAGGTGATGCGTATATAAAGCCCCCCCTTTAAGGTCGACTTGTTCTTGTAGACTAATTGTTCACGTGAATATTTTCCGATCCCGCTTGAAATATTCCTCTTCAGCAAACAATGATCTTGGACACATCGTCTTATTGATAACTAACCGCCAAAAAATTGTGCGAAAAAAGGTTAAAACACGGTTTCGAAAAAATAGGGGGGGGCAATTAGAGGGGGGGGGTCGGTGCGCTTATTTTTCGATCGAATTCTAGGGGGGGGGCGGCAATTGGAGGGGGCGGCAATTAGAGGAAATACGGTATTTCTTTATTTTTTTGACTCTTTAGGGGTATCAAGGCATCCTTTAATTACTTTGGTCCCCCAAGTCAAAATGTCAAATTTTGTCATTAATTCTTTTTGCAGAAAAGTGTCGACCGCCATCTTAAAAGATACTTCAAGCATGTATTGGCTGCTGAAACGTTAAAAAACGAGGATTACAGGCGTTTTGAGCTAGCCGGTATAGTGTACTCGTGCCATTCTCGATTTAACGAATACTCGATTTAACGAAGCTCTCGATTTAACGAACGATTTTGTTGGTCCCCAGAGGTTCGTTAAATCGAGAGTTGACTGCATTCTAAAAAAAACTATGCAAGTCATTTATTTATTTATCCATTTATCGCTTCTCGCTGACTCTTTTAGTGAGTTTTGGTTCTATTTACTAAACTAATTCTGGTTATTACCACACAATTAAAAAGCAAAAAGAATTACGTCATGAATGTCGACATCTTCATTGGCATTGTCTGGATCATTTGGAATAAAGAAGCGCATTTCAGACAGCTGAACCGCATCATCCTCATTGGAGTCAAATTCAATAACCGCCTCAGTATCATTGACATCACAGCGAGTGACGCTAGTTATCGAAACTATGAAGACTGGCTGCTCATCAATTTCGAAAATCATTTCCTCTTCTACAATGTATAACAGAGATTTCGGAAGTCACAACAGTAATATCAAATAAAAACCTTCAAATTTTGTGTCCCTAAAATTCCATCCTTTATGGCAGTAATCATGTGTATGCATTGGGAACGAATAAGAGCTGAAAATATGTTGCATCAAAAATGGGATAAATAAACCAGGAATATAGAAGGACAACAAAAAATGGCAGATGTGAAAAATTCCGATAGACTTTTTCACTTTCCGCGGATTTTACAATTATTGGGTCTTAAAGGACCATGGTTTTTGCGCGCAGCGGTTGTCCCGCAATTCAAATTTTTCCTAATCATTAATCTTCTTTACGGATTTTTCAACTTGGTTTCTAACAAAACTGTGGCTAAAATTAAATTCTATGCCTTGTTTTGTTAGAAACCAAGCCAAAAAATGACGCAAAAATTAATGGATTTTATTTCTCCCTTTTTTCTTGTCAAATCTTTGGTTATAAAAACGTTGTATCAACTAAAGACTGATATCCAGCCACATCTTATTGTGCTTTAAAAGCGATTTTCCGAGAGAATTTGTTTATCGTGTTATACTGCTCTTTCTGAGCAACTTTAAAAAGACAGTCCATGTGAATTATGCATATTGACCAAATATACACATTTTGAAAAATGCACTCAAAATTTATTCTCAATTTTAACCATTCTGCTATAGATGTTGATTTTCACTTATATTTACACAGTCTTCTGTAAACGTTTGGTGTCATAAGGACCGGCTTGAATTGCGCTTTCTTTTGAGGCATTGGGCTGCTAATATTAATCATGAAAAAGTCCAAAACAGTAAGGCAAGTATGTAGGCAAGTATGTAGAAGTCATGTGTTGAATCGACCCCCAGGTAACTGATCAAGATTTTTTGATTATTGAATTTTTGATAGACCAATCCTAGTAAAAAAACAAGGAGCAACACGCGACTATCGGCGCCTTCATAGTGTTTGTGCCGATTAATAAATGTTAAAGGGGCGTGCTCACCTATTCAAAATATGTATCGATGTACGTTGAAACAGACTTTGACTTCCCACCCCCATCGTAAGCGACCTATTAGGCTGTGAATTTCAACCCTTATAAATGCTGCAATGATGTGTACAGAAAATTACGATAAATCCTTTTAAAGGGAACACAAGTTTGTTTTTTCTTCTCTCTTGCAAAAAATAAAACTGATCCAGCTGTTCACACCATGTAAAAATAAAAGGTTCACAAAGGTTTGAAAGACCACTTGAATCGTCGCTCTTCCCAAACACCACTTTTCACCCTACCAAATTCACAGATGAATAACCAATGTTGGAAAGTGGTGGAAGAAAACTTGAGCTCCTTAACAATGGTGTCATTGACTGCTGGATGGATGGTCTAGGTTGTGTAGCTCAACAAAGCCATGCCCTCTTCATACATAAAATGTAAATAAACAGGCAAAAGTTAGTCGCTTACCTAATACTACTGCAAAAGAAGTGGGTGTCATTCATATTTAAAGTCTTTTTATTTTTTTTTTCAATAAAAACACCACTTTTTTTTTTTTTTCGTTCTGCCTCAAATGGATTCAGCTAACAAGGTATTTGTTTTTTTTTAGAAAATTTTCTAATTACAGGTAAGTCTTAAATTATGACACCCCATCAGAGTCTCGAGTGGGTGCGGTCTTATTGGTACGCTTCTTTAAAGGGTGCACTCTTACGAGGGTACCCATATACCGTTGACGCCTGATTTAACGACACTCCAAAAAATTTCGTTCCTGCCCGGTGTCTGACATTTACCGGGTGGTTCAAAAGTTCCCGTCCTTTTTTGAGTCAATTATTTTGAATAAAATTTATTTCATATAAAAAATCTAAATATATGATTTTGTAGGAAAACTTTTCCTCCATCAAATAATATATAAAATTTGCCTGGATAATTTAAATAGGTCAACATTTAGCACTCAAAACTTGAGAGGTCATTTTGAGAAGTTGCAAGCGTTTTTATCACTTCAGCGATCAAAAGTTAAATTCAGGATTGAGCGCTTTAACAACATCTCAGCATCGTCCCATGGCGCAGCTCAAAAGCTACAAAACCAATGTTACAGATTAAGTTTTGAAATCAGAGTGTTAAGATATGGCTTTTGGAAAAATCAATTTTTTCCAAATTTTTTCGAAATTTTACGATTTTGGTCATTTTTTCAGATGAAAATTATCATTTTCATCAAAAATGAAATATCTCAAAATCTTCACTTTTCAAAATTAATCTGTATCATTGGTTTTTCTGCTTAAATCTAATGCTGCGATAATACTTTGGACGATGCTCAGGCATTTTTTAGCTAGAATCGGTACCGAGATCCTGAATTTAAGTTTTGATCGCTTAGTACAAGGATAAAATTTCTTGGTCAACTTCTCAAAATGACTCTCAAGTTTGGTGCTAAATGTGCACCAACTAAACCAATTCATCCACTTGGATCAAATTTTTTATATTTTTGCTGGAGGAAAATTTGGGGTATAGCACGTTTGCAATATGAAACTTTTTTCAAATTCGCGAAAACGTTTTGGCGAATTTGAAACTCAAAAAGAGTAAAATATTCTAAGGGTATATCTGAGATACTTAATTAGACATATCAAGGTATTTGCTGAATGTGATGGCCAAGTCTAGCAATATGTCCACATGATGCAAGGGTCAGGGGTTAACACATGTATGTACCATCCCTTGCAAAGTGGAGTGTGCTGTACTTTGGCCGCGAAGCGGCCAAATACCCCTTACTATGTCTACAATAAGTACTCTCCAATACCACTACTTAGAGATATTTTACGATCTTTTGAGTTTCAAACTGCCAAAACGTTTCGCGAACAAGAAAAAAGTTCTATTCGCCAAACGTCTATGCACCAAAATTTTTCCTACAAAAGAGGTATATTTGGATGTTGGCTTACGAGAAATGTGCCACCAAAAGTGAGAATTGGCGTTTTTAATTTTTTGGCCGAACTGCTTTAAATTCATAATAAAAAATAGAATTTGGCCGCTTTTTTTAGCGAGTTGGCCGCCTTTTTTTCTTGTCAAGAAACTGTTTTTCAAATTTTAGCTCTATTTGATGGTAACTTTGCTCTTAATGATGGCATTGAAATGAAGCCCAGAATCTGAGCTGCATATGGTCCCAAGGTAATCGTGAACTTATAGGAAAAAATTAGAAAATGTAATCAAAAACGGCATACCGACATTTAGCATAACAGTGCAAAATAACCGCGTATTTCGCATAATTTTTCGGTATGATTCGGGCGAAACAACCGAATCAGCCGAAAAATTATGCTAAATGTCCGCGGACGAATTGCACAAATTATGCTAAATGTCCGGTTGCCATTACAAAGCGGTAGACTTTATTTCGGCTCTACCTGCTAAATCTTTTGTGTGATTTTTTGAATTTTACCTGACAAAATGACACTTTTTCAAATTAGTGAGTAGCCAAAAGTTCATTTTCTTTCGTTTTTGCTATTATAGAAAGAGATAGTACCAACTTGTAAAAGCTGTAATTCAAAAAATTTTCAAATTACACAAAACCATTTAGGAGATAGAGGCCGAAATTCCTCTAGGTGTTTTTGATTATATTTCTAACTTTTTCTAGAAGTTCACCTTTTTTTATACCAGTATCTCAACACCAGATTCTGCGCTTCATTTTTACTATCATTAGAGCAAAATTACCATCAAACGAAGCTAAAATGTTGAAAAACAGGAATTGACAAGAAAAAAGGCGGCCAAAGTAAAAAAAAAGGCGGCAATTTCTACCTTTTTAGTTTTGAAGTCAAAAAGGCGGCCAAAAATAAAAAAGGCGGCCAAATTCTCATTTTGGTGGTACATTTCTAATCGATATTTGGATTTTTTATATAAAATAAATTTTATTCAAAATAATTGGCTCAAAAAAAGGACGGGAACTTTTGAAACACCCGTTATTTTACATCGACTTTTAAAATTGCTTGCCAGGTCTGTTTTAATAGTCTCGTCCCAAGTATCGCTTTTGCCGATCGTTTTTCAGAAAATTAAAAATTTGATTCTAATTCTGACGACACGTTTTTATCGAAAATAGTAATGTATTGTTTTTGTTCAAAAAAAAAAGAATTCAAAAAACTGAAAAACGATTCCGAAAAAAGTCTGAAAATGGTTCTGAAAAATTGGAACCCTTGCTATATTTGGCACCAGACTGGAAAAAGTTTTCAAAAATCGAGGTAAAAAAGTGTTGCACCTCAGGCGGGAACGAACTTTCAGAGTGCCGTTAAATCGAGCGTCGAATGTAATGAATTTCATCGATTAGGAACCAGCCCGGACAATTTAAGGTGCTCAATTTAGCCGATGTGCGCTATTCCGAGGTGTGCTGATTAAAGACTCGACTGTAGGGGGTACTGCCTGATTATTCGACACCCTCGACTTTGACGGCGTATAACTCATCCTGTGATCAATATTTTGGAAATCTGTTTTCTGCAATTTCTTACCCACCACAAACTCTAACGATTTCAATTAAACCCCAAAAAATTTAATATTAACGCGAAAGAGTGTGTTTATCAAATTTTTATTACTAATACAATTACAGCTGGTTTTTACAAACTAGATTTTAGCTTGTCCTGGTTTTTTTGATAGTTCTATCAACTAGATTTTCCGTGCTTGGCTTAACTTGTGGCAAAAATGCAGCTTTCACAAAATGCTCAGGTAAGTCTACCCTATTTCATTTTTATATGCGTCTTGCTGACTGATCAATCAACATTTCGGCACTAATAGCGAATATCCCCCCCCCCCATAAATCTGACCCTATGCAAATCGCTGTAACCACCCTTTAAAACGACAAGTTTAGGCTTAGCTTTTAGGCTCGGGGTAGGCCAGCGTAAGGAAGTTGTGACCAATAAATATATTACGTACTTTTTCTGGGGTCTGCGACATATATTTGGGTACTCTTTACTTAAGTTTTAATGGAAAAAAATTATGAGGGGGAGTGCATTCACTACTATGGTTTGGTTTTTTCAGCTTTAAAAATGAAAAAAAACGGTGATTATTTTGCAATTTATTGAGAAAAAAAACACAAAGTTTGCTATGCTGTAAAAAACCTTGCCATAGTTTTAATATTTAAATTTTGGCTGAAACCACAATTTTTTGGTATTTCACCGTCTGCGGAAGCCGCTGACGAAATTTTCAAAAATGGCATAGTTTTCATCGAACACCCTGTAATTTGTACAAAATTTAACAAAAAAATAGCGTACTTGGTTTTACTATGAATAAGATTCTACACGCAAAAAGTGTAAAATATAAAGTTTTCTTCAAGCATGACATGATCTGGTATTTTTTTAAATTACAGTCAAACCTAGATAGACCGACACCCGCTGGGATGCCGCTTTGATAGCGTTTATTGGGGGATGTCCTTTTCTTTCGTCGTTTACCTGGCACAATCGGGTGACTATAGGGTGGCGGTTTGAAAAGGTTTGACTGTAACTTTATTAAAGTTTGATTGCAAAGTTAAGGTTGTGAGGCGAGTTGCAACAATCCAGAGCCTCGCTGCTTGCTCCAATGTGAGCCACCCAGATGTCAGTGCTTGAAAGGTTTCATGAGGACCCTCAAGGAGAGTGCATCACTCAAAAAGAATGTGTTAACGCAAACACTATGTTCAACAAACCATCCAACCAAACCATCAGGCTAAGAAAACGTAAATCGAAAGCAAAAGTTCTTGCTTTATTTCTAGCTTTAAATTTATCCATTTTTCAGCAGAGTACAGAAGTCGATCAGAAGAATCTGACTAGACCTTTATTTTAACAAACTAAAATTTTATTTTAAAAGCTCTATTTAATTTATTTTGAATAAATTGTTAAAATATACTGTTTTGCATTTTACAGACGACTCAATTTTGTAAATTGGCCTTTGATGAGCAAGAAAATTAGGTGCTGCATTTCATAATGTTTAACACTTCAACGGCTGAGGGACAAAATATGTAGTTTCGAACCAGAATTAAATGCTGAATCCAAATCTAGCAGGAAATCGCCGAAAAAAGATATTTTTTGGTTAAAACCATTAAAAAACAAAAAAACAAGCCGAAATATTGAGTGCCTCCATTTGAAAGCCTTTATTCATGCCTTCATCAATTTAAGAGAGCGAGTAATTTGCTATCAAATGCGAACTTCAGTTTTTTTTTCGAGCCCTTATAAAAGTTAAAATTTTTGAGCAATTACGAAAAAGCTACGTTTTCAAATTTGAACTTAAAAGCGTGTTACGCAAAAAACAATTATAACTATGTGAAAGAGCACAAAATTTTATTTTAGTAGTGCTTTGTTTATAATAAGAATATTATGATGAAATAGACTTTAACGCTATTTTAAAAAGGGAAAGTTTGTCAAGATTGGTGGTGCAGCGCAGAGTTGATGCTTTTCACAAGCAAAACCTGTAATTCTCACATCAGATTCGTGCTCAGCGTAATCTATTTACTTTAAAAGCTGGTTTCAGATCATATAACTGACTGTCATTTTTCAAATCCCGGAGACAATAAAAATTGGCAAATAATGAACCGTTTGAATTTTTATTGTCTTGAGCGGAATTTGAAAATGACAGTCAGTTATTCGATCTGAAAGCAGTTTTTAATGTAAATCGATTACGCTGAGCACGAATCTGATGTGAGAATTACAGGTTTTGCTTGTGAAAAGCATCAATTCTGCGCAGCACCACCAATCTTGACAAACTTTCACTTTTTAAAATAGCGTTAAAAGTCTATTTCATCGTAATGTTCTTATTGTAAACAAAGCACGTGCTCTTTCACATACTATTAATGGTTTTTTCGTAACATGCTTCTGCATGATTTTACAGGCACTTTTTGGTGAGAAATCGAAATTGGAAAGAGGAAGCTTTTCCGTAATTGCTCGAAAATTTTAACTTTCATAAGGGCTCAAATTTGATAGCAAACTTTTCGCTTTTTTAAATGAGTGTATGCTTGTTGTTCACAAGTTCATTGTTGCAAAATAAACGCTTGAAAATGGAAACGCTTAATATTTTTGGCTTGTTTTATAAAAGTGGTTTTGATCCCGCAAAGCTCTTTTTTCGGCACTTTCTTTGTAGATTCGGACTCAGCATTAAATTCTGGGTCCAAACTACCTATTTCATCGCTCAGCCGTTGAAGTGTTAATGAACTGAGTCACTCGAAATATCGGAGAGAAAGGATCCTTTAATAATTTCCAAAAAAACTACCGTATTTTCTCTTATAGGAGCCATGAGACTTATATATTTCAATAGCATAAAAATCTTGAAATTTATAATGAAAAATGGACTAAACCAGGTACGTAACTCAAAATTTTGAAAAAGGTACACTTGGTCAAAAAAGTACAATTTGGTCATTTTTCATCAAAAAGTTCCATTTTATCCAGTGCTTATTAATTTTTTAAGCACCAAAAAAAGATTTCGACTAAAAACTTCAAAAATAAAAAGATTTCGGGTCCCCAAAAGTACAAATCTTTTTAAAAAGTACAGTTACGTTCCCTGGACTAAACTCTGAAAATTCAGTCAAAATATAGAGGGGAGGGCTTCTATCAGAAAAAATACGGCATATGTATCATTTCGGTTGCTCTGGACGAATGAGTAAAAAAAACATCAGATGAAATTTTATCTAAAAAAGACACAACTTGAGGTACTATCGTAAGACTGAAATAGGATTTGAAAAAGGAACTAGGTGATGGATGTCATAAATCTAATGCTGGAGATCAATTTGGTCTAGTTTTTTCACAAGAAATTTATCTTCTTCGACACATTTAAAAAAATTATCTATTAGCCATATTCCACGTAAAAAGCATTTCTTATAGTAGCTCGTAGTATATTGTGTCCACCAGACATCCATTATTCTCATAAAGAAAAAAAGAAACTAACAAACAAAAAGAGTAAGTGAAGAAGTCCCAAAGGAGTGGGTGCATATATATGCCATCTCCATTCATTTGTCCTAACACTTTACCAGAGCATCGGCAAAAAGGCATTTACAAGGAAGGGCTTTAACCCTTACTCTCACCCACCCTTTTTAGAAGCTAACAGAGCAGAGAGTGCGACAAAAATAGGAGCTAGTTTGTCTGGAAAAAGCCTTAGGCAATGTTATAATGTTTCCTTTATACCAGATTTGCTAGTTATTTTTATAAATACTGCAATTTTTCACTTATTCCCTTTCTCTATTTTTCAACAAATTTTTACAAGCTTTTCGTTCGGATATGGTCATATCTTTTTTGTGCAGTGAAAAAATTGTCTGTTAGTGTTATCTTGTAGCTAAGATACATTTAAAAGTTATTGGGTCCGCATTCAGATCTATACAACATCAGCGGACAATCTAAAAGCAAACCCTATAATTGTTAAAAAGAATTCAAGCAGATGTGGTTGTTAATAGCTCAGTTTGTAGCCCTGTGTCTTAGCTAAATGCACGGAAGCCACCGCCAGTATTTTTATTTTCTTTATCAAAATACACTTATCAGCTGTAGTGCTAGCAAATAAGTCTTTTGCAGTCTAAAATTAAGTCATTAGAAATTTTGAAAAAAGTCATTAGCATAATCGACGCCTGCAAATCGTCCTAATGGTCGGGTCGGTGTTCGGCCCGATATGGCTACAAAATGGTATTAACAGAAAAATTTCCAAAAAAAAGAGTGAAAGGGAACATGTATCGACACTCCTTGTAAACGGGCCTTAAGACCACTCGTCCCTTAAAACTCAAAATTCAAAGGATTTAAACAGATAAATGGCTAGAATTTCTAAAATGACTAGTTGGAAATGTCGTCATTTGCGGAAAGTGCTACTAAAAAATGCTACTCTTGCTACTAATGCTCATTAGAGAGATTCATTTCTTTCATCTAAAGCTTCGGCAAATAGACCAATATTATCATTTTATTCATCTTTTATGTATCTTTTTATCTATTATTCTTTGTGTTTTTGTGAAAAACAAGGCCGAAAGAGTTTGTTTTTGATGAGTTCATATTTCTCCAGGAGGCTTAAAAGTGCAATTGAGAAGATTAGAAAAAGTTTTTGTTTAAGCATTCATGTGTGGATGTACTTCTATTCAGCATCAAGTGCTTATGTAAGCTGGCTGAAAAAGTGTTGCTTTTTTACACGAAAAACATTTTTTCTTTTCGAAATTAATTGTGTAGCTCGGTGCTAAGCTTATAAATCTACTTTTTGTCTTTAGCCAAGTTTTTGAACTCAATTTTTTTGGAAAGGGATATTATCTAAATAAGGAGTGATAATGGCAATTTCGAGCGAAAAAATGGTATTGGATTTTAAAAATTGTTTGAGTTCTTAAATTAAAAAAGTATTTTTTTCAAAGACGTTCAAGTATCCTGGTTTTAAGTGGTGACAAAAAAATTCAGAGCTGCCTTTTGCAATTTTCGCAATATTTTTTTTGACTAAAAATATTAGGTTTATATGGTCCTGTGGCTCTTTCAATCTTTTTTCGAATGATATTTAAAATTTTTTGGGATTTTTTTAGAATAGTCAACATGTGACTTTAAGCACTTGTGAGGCATCCTAAGAAGCTGACTAGCATTTTCATCACTTTACCTGGCCAATAGTTTTATTAAGTGTTAAGTCCTGTAAAATTGTTTTTTTTACTATGTTGTAGCTCAAATTAAGAGCTACAAAAACATATTTTACAGAACTGTGATGTGGTCTTTTTCAAAACCGATTAAAAAAAGACTGAAATATGAAAAAAATTAAGAAAACTTGGATTTTTGGTCATTTTTAAGAAAATTGATTTAGAAAAAATAAATAAATTTATGACTTGTGAACACCATGTTTTTTCAACAGTAAATAAACTTCAAGTACATAAAGACATAGATCATAGACAGAGGCTACAAATTGTTAAGGCAAGTCATTAGGAGTCCTACGAGACCACTACAATTCTACAATTTTGTTAGTGCAAGAGCAAGAATAGATTTTCTAGACCGGAGACTGGACGAAATCTTAAAATTTAGTCATTAAAAGGAGTCACCAAAAAGTTAGCACCTGGCTTTAAACGCTTTTAACATGTAGCCCTGATTCTCAGCTTTCTAATGAGCTATCAAATTGCGCTGAATGATTCCCAAAAAGTAGAGATTATTAGACTTGAAAAATTAGATCGGTTACCGTATTTCCTCTGATAACCCTACCCTACGGACCTCACATCTCAGCCTAGAGTAAAAGTTTTTCTTAAATCTGCTTTTTGCATTTCCTTAGTTACCACGAGTTTAACTGATTACACAATTCAGATTTTAGTTGAGCACCCAAAATCTCAAAATCGACCTCAAATTTTTCTGATTTTTTAGAAGTTGAAAAATAACTTCCCATGGGGAGTTTATTGAGGAAATACGGTGTTCAAACCGAAGCCAAACCAAAGTTTAAACGGTTATACCAGGGTGGTATTCAGGTCGGTTAGTAGAGTCAGTAGATCAAGAGTTACTCTTGATCCTAATCGCACTTGAAACGGGTTGAGTAAAGTTTAGGATCATGAGTTAATCGTGATCCTACTCGCCATCTGAAACGAGTTGAGTAGAGTTTTGGATCAAAGTAACTCGCGATCCTACTCGAGCAGCGAGTAATTTTTGATCCGAGTAGAATTTATTTCTACTAGCTATACTCGAGTTTTACTCGCCGAACTCGAGTTCTCCTCCCTAAATCGAGGTACCTTCGCGAGTTTCACGAGTAAACTAGTTTTTTGGGTTGAGTTGAGTTCTACACGCTGAACTTGAGTTTTACTGCCCTAACTCGGCTTTCTACTCGCCAACTCGAGTTAAACTCGCCCAACTCGAGTTCTACTCGCCAACTCGGCTTCCGACCCCGAGTTTTACGAGTAAATTAATTTTTTTTAATTTTTTCGATTTCTAGTCGTCCAGCTCGAGTCCTACTCGTCCACTCGAGTTCTACTTGTCAGGATAGAGAGCCGATTCGGGCAAGTAGAACTCGAAAAAATAAAAAAAATTGATTTGCTCGTAAAACTCGGGGTCGGAAGCCGAGATGGGCGAGCAGAACTCGAGTTAGGCGAGAAGAACTCAATTCTACTCAGATCAGAGATTACTCACAGCTCGAGTAGGATCGCGAGTAACTTTTGATCCAAACTCTACTCGTGTGTCTGAAACGAGTTGAGTAGATCAAAAGTAACTCATGATCTTTGAACCTACTCGGCCCGTCTGAAACACGTCGAGTAGATCACGAGTTACTTTTGATCCAAAACTCTACTAACCTACCTGAATACGACCCCAGGTGTATTTGGAATTTTAGGAAAGAACTAATTTTTTACAATATTTAGAAGAATGATATTTTTTACATTTTATAAGGCAAATAACTCGAGAAAACATATATTCGTTTTAAAGATTCTTGAATTCTGTACTAGATAAGTGTTTCAGATCAGCAACATTATTTTCGAATAAAAATTTACGGTCAAATAACTAAAACAACTCCAAACTGTGAGGTGTCTAACAACTAGTAACTGAAATAAACCACCAAGAGTATTTTTAGAGAATTTTTCTTTCTTATCTTGTTCAGCACAAAATTCTGAACAAAACGGTGCTATTAGTACAAACAGCCTTTTAAGTATTAAGGCGATTTGGAAAAAATGTGAGCTTTTTGAGTGTCTTATTTTATGTGACGTTTTAATTTTTAAATAATGTTTTGATTTAACGTGAGAAACTTTTTTTAAAATCACATTTGTTTTTTTTTCATGAAAAAGTTGGCGAAAAGTGTCAAATACCATTGAACCTAGCTTTGTTTTTTAAGCATAATCTAGAGGTTAACATCATTCTCCGAACTATGCTTCTCCCTAATTTCTCCAACAACAAATTTAGTTAGTGTGCTTGCGTGTCATTTGCAGGTCCTTGCACCCTAATTCTAGGTGGTCATCAGCCATGCCCAAACTCAGGCCTTATTTCACTTTCGTCTTATTACCCATAATTCTATTTCGCCTGCGAACAGCTCGGTGCCATCCTAAAAACAACAGGAAATGGCGCATTCCTTTCTTTTATTTCTTCTACACACCCATTGCTGCCTAATTTCTAAAAGTAAAAGAGAGAAAAACTTAAGACACTACTTCTACTTTTTCACCAATTTAACCTCTTCTGAGAATGTTAGCAAATGGGTGCCTCTATTCCAACAAATCATGCTTAATTGGGGCCATTTATTCTCCTGCCTTCATATTTATTTGCATGCAAAATTTTGAAAAAGACCCCAATGTTTTCAATAGTAATATAAGCTGAAAAAAATTTGCAGCCAATTTCTTGGATAGGATTGCCTGCTTTGAGGAAAACTCAAAAAGCCTTATCGTGACCCGATTCTAATTCTAGAAGCATAGTGTCATGTTTTTTCAAAAGTGGACATTGGCATTTCGTCCAAAACTCAGTGTGTCCAAAAATTATTCGGTGGGAGAAACCGAGGCGAATGTGATTTCAAATCATGATCAAAAACGCATAATTTTTTTTGACTAGCTCCAGTGCCATAAGAGGGTAAGATACCTTTAGTGGCTTATCTCGGCCCCAAGGCAAAAATTAACTTTAGGTCAATTTTTTTCAAAAAGGCTCTTCTTAAAGGACCATAGCGTCGCCGACAACGAGAATTTCAAATGTTTGAA
Source organism: Ditylenchus dipsaci (assembly GCA_004194705.1). Lineage (NCBI taxonomy): Eukaryota > Metazoa > Nematoda > Chromadorea > Rhabditida > Anguinidae > Ditylenchus > Ditylenchus dipsaci. The sequence continues at coordinate 331,395 of SADC01000904.1, read as the reverse complement.
TTCGCGCGGGACAGTTCTCTTTCGTCTCGCACTGTACTCTTTTGACTTGCTTTGAATGAGTCAAAAGAGTACAATCAAAGACGAAAGAGAACTGTCCCGTGCGAATTCAAACATTTGAAATTCTCGTTGTCGGCGACGGTTATGGTCCTTTAAAAACGTGTTTTCGCACGCGTAAAGGTACTAGAAACTTGAAAAAGTAGTCAAAATACACATTTAAAGGCATTTGGCACATGAAACTCGTGTCACAAATTTAAACGGATTGAGCTTTTCGAAATGACTTTTCGTCTAATCTCTTTGGACGAATTGACGTGGTAAAAATTTCATTTCACCGTCGCGTCCGCCATCCGAGTTTTTGGACCGGTCGTCTGGCAGCCATCCTAATTTTTTTCTTATGCCTATATGATTTTTTTTAAAAAAGCTACCTTGAAAAAACAATGTCTCGTGCTCACATTATGTAGACATCTCAAGTTGTTTCCAGCCTAAGGTATTACTCTTTTTTCACTCTGATTATTGATATATTTTATCAGTTCTCATTTTTAAATATAGTCTGAAATGTTGCAAGGATCCCGACCGGTTCTGAAAAATACTGTAGTCTCATCATGTAGATCCGCAACCCCCGATTTAATGGACATCTAAATTTTAAAAAGGTGTGCTGCGTTTTTTCTAATAGAAGCCCGCGGGCTAATATATTTAGACCCCAAAAAATCTTGAAATTGCAATTGCATTAACTCTGAAATCTCAGTCAAAATATAGGGGCTGGTGGGCTTCTATTAGAGAAAATACAAAATAAGGAGGTTACAAATCTAAATGGTGAAACTTAAGTATTTCTCAGAAACGATCTGTAAACGATCATCAGAACTTACAAAATATTTCAAAAATCGGGGTAAAAAGTGTCGAACCTCAGGCGAGAACGAACTTGAGGTGTATGTTAAATCGTGAGTCTACTGTATGACGAGTCATAAAGATGTGGACCCGGGCAACTGCCTGAAACATATGGTCACCAAAAATATCACAGAAACCTGAGCCAAAATTAAATTAAAAAAAAAAGAATCTGGTCGTTTTGAACTTATTTGTTTATTTTTGCCATTATTTTGTCCCCTTAATTTGCACTTAGAAACAAAAAAAATGTGACCAATAAAAGCAGTTCGTACATCAGTTTATAAACATAATCCTTTTTGGTCCATACACAAAAACCAACAGGGACAATCAATTTAGTCATTAGCAGCTGTCCGCAATATATAATTTAGTGTAGTATTAGATGGTGGTTAGTGTTCCCTGGGGTCTCAGTAAGTGATATATACACACTTGGCCGCCGCTTCGGCTGCCTCACTAGCAGCAGTAATTATCTGCTGATGCTGTTCTTTTTATCCAGCCTGAGACGGTGAGGACAGCCTTTTCCTCAGCTTATTTCATTCATTTTCCACTCTTTTCCTTTGTGTGTTGATGTGTTTGATGATGGTGATGCATATTTTATTTACTCAATATTCTTAAAGTTGGAAGAAAGGCAGCCACTTGAACAGCTCATTTGAGCTGTTTTTTATTAATCCTTTGTTTTTTGTGTTGCGTGTTTGCCTAATTTTTTGTGTGTTGGCTGAAGTTTTTAGTATTTTTTGGATCTATTCTTCTACTTTGTCCTTTTCTCCTTCCAAGTTTGTCATTGTCATCCCACTGTAGATTATTTTAGTTGTGCTCAGGCGCAAGAGTTGAGCACATGGCAATAAAAAGCAAAGAAATAAAACAGTCGGCAGATGAATGAAAAATGCCGGAACACTGCTGGTATACGAGCGCTGCTTGGTCAGATATAACCCCTATCAAAATCGACTTTTTAAAAATTCAAAAATTACCTTAAAAAATAAAAAAACGCATCTTCGAGTTCTGATTTACTTTTTGGTCAATCAAGAGTAACTTTTTAAAGCTATTTTAAATGAGACAAAAAAAGTATTTGTAGTAGAAGGACAAAGAACCCATTTTCGTAAAAAAAGGAAGATTTTGAACATAGTTTAGTTAACTGGGCCTGTTGCATGCAGAAGCTCTGGTATGCATGCTTTCTCGTATCTCAACCCAAAGCCCCCTCCAAGCCCTATGCTTGAAGAATTAGAGATGCGCGCACACACTTACCTTAGACATGAGTTCGAGCTTTTATAAATAGTTGAATAGTTTAAAGTCAAAGTGCCTAACAAATTTTTTTTTATTAACTGCCCAGAAAAGCTACAAAAATCATTTGACCAGCAAATGGTTTGGTCGATAATCTAGGCAAAAATACCCTGTTTACTCGGAAGCTACCATGCCAAGTTTTTCAGGTTTTCACATAATTTTTCTTTAAAAGGCAAATTTGTTGTTTGGTTCTGGTATGTGATCTATCTTTTTCCTATTTGAGTTGTTCAACATCAGTTTTAGATGAGTGGGTGTGTTTTGTATTTGCTAATCTTCTACTTCTCCCACGCCTGTTACTGGGCGAATTTTGAGCAATGACTGATTAGGGCGTATTTGGAAACAAACTAGTTCAACACGTCTTTTGCATACATCACTTTTTGCATTTGTTCTAATGCTGCTATAAACTTAAGGTTGACTGTAAATAGTTTTTTCGAAAAATTAATCTAGAAGTTTACACATTTAGAGCTAGATATGGTTACTTATAATGAAAGTTTCTGCAAATTCAAATGTTTTTTCAACCTCGGCTATTTGCCTTTTTAGCTTTCATTGCATTTATGGAAAACGCTTTTAAAGTTTTCAAAGATCTTAATTTTATATCTATTTTAGAATGCCTGGAAAGCTAACCAAAACTACCAAGCAAAAGAAAATAAAGAAAGCCGTTCGCAAAATGAAACAATTGAAGAATCTTAGATAATAATCTTTCGAAAAACATTCTGCGATTAATAGTCGAAGGTCACTATCGAATCGGATAGAAATCCTGAAGTTCTATACAGTCGACTCTTGATTTAAGACACCCCAAAATTTCGTTCCCCAGCTGGGTCCGACACTTTTTTAGCTCGATTTTTGAAGCTTTTTTAAAATTCTGTTTTGACAGTCTGGTCGCAAAATCACAAGGATGTCGATTTTGCCGATCGTTTTTCAAAATCCAAAAACTTTTTCTTCTAAAAAAGCAAAACCTCGATTTAAGGACAGGGATTTTATAAAAAGCTACGATTTTTAGACGAGACTTTTTAGACGAGAAGTATCCATAGAAAATTTAAAAAACCAGTTTTATGAATATTTTGTCATAATTTGAGCATATTTTTGTCAATGGTATTTAAAAATGAAAAACTATTTAGAATTTTCATTAAAACAGAACGCCAAGCCCGATTTGGTCATTTGACGTGTTTGACACGCCGTGATCTATAATTTTTCAACCTCCCAGAAATGGGAAAAATTTGAAGATTTTGTAGATCTCGAAATTTTCGCGTGCTCAACCAAGATCTAAAAAGTGGAATCGGTAAGCCCATGAGAGCTAAGAAAACCCAAAAAAACAGGTTTGCAAAAACTTTTCTCTGCTCCGAGATACAGACCCTCAAAGTCGAGGGGGTCTTTAATTAGAAAGGGGTCTATAATTAGACAGAATACGGTATGTACATGCTGTCTCTTTTGGGTACGGTTGAATCTGTTTCTAACGATGCACTTTATAACGACCAAGAAAAAATAGTTTGATCACAAATGACGTCATTTGCGTCAAAACGACTTTCGTTATAATGATTCTGTGAATAAGAACCAGTTTTGGCCGGTCCCTTACAAAGAGACCAGCTATATTTCGTCCAATATTTAACATGAGAATGAGATCTTTTTTAGTTCTTCGCAATTTCTTCGGCAGAAAATTTTTTTTCGACTCTATTTATCATCTTCAATAGCCTAGAAATTCACTTCACTCAGTTGACTAAAAATAAGTAATTCTAAAACATATCTTTCTCATATGACAGTCTTTAGGCGGTGCCTCATTATCTGCATTCTGAGCTGCTTTGGCAAAATTTGTATACTTGTACTCATTTTTGCCCAGAGATCAAGTACTAGCTTGAATTACGTTCAAAATAAGGACCCGAAAATTAAAGATAAAATTAAAATTTTTTAGCTCAAAAAGTATTCAAAAACTGCTTTTTTATCTAAAAAATAAAAAATGCAAAAATACTAGGGTTATGAAACGAGTCAAGTCACTTGACTGTAGGTGTTTAATTGAAGAATATACAAAATTCGCTAGATTTGGCCATTCAAATAAAAAGGTCCAAAAAACTTGCTAAAAATTGTAAGCATGTTAAAAAGTCGAAGCTAGAGGCACATTTTATTGAATAGCAGCATGCCTTGAAAGCCTAAAGCACTTCCTGGCCTCCAACCCACCCTTAGTAGGCCTATGGCGCCAGTTAAAGGCCAATTATTTGGGCTGGCTGTCTCAATCATGTTCTATTGAGAAATTCTTAACTTTTTAATGTTCTTTAATTACTGTTCAATTTATTTAGACCACATTTGTGCCTTTTTAAATTTCTTTTTCGTGTTTTTCATTTTGAAAGCTATTTTTGTCGTATCTTACAGTCAACTTTCTAAATTGAATTATTTGTGCTTGAAAAATTCGTATCTGCGTCGATTTCGATATTTTTGACCTCGATTTGTGTTTTTTTGGTTCTATTAAGTGAGTGACACGTCCTAAGTGTGATCTTAATTGCAAGAATTGTTATTTAGTTTTAAATTAGGTGTTGTAAGAACGTTCGACAAAATATGACTACTAATGTTTTTGACTAACAATACAGAAAATGGAAAAAGATCATGAAAATTGAGGTAGGACTTGTTTCGAGCCATTTGATTGTGAATTTTTGCATATTTTTTTTGTAAAAATATGAGAATACAGCGTGTTTGAACAATTTTTGACGATCCATCTAATGGCCATCTACAGACAGGGTGACCAAGCGAACATTTTAACATTATACGCCAGAAAAATTTTGTATTTTTTCCATGTCAATCTGCATTTACAGATCTTTGAATTTCGGCTCAGAAAAAAATTACGAGTAGTTGAAATGGTCAGAAATTCTTGAAACACCCTGTACAATTGTTAAAAGAATATTTAAAATATAGCTAGATATCTCTATTCCTGTCGCGATCTGCTTGATTTGTTTGTTTTTAAGCTCAGCTTGGATGTCAAGACCAAGATTTAATTTAGCTAAAAACACAAAACTATATTTTAGCTTCACAATTCTAAACTAACTTTTTTACTATTTTTTCCTTTTGTGACTGTCATTTTGTCAAGAAAATATTTGAAAAAAGTTATTTAGAATCAACTCTCGGTAATCTGCCATTCTCGGATATACGAATATTATATTATACGAATAAATTTTTTAAAGTGTGATTTTAACTCATAATTTCGTTTTAGGCTTAACTGTTTATGTATTTTACTTATTAAAGACAGATGAATTGGTCCATCTGAAATGTTGCCTTCAGCAGTCAACAGTTCATTAGAAGGGGGTCAGATGCAGACCCCCTGCTGGAAGAAATGTCCGACCTATCCTCCTACGCCGCATCTTCAGAAGAGGACCGTTTATTGCTTTATTTAAGGTTCTACGCCCGCCACTTCATACCAATATTTTGTTTAGTGGGTATTGTCGGCAATTGCATGGCTCTAATGTTAATCAGGCTAGTTTTTACACAAAATAAAGGTTTGACTTACAAGTTTTTTAAGATGGGAGTACATTTAGAACAGGCCTCGCTTGGGTTACTGGTTTAAACTTGGCTTCAAACACAATTTGAGCTATAATTATTCTTGTCGGATAAGAGTTTTGGATATATCGATGTCATTAAAAATAGAAATTTTTTGGTCTTTGAAAATTGGGTCGTACCTGTAATTGGACTATTTTTTGTTAGTTTGTCTTTTTCATATCGATCGAACAAATCAACACTCCTTGTTTAAAATCAACACTTTTTGATTTTTTGTCTAACAAGGAGACACAGCCCAGTTGACTTTTACTTTGTCCAAATACGAAACAATCCGACCTCATGATCGAAGAAGCCGACGAAACCAAATTAGACTGAAATTTACCCGAAAAAAGGGGACCAAACCCAATTTTTATCCTAGAACTTGCTCGGGTCTGTTTTTTTTTCAGAAAAACGCGACCATCTTCGAAAAGATAGGATGAACAGAATATGTGAATGCAGGTTTTAAGTGCGGACGGTTTTCTTGTTATTTCAGTGGGTCCTGCTTATTTGTGTGCCCATAGAAATGTTTGTAGATTTTGGTGTTTGCTTTAGTCTACAGTTTTCATATTAGTTCCATTTTTTCTATTATCTTTTTGCGTCGCAGGTTATTTGCTAGAGACCTTCTCTTAAAGAGCGAAATGAAAATTATTGAAGCTCTCGCATAAATTAAGTCTTGAGCAAGAATCTCAATGAAAAAATCTACTTTTTTAATAATTTTTACAGCACCTGGAAAAATAATTATTTTTACCAAAAAATTTAACATTTCATCCAAAAATCTATTTGATCCACAAACGTAACTATTTCCCACCAAAATTGATTGATTACCCCAGCCTCTATTGTTCGGAAAAGTAAGAACGTTGTTCTGTTTCATACTGCTCCCACTGGGAATATTTATCAGCTGGCCAGTCTTTTCCCGCTCGTTGCCTTGAAACAATAGTTGAGCAACAAAGTAGGCTGAGAAGGACTTTGGATTTAGAAAAATAAATAAATAAAAAAGCACTTTTTAGTCAAACTTTTGCAAAGACAACTTAATGTAGTTTTGCGGCTAAATATAGCTAGAAAAGTCTTCCAAATTTGTGCTATTGGGTTAGAGTTTGCTCCCATGAGATTAGCCTGGGCTTTGCACTTACTTAGTCCACTACTACGACCACAAAATAATAATGGCGAACGAGTGAAGTTTGCGTAGAGTTAGGTAAAAAATAACACTTTGGAAATAACTATGTTAAAATGGGGACTGTGAGAAAAAGATTTGGGTTATAAAACAAATTAAATTAAAGCAGCAACATAATTAGATCAAAATACATGGCATTTTTGAAAGAATGGGTTTGTTAGATATTTTAAAAGTCTGTAAATTTGCAAGGATATAAAAAAATTGAGATGCAAACAGATAAACTTTTTTGAAAATGATTGTAAACTCGAAGTTTCGGCGACCTGTTATAGTTCTTTCAAAATTAACGACTATGGAGTTTATTTTTTAAACTTTTTCAATAATTTGAAAAGTTCAAGGCTGCTCTCAAAATTTTTGGTTTGTCTAAAAAGCAAAGAGCTACTGGGAGCTAAAAAGCACAAAATTTGGTTCTGGGACGAGATATAGATGCTTCAAGTCAAGGGTGATACAAATGTACTAAAAGCATCAACAAATTTTAATTTTATTTTTTAGGACAAATTACTGGTTGAAGAGGCTCACTTCAAATATTATTTGTGTAAGCTTTTTTGCGTTTAACACTTAAATAATAATAAACACGACATGGCAACAAATAATGATTTCGGTACAATAATGGTTTCATTAACCGAAATTTCTATTTTGACCTTTAAAAATATAAAATTTTAAATGAAAAAGTGCACTTTTCATAAATTTTTCAACTAAATAAATCTATTCAGGCACCCTTTCAATATGCGGATGTCTTTTCCTTTCTACTGTTATGGTGACCTGGCTTGATTCTACTTTTGGTGGTGTGCCTTTGCCTCTTTACTCAAACTCTGAAATTGGGTGCAAAATGCTCACTTTCATGGCCCATTCCTGTGATTTCATTTGTGTCTGGATGATTTCCTGGTGTCTTGTGACCGTGCTATTGTACTCTTCCGTCCAGGTACATATATCAGTGAGAATATCATTAATTAGATGCTACATGTAACAAATTAGGTGCTGCAATTCAGCTGTCCTCTACTAGTTGCACTAATACTTTTCAGTTGACTTATTTTTGGCCACCTAACATTATCAAAACAATTTCCCACGGTATATTAGCCATGTTTGCAAGATTGTCTGCATGAAGCCTAGTCTTGCGCTAAATTTAGCTTGCTAAACTTTTCATGTGTCAATTTTTCTGGTTGAGTAAATACTTTTGAAAAAAAGGGTGTCTTAAAAGCCAAAAAAATATATAACAAATAAAAGCATAAAATACTTGTTGAATGAAGCGAAATTTGAAAATCAAAGTTTTTTTGTTTAAGGTATTCGGCGAAGAGTGTGCTCAAAGTCTTTTGCTCGCAATTTGGTGATTTGTACAGTATTGTTTAGTTCAACTTTGTATGGCTGGTGTTTGGTTTTCGCGGGTCTAGAGGTAGGTTTTTTTTGTCAAATTATTTTAAAAGAGGAAAGCTTTCACTTATTTAAAAATAGTGTTTAAACGTTTCTAAGTAATTTTTATATGCTGAAAACGATAAAAAGCTGTTTTGGGATACTTTTCTACATAAAAAGTTTATTTTTTGTAAAAAAAAAATTGACCAAAACTTGACTTTTTGGCTTGGGGGACCAAGGTAAACTACTTTATTTTAGGGTATTCTACCGCGTTTGTCACTGGAGCCAGGCAAATAGAGTCTCTTCATGCATTTTTGATCAAGAGTCTTTGTCGGAATCATGTCTAAGGTAAGTGAGTGCGCGCATCTCTAACTCTCAAGCCCCCTGCTCCCCGAAGGGAGCGCAAAGTGCTTGGTTGCTTGGGGTTGAGATGCGCACACCCACATACCTTAGACGCAAATCACTCGAAAGTGACTCTGGATGCATAAAAAATGTATGCATACCAGAGTTTCTTTTTGCGGTAGGCCCAGTTAACAAAACTATGTTCAAATTCCATCTTTTTGAGGTATCTGGATACCCTTCAGGTTGGATTGCCTTGGGGGACCAAGGCAAAAAGTCGAATTTTAGCCAATATTTTTATTTCAAAAATCAATTTTTTGTGTGGAAAAATGTCAGAAAAGAACTTTTTTTATCGTTTTAAGGACAAAAAAATTGCTTGGGGTCATTTAAACACTATTTTTAAATAAGTGAAAAACCCAACCTCAACCCAACAAGTGCCAATTATGCTGATGCAATGATGTAAAAGTGGGTAGAAAAGTATGCTTTAAATGATAATAAAATCGGCGTCCAACCAGCTGCTTTTTCGAAGCAGCTGGCTAGGCATTTAGTTTATGTTAAAATTTAATTTCAAATATACCGTCAGGTGATTAAAGCGATTCTTTTTAATATAGTACACCCATTTTGGGTTTAAACTGGCGCTACCCAGGTTCCTAAATTAGAAGTTATAATAAAGTACTATTTCAAAAAAGTCAAAGTTTATAAAAAATGGTTTCGCCAAAACAGGTTTAAAGAAAGACCGTTTCTGAAAAGAATGTGTTTAAGCAATATACATTTTAGAAACACACATTTGACAAAGAAAGTGCTTCAGAAAAATTACCGACCTTTCTAAAATATCGATTTCTTGTCATTTTGTGACGGTTTATAATTTTAGATAGCCATGGATGGTATTAGGGTTACAGTCCACTCCCTATTTAGTGTACACCTGGTTTCAATCATTTTGGCCGGCGGTTAATAAAAATGACTACAATGAACCCTCGAATCAGTGTACACCTGGAGCCGGTCCCCAGGGTGTACAGTAAATCGGGAGTTGACTGTATGTGTAATTAGTGGGTCGCAATGAGTGCATCGGTAATCAGTGTGCCAGCAAGAGCCTGTCTAGGCAGTAGGTCTTTCGGTCCCCAATTATTTGGTCCCCCGTCATTCGGTCCCCTGGTCATTTGGGAATGGAATTGGGTTTGCTGGATCCACCTGGATGGCCTGAAATCAAAATTCAGTTCAAATTCATGACAAACCCTTTTTGTGACTGAAAATCGTGTAAGGAGTTCTGCTTGTTTGTATCGAAATTGAGTTTCGCCCTAAGGGGAGCCAAAAACCTTGCGTAATTATCCCTCGGCTAGGTGGATATCCACCTGGCTTCCAATAAAAATTAGCCAAATTCAAAAACTAACCGCTTTTTTTTCATTGTAAAATTGCCTGGCGAAACCTGTTTATATAAACCAAAATTATAATTTTACCTATCTGGGCCCCGAATCTGGAGTGGGTACCAGCTGATCAAGTGGATATCCACCTAAATGGCCTGAAATAAGATAAAATCCCTAAGAGAATCTCGATACCCTATTTTCTATAATTTAACCTTAGTTTTACTGAATAATCCACGCAATAACTGAACCAAGTGGTCGTCCACTGGGATCAAATTTTTTTTTACGTTTTTGGGTTCCGAATTACAGATAATTACAGACGCACTCATTAGGACGCAGACAACAGGTTTTGGAACCCGAAAAAGTAAAAAAATTTACTCTAAGGCCTGGTACCCAATGAGTGCGGATTTTTTCATGCCCCCTCACTCGTAATTTTTTTAAATTAAAAAAAAATATTCTGTTGCTGCCACCTTGTAGCTTAGATTCAGAGCTACCAGATGAGATATTGATAAAGTAGATCTCGGTTTAAAAAGTTGTTTAAAAATGAGTGGATCCGCACTCTGGAGCCGCACTCGGATCGAGTGCGATCCACTCATTTTTATCCAAAATTTTTGAATCACATGTAGCTAATAAATAACTTATCTGGTAGCCCTGGATTTTAGCTAGAAAATAGCACCAACAGAATAATTTTTAAAATTCAAATAAAAAGTTACGTCCGTTTCCGAGTGAGGAGGTATGAAAAAATCCGCACTCATTGGGTACCAGGCCTAAGTCTGCCTTTCACCTCATTCACACATTGTTGACATATTTTGGAGTGGGCTGGTCTTGACATGAAGCGACCAATCCCTTTGCCGGGTACTACAACATATTTTTCAAGCTTAACCTTAGAACTTTTCAAGCTGTACTCAAGTTGTCCAGCTGGACATCCACCGGAAAATAGAGGACTACCTTAGTTTCGAAGGTGCAATTAAGTCAAAAAGAGTTGTGCTCGTTACAAATCGTTTTAAACACCGGCTTTCAATGAAGAGCAAAATTGTTTGCCTATTCCGAATAATCCACAAAAATTAAAAGCCGACCACCTTACAGGGGTAGCTACCCACGGTATTAAGATTACAGCTGGTTAAAACAGCATTTTGTCTTAACAAACCATGTTCAGGACACGATTCTGGATAGGGTAAACTGATTTTAAATTACTTTCAGCTTAATCCAAAATTTCGGATTCTGGAGTTCAATTTAAAATTTGTTTTTTGAAAACTCTGACTTGAAGAAACTATTTGTTTAGCGAAACATTTGTTTGCAAAATGTTTATTGTCGAATATGATCTTCTTTAAACCTGTTTTTGGCGAAACCATTTTTTTATAAACCTTGACTTTTTTGAAACAGTACTTTTTTATAACTTCTAATTTAAGAACCTGGGTAGCGCCTTTAAACTAAAAAAAATTATAAAAGAGAACGGACATAAAAAATTTCGCAGAGCACAATTTTCGACTGAGAGCTAAAGCATATTGAAATTAAAAAACTTGTGTGTACACGAAAAGTTGGTAAAAGTTATCTTGTATTGCTGGTTAAGTGCTTTTCAATTTATGTCGCTGAATCGATTTTGTTGACATATAGCTGAGACCAATCCATTTTTAAAATTAAAAAACATAAAAACTAGAAATTTTGGCGATTTATGCTTCAGCTTTCTATTTGTAGCAAACTTCTGCTGCTGACACTTCACATTGTGAAATCACCTTCATATCTCTTGGAAAAGCATTTATTATTTGGAAAAATGCCCTACAAGATATTTTGGCGCAGAAGTTTCGCGAAACATTTCGTAATTTGAAACACCAAAAGAGTAATATATCTCTAGGCATATATATGTATACCTCTAGACGTACTCATTAAGACATACTAGGGTATATGCCACGAAGCGGCCATATACCAGCACACTCCACATTGCAAGGGATAGAGGTACATACATGTGTTAACCACTAACCTTTGCAATGTGGAATGTGCTGGACTTTGGCCAGCACATTCGGCAAAATACCCTTGGTATGTCCAAGTAAGGTATACATCCGCCTAGAGATATTTTACTCTTTTGGAGTTTCAAACGTTTATACCTTGATATTTTGGGTGTTTTTTACATTTTTTGATAGAATATTCAACCAGCCAAACTATTATGTAGAGAATTTATCTAGATAGATTTAAGGCTTACTAGCTACTTTGAAACCTGCAGAAATTTCGAAGCGCCCGGTACAGTGAATAATTTCTATAATTGTAAAAAACAAAATCTAACCGAAACAACTTGATCTCCAATTTGTTTATTCAAGAATTTATTTCAACATTCAATTCCAATAAATTTTCAAGATTTTTTTATTTGCAGCCTCTTCCTGATGGAACTTCATATTGCGGGTTAAATTCGAAATCCAATTAGCAGGGTACGACAGTTTTCAAAAAAGCATAAATATAAAAAAGTAAAACTGTTTATATGTCTTAGGTACAACCTGCGCCAACTGCATATATTTTTCTCTTTGCTAGACACCATTCTATGCACTGTAGTACCTTCCCTGCTAATCATGGTGGTCAACAGTTTGAGCATCTACAGATATCGCCAATGCATGAAGATCTATTCTTCAGGAGTGCTAAGGGTCCGTTTCCTTAGGGTGCCTGACACTGGAGACAACAAAATGATGGTATGCATTGGATATTATTTGTTTAAAAAAATTAAATGTTTGTTGGCATTTTTGCAGGAGGAGACCACCACAGCTAAGAAATTTTTGTTGAGCCAACAGAGCCAAACGACAAATAATCAGTTGTCTACGGCTACTTCTAGTAGGTCGACTACTGGTGGCAAACTAAAGTCCTCAGATTGACGTTGAGTCGGAGTTTGCTCATTGTTACGAGGTAAGCAAATGAAAATAATAATAGGTTCTTTTTTACCACAAAAATACTTTTTTTTCTGCTGCAAATATGCTTTTTTCAAAACTATGCGCGTCAAAAAGCGTTGCCCAGTCTTTAGTTCACTTACCACCTTCAAATTTATAATTTTTTTGGATTTTTTCCAACTCAAACACATTTACAGGGTATGCCAAGTTTAGCGCGCGATTTTTTTTTTAAATTTGTTGTTTGTAATATGCAGTTTCGTTCAGCTTTTTTAAATTCTCGCAAGTCTCCGGGCAATCGTTTGATAACAAAAATTTTCATATCAAAGCGTTTAAATAAGTTATAACGATGAGTTTACTGAGAAGTTGGAAATTTTAGCTAAGTAAAAATTTTAATCTTTTGCGAGTAAATTTCAAATGTCAAATTACCGTAATTTCGTCATGTTTAAAATTACTTTCTTTAAAGGCGTATTCACAATGAGGAGTCTGTTTGCGGATGCTAAAACAGACCACTGACTTAGAATCTGCGAAACAGAATCCTCGCTTTTTTTACTGTGTTTGCAAACTTATTCAGTTGGTATGGTTTTTTTATTTTTCAGTTCCTTATATAGCTTCTGACATCATATAGTTGAGGTTTAGGGCTACCAAATGAGCTATTGACTGAGTAAATATTGCTTTAAAAACTCAGATAAAATTTTAAGACTCCGTCCAAGAATCCTAACTCGAATTCGAATGCGGATGCTTGGGCGAAGTCTTTCTTTTTTAACTCAATTTTTTCAACAGCATCTACTTTATCAATAGGTCATCTGGCAGCCCTGAATCTTACCTACGAGATAGCACCAAAATAAAAAAAAATTAAAAATTAAAAAAAAGTTATGGCCATTTTAAAGTGTAAAGTCTGGTTTAGCATCCGCAAACAGCCTCCTCATTGTGAACCTAGCTTAAAGGCCTGACTAAATCATTAAGCAAAGGTGCTGGACTGGGATCAGTTTTGAAGCCATTTGTTGACCAAGAAAAAAATTTCGAAATTTTCAATTTTTTGAAAAACAGCTCGTTATGATATATTGGAAGGCTTTAATCTGAAACTTTTGGCATCGAGCGATCGCCCGGAACCTGCGAGCATTTGAGAAAAAGCTGGTTCTTATCTTTTATAGCGATTACCTTTAAAATTTGGGCACATTTATTTGATTGCTTATTTGATTATTTAAAGGAAGGGGGGGGTGTATTTCCTTTCCATATCTAGTCTTTGCGCGGAAATTTTTAAATTCAAGTTCAAATACGTTTTCTGCAATTCTAAGACCTTCATTTCACACCTTTATGCCTCGAACATAGTCAGTTTCTGTGTTATCATATTTGAAAGAGCTCAAGCTTGTCGAGCACAAAACTACAAACACAAAACTGTTGCAAATTTAGCTGACTTTATCTAAGTATCTCATTTCCGCCATCAAATCATGTATTTTTTTTAGCAAAATTAAGCTCTCAATATAATGCATGCTGTTGAGATGTCTTGTCTCGATCAAATAAATTCTCTGCAAAGTGAAGAAGTTGATTCAATGAAGGATATGCCTCAATTTGTTCTAGTCGATTCTCCCAGATTGAAAAGTTCTTTCAGAGGTGCGTTGAATGTGGCAAACTTCAAACTTCGCAATTCAGGTTATCCAAGAAAAATTAATTGGAGAAATGCGGAACAAACATGACTGCTCATATGCGGTGCGCTTGTAAAGATATAACTCAATGTTCAGCTCAAACGTTTCTGAAGGGAACTAATATGCGCACTGGAAACATTAGTTTGTTTCGCAGCGGCTCAAGTTGCGCCTTATCCTTTCCAAACTTGACGCTATGTTCAAGGCTTGTGGAATCGCAGGGATTTACAAAGCAAAATTTCAAAAAATCCCGCTATATGTCTGGCCAGTTGTGACTGAAGAATACTGGAAACAACAAAAGAGCTATTGGATAGAATCTCTGAACCAATTGATATCAGTCTGGATGGCCAGTACGACTCGCCAGGATATTCAGCAGAATTATGTGCGGTGACAGCAAAGGAGGACTCTACCAAACAAGTCCTGGCGTTCTGGGTGTTCCATAAGAGCAAAGTTCGCGGCATTTTTTGGTAGAATGGAGCTAGCTGGTGTCAAGAAGACTCTGGAGTTTCTCAAACCTGAACTTGGGATCAAGTCAGTTACAGTTGATAAGCATCTTCAAGTCTGCGCATATCTGAAATCAGAGGAGTGCACGTATCATTTTGATCCGTGGCACATGTTAAATCACATGTTGAACCCATAGAAGATAGTACAGTTGTACAGCAATACGAATGCTATTCAAAATCGAAAGGTGGTATTGCTAAAAAAAAAGAGACCTGTCGTTGACGAATGGAAATCAAAGCTTGTCATCAAAAGCATTGAGCGAAAAGTAGAATTCGGCAAAGGCTTTCCGATTACACAGGAGAACCTTGATGATGGATAACAGATTTGATTGTCGACAAACTTGAGCTTTTGCAAATATTTTGATGAGGACGAAGAAGATTATGATGATGTTGAAGACATGGAAGTGTGAAGTAAATGTCTTAGAATTGTGAAAAACGTGTTTGAATTTGAATTTTAAAAAATTTCCGTGCAAGACTAGATACGGAAAGGAGATACACCCCCCCCTTTAATAAAAGTTATTTGATTTCAAACCAACAATAGAAGATTTCAGAAAAAAAGATTTCAGAACCAAAAATGAACAGTAAAAAAGTAATTTTAAAGAAAATGGTGAAAAGTGATTTTAAAGGTAGTCGCTATAAAGGATAAGAACCAAAAAGCTGAACAAAATTGAATATTGAAAGCAAAAATTATGGGTAAAACAAATCGCGCGCTAAATTGGGATACCCTGTATAATTCATAAGCGTATTTTAATACATTTTTATAAATTTTATTACATTTTTATTTTTTTTCAAAAACACAATTGGGCATAACTACATTTTTCAATTAATATATATCACACCGCAGTTTCTTTGATGAAATGTTTTATACCTATTTTGCAGCACATTTGTTCTACTCAATGTGCCCAACTATGCTTTTCGTCTGTACGAAGCTGTGTTCATCGTTGAACAGACGCATTTTGTGCAGTTTATGTTTTTCACCACCTACTTGCTGTACTACCTGCACCACGCTGTACTCTTCTACATGTATATCTTCTGAGGTTGGCAAAAATAAATTATTTAAGCCTCAGACATTATCATATAATCTCCTAATTTTGTTCAGTCCTCAAATGAAAAAGCAATTGATGCCGACAGCACTTAAACTACTAGAATGTTATTGTTTAAAACAGTACCAGAATTCGGTCACCACTCACAGGTTTCACTTCAAGCAGTCAGAGGCCAACGATGACCCTTATGTTTATCACCACACTTGCCATTGCTTTGTGCTAAATTATTGTTATTTTATCAAATGTGCTAAAAAGGATATATACAGGGTGCATATTGTTTTTGTGTGACATTATACATTCTTTAAATGATTTTATGAACCCTTTTGCTAGGATATATTTTTAGAAATATTTTCATTGATCCACTTTGAGGTTTTTTATGCGCTAATCACAGTACAGTTAAGTCTGGACATAAGGAACCCCCTAAAGCTACTTTTATTTCAATTTTTCAAACTTTTTAGTCAATTCTGTTTTGAGAGTCTGGTTTCAAATATTGCAAGGATTTTGATTTTACAGATCTTCCTCTGTTTTCAAATTAAGGGCTCACTAAATTGAGGTTTCACCTTTTCAGATTTTCAATCTTGAGTCTCTGAAAAACCATCTGAAAAATCGGAATTTTGAACCAGACTATTGGAACCAGACTCTTTAAACAGAATTTAACGACCCTGGACGGGAACGATTTCGGCCCGACTGTAAAATAAATGAACCGAAATCGACTCTTGCAAGTCTTTTTCGACGTTATTGTAATAGACCTGTGCGGGAATAAGTGTGGTTCATGCCGGCTATTATTCTTTTTTTACAATTCCGAGCCATGAGCTTATGTGGAGAAAGACATTGGCAGCATAGCTTGCGAGGTCGAATTATTTATCTATTCATTTTGATAAAAACAAGATAGTAGTTTTGTTTAAGACTCAAAATTTTAAAACTAGTGGTCATGAAAACCTTAGTCTGCATAGTTACAACAATTTCTGATTTCCGTTTCCCGCCAAAAGTTATTTTGATGCCTCCTCTAACTAAAATATACATGTAAATTGTGTTTTCACGCACTTCTGGTGAAAAATGTTGTATAAAGTGCCGTAAATTGTTTTTTAAATAGCGCATAATAAATAAGATTATTATTTCATAGATTCTCAACTAAGTCGCCTCTCGATATAGTGACACCCCTCAGTTCGTTCCCGCTAGGGTCCGACACTTTTTTACCTCATTTTTTGAAGACTTTTGCCAAAAGGGATTCGTCAGTCACGTCCGAAAAATCGCAAGGATTCCGATTCTGCCAGTCGTTTTGGAAATGACAAAAGCTTTGCTGAAAAGACCCGCGCCTCTCGATATAGTGACACCTATTTTGAAAAATGGGAAAACTGAAAAAATCACAAAGTCAGCTAATTTTAAGCATCTTGAAATTCATGTTTTTTCGAATTTCTCTGAGTCAAACTTAATTTTTAACATGAACTTTCAGTTAACAGTACCTAATTTGTGGTTTATTCACTGATCTTTTATAAAAAAATCATAAAAAAAATTTACTGCGCTGATTTTGACCTAAAACTGCCCTCCAGACAAATAAATAAGGTTAAAATTCTAAGTGTGGTTTCAGGCAAGCTTTTTGATTGCATATCTCGAATTTTTAATTTCCACTAATTTAGCGTTTATTTACCAGTTTGCGGTGAATTTAATGAGCTTCAAAATAAACAAATGTTCTCAGAAGAAGTCAGTTTTAGCGAGCAAAATTACATATTTTAAGAAAAAGTCATAAATTTGATGTGTTCTTGTTAGCCCTGCAAATTTTTTGGTCACAAGTCTATGTATTTTATTTTTTATGTCACATATGAGAAAATTCGGTTTCATTATGTAGCTTAGACATCAAATGTTGTCATAAACATTAAAAATTGAAAAAAAAACCGGTGAAAAATTCTACAAGAGTGTTTTGAATAAAAAAAAATTTGTTGGCCAAATTAGAAAAATCCATGATATCCCCCCCCCTGTTGTTTTCTGGTATAAAAATCTCACCAGTGCGCATTAACGGGTTAAACCGCAGTTCCACAAGCTATAGTGTAAACAAATGGGACTAAAAAGGGACGACTATGGATTGCAAACTTTCTGAAGGCTCCCTCATACTCCCGCGCAACACGAGTCGCGCAACAAAATTTCATAGGGTTCTAAAACAACAATTTTTATTTTCGTCGCAGACATCTTATACTCAAAATGACGGCTAGAATCTAGCAAACATTTTGGTAATAAAAAATTTTAAATCTGATAGAAAAAATGTTTAGGAATAATCACAAGTATCTGGCAAATTGGCGTGTTGCCAATTTGCCACATACTTGTGATTATTCCTAAAACATTTTTCTATCAGATTTAAAATTTTTTATTACCAAAATGTTTGCTAGATTCTAGCCGTCATTTTGAGTATAAGATGTCTGCGACCGAAAATAAACATTGTTCCTTTAGAACCCTATGAAATTTTGTTGCGCGACTCGTGTTGCGCGGGAGTGTGAGGGGAGCAGAAAGAAATTTTTATTCAAATCGGCAATTATGTCAGTAAAAGTTTTAGAATTGTCAGTCTTAATTCCAAAATGTCTTTTTGAATCCGAATCCGTTGAGATCTAGTCAAAATAAATTTTATGAACTGAGCTATCTATTACAGTAGGTAAGTCACTGAACTACTGTAATAGATATCTCACAAGGGAACATCTCGAGCTGTTTTTTCAGATAAGCACGATTTTGACTAGTGATCGAAAAACCGTTTTTTCACAAGTTGTAGGGGACCTTATTACTAGTGCCAATGGCCGAAAAAGATTAGCTGGATATGAGTAAAAATTTTCGTACACGGCGTGCAAAGTTGTCTAGTCAGCACCCTCAGTTATGGCCAACTCTCAACCGTTTTTAGGTTCTATTCACAAAAAGTTATAAGTGAATGCTTTTTCGAAATACACATTCTGTAGAGCACATTCCGGCTACAAAATGATTATAAACATGCATAATCAAAAGTTTGTTGTAAAAGCAAATAAATTCCAAAACAGTTACTAGGGTGAAAAAACCCTACAACCATCTCAATGCTTCGAAGCTCTGAATTGGTGGCTGTTTTGGGGGGCTTTTTCACCCTAGTTGTTTTGGATTTCATTTGCTTTACAACAAACTTTTGATTATGCATGTTTATACTCATTTAGTAGGCCGGAATGTGCTCTACAAAATGTATATTTAAAAAAGAGCATTCACTTATATTTTTTGTAAGATAGAACCTAAAAGTAGTTGAGAGTTGGCCATAACTGAGAGTGTTGACTTGACAACTTTGCACGCTATGTACGAAAATTTTTACTCATATCCAGCTAATTTTTTTCACCCATTGGCACTAGTAATAAGGTCTCCTACAACTTGTAAGCAACCGTTTGTCGATCACTAGTCGAAATTGTGCCTAGATGAAAAAACAGCTCGAAATGTTTCCCTTGTTAATAACCGTAACTAGTTAGAAATTTCTGTCTGATACACTCAAAATTGCAATATCTCAGCTCATAAAAATTATTAATCCTATCTCAATGGATTCGGATTTAAGAAGACATTTCACTGTCCTTCACTGTCGAAATTGTTGATTTTAATCAAAATTTCCAAAACTTCGAAAGGCAAATTTGTGGGTCCATAAATATAGAAGTGATTACAGTCAAATCACAAATTCCTTCTTTTAAAAGCTCATTTTTTAAAAAAGTCTTTGAGCAATTAATTAGATTAATTATTGACCGTTTTTCATTCGATTTTTTTAATTTTTTTTAAATACGCATCTTAGCAGATAACATACCGTTAAAAGCTCTTGAAATATGCTTCGAAATTAGTTCTTAACATTATTTTTATTGCACCGAAAAGTTGTTTAAAGTCTTAACAAAGTAGACATATAAAAGAGGACAAAAAATAATAAAAACTTTTGAAATTCAAAGTGATTGGAATATAAAAAGGCTTGATACAAGCACTGTAATGTAGCGCTGTTCAAGAGCTACAAGACCTATTTTACAGAATAATTTTTTGAAATCTGACTGTTGAGATTTGGCTTTTTGAAAATTAGCAATTCCCTTAAAATGACTAAAATCCGAGTTTTTGCAATCTTTCGGATTTTGGTCATTTTTAACAAAATTGATAGCTTTCAAAAGGCCATATTTCAACGCTTAGATTTAAAAAAAAATATTCTGTAAAGAAGCTTTTGTAGCTCTTGAACAGCGCTATAACATAGTACTTAAAAGTATCTGGTTTTTTATTCCAATTAGTTTAAATTTCAAAAGCTTTTATTGATTTCTACTACTTTTTGTCCTATTTTATATGTCTATGTTTGTCAAGGTCTTTAACTAATTTTTCAATGCAATAAAAGTAATGTTAAGAACTAATTTCGAAGCCCATTTCAAGGGCTTTCAACGGTATGTTATCTGCTAAGATGCGTATTCGAAAAAATTGAAAAAAAAACAATGAAAAACGGTCAATAGTTAATGACCAACCCAATAGAACAAAAATTTCGGTATATTTATGGAAAAGAAATCGAGGTGGTGGTTAACTGATAAAAAAAACCATCTGTATCCCCTACCGCTGCGTATCAAAAGTCTGACTTTGTGGATACATGTAACTGCTCCATTCAGTAAGATCATTTATCTAAAGCACCATTCTAAGTACAAAATAAAGAATTGAAACTAAAAAAAATACTTTGTAGCATGTTTAATTTTTTTTTCAAATTATTTCATTTTCTTAAAACAGACTAGAAATTATTGGAGTTTGTGTTATTCATTGATGACAGTAGCAGCAATACACAAAAATTGTAGAAAATAATTTATTTTTTCAAGTTTAAATTTTACTTTACTTTCTTATACGTTGAGTTATCAATACAAAAGGGTGCTACAAATTATCTTTGTCAGACCTTGGTGTTGAACTTCTCGCTACTGCATTAAGCTTAAGGCGTGGTCTTTGCGGATAAGTATTTTTACGGTCACTTTTATAAAGTCTACTCGGAATTGCTTTTTCTAGTTTTGAGATAATCCCCATTCACATTTAAAGGGTGTCCCGAAAACACGAAGTTTTTTGAATGATTTGGCAATGGCTCCTGAGCAGTGTTGTTCCGGCGCCGGCGCTAGCGCCGGCGCCGGCGCTGCCCGGTAAAAAACAGCGCCGGGCCGGCGCTCGGCGCCGGCGCTGGGGCCAATGAAAATTTTGGTCGGCGCCGGCGCTGGCGCCGGCGCTAAAAATTTTCATCCCGGCGCTGGCCCTGGCGCTGTTTTTGAACGATTATGGCGCGGCGATGTTTCTAAAATTTAACAGCTCAAAATTGAGAAAGACAATTGTTCTTAATTTTAAACTAAATTATCAGAACTTTTGTGCTGCAATTTCTTTCATTTCTTTAAATATTTTATTATTTTCTTTAATTTTTTAGTTTATTTTTGTACATAACGAGGGTATCATATGCTATTGTTGAAAAAGTAATTCACACAACTTTTATTTCACAAGACTAATATGGATTACCCATTCCTTTCATGAATTTCCTTTCTGTAATAACTCCACCTATATGGACTTATTTCTCAGCATAACGAAATACAGGTGTTTCGAGAAATCCACAGGATTTTAAATGGCTATAAATTGTTTTCGAGACCGAATTTCTAATTTATGTTTCCTTCAAACATTTTCTCTTGACGAGCAATTCATTTGGTGTATATGTCAAAAATACGGTTTTCGCTTGGTCCCTTTGTGGACCTGGTCTGTGGGTGGCTCATAGATGGCTTAACCCGAAACAGGGGGCCAAGCGAAAATCATACTTTTGACATTATAGATTTAACGAAATTGCCCGTCAAGAGAAAACGATTAGTGAAAACAGAAATTCGTTCTAGAAAAAGGTTATGGCCATCTTAAATTCTGCGGAATTTTTTAAAACACCCTGTATTTCAAAATTCACTCATCATGAGGAACTATAGAGGAAATAAAACGGTATGCTGCTAATCGATATAGCTAGCAAATAATTATTATCACTTTCACTGTAAAAAACATACTGTTGAAAAAATAGGAATTTTTCAAGAAATTTACAGCAAAAGCAAAATTATCAAGCCGGCGCCGGCATCGGCGCTGCCATGAACGCCGGCGCTGGCGCCGGCGCTGGGCATTTTTTCAAAAGAGGTCGGCGCCGGCGCTGGCGCCAGAGCCAAAATTTTTTAAGGAGCGCTCGGCGCTGGCGCTGGGGCCTTTTTCAGAAAGGGTCGGCGCCGGCGCTGGCGCCGGCGCCGATCCCGGCGCTGGAACAACACTGCTCCTGAGAATTTAACAAAAAACTCGGTGATTAGAAGAGATTTAATCTGATTAGAAAGACTTGCCGTCGGATTTCTCATTTCATGAAAGATACTTACAACAGAGTATGGCTTTATATGTTGGTTGGTGCCGCGAAAAATAAATATTTATTTAAAAAACCCCCTTTTGTTACCATTTTCGGTATAAGGATTTAATATCGACTGTAAAATGCAAATTTTCTTAGAACTGGTACCATTTGATTACCAAATTAAAGGCTAAAAGCTAAAAGCCCATAAAAAGTTAGTCAAATTGGTTAGAAAAACTGAAAAATTATGGTCGAAACCACTAGGAAGTCAGTATGCAGCGACCTGTAAGGGTACATGACACTTCTGTCCCGGACATTTCTGTCCCGACACTTCTGTCCCGACAGTTCTGTCCGGACAGTTCTGTCCCGGACAGTTCTGTCCGGACATTTCTGTCCGACACTTCTGTCCCATTTCCAAATTTACTTAAATTTGCATATTATCCTAAATTTAAGTTTGAAACCTGTAGGAAATCTAAGTGATAATCAACCAAGGATACCTATTGAAAAGTAGCCAGAATGGGACACATAGGAAGGGGGTAAGCAGGAGACCGCCCAGAAGGAGGTATTAAGGTGGTGGCATCCAAGAGGAAATACCCAGAAAGGGGTACCTAGGTGTGGTGGTGGCGTCCAGGATGAGGTAACTACGTGGTGATATTTAGGAAAGCACTCCCAGTTGATGGTACTCAGGGAGGAATATTCAGAAGGGGATCCTCAGGAGGGTATATCCAGATGAGGTGTACTCCGGAGCGGGTATCTAAGTGGATGGTATCAAGATAGAGGAGAACTAGAAGGGTATTCAGGCGAAGGTACCAAGGTGATTGCACTCAGATAGTGGTAATTATGTAGTGATTCCTAGTAGTGTTACTTAGAAAGTGATAAAAGGAAAGCTTTTATGCAACTTGAAGTCAGGATTTAGTGTGTGGAGATGCCGCGAATGCAACTGGCGCTTTAGTTTATTATTGTAACATTGTTTTACTCGAACACACAATAAAAACAATCTTGGATGATGGTTTTTCAGATTTAAAAACTGAAATTTTGGTTATTATGCAAATTATAAGTAAATTTGGAAATGGGACAGAAGTGTCGGGACAGAAATGTCCGGGACAGAAGTCTCCGGATCCCACCTGTAAATTAAATTCCTGAACAGGTTCCAAAATGTCTTGAGAATTTTGGCGCTACTATAGAAAACCCCCAAAAATCCGACCTTTTAAAAATGCTGTAACTACCCTTGCAAACAACAAGTTTAGGCTTAGCCTTAGGCTTGGGGGTAGGCTAGCGTACGAAAGTTGTGACTAATGAAGAGTTTACGCATATTTTCTGGGGTCTGGGACATAAATTTGGGTAGTCTTTACTTAAGTTTTAAAGGTCGGATTTTGGGGGGGGGTATTCTATAGTAGGGTCAGATTTTTAATTTTGTGTATGCAATTGTGTTTTACAATTGTGTTTGTGTTTATCAATTGTGTTTCTACTAAAAACTTTAGAGTGATTATTTCTGTATTTTAAACGACAATGAACAATTCAACTGACATTGATTCAGCAGATCCAGTAAGTCTTGAATATAGTGAATATAAAAATTTGCACTGATTTAGTTTTACACGTTTATAAGAACACAAAGTTTTTGCCTCCGCCAATGCTGCTGCAAAATGGTGTTTTGACCTTACTCTGTCTAACCGGCGTTGCTTTGAATGTCACGCTGGTGAAAATAACTTTAAAAAACAGGCAAGTGATCATTTATTTCTCAAAAATACAGGGTGGTCCTACGGAATGTTTGAGAAAAAAAAATTATTTCAGACTTCTTCATGGACGATGTAATATTTTAATAGCTATGAACGCTGCAGCTATTACACCTTTGCTTTTCGGAATGTGTGTCAAATTCTTCATTCTGCTTTCTGGAATTAGCTTTATTCAGCTGCGAAATTGCTACATTATTGTTTGTACTTCATTAATCAGCGCTGCATTTGCCACGAGTATACAGTTGTGCATAGGGCTTGACAGACTGCTTAGTGTATTATTTCCAATATGGTGGGGTTTACCAACAAACTAACACGAACTTATTTTTCGTATATTACACTAGAAATCTGCAGTTATTTAATTGGTTTTTATTCCAAGTCAGAATAAATGAGCGGTCATATTGAGTCAGAATGACTAAATATAGTCAACAGGAAAAACATGACTACCCCCAACAATTCAGAAATAAAAAATAGAGTTTATTCGGAGTCGCTTTATAGACATACAGTCGAACCTCTCTATAGTGTACACCCAAGGACCGAGCCCAGGTGTACACTATAGAGAGGTGTACACTATGGAGAGTTACACTACAGTCGAACCTCTCTATAGTGTACACCCAAGGGTGTACACTATAGAGAGGTGTACACTATGGAGAGTGTACACTATAGAGAGGTTCGACTGTAGTGTGATTTGATTAGTTAAAAACGGATTTCGGAAAACCAAACACATAAAGAAAATACTTTCACCAATGGATGACCATTTGGTTGGGTCGGTGCATAAGACCTGGATTATAGAAAAACATTTTAAGTGATAAGATTTTTCACAAGAAAAAAAGATTAATTTGAAAATCTTTGCAGAGGAATTTAGCGGCCAGAGGGTGAATTCACCGTAGGGAAATTTACCAGAAGGAGTATACACCACGGGAAAATTTACCTGGAGCCAAGACTATGAAAGCACAAAATAATAAAAATAAATAAAGGCGCGAATTTGAAAAAGTGGAAAAAAAAGGGCCAAACGACTTACGTAAGTCGTTTGGCCCCTTTTTCCACAAATGGAAAAAAGGGCCTAAGGCTACGACCTACTTTTTGATCACTTCTCTCAGGCAAGTTACCAACCATTTGATAGCTCATCTTTCTAGCTACAAAATGGGTGGTAAATTGCCTGAGAGAAGTGATCAAAAGTGGGTCGAAAACACAATGCCAAAACACGATTTTGAACTTAGGGAGTGTCTAATTAATAGAGCATATACGGTAGATTAAAGATAGAAAACTTGAAGTCATTTGGAGTCCCGAATTCATTTTTCTATTCAAATTTGTGATTATTTTTATTTTTTCCGCAAAGACTCTTGGAATTACCCAAAGTCATCTACTGCCACATATTTCCAAAACACCCGAAAATTTTTCCTTTAGTTTCTTAGACGTGTTTGCATGGCGTAGTGCTAATGCTTTCCTCAGAGGATTTTTCACAACAAAAAGGGCTATTTTTTGGAGATCACAAGTTTTACTATGATTTTATCACAAAATGTTGCTGTATTTAGTGTCAAAATAACCGCCAGATTCGGAGAGGGTATAGTCGAAGTAGCGCCGAAAAAATTTACAGCAAGGAGAAGTTAAGTCACTCTGTAAATATTTTTTAAAGGTACATGACAAGTGACAAATATAAATCATTTTGCATGTTTTTGGCCTTTTGCTGTGTGCGCACGATCTATCTGAACGCTCTCTACTTTTAT
Source organism: Ditylenchus dipsaci (assembly GCA_004194705.1). NCBI lineage: Eukaryota > Metazoa > Nematoda > Chromadorea > Rhabditida > Anguinidae > Ditylenchus > Ditylenchus dipsaci. The sequence goes on along the minus strand of SADC01000904.1, from coordinate 305,690 downwards.
GCAATGACTCGACGACCTGATAAGTTGGTAAAAATTGAAAAATAACAAAAATATGTTGGTCTAAGGCTGTGATGTGTACTACTGGAGATCTTGTGCAGCCAGAAGTCTATGCCTTTATTTACCAAGAAGGGCTCATATTGTTTTGTACAGAATTTCTTTGTTTTGGATTTGTTTGGCTAACTATTTTGTGCAGAAGCTCAGCAGGTATGTTCTTAAAATGTATTCAGTTAACTATAAAGATGGTTTTATTCTCAGAAAGTCACACTTAATACATTTCATTCATCTTTTTTAAGAGCACAAGATATTGTTAGTGTTGGTATATTAAAATTGTACTGTGCCTAAAAAATTTCGAAATTTGATTTTATCCCCCTTAATTCATTCATTGATTTGCCTTCAAGGACTTGGAGTTAAGATGCGCAAACACACATATACACTAGACACAAATAGACTCTAGATTCATCAAAAAGCATTCAGCATAGAAAAACTGGCCCCTATTTTGTCCCTTCCCATCCCCATACAGTCTTTTGTCTCTTTGAAATTGAAACAAATATATTTGAAATTATATAGCAGAAGCTATTATTTTGTGGGGCATATGGCGGTAGCGCCTTTTTTATCCTATTGACTAGTTATTCCTGTTTATTTTGACTCAGAAACAGATCAATAAGATAACTGTAAAATTTCTTGTATACCGCATTTTTTTCTTATAACTCCCTCCTCTCAACTTGAGGACCCATATTTCAGCCCATAGTCAATAGGTTGCAAAGCAGTTTACAGTTAACTCCCAATTTAGTGTTCACTCGAATCAGTGCACACTACGGTTTAATGTAAAACTCCGACTGATTTGGTTGGCCAAAAACAAAAACCAAATTTTTTCGATTCCCCCCGAAGAGTTATATAAATATACGGTAATATACGAAAAATTATACAGTTGACTGATGTGTCTCACGCAGTGTTTTAGGATGACCAAAATAGTCAACAGGACAAAAGTCTTAAGCTCTAAAAAAACTTCAATTTTAAAATTCAGGTGCCAAGAACGTGAAAAAATTGATTAAGTCGTTGACCGTAATTATGTCTGTTTCATTCTTTTGTTATATTCAGGTGAAAATTTGTAAAAAATATGTTTAAAAAAATTAAAGTTTGCCAGTTTTAGGGAAATATGTGGCGAGTAATTATTCCTTACGTTAATTTCAACGCTTTTGACATGGAGTATTACGTGGCATTTCCGACCAACTGTCTTTATGCAATTGCATTTAGTAGCAATATGCCTATTCTTTATATCTTTAGGTTGGTTTTTATATTTATTTATTTTTTATAGGATTTCAATTATTATTTGTGCAACCAAGTTTGTGCAACCTAAATTTTCTGAGATTTAAAAATAAATAAAAAACGTCATGATAACTTATTAGAGTTAGTAGCCAAAAAAATCTTAAGATATAACAAATTTTGATTCAAGATTTTTATATTGGCAATATTTAATAGACAATAATTTAGTTCTGAATACCGACGTGCATTCCAGCAGCATTATAAATCTAGCAAAGTAACGAACCAGAGCATTAGTGGAATAAATTTGACAAGAACACACACAAATCTACCGTCCAGTGTTCAGAAAGCCAGGCGCGATACGCGATTATAAATATTTTTCAAAAATTTACAAATGTAAGTTCCAGCTAAATTAAAGATTTGTAAAGTATTTTTAAAGTTTTTTAAAGGACAATACTTTTTCTCCGCCTAATTTACTTTTTTTCCGCCTGAAACACTTTTTTTCCGCCTAATTTTTTCCGCCTAAAACACTTTTTTCTCCGCCTAATTTACTTCTTTTTCCGCCTAATTTACTCTTTTTTCCGCCTAATTTTGATTCTCGACACGAAATCAACCATTTTTTAAAATTTTTGTGTGAAATTCAGGGGTCGGCAAACACCAGATGGCTGGAGACCCACTCCGGAATGGCCAAAAGGCCGAAATAATTGGTTTTCTGGGATTTACTAAAGGGGGAGTAAACTTTTCGAGAAAAATCGATTGAGCGGATCAGATTTCGGGTCCGATTGGCTTAATCGCTCCGAATTCCAGGTTTATGGTGGTTTCGAGTGGTTCAGGTGGAGTTGTGGGTGATTAAGCCGATCGGACCCGAAATCTGATCCGCTCAATCGATTTTTCTCGAAAAGTTTACTCCCCTTTAGTAAATCCCAGAAAACCAATTATTTCGGCCTTTTGGCCATTCCGGAGTGGGTCTCCAGCCATCTGGTGTTTGCCGACCCTGAATTTCACACAAAAATTTTAAAAAATGGTTGATTTCGTGTCGAGAATCAAAATTAGGCGGAAAAAAGAGTAAATTATGCGGAAAAAGAAGTAAATTAGGCGGAGAAAAAAGTATTGTCCTTTTTAAAGGCTTGTTAGTGAAATCCAATTATATCCAGAAAGTTCATACATTACAACTAATCATACAATTAAACCTCGATATAGTGACACTTCCAATATACACGGTGATCAATCAGTGAAAAACAAACTTGTTTTGATCTAGTACTTTTTTGTTTTATGTTAGACCAAGGCGAATAGAGACCAAAAGCGCGGATTTTCGACTATATGTTAGTTCTTTGATTTCCCCATAACGTTGATATTTATATGACTAACCATTAATTTCAAGATATGAGGTAATTTTGAGAAGTTGACAAGCATTTTTTTATCACTTCAGGTTTAGCGCTTCAATAACATCTTAGCATTAGATTGAAGCGGAGTTTAAGAGCTACAAACTTATTTCACAGAACAGTCTTAAAAAATCTAAATCTTGAGATAAAGACTTTTGAAAAAATCTTTAAAAAATGACCAAATACAAGTTTTTCCAATTCTTAGGATTTTGATAAACTTTTTAAAAAAAGACGGTTGGTTGTAATTCGATGCTGACTCACAATTTAACGCTGAACATAATTTTAAATTCAGTTTTCTAAAAAAGGCATTTCCTGGTGATATTTTCAGTGATTTATAGGTTTGGCAAAATCTATTTTAGGTCGATTCAAAAAAATTGGCAACTTTTATTTATTGACAGCAGAAAGTAATGTATAATAGCTATGTGTAATAGAAATGTTACATATATTATGAGATTTTCAGTCTTACGTAACGCGCAAAATACAATAATACTCCTCGAGGACTAAAAATCCAGAATGGTAAAAAACCGCTTTCATAATTTTTAATTTTTGAAAAGTTTCTTGTACCTTACTTTTTTTTCTCTGACTATACCTTGCTGTTTCACATGTTCATTGTCCGATCAGCGCATTCAGTTTGCATATAAAGATGTTATTTAAATTCAAAACTCAATGTCCGATTTAAAATTCGACAACAAAAGACAACAAACATTTGAATTCCCGAAAAATCATTGTGTACGGCCTCGCACACAATGGTGGACTGTAAATTCAACAACTAACTTTGTAGCACACTTACTTTATTGATAGCTCATCTGGTAGCCCTGAATCTCAGCTACAAGATAGCACCAAAAGAATAACTTCTCAAAAATTTAAAAAAAAGTTAAGGCCATTTCCGAGTGAGGATTGTTGTATTTGCAGTCCACCATTGTGGACAGGGCCTACATCATCTCGAGTGGAATTTGAAAAAGAAGGTTTCAGGTAGCTTTTTCTCCTGCAACTCAAGCTTGGTTATTGAAACCGGTGATGAATTTCCAAGAACCTGAGAAGCATTTTGAAAGGAAACACGTAAATAAAATGTAAAAAAGGGGTCGTTTGCTTGTCCTTGTCAGCCTTTCTCGTGTTGCTCGGATTCATGTCTAGGGTCAGTCTACGCGCGCATCTCCAAGCCTTCTGCGCCCCAAAGATTGCTGTTGCTTTCGAAAAAAATGACAAATAAAGGCAGTTCGAGCTGGTGCTGGTTTTTTTTAAGGTCAACTTTTTTTAAACAGCACTGTTACGACTGGCATTAGATACCGTATATTCTCTATTAGAAGGCCGGGCCTTCTATTTTTCAACCCTAAAAAGTCGGAAAAATTTGGGTCGATTTTGAGATTTTTGCGTGCTCAACCAAAATTTAAAAGTGGAATCAGGTAAGCTCGTGTTAACTAAGAAAACGCAAAAAACAGATTTGCGAATTTCTTTTTCTAGGCTGATATATAGGTCCTCAAGGGGGGCCTTCTATTAGAGAGGGGCCTTCTATTAGAGAGGGGCCTTCTAATCGAGAATATACGGTAACTGTAAAAGTTCAAAATTTAAAGTTTTATTTTATTTCTGTTTAGACAATTAGTCTTGTATTAATTTAACCTTAAAAGCAATTCTTTGTTTAGACAAAAAAATCGATTTCAACTCTGTAAACAAGAAAATTATTTGAACATTAAGAAGCTCGTCAGTCAACAACAAAGGTCAATAAAGAGAATAATTGTGAACATGCATAATATTTCCTCATTGTTTTTTTGACTTCTGGTCTGTGTCTAACAAACAAGGGAATTATAACAAGTTTTTAGTGGATTATTTAGCAAACTAAAGTTAAACTACATTGCTCGGTTCAGCCTTACACCTCTTTTCCAAGCGAATCTTTAGTCATTCAGGCAGAAAAGAGCATATAAAAAAACTCACACTTGCTACACTTTCCATTTTGTAGTTCATTAGTTTTGCTTTGGGAAAAAGCTATTTAGTCTTCTTAGTCTTTTATATCAATATTCTATTTTTTGGTGCATGCTTGTTTAACACCTACGCAAATCGAAACTTTTTCTCTTTCGCTTTTAAAAGTGAAAAATAAAGGTATGCCATTTTGGCCTGGTGACATTTGCGGTTGAGGTTTGGCGGATATGACAATCGAACGACGCATTTGGGCAGACGCGAAATTTGCGGCATGACGAATTCGGACCTGCTCTTTGCACTCTATATTTCATACAAAAGCCTTTTTACATGTTGTAAAATGCCCGCAAATGTCGTCCATTGAGCGGAATAGTTATGCTCTTATTCACAGCCTGTGAGGACAAATTATGTTCTCACTCACCGGCCAACAAAAAGTCTTCATCCTCATAACAGCTTCGATTTCGGCTTAATTCTCACTGAGAGTAACGAAAATTTCAGTTCCCACTCTCACTCACAGGCTGTGAAGACAAAATTTCATTCTCACTCACAGGTCCAAAAAGTTTTCTTAGCAAAACACTGAATGTTGTTGTGCTTTTATAGCTGCATACCCGTGCGTTACACGGAGCAAACGTGGGCTATCAATGGTTATTTTGCCTTGAAAAATTTCACTCGCACTCTCATCAAGTTTTTTCTAGTCTTTAATAATATTATAAGGTCATTAATATAATTTGACTCAAATCGAGTGAAAAATGAAACTATTCAAAACATAAAATCTAGTGCCTTAACTTTTTGAAACGCACCGGCATGACCCTTAAATTGTTTTTCTAGTGTTTTTAAAAAAAATTGCAAAATTTTAGATGTCTGTTATATATTCAATTTTATTCCTTGTAGTTTGCAGCAGCTTTCAAGCTGGTTAGTTTTTCTTCAAGATTGTATTTTCCAAGCAAAGCTTTCTTCTTTGCAGCAAAAATTCGTTCACCCCAAAATGTGGAGCCAATCAGATCTACAACGAGTGTTCTAGTGGGTGTGAGCCCAATTGCCAAGACACCGAGCCCCAAGCATGTGCCGCCGTCTGTGGTCCCGGCAGATGTCAGTGTCAAAACGGCTTTTTCCGTGACCTTACTAACAACAACTGTGTGTCCAGAAATAATTGCCCTTCTGTGCCGCTAGACCCTAACCAAGACCGTGAAATTTTCAGAGAAATATCAATTTCAAGTTTAAGGACCACTTTTTGTTTAGCTTGTGCTGTAGTTCGTTGTTCCAGTGGCCTTGTGTGGCGGTGAATGGTAGTGCTGTGTGCACTAACTCTTCTACTAACCCTGGCCCTACTGCTGAAGCTGAGAATCGTACGTTTTTGAACAATTTCAGATTTCGAAGATATGTTCTACTGCTTTCCTTGTGTGATTACAAGTAAAAAGCAGAACTTGCACGCATTTTAACCCTCAAAATTCTGTTTTCCTCAATCGATTTTTCTCGCTGACAATATTTTTTGGTGTATAATGTCGAAAATACGATTTCTTTGTTCCTTCTGTGGTTTAGGTGCTGGACTGTGGATTGCCTCTAATGGGCAAGACTCAAAACACCGAAGACCAAGCGTTTCTAAAGAAAATTTTACGACCGTTTCAAAAGCAGGGAATTCCCTGACACACTCTATATAAGCCTATTGAGGGCGCCGATGTGGCCACGTGATCAGCGGCGACAATTTCAAAGTTATCGTCTTACAGTTAAAGGGCCATTGCCGCCTGTTTTGAATTGTCCCTCCAATTCAAAAATTTTCCTAATGACTGATCTTTTGTTTGGATTTTTTAACTTGGTTTCTAACAAAACAAGGCCTAGAATTCAATTTTAGGTATAGTTATGTTAGAAACCAAGTTGAAAAATTCGTACGTAAATCCAACGACAAAGAAAAAAATTTTAATTGGCGGAGGACAACCGTTGTTGGAGACGGCAATGGCTTTTATGGGAGTTCAGCGGTAAGTCAGAGTCACATGCACCAGCAATTATCAGATGACTTTTCATGTTCACCAATTGTTAATGCTTTTTTAGCATGTGCCTTCACATCCTGTATAACTGGCACAGAATGTGTTGTGCGAAATGGACAAGCCGGATGCTTACCCCTACCTTCTGATTCTGCTCCCGCTAATCGTAGGCTTTTCACAATCAAAATTAACCAAAGTTATAATAAAACGATTAACATTACTTATTCGAAATAATATTAATAAAAATTTATACATGTTATGTGTTTCACTTTGCAGCCTGTGCCTTTACTTTTGTGAGACTGGCACAGAATGGACAAGTGCAGAGCTCCATGCCTCCCATTGCAGCCTGCGTACCAAGTGCAAATAATGCTCCATGCCCCATTGCAGCCTGCGTGACACCTGTTTATAATGAATCCATAAATAAATTCATTAATTAAATAATGTCATAAATTATATTGACATAAAGTGTTATATATTTATTGACTAGTATGACACTACTAATATAATCATCAATGAAGATTCACATATCTGTTTAGTTGACTGGTGTCCACACATGACAGTGTTCTTTAGGAGCATAGGCTGTGCCAACTGGACAATTAAAAGCACTTCTAAAGGCTGGATAGTTCTGCACAGTGCCAAAAACTCGATTGTAAGAAGGTGCATGAGGGTCTACTAAGATCTGTTGGAACAATTGATCGTCGGTGGGAGGCGCTTGGCACCAGGTCTGAGCAAAACTCAGGAAGAATAATTGGTCATGGGTGATCTGCCCAAAGGTGCGGTCAGGAAGCTGGGGGTCTGGTCCGTTTAGAGCGATGTGGTTGCGATAGGCTCGGAAGGAGGCGTGAATTCCTAAAAGTTCACCTTGATTTTTGCGGAGCTTGATTCGCAATTTGCAAAATTTGGTGAAATCAGTGGAAATTAGACTCTAGGTCAATTCGTCAAAAATGTTCCTAACTAAAGGGGCTAACTTGTTACAGTCAACAAGTCAGAGTTTTCAACTGTAGCAAGTTAGACTTGCTAATTGTAAAGTTAACTTTAATTAAAACCTTACCAGCATTGTCAGCAATGTTTTCGCCTTGTGTATTGTCTCCATTAACCTTGTTGGGGGTGTACTTGCTGGCATCCAGCACCTGAAAACCACTGTACTCGTCCACTACACACTGGCCATCTTTTGGAAGCTTTGTTGCGAGCTATTGCTCATCCAGCTGTTCAGACCACCCAGAGAAGTCCACTGAACTCCACCGTCATCTTAAGCAAATAAGAGTTATTAAAAAAATGATAACCTTAGAATTACCAAATGCGTGAGAAACTTCGTGTCCAGCCACTACTCCAAGTCCTCCTAAAGTCGCAATCACATTATAATGTGGTCAAATTGTAAAGTGGTAACTATCCTACCATAGTTGATTGAGGCAGGCCAGTTAGGATTGAACCAAGGCTCACGAAGGATGCCTTCAGGGAAGGTGATTGAGTTAAACTCAGGCTGAAATTCAATTACCGGTATAGGATGGATTGATTTTGAATTAATACAATTGGACGTTGGATTTTGTAGATGAATTTTCTGATTACTACGCTGGTATTTTTATTTGTGTTTAATTTTTTTGGACCAGCATATAGCCCTGATATTCTAGTTTTCAAAAATACTCCGTCTAAGTAGCGATTTTCCTACTCATCGGAAACCCCAGTAGCTGTATGCAACCACTGTTTAATAGCAAAAAACTTACCGCATACCAAGCATTGACTGTACTTGGAGGTCCCACAAAATAGGACCTGTCCACGCTGCTCAACAATTGTTTGTACTGCTGTTGCTGGTTGTAGACTATCAACTTGTCCAAGGCAGCTAAAAATATTTCTTAGAAAATTATAACTGATGCTTTTGAAAAATGTTCACTGAAGTAGGTGTCGTCTTGTTTGCTTATAATGAGTGTTTCATAAGTCTTGTCAATAGCTCATTGTCCATGATGTAGTCGGGAAAGGCCAGATTGACTTGCATGTCGTCCACTTTGGCAGAGGCACCTTTCCTTGAGCTATCATCCAGCCAGTTTAATTCATCCATCATTCCTTAATTTAATTATTGTGTTCAGATTCTCAACTAAAGTCAAAGATTTACAGGCGATCAGAAAGGTATGTGATTGGAAGGGATGCGCTCATTATACAAAATGTTTTATTTGACAATGAGAGCAACAAAACTGAACTTTTAGCCCACTAAATGTTTTAAACTAGGACCGGTTAGATTTTGATATAAACACCCCAACCGATCATTTTTAAAGGCTCATCGTTAGCCTTTATTTTTTTCAAAAGGGCAAGTTTTACTGAATCTCAAGTCTCGAAAAGTTTGAGAAAGACTAACACCGACTCAGACAAAACCAGTTCTGGCACTGAATTAGTGTTCGGCATGGTCGATTTGCATCATTTTTTCAAATTCAAACTCACTGTCCAATTTCAAATATCTTTCGAGACAACAAACATTAAAAAAAGGCACTTGTTTACTTGGCGGGGCCCCTTTTTTGGTCAACTATGAATAGTGTTTAGACGTCTTCTAAGTAATTTTTATACGCTAGAAACGATGAAAAAGTTGTTTCCCAACATTTTCCGTACTAAAAAGTTAGGATTTCGAAAAAATTTTGGTTACCATAAGTCGACCAATTGCCTTGGTCCCCAAGCTAAATACACCAAAAAGGGTACCTGCATATTGCTAAAAATATCGAAAAGATGGGATTCGAACATAGTTTTGTTAACGGGCCTACCGCATAAAGAAACTCTGGTATGCATACATTTTTTATGCATCCAGAGTCCCTTTCGAGTGATTTGCGTCTAAGGTATGTGGGTGTGCGCATCTCAACCCCAAGCAACCAAGCCCCTGCGCCCCCAAGACTCTTGATCAAAAATACATATAGAGACCTTTTTGCCTAGCTCCAGTGACCAAAACGCGGTAAGATACCTTAGTACCCGATATTTTAGCTTGGGGGACCAAGGCAATCGGTCAACTTGTGGTAACCAAAATTTTTTCGAAAGCCTATTTTTTAGTGCGGAAATTATTTGGAAACTACTTTTTTTATCGGTTTTAGCATATAAAAGTTACTTAGAAGACGTCTAAACACTATTCATAGTTGACCAAAAAAGGCCCCTCCTCCCCCCGCCCCAAGTAAACAAGTTCCAAAAAAAATTAATTTGTATGTAAGTTCTGGATTTGAAAAGCACTATTTTATGCAAATCTCGACAATGCTGACTGCCAATTTGATGCTAAATTTTTGTTTTTTTTCTTGAATTTTGCGATAAAAAGTTCTTTGCCGAATTCTAACCTTTCCAAATTTTCATGCCACTAAACCTCACCATTGAGGTAATTGTCATCTCAAATAATATGACCGCCACTTGATACTGGTATTATTATTATTTTACTTATATGAATTTATCATGATCCAACACGTTCTGATCTGATATTTGTCCACCCTTGGTCGTCACAAATAAATTCGGCAATATTGATTTGAACCGCTATCGTATTTAGGGTTAATTCTAATTTTGTTGTAAACTTTTTAGAAAATTTTTCTGATGCTGGAATTCCTACCTCTATAAGAGTGCCGAATGCTCTGGACTAGTTTGTTAGTGGCTCTAAACCAAAATTTATTAATCACTTCCCAAATACAAGCAATTTTAACCCTACTTTCTGATGTTCTGCCTGTGCTCTAGTGTTGGATACAATAGTTCGGTGAAGACTCTAGCATTTGCAAAGGTCATCATTTCCATGGTTTGTCGAGCACAAGCCATTCTGGTCTCTTCATCATCACCATCAAATGGATCTGGCCGGCTTCTGTCCCTTCTCAAATGCGTCTGCATGCCTAGGTCAAATCCAGGAGACTGGACCATTTTCACATAACTGCTGGAGGACTGGCTTTTGGGGATAAACTTAGAGTTTTGGACAAGCAGTCGGAAGAAGAAGTAGTTGACCAGCAGATTTCGGTCAAACTTGGTGGCATCACTTATGTCTTGGTTTAGCTGCTTCAATGGACCGTCTTCGACGAAGTAGGCGGTGTAACGGGACAACTGGCCTTGTCTTATTGAAGCCAGATCGGTGTAGTTGGATATTTTCTGAATTAGTTTTGGTTAAGTGTGGGATTGGATAGGGGTGCCAGAAAGACGGCATGGGTCTGAGATACTTAATGGCCCGATGAGAATGATTGCTTTTTACATTCTCAACCCCTTCTCCTGAAATTACCGTATACCATAAACACTCCAATTATGGGTCCCTTCTAATTACCGAGCCCCGCTCAACTTTGAAGACCTACATCTTCGCCAGATTGAAAATTGTTCGCAGCTGTTTATTGCATTTTCTAACTATCACTGATTATGCTTTTAAGCTTTTAGTTAAGTGAAAATCAATAGATCGACTATGAAAAATTCCGATTGTTCAGCAGTTGAAAAATTATTTGGCCGGCCCCATAAATAGAGAGTTCACGGTAACCTCTATAAATCTGCCACCCCTAATTCAAAATCCTGCTCTTGGAGCTGTGTTTTGACCACCTTTTTTTGAAGAATGCTCTAGGCAAGTTACTAGGTAGTCAGTTAGATGAGCTACAAATAAAAAGTAACTGCCTCAGAAGAGTTTAAAAAGGTTATCTAAAGACGCGATGTCACAAAAAAGTATTTTTTGAATTAGAGGGTGGCGAAGAAATCCGCGAAGAAATCCCTAAATCCCTACATCAAAGAAAGTGATCCAGTTGACAAATCCATAATCCTGATTAGCTTGTTTCAAGGTCTTCATGTTGTCCCATCTTGAGAAGTTTCTTCTGACTGTATCTTCCGTGCTGTAGGGAGCTCTGGCTAGCATAACTTCCAGGGCTGAAAATCAATGATAAAATACTCCTCAATTTAACTTGATAATTACTTATGGAGAGTAGGCATGCTTCTTTTGACTATTTTTTCAATGATTCCAAATTACCCCCAGTTTATTCTGACTCAGAATGAACTCCTATGAGATAACTGTACAATTTTTCTCAAACATTATACTAAAATTTTAGTTATCTCATGAGGTTTCATTCTGAGTCAGAATGAGTGGGGGTTATTTGGAGTCATTTTGAGAAAAAAGTCAAAGGGATAAAAACATACCCCTCCAAAGTCAGAATTAAAAATAGCTTAACCCATCTGTGCCGATGTGTGTCACAGATGACCATAAACTAACCTTACTGGGGTTCCAACCCCAGCAGGAGCAATTAAATTTTTCACACGAATACTTTATTCTCAGAGGACTTGGTCACGCGAAGGGTTCGACATTTGTACGGTAAAAAGCACAAATGTTGAATTCTGTGCACGCACAACAAAAATTTCCTCGGTGTACCAGCAAGTCACAGTCAAGCCGCATTCACAATGAGAACGCTGTTTTCGAATGCTAAAACACATTTTCATTCGAAAATTGCCATATCTTTTTTAGTATTTCAAAAATTATTCTGTTTCGGCCAACTTGTAGCTAAGTTTCAGGGCTACCAGATAAGCTATTGATAAATTGATGTTGTTTAAAAAGTTGAGATAAAAAGAAAGAATCCGCCCAAGCATCCGCACTCGAATTTGAGTGAGGATTCGTGGGCGGATTCTTTCTTTTGTATATCATATCTACTTTCATACCATATCTACTTTAGCATGTGGCAACCCCAAATCTTAGCTACAAGATGGCGAAAACAGAAAAAAATATAAGAATCAAAAAATGACCATTTTCAATTGACAAATCTGTTTCAGCATCCGCAAACATAATCCTTATTACAAATGCGGCTTCAGGTCCCTCTCTTAAAAAGTAGATTTCGTTGAATTTAGAAAATTTTCTGTAAATCTCATACAAAAATAAAAACAAAAAAATACACCCCCCCCCCCCAACCACCTACCCATCAGTTTATTGACATAAGAAGCCAGTGATTTCTCGTCCACCTTCTCCTGAGCAACCACTGCATATCTCTTGAGCATTCCATAACGTTGGCAAAGTATTTGGTTTCAGAATTTCCCAAGCGCCCGGTTGGTAGTAGCTCTTGGGTAATACCAAGTGTTCTGGTCGAAGAACAGTTTGTAGATCTTAGGACCAGTCTTCACCAATTCAACATCCCGAATGGAGTGACCAGAGTGTCTATTCCCTCCTTGATAGAAAGGTAGGCCAAAGCGGTGGCGAAGATGTCTGGAGTAGGTACTGGGGTGTTTGCTGGACGGCTTTTGTCGAAAATGGTCATCTGGAGTTGGCTGGCTTCCGAGAACTTCTGGACTTTGGCCAAGATGATGTTTTTCAAGTAGTCAGCTCCATTATTGTTGTCAGAATAGAGGTCGCTGAATGTGATGGTGCACAGATCGTAGAAGGTTTTGAGCTTTTGAACCGCTGTCGAGGGCTGATTTTTTTGTTTTTAGAGGTTGTAAAATATTTTTTTTGACAAGACTTACGTGGTTTTCAAGGCTCTCCAGGACATTGGCAATCTTTCTGTAGTTATCATCGCGAGCAACGGTGAAACTGACTTTGTTTTTGTAGCTACCACAGGCGTATTCGTAGAAATTCTCGCAGGGATTGTAGCTAAAAGCGACAGGGTTTTTAGACCAACAAATTTTTTTATTAGTATTTTTGAGGAATACATTTTTTATAACTGATCAATTTTGGACCTAAAACCTCGTACAGTAGTCTCTTTAGATCTCGAAGGGATTTGGTCGTTGGAAATGGTTTTCAATTTGGTCGATGATTAGAATGGAAGTTAAGTAATTTAAGAGATTGGCCAGAAGAGTACCACTCAGGACTGTGCTTAAACACCAACTTTGGCGAAAATAGCTAGCTGGCATTTTTAAAGCGTCTCTGAGTCAAAATAGGCTTATCCCGAGTATAAGAAGTATACGAAGTATACACGACCATGAAATTTATAATGGGGAAATATTCCCTCGACTTTTTATTTTCGACGTGACTGTTCTAAATTTCGACACTGGATCCGTGTTCAGCATCGTTAATTTCCAGATTAACCTTTCTTCTAATTTGAACATACCACAAATTTGAAATTCCTTTCGAGACAACACACATTTGAAAAAAGTCAATATTTTAACTTTTACCGTATGTTTTCAATTTGAAAAACCCCTTGCTCACAGCCCTTGGTCGAGGTCGAGCTCGTGGTCGAGGTCATGGTCGAGGTCGCTCACAGTCAAAAAACTCAAATAATACGAGTAATTGATTTATTCAGTCCAAAAATGAATTATTTTCATCTTTTGTGAATGATTTCAGGCCAAATAATAAGTGGTTGGTTTTACCAAGACAGCTTTGAACGCGTTTTGACTTAGCTTACAATTAACACCCCATCTTTTGGGCCATCTTTTGATGGTTCTCGGTAATTCTTACAGGAAGGGTATTGTTGTAAAGCTTTATTTAATCATGGTCCAGGTTGCTGGTTCGAATCCCCTTAGGTGCAAAATTTATTAAAAAACGTTGAAAAATCGTAAAGCTACGGAACCGAGACCTTGGCTTGCAGCCCTTGGTCGAGGTCGCGGTCGAGGTGGATGGTCATCACACTCCTTGGTCGAGGTCGTGGTCGAGGTCGCGGTCGATGTCACGGTCGAGGTCATCAGGACAAAAACGATTGAAAAAATGACAAATTTTGGGTAATCAAACGATAAATTTTTTAATTTCTCGTGTTTTTGTATCGTACAGAACATTTTCCACACGACAAAAAATTGATTTGAAGAAATCAAATATCGACCGTGGTCGATGTGATATCGACCTTGACCACGACCTTGACCAACCACTGTGAGCAAAGCAAAAGACTTTGGTATATAAATCAACGATACCGAACAGGAATCCGATTTGAATATTTATTTTGCCTAGTAGGGACTTCAATAAAAATCTGTGGAATTTTCCGCATGCTCCAAATTTGTGCTTGTGTCTGACGCCCCTGGTTGAATGTTGACTCCATCCCTGTTTTATATCTATAAATAGCCATTAAAATTAGAGGTGTAATGCCGGAGAATAATTTCCGAGGCGATTTGGGAAAATAAATCTCCACCCTGGGAATTATGCTTAATCTAATAAGACGAAATCTTTCTTTAGACTACAAGTAAATTTATACAAGCAAATATAAAATTAGTGACTAACCTGAAGTTTACTGAAGCCTTGAAGTAGTTAAAAGCATTTCTATAGGTCGAAAACTCCTGGTCATCAGCTTTGACAGTTTTGGGAACAGCTACATTGATCTGGTTGGCTGGTAGGCCCGGCAGTGCTGAATTTTTTTTATTTCATTTCTACTTAACCTTAATCTAAAAGCTCACGTTTGGTAGAAATATCAGTGATCCAGACTTCGCAGTGGTTTTCGGGTGCATACACTGCATTAACTGGGCAATTGAAAGCATCTCTGAAGGCTGGGAAGTTGCGCAAAGTGCCCAGAATGCGGTACTTGGCTGGCGAGTGGGGATCGAACAAGATTTGGGAATAGGTATCCTCAGGCTCTTGCTGCTCCATGCACCAGGGCTGGGCGAAACTAAGGAAAAAGAGCTGGTCGTGGGTGAACTGGCCTATAAGGTCACTAGGCAGGGCCCGGTCTGGACCATGCACTTCGAGGCTGTTGCGGTAGGCACGGAAGGCGGCATGGATTCCTAAAAATGGCGGGTGAAGAGATCCATTAAAATAAATTTCGATTGTATAATAAATGAAATTTGAATGGAATTTGCTGGTGTTTTTATTGATTGGATTCATTATTGGCTTGTTCAAAAAGTTGGGCAACTTTCAACTTTTTTTTATATATTTTCAAGTGTTACAACTGTTCGGTTTACTAATGAAAAAGTCATAAAAATTTCAAAATATTGAATTTTTGCCTAGGATCCTGCTCCTGCGGTTTAAATACAAAAAACTTTAAATTCTCGCCAAAACAAGAATTTTCAGTGTAAAGAAGTACAAAATGGGATATTTCGCTTTCGCGGGAATTTGAAAATTTCAACTTTTTTACAATACGGAAGCCCTGTGACAAGGCGTACCAAAAAAAAATTAAATTTTCGAACCATTACGATTTCATAATTTTTTGAAAATTGAGTCTTATAAACGAAATCTGAAAATTCGCCAAGAAAATTTGGAAATAATCAGACAAATTTAACATTCTAATATGTAACAGAAAAAGCTGACCTCCATTATCAGCAATGTTTTCTCCCTGGGTGTTGAATCCGTTCAAGCAGTTAGGCTGATACTCATCAGGATCTAGAGGACAGAACCCATTGTACTCTTGCACTATACAGTTGGCCATCTGGTCGAAGGCTTGTCGGGAAGAGGCATCCAGCCAGGTATTCAGAGCTCCAACACCATCCCATTGCACACCTTGGTCGTCTGAAAGCACAACAATTTGTTTATGAGTGGTTTAGGAGTGATTTTTATGAGTGATTCTCACCAAATCCGTGGGTCAATTCATGACCTAAAATATTGAATTATATGAAATTTTTTAACTTTAACTTTCTCGTTCAAACGCTTTTCGATAAACCAATCGATGCCTATTAAATTCGGCTCCTTGTGACTCCCTTTAAAACCTAAATGTATTTTCTGCTAACAAGTTTCAAAGCAAAAAGTCCAGATATTAGTACTTATTTGGTTGGTACCTCTCTTTTTTGCCAGCATCCTCAGAATAAATTAGAACATTTGGGGTTGGACTTTTTAAGATAAATGTAAATTTTTGTTGCCTTTTTTTAGTTGCATAAACATATTTGAGTCCGTAATAACCGAATAAGTACCCAGATATTTTTGAACTTAAAGGAAGCGGGCATCTCTTGTGGCCAGAAATTTCCTAGATGCATGGTGCACTAAATAAGCGTAAGTGTTTGTTGTCCTAAAATGGCGCGCAAGTTCGACCCACCTAGGGACTTTGGTATTTATCGTTTATCTGAAGGACATTTTTAAGACTTTTTTTTAAATATATTAGGCTGTCCCAAAATTTTGCGGAATTTTGCCTTTATCCTCACCTTGCATTTCGACGCTTTTTAAATTTGTTCGATGACTTTCTTTTAACTTTTTTTTTGCTTCCAAACGGGCTGGATTTTCTCAAAGGAATATTCCATGTACAAAACACAAAAAGTCGAAAATAGGTCAAGAATAGATTTAAAAAATGCGGCAAAACACAATTTGAGGGACCAAGGCAAACTTCCGCAAATTTTTGGGACGACCTCACATTTTTTTGTTGTTTGAATAACTATCCAAATAAACATCTATAAGTATATAATTAGATTAAGATCCATGGATTTTTCAATAAACCTATGAGTATATGGTTAAGGTTTACGGCTTATCTTGATGTTTCGGGATTAAAAAAACGCTGATTCACACACCAAAATAAACTTTAGTCCGAATACAATACCAACTTACCCACAACCACTCCTAGGGACCAAAATTAACAGCTGCCGGCCAGTCGGGGTCAAAGAAAGGCGGTTGGAGGATGGCAGCTGGCAGAGTGATACTGTTCACTTGGGGTTGGTACCTAGGCAAACAAGTCATAATAAAACTAAAAACCCAGAAAAAGAATACAAAAAACTAATTACCAGGCATTCACCTGCAAATGAATCAATTAGTCCTGGAAAAATCTTCTAAAAGTTCTCACCAAAACATTGGAAGATCCAAACTCGTCTCGCATCACCCCTTTCTTGACCAAATAGGCAAATTGTTGTTTGAAGAAGAATTTGGTGATCTTTTCCATGCTGGTCACAAAGTTGTCTCGTCTGTTGAACTGCAGATCCTTGTAGTAGTTCTCCAGCTGAGTATTGTTGGTGATGAAATCGGGATATCCCACATTGGTCACAATGTTGTCTGCAATTTAGATATTTACTGTGACAATTGCGAAATATATGGCGGCACATCCCCCCCCCCCCCTTTAAATTAAAAAAACATGATTGTGGTATTGTGTTTGTGACTATAATTTTAAGACTGCTCTCAGGCAAGTTAGCCACATTTGTAGCGCATATCACTGCCTACAATATGGATGGTAACATGCATGAGATAAGTTTTCGAAAAAAAGGTTTAAAATAAAATGCCATGAACACGATTTTGAACGAGAGAGGTACCACTTTATTAGAGACAATACTCTATAATTTTTGCAGATGGACACACTATTTTATCTTTACCAGTGGGACATTTTAGGGATCCTAATAAAAATTCTGATATGGTAGAGTAACGTTCATACTTTATGTAAAATGCCCTCTTTATGTAAAATGTTGAAAAACCAATTTTATGAGTCTGTCCTGGCCCACCCAAAACTCCCCTACGTTTGAAAAAGGTTAAATGCCCATTGGTAGGGTAACCTCTATAACCAAATATTAAGACCATACATTACAGATTTTTCAATTTAAAAATCATTAATTTTAGAATTAAGAAATGATGGAAAATCGAGGTAAAAATGTCACAAAGTGGCCCTAAACATCAAATTTTAAAAAGCGTTTTTTATTGCTAATATTTACTAGACTGTAAAATTACCCATCTTGTCGAAGGCGCCCTGCTTAGCCAAAGGACTCATCCAAGATATCTGCTCAACCATGGAGCGGAAACCAAGCAGAATGCTGTTCAAGACTATTTGAGCACCTTGCCTTACTCGAGCCCGTTTTTCTGTAGGAAAGGCGTGGTCTAGGTAAACCTGTATAGAAAATTATAGAAGTTTATTGAAGTTTCTTTTATATTCATATTATCTACCGACTGGAAGCCATATCCATGCTGAAAAGCACTTGAATTGCGCAGCTGAGCTCTTCATTGGTCTGAAAGGAATATTTTTAAAGAGACCAACGGTTTGCTTCTCTATGTAGAAAACCGTGGAAAAATGTTTTTAAAACAACCTGCGTAATCGTAATTCCTATGATTTTTGAGACTAGATTGTTAAAACGTAACCAGTCAAAGAATACAAAAATTAAGCTAAAAAAGTGTCGGACCCTGTGCGGTAACGATTTTGGGTGACGTGTTAGCGAGGTTCGACTGTACGTCAAAAAGGGCACTAGGTCATTTCGTCCCGGTCATTTTGTCCCCAAAAACCGCCAATTTGAAATTTTCAAACAGGTTCAAATCCTGGTGATAGCAAACATTTTTCTAACTTAAAATTGTGTCAGGAATTAGGTTTGTTACGACCAAAATTGTAATTTTACCCACCCGAACTCTATACATAGGGTAGGTACCTCCTGGTCAGGTGTATATACACCTGGATGGCCTAAAAATCAAAATTTAGTTCAAATTCATAACAAACCTTTTTATTGACTTAAAATCGTGTAGGGAGTCAAGTTTTTTAGTAACAAATTGAGATTTCCATCTCCCAAAAACCGTGGGTAATTATCACTCGGATAGGTGAATATCCACCTCGCTTCCCAATAAAACTGAGAATTAGCCGAATTCAAAACTAACTACTTTTTCTAACCTAAAACCGCCTGGCTAAACTGGTTTGTGAAACACCAAAATTGCGATTTTACCCATCTGGCCTACAAAATCTGGAGATGGTACCAGCTGATCAAGTGAATATCCACCCTAATTGGCCTGAAATAAAATAGAGAATCTCAATACCTGTTTTTCTATGAACCAACCGCAGTTTTGCTGGATGCCCGATGTACCAACAAAACCAAGTAGTCGTCACTTGGATCAAAAAAATTTTTTTCGTTCTTGGGTTCCAAAACCTATTTTCTGTACCAATTCGAGCATTCTAATAGTTTGACAGTAGTAAAATTACGTTTTGATGGTATTTTCACAGTTTTCGTAAATCTCGCAAAACGTAATTTTAGCACTGTCCTACCATCTTTAGAATGCTTGAATTAGCGCAAAAAAACAAGTTTTGGATTTCCCAATAACGTAAAAAAGTTCGATCCAAGTGGTCGACCACTTGGTTTAGTTGGTGCAGGGGAGATCCGAATGATCCAGCTGCTAGCATGGTCAGATGCTTTGCAAAAAATAGTCTAATATACAATCCAGCTATTGTCGACTAAGTACTGATTCAGAGTCACTGCCCTTTAGGTACCACTAATAAAATAGAAATTACTATCTACCACCACCCAAATGCCATCACCCAGGCAATTCCACCTGAGTACCGATTCATAGTCACTGCCTTGTTACTACCACTAAGTACTACTTTCTCGGTACTACCACCTTCATACTATCACGTGTATTCCCTACGGGATAGGAAACTACTCATAGAAAACAACTCCAGAACTGGGGCTCCTAATGTTTTAGCATTATAAAACCGTGTTCAGAACAAAATTCTAGATGGGTACAATAATTTTTAATTACTTTCAATTAAATCCAATATTTCGGATTGGAGGTGTTACGTTTAGAGGAGATACCACGGGATTACCCTATTATCCTGAGGCTCACGGGTCTTATAAATACAAATATATGAGTGTCATTCAAGAAAAAAAATGCCCGCTACCACATGGATCTGAACCTGTTTGGAAATTTCAAATTGGCGGCTTTTGGAGACGAAAAGGACAGGGGACGAAATGACCGTCGCCCGTCAAAAAGTTTTGCCGTTAAGACCCGTGGGTCTCGATGTAACACTGCCACCTTGAAAAAATGGATGTGCTGTAAAGGAGCACGAAAAAAATCGGTAAAAATCGATATTCTGCCATTTTCGGTACCAAACTGGTGAAAAGATTGGAGAAAATTGAACTTGAGGGTGGTCTTATATTGACCTTCGACTGTAATTGGAACAGAAGTAAAAGTAAAATAATTACCACTGGATCATCTTCTTTCTTATACTTGTCTACTTCCAAATACTTGGGTCGTCCCAAATTTGGATGGTATAATTTATAGCCAAGCACATTGTCAGAAACCACTTTGACTTGGTCTTCAGGGTAAGGTATGTTGTTGACTAAACCAACACTGATTCACAAACGACAAAAGACTAAAGCCCTACTATTGTCACGCATGACTCTGAAGTAGAGGTAGTTGAGCAGTTGGTTGGGTGTGAAGCCGAACTCGTTTCCATCGCTCATTGCCGCGCCCAGTTTGGCCAATTGGTCTGGTTCCTGCAAAAAAATATTGCATATTCTTTTGCTAGTCGAATTTTCGGGTTGAGTTAGAGACAGCTCAAATTTTAGTCAAAAATTTGATCCCGGGTTTTGTTTGGATTGATTCCAAAAGTTCCAATTTCGGTCATGGTGAAATACATGGCCCGAAGTCATGTTATGAAGATCCGATGAGAGTTTATTTTTTTTAATTGACTCTTGGTTTTCGGGATAATTTTGGGGCACAGAAGTTTCGCGAATTGGAATTTTTTATGATCTGTCTCCAAACCGTGCATAAACTGCCTAATTATGAAGCTGGCCCGATAATTTTTCAAACCCTGTAAAAAGTTTTAGGTCGATCTCGAGTTTAAGAGTGGCCAACCAAAATCCAAAAAGTAACATCGGTAAAGCTTGCGGCAGTTGAGAAAACGTAAAAGATCGATTTTAAAAATATTGATTCTGTGATGAAATACAAATTCTTAAAGTCATCCCATACTTAGGCTGTTCACGGTATTTTAAAAGATTTTCGAAGAGCTCAAAAAAGTATGTTTCTGAACAACGGAGTAGCGTCCCGCCAATTCAAATTTCAGCGATTTCCACAGTGATACTCCTTCGATAACGGTCTAAAGTATTATCAGGTTTAACTATCAAAAACTTAATGTTATTTTTGTTCAAAATTTTTATTGAAACTTTTCATTGGACTAATTCTTGACCAGGGCTCAAAACTAAAAATTTTAAAATAAAGGATATTTTTATAAGATAAAGGACATTCGGTCTCGAATGCTTATTGGGTTTCGAGTATCAAAAATAAATATTTTGACGTAAAATCTCAAAAATTCTAAAGATTTAAGACGCCAAATAAAGGAGAAATCTTAAAATTAAAGACGTTTCTGAGCTCTGGGTTACACCAATTTTTTCGAAAACTTTTGACAGAAATATGCAAACTAGACTAAAAGTTTCAAAATAATGATGCTTTCAATATCATATTTAGCATTTCCCGTCAAAAAGAATTTTCTCATCGCCCAACTAGATCAACGCGTTACCTTGGGGTTAATTCAGGAAATAGTTCTCACTTAACGAAATAACCGGATTTCACAAATAATCTATTTTTTGACCATATTTTTTAGTTTATAACCGATGATATATCTCCTCAAAACCTCATATTCGACATTAATTTAAAGAAGCTGAAAATTTTCCAAAAAATAAATACAAGCAAAAATGGGTTAAAGTTTCAGTCTCGGTTTTTAAAATTATAATCGAAAAATTGGAGTCTACTCTATCTGGATCTATCCCTTTTTCTAATAATATTATTTTCAATTTGGATCCAACCATGAGGACGAAGTTGAAGTCCTCTTTTTGCATCTTTTGCCTAACAGCAGGTTCAGCGTCGAAAGACAACTGATTGAAGTAGGTTTGGAAGTCGAAGAAGGTGAACTTCTTGGTGGCTTCTTTGGCTGACATCCTGAAAGCAAATTTTAAAATAGCTCGCCGAATACTGGAAAGCCAACACCAACCAGTTGTAGTTACGATCAAAGTATCTTCTAGTGTTGTCATCGGTCATGAAATTGTTTGCAATGGCATACTCAAAATCGACAATATCCTAAAAAAATAATTTTGCTCATAAAATTTTTCTACAAAGCTATTTGTCTAAATCACCTGAGCAGCATTGTCACTGAAATTCCACACATGAAATTGAAAACAATTTGCCCTCATTAAAAAAAGATCTGTTTGTTTTGATTATATGGTTGTCTAATAGGGTTGCTATATAAAAAATATGCTCGAGCTAAATCATCACTTTGCTAAAAAATATTATTTGCGCGTTGCTCAGCAAAAATCCATAGTAAGTGAGTTTTGAAACTTTGAATTTATGTGTAAAAAAACTGGCGCTACTCGGTTTCACAAACATACAACCTAGAAAAAAGAGTTCCGGATTTCAAGTGAGTTCTAGTAATCAGAAATCCTCAATCTAACAAAAATCTTCTCCCAACTTTGTAGGAGAGATCAGGGCCTAATGCAAACCAAGAACTTCACGAAAAACCTAATATTATAGACTTTTTATCTTTTTAAAAATCAGTTTTATGTGGCACTAAAACTTTTTTCATCAACAGGGTTATCTAGCTCTCAAAATTTTTGAACTTTTTGACTTTTGTATTTCGACTCATCTTGTTTCAAGCCTTTTGGCTCGAAAATAAAATTGAACCAAAGGCTTGATTTCAAGCTTGTGACTTGACAACCCTAATTCTAAATTTAAAAAGTGCTTTGAAAAAGCATTTTTCAGCTCTGTCCTTGGTTTAAATATCATAAAACCACTCACACATCATTGTAGTCGTAGCCCACTTTCAAGTAATCCGCGTATATTTGCATCACAATTTGAGCGATGAAACCTTACATTTGCACAACAATAAAAACGTTGAATTATCGAAATATCAAGATTCCTACCAATTCTATCCACTATTCTGTACCACATGAAGTCATGGAACACAAAGTCTGGCAGAGACAGGAAGCTCTGGTCCACATACAAAGCATACGGCTGCTCACCTCCTGGATCTTTGGCATTGGTCATCACAAAAGAGGAGACCAAAGTGCTGGTGTGCAATTGCCCGTCCAAAACTCCTGCAAAAGCCACCTGGTTGAAAAAAGGATTGAAAAAAGCGAGGGTAGGCTAACCTAGTGTTTTAGCCAACTTCTTAGCATCCATCCAATCAGTGGGAGCATCGTGGTTAAATGCGGGATGTGGGACATCGGCACCTCTTTGGAATTGCAGATACTTTTTCCTCGGCAAATCCACTCGCTTTAAGATTATTTGACTGTTCCTGCCCATGTACTCACACTGTCGGAACAAAAGTTTCGCTTGTTCTAGTGGAATTATCTGAAAATTTAACCTTTTTTAGTGAAAGCTCGAAAAAGCTCTTTTTCGAGTACATGAAATTTTCAAATTGGGTACACTAATGTCGTATATCTAACCCGAAGTTTTTGAACTATATACCCTGAATCAAAACTAGAAATTCAACTGATTTTGAATCTATTTGCCCAAAAACGGGTAACTAACTTGACCTCTCTAATCAAAAGCCGAAAACCAAAAATGTATTCAGTTCGAATACCCGTATTCAGCCAGAAACGGGTGCCTGGGTCGTCAACCCTAGTTATTTGGGCACTCCTTCACAGAGTTTCCACATTAACTTTGTTGCAAGAAAGTAAAACTAAAAATAAAAATGAACTGACCTCCTCTCCATCGTCCAACCTGAAAGCCTTAGCCAGCTCTCCAATGTTCTTGTAATCGATTGTGGTGAAAGTGTCCATCTGGTTGTACTCAGGGTAGTTGTTGCACGCATACTCATAGAAGTTGTCACATGGACTCTGGGTGTTGTCCACACTCTGCTCAAAGTACTTGGCTGCTTCATGGTACTTGGGGGACAAGGAACGCTCTTTTTGGGCACATTAAGGTTGGGCAGAACAGTGGTGGTTGCAGGTAGGCTATTCACTGTAAATTAAAAAAATTGCAACTAAAAAGGCATGAGTAAGTTTACCTTGTTTGGGTTCACTAGCCCAGACATTGCAGTGGTTTTCGGGTGCATAGACACTATTGGCAGGACAATTGAAAGCGTTCTTGAAGGCAGGGAAGTTCTGGAAATGGGAAATTTTGTTTTATAGATACTAAAAATCCCGCACCTAACACTCAGTTGGCTCTTGTGAGCTTTAGCCCTAGCTTCTACGGAACTATTCGACCTGGTACCTTCAAAAAGTCAAAATATTTCAAATTCCAAAAATCTAAATTATGTCAACTGCATTGTATATCAGATGAGCACCTACGGATGTAGGTGCTCATCGGGTTGAACT
The DNA here is from genome assembly GCA_004194705.1 of Ditylenchus dipsaci. Lineage (NCBI taxonomy): Eukaryota > Metazoa > Nematoda > Chromadorea > Rhabditida > Anguinidae > Ditylenchus > Ditylenchus dipsaci. Next base: position 281,392 of record SADC01000904.1, on the reverse strand, counting down.
CTGCATTGTATATCAGGGTAGTTTTACTAATTTGTATGCCATTTTTGACACGAAATTCATGTCAAAATTTTAAATTTATGCAAAAAATTACAAATTGTAGAATTATGGTTAAACAAAAGCGTAAACCAAAGAATATGAAAGTGCACTGGGTTTGAATAGTTTGACTATGGTATTAAGCAAAAAACAGAAAATGTGCCACAAAAATTAAAAACATAAATTAATTTAATACATAGCCACAATATCTATAGAAATATCATTAGTGAATAGCGAAAATATTCAAAAATTCTTTACAAATCAGCGTACTCATCAAAGGAGAATATTTCAGCGCACGGCCAACCAAATGTTAAGAGCACCTGCAAAAATTTTACCTGCAAAGTGCCCCAGACTCTGTTTTCATGTGGACTGTGTGGATCAACCAGCAGACGGATGTAGGTGCTCATCGGGTTGAACTCTGCTTCACACCAAACCTGGCCGAAGCTCAAGAAGAAAAGTTGGTCTTGGGTGAACTGGCCAACAAGATTGTCTGGCAAAGCCTGTAAACACACTTTGTATTGGAAAGCCTTGTTTAATAAGGTATGGGATACCATATCTTCCCTTTGAAGCTGATAGCATTTCTGTAGGCTCTAAATGCAGCTCTGATGCCTAAAAACAAAATTCAGAATTTTCCTAGCAAATCTGATGACCTCCATTGTCAGCAATGTTCTCTCCCTGAGTCTGGACGCCGTTGATGCAGTTCGGCTGGTATTGATTTTCGTTCAGAGGGCACATTCCACTGTACTCATCAATCACACACTGAGCCATTTTGGTGAAAGAGGCTAGAGAAGGGTCATCCATCCACCTGCGCATTGTTCCAACACCGTCAAACTGCACTCCTTGGTCGTCTGCAAGCAAAATGTCATGTAAGAAATGCTTTGTGCGCTGAAAGAAAGGCTAGACTAAAAAAGTTGGAAAGCCCTACCGAAGCCGTGAGTTAGCTCATGTCCTAAACATTAAAATTTTTCAATTTTGCATGCTTTGGTTTGAAAAAAATTGTTTCTCACCAATAACCACTCCCATAGCTCCAAAGTTAACAGAAGCTGGCCAATCTGCCTCATAAAATGGTTGTTGCAGGATACCCAAAGGCAGTGTTATGGAGTTTAACTCCGGCTGATACCTAACAAATTTGTAATTTTTTATCTTCAAGCTTGAAATTATGTAAGTTTGGGAAATAAGTTTCCGAATGTTAGCCTGGCATCCGGTAGCAATTTTGGACGGGTGATATTTAAATCTGTCCGCTTACAGTTAGGGTTGATGGCGGTCGCGGTGCGGTCTTTGTTTTGGAAGGCTGTGTTAACCAACTTTTTGATTAGTTTTTATATTCTGTTTTTACCGTTCTGTTCAGCATGAAAAAAGAGGCGCGGTCTTTAGAATAATGACGACCACTCCATAAATTGTTTCAGTGACTAAAACGCGTTGGCGCAAACAAAAAATTTTTTTTTCGACCACTCCAAAAAAACTGTTTTTGGTTGCGCCAACGCATTTTAATCACTGAAACAATTTATGGAGCGGTCGTCATTATTCTAAAGGCCGCGCCTCTTTTTTCATGCTGAACAGAACGGTAAAAACAGAATCTAAAAACTAATCAAAAAGTTGGTTAACACAGCCTTCCAAAACAAAGACCGCACCGCGACCGCCGTCAATCCTACTTACAGTCGAGTCTCGATATAGTGGCACCCTTGATATAGTGGCACCCTAAGCCGCATTTGGCTGGCCGGTGAAGAAAATAAAGAAAGTTTACCCCCGCTATAGTGGCACTTCGTTATAGTGGCACCCTCGATATAGTGGCACCTTGGTGTCGGCTAGTTTGGTTTCGGCTATGAGGAAAGGACTAGAGTGGTATCCTCGATATAGTGGCACCCTCCATATAGTGGAAAATTTCAATTATTGTCTGCATTTTAGTTATGGAAATTCCGAAGAAACGCAAAGCTATCTCTCGGAAAGTGAAGAAGGCGGTCATGAGGTCGTGAAGAAGGCGGGATGATTAAGGACAACTGAGTATAATTCAGGAGGGTGGTCCATTTGTTTGACCAGAAAATGCGATTTTGGCGCGAAAATGTCGTCGCGCGAAAGTCGGCGCGAAATGTAGTGGCGCGCAAATGTCGGATAACCTTCTTATTGTCTTTTATTCTGTTATTAAACAGGACAATGACTCACATATTTCTTCCAAGTTTTTTAATGTTATTTTCGATTGTTTTATTGGAAATAAAATTATTGTTTTAAAAAGTCTTGCTATAGTGGCACCTTTGGACTGAATTTGATTAGATGTCTTCGTATAGTGGCACCCTCGATATAGTGGCACCTGATGGTCAGTCCCGAGGGGTGCCACTATATCGAGATTCGACTGTATCTGTGAAAATGTCCGCTAATTTTTGAAAAATAATTAGCGGGCATTTGTTGCAGATCAGTAGGCAAAATTAAATACCACCCATTTCTTCATCCACTGCTTATTTTCGGCTGCCACACTCATGTTTTTCATGTCTATCTATTTTCTTTAACTAACTATGTTTGCAAACCATCAGGACAGTTTTTCATAGCGAAATGCAAGGCTGCAACACGCTAAAAATTAAGTTACCGGACGCTAAACGCTCAGCCGCCACTTTCTCTGCCAACAGAGAATTCAGGTTTTGGACATTGATCCCCACGGAGGATTGGTTGAGGTTGTATTCGATTTTTGACATTATATGAAAAAATAGGATGCGCATTTGATAGTGTGTAAAAAGTCTCGTTTTTTACAATTTTAAACCTGGTTCAATAAGCTGAGTCAACGGTTTTACAATGGAGTACCTGATCAGCTGCTCAAAAGCCACTTACCATGCATTGACAATTCCTGGAGGTCCATTGAAGTCCTCTCTCTGTGTACCACCGATCACATTCAAATAGTTCCATTGAAGTTTCAAGTCGAAGTGACGTAGGTTCATTAAGTTCTCACCAAAATTAACGGGACTGACTCTCAAGTCTGTGTAATAGGCATCTAGGGCTGTGTCGTTGGTCAGAAAATCTGGCCACCCCAAGTTTCTAGCCAGATTCAAAATCTTGTCTTGAGCGCCTTTCTTGGTTGTTGCACTCATCCAGTTCAGTTGGTTGATCATGGATCCGAATCCATCTAGGACTCCTTCAACTACACTGCCTATTCCTTTGCGAAACTGTGCTCTGGATTGTTTGGATGGGTAAAATTGGTCTAGGTAGTAGCGTGTGGTGGTGTAGGGCACAGAGAACATGACGAAAGACGCACATGTCATCTCAGTGTATAGCGGATTCAGATGGAGTTGCTGGTGGTTGGGCAAGTTGGAGGAGTTAGTCATGGATTCAAGGTCTTCAAAACTCTTAGGCTGTGTTTTCTGGTCGAGGAAGAAGGTGTGGATAGGCAGCCTTTCTTCCCATCGAGGACGCCCTACTGCTGGTCGAACAAAGGTTTTCAGTGGGATTAGGCTGTTAACTCGCCTCATTCCCAGAGAATCAGACACTCCATAAAAGTTATGTAGGATGCGGACGTACCTGGAATTGAATTAGGCTGGTATAAGTGAAAATATTGAAAATTTTATTGAATATTAAATTAAGATTATGGTAATGAGGCAGTTTATATTTGTGGTTGATATAGAAATACTTTTTTAAAATCGTCGGGTGGACAGTGTTTAGGGATCTCAAATGTTCTTTATTGGGGATGAGAAGAATGGGCCATTTCAAATTGGGCCATTTAATTTGGGCACTTTTCAAATTGGTCTTTTCGAATTGGGCCAATGCAAATTGCGCCATTTCAAATTGGGCCAATTTCAAAATGACGTACGATTTGAATCAAACAACAGTTAAAAAAACTGCCAATAAGTTGGCCCAATTTGCATTGGCCCAATTTGGAATTGTCCCAATTTTAATTTGTCCCAATTTGAAATGGCGCAATTTGCATTGGCGCTATTTGAAAAGACCCGATTTGAAATGGCCCATTCTTCTCCTCCCTCCTTTATTTTAAGACCTCAAACCTTAAGGATTTTTGGAATTTCACGTCAAAATCCAGTATGCCAAAATTACCGCAAGGAATCCAGCTTTCGAACAATACTAAACACAGGCATTTTAGATTTACAAATATAAATCACCGCTTGTTTGTCGGGCTAGAGATTTTCAAAATGTTCCACCCTAACTTTGACCTAGCCATAACTTTGTGTAGAGATAATATATACATTAATGCTCAAAATTAAAAAAAGGACAGAATGTGACGGTTATTTCAACCCTAAATACAGCAATATCTTATTATAATAAATCCTGGAGGTTTTACGTTTTACGAAAAACAATTGTTTCAAAACCCGATTTTATGTCGAAAAGTGTCGGAAAACAATGTTTTCATCATTTTTAGCATATAAAAATTACTCGAGAGACATTTAAACATGATTTACTAAAATTTAGACTAAATCAGTTACAACAAATTTTCACCGGGGTAACGAAAAAATTTATCCTTAGACAACTTGATATCGACTTGTAATGGATTAACTGGTGAGAAATAGGTCATTTGCAAAATAGCCGAAATTCCACCATGTAGCCAGGTTGCTCGGATCCTTTTAAAAACTTACAAATAGTTGTACAATTGTTTGGCCGTAAACTTGTATTTGTTGTGTTCGGTGAAGGCTCTCTCAAACTTTTTCAGTTTAGTTGGTTCCATCACTATCACTTTCTCATTTGGACTCATGAACAGCTAGAAAAAGGTTTATTTAAAACCCTTCAATTCAATTACCCTGATAGCAGCTTGTCTGCTGTCCGCCAAGAGCATTGAATAGAGGAAGTAGTATTCAAGATTGGCAAATTTAGTTTGTTCCATCAGATCATAGAAGTCGACCGGGTTGTACAGGCGGGAGTAGTCTCTACGGCTGGTGCCATCAGACATAAACTCCATGGCCAAAGTTTGTTCGAAATCAGCTACACTAGCTGCGATTTGCACAAGTTCCTTGAAACTAGGCTGAGCACCTCCTAAGCTGATGGAATAGGTTTGGAGTATGTTGGCTACGTCCAGAATGTAGTAGTTCTTTATCCTTTTCCAAGCATTGCCAATGTAGTACCTTAATTTTTTTAAATACAAACATAGTGTTTTAAATTGATAAATTTATCAATTTTGATAACATTATTTTTCTATTTGTTAAAAAAACTGCAAAAGTTATGTACCGTATTTCCTCTAATAACCACCCCTCAACTTTGAGGACCTACATCTCAGCCTAGAGACAACATTTTTCAAAGCTGTTTATTGCGTTTTTTCAACTCCGATTTCAACTCCGATCTCACTTTTTAGATGTGAGATTTTCACCCGAAAATCTCGAGATCAATCTTAAATATTTCCGATTTTCAGGGATCCAAAAATTACTCACTAGGTGAGTTATTAGAGAAAATACGGTAGATTTTGATATAAAAAAATTCCTGCAGAGGAACGGTTTTTCTACAGGAATTTGCTAAGTCTGTTTACAAAGTCTGCAAAAATTTTGTATATATTTTTTGAACAAATAACCGTGAAATAATTTTATTGAGGTCGATAAATTTATCGATTTGGAACGGTTGATATACTTTTCGACCATCAAAAGTTTCTTTTCCTGCAAGAAAAGGCATTTTTTGTCTCTTTTCTTATTTTTTTTGCGTTTTCTTAGTTTAGGTTCTTGCTCAGTTGCGTTCTTACCTAATCCACTTTTTTGAGCACCCGAAAATCTCAAAATCGACTCAAATTTTTTCAGACTTTTTTAGGGTTAAAAAATAAAGGCCCAGGGCTTTTAATAATGAATACACGGTATAAAATTTACGGAGCCAGCGGGGTGTCATCAGATCGAATCCATTTTTTAGGTTTATTCTTCATTTTATGTCTATTTTCTCGTTCTGGGCGATTGCGGTTGTACTTTAGGTTATTTTCTGGTTTTGGTTCGACTATCTAAAAGTTTCGGCTCTTAGGTTTCCGAATTTGACAAAAAAACAGAAATTTCCAAAAATCCTAAAAACCTACTCTCTAGGCATAATCAGACTTGGCTGGTCTAAATACACAGAATACGGCTTCTTGCTTTGTGGGCTGGCCCAGGTGGTGTCCACAAATGTGTTCAGCAGCACGTCCATGCCCAGCAAACCTCGGAGATAACCGAGAGCAAAGCCCAGAACGTCGTTTTTCGGCCAGTGGTACTAAAAACTCAAGCAAAATAAGAAAAGTTTTAGAAGTGTAAAAATTTCAGAGTCTTTTTTTGCAAATTAAAAAAAAAATTAGAAAATTTGCCTTGTTTTGCTTGTTGATGAGGGGAAAGGAAGTCCAGTGTATGCATGGAATTCTTGCACAAAATTTTCGATTGACAAATTGGCATAAGTATTCCATTGCGGCAAAGCGGTCAAACAACTGCTGTACAGGTTGGTAGTTTTTAGCAATGAAGAAGGCTGAAATAAAGTGTATGCGCACGGAAAGTTTGATACGGAATTTCAGATTTTTCTAAGTCTGAAAACTGAATTTTCCGCCGCTAATAATTCTGCCGTCTTTTTTAACGTCATTTTTTATTCCCTTAATCGCATTCCACATAGATCTCAGCAAATATCGCTTTAAAAATCCTACTATTTTCGTTCTTGGGTTTTCTTTCTGCTTTTTGACTGCGTTGGACAGCGCCAGATTGTTCTTCATTATGCTCTAAATTACAATTAATATAAAAACCATCCTAAATAGTTTTACCCACCGCCATTTGGGTGGTGCTGAAGTGAGACTTGGTCTTGAAGTTGCCGCATGTATATTGGTAGAAGTTGTCGCAGGGTTTTGCTTCGTATCCACACTATTGGCAAAGTAGCTGGCAGCTTCGGCATACTTCTTGTTGACCGATTTCTGCACTTGTGGTATGTTCAGAGGAGGTAGTGTGGTGGTGGTGGCTGGCACTCCAGTCACTGAAACCACAGTAGCCAAAATAGATTTTAAAAAAAACAGAAAAAAATTCTTACCTGCCTTTACCTCGTCGACCCACACATTGCAGTGCCTGTTGGGGTGTAGGCCTGGTCAGCCGGACAGTTGAAGGCGGTTCTAAAAGCGGGGAAATTCTTCACAGTACCCCACACTCTGTAGTTGGAGGGTGAATGTGGATCTAGCAGTAATTGGGCAAAAGTGTTGCCCGGCTTGGGAGGTGGCTCACACCACACTTGAGCAAAGTTGAGGAAGAACAGTTGGTCATGTGTGAACTGGCTGGATAGGGCACCTGGTAAGCTAGGATCTGGTCCTTTTAGACCGAGTGAGTTGCGGTAGGCTCGGAAAGCAGCTCGGATACCTAAAATGGGTTTATATATGTGAAGCTTATCTACCAGCTTTTTAATACAAAACAAAAACGTTATGGTCAAATTTCAACAACCGAGTATTAAAAAAATTTAACTTGTTATTGGAACTGGCCATTTTTTCAAAATTTTCAAGATGAGTGTTTTTTATTAATTTTATGTGAAGTCTTAATATCACAGTGCTCCAGCCATTCAATGCACTAACCACATGCCCTCCCCTGTTCAGAATTTTGTTTTTGGTATTGCATTTTCGACTTAATTTTTGAAGGGCTAATATTTTATTTTTCCAATTTTACTAACCTCCATTATCAGCAATGTTCTCTCCCTGAGTGTGGTCTCCATTTACACAGTTGGGCTGGTAAGGGTAGTCTAGGGGGCAGAACTGGTTGTATTCATCAATCACACATTGCGCCATTTTGTGAAAACCTTTTTGGAGGAGGAGTCAAGCCAATCCCTCAGAGATCCCACCCCATTCCATTGGATACCTTCGTCATCTGCAATATAAATTAGTTATATATTATTGCTTGCAGTAGCTTCAAAAGCCTACCAAACCATGAGTCAGCTCATGACCTGCGATCACTCCCAGTCCTCCGTAATTTATGGAAGCTGGCCTAGAAATATTTACAATGTTAAACCTGTCGATCTGGTTACTTTAAAGTGGTCAATGATATGATGAGTTAAATTTTTAAGATTAATATATTTGCTGTGATAATAAGCCCGAGCTTTTTTATTATGCAACCTCTGAAAATTTAATAAAAAATTTCGAGTGCTCAGCCAAAACCTAATAATCGAAGTAGAGCTAGTTAGACATAAGAAAAAAATATATACTATATTTCCTCTAATTGCCGCTCCGGGCGCTTATTTTTTATCGACTTCTAGGAAACGGCAATTAGAATGGCGGCGCTTATTTTTCGACCATAAATTAGAAGCAATTGACCGGTCCAACAATGAAATTTTTATCCTATCTTTATCTTTCTTTATAATTTTTGTACGGAATTTTCAGACGGATTGTTGGTCCAGGGCAGCCAAATTGAGGAATAAAACCAAAAATTTCAAAGCATCATTTTCTAGACTCATCGTTCACATAAATATTGGCTTTAATACTTTGTTCTTAAAATTGGCCTCTTTTCTGCTCAAAAAGCTCTTTTCCTGCCCAAAATTTAAAAAGCGGTGACTTGGTGATCGTCCAATCAATTTTCAAATTGTTTTGAACTATCTTGTAGCTCTGGATTTCAGCTTTTTCACAAGCTAATAGCTGACGTCGTGAGGCTTAAAAACTGCAAGGATAGGTTTCTGCAAGGATAGGCTTCATTTAAATACTTTTTCCTCCGACTTTTCAGAACCCCACAACATCAACCAATAGCTTGTCAGAAAGCTGTGATCCAGAGCTACAAGGCGCTTTGGAAAAATTTAAAAATTGATGATACAACCACCAAGAACAGAGGGTTTTTTAAATCAGGGTAGGAAAAGAGCCTTTTGATGCAAAAAAGGAGCCATTGAGGAGTCGAAAAGAGATACAACCATAACAACTTTGACATATACCTTTTCAGCAAAAAATGGTTTTCTTGGCCGACGAGTTAAAGATATGTTCAGTGAAACCTTGATTTGAAAAACCCCGGTACACCCTGCAGACCGAGTATGGTGTATTGTGAGATTTGACGGTGAGCTATATATTATAAGAGAACTTTTTAAGTTAACCGACCATGTCATTTTTCTTCATTTTTGTTTGTCAATAATTGTCATTTTTGTATATTTGTATTATTGGCGTCACTATTCATATCCATATTACTTTTTGAGAATTCCAATGGTGCGCACAATTCTTGTTGAGACGATCGAAAATCCTAATTTTGCCGGTCTGCGTAACGATTTTACACAAGAGTGGTGGACCGAGGCCAAAAATGTCCTCTGCTAGTGTAGGGCCAGTTCTTCTCTTTCTCGACAAATTTTTACGCACGTTCTCGCCTAGATTTTTTAAGATTTTACTTTTTCGTATAAGGTCATTAATAAAAGATTGAACGCAAAACAAAGAAAAAATGCAATTTTTGAAACGAGCAGGCACGCCACTTTAAGTATTAGGATTGGCAGGTAACCGAAATTTTCGGTTTCGGTTACCCGAACCGATAACCAAAACCGGAAAATTTCCGGTTTTCGGGTAAAAAACAAAAATTGGCAAAAAAAATTCCAAAAAAAGCCAACGGAAATTTTTAGCTTCCATTACCCGATCCGAAACCGAAAACCGGAAAATTTCGGCTATTGGATGAAAAACCGAAAACGAGTACCCGAACCGCCACCCTATTACGCACACTTTTAGAAAATGCAAAAATTTCGCGCGGGGCTCAGTGGTTTGATGGATCCCTTTAAAAGGTTACAAGTTGTAACTTACAACCATGGCGCAAGCTCGAATCCGTGTGGGAGCAATAACTTTTCTTTTTTGATACCGTATTTCCTCTAATAGTAGCCCACCCTCTAATAGCAGCCCCCCCTAGGAGGGGGGTTGAAAAATAGTAGCCCATGGACTGCTATTAGAGGAAATACGGTAATTGGATAATCGTCTTTTGCCAGTCAAAACAGCAGTTGTCCACCAGCATACCATCTTTGCGCCACCAACAATCTTCCATTTTTACTGATGCTGCTCTACGCTATTTTTACGGGACACGGACATTTGATCGAAAAACCGTTTGATCGAAAATCCGTTTGATCGAAAACCGTTTGATCGAAAGTGACGTTTAATCGAAAATAATTTTTTCAAGGGCACTTAACATACTTGCATTCCCAATTATTTCCCAATTATTGTTCAGCAACTAGGACCGACTAGGACCATGAATCGAGGACCTCTAGTCGGGACTGATTGCACCCAGAGGGGTTCGAACGAACAACCTTGGTGATGAGTATATGGACCTCTAACTACTCAAACACTCAAACTTATAATAAATATAGGTATGCGCCCAGGTGGATTCAAACCAGCAACCACTACATCAATTTTTAGAAGCCGTTTCGTTCCAAGGATGTTTCGTCCCTATTTATTTTATCTCTAAACGTAGAATAATTCACGCACACGAAATCCTGTTCTTTTAGGCGTCCCCGTAAGGGACGTTTCCCTGCAAGGAACCTTTTATAACTAAGGAAAACGAGAATAAATTTGTTTTAACTTCACTAAAAACTTTTGTCTTTTCAAACCACCCATCTGATCATTACCACATTCAAAGCCTTTTTTTATTGAATGACATAACACTTGAAAAAACAAAAAAACTCAATTTTCCATTTCAAAATTGTTAGCAATCCCCTTTAAAAATTCTTCTGTGCTCCGTCTCTCGTAGTCCTGCACGATAAAGAGAATTCGACGATCGGCTTCTACGTATTTCATTCGCTTTCCTTTTAGACGTTTCCCCGCTTGCCATTGGATGTACTTTTGATCACGACCTTGCTGAACAACTCGAAGAGCATCGATAATTTTCACAGCCCCGGATGGCAGACATCTATCTTTTCGGGAAAACATGCCTTTTTAGAAGTGCGTGAATTAGTGTGCGTTTAGAGATAAAATAAATTGCGATGAAGGCAATGACAATTTTGGGCGCTACTATAGAATACCCCCCCCCCCCCCAAAAATCCGACCTTTAAAAATGCTGTAACTACCCTTGCAAACAACAAGTTTAGGCTTAGCCCTTAGGCTTGGGGGTAGACCAGCGTACGGAAGTTGTGACTAATGAAGAGTTTGCGCACATTTTCCGGGGTCTGGGACATAAATTTGGGTACTTTTTACTTAAGTTTTAAAAGGTCGGATTTTGGGGGGGGGGTATTCTATAGTAGGGTCCAATTTTGTATACACGGTTTGACCGCCATATGAATCATCGCCATATGAACGCCCCTTTCGATCAAATGTCCCTTTCGATGAAATGGTTTTCGATCAAACGGATTTTCGATCAAACGGTTTTTCGATCAAACGTCACGTACCCTATTTTTACCCATACTTACAACATATATGTACTCCACTTAAATTTTTGATTAAAATCCTAGGGAGGACTACGGATGTTCTGCACTTTCTAACCGCCGGCTCTCTTATTTTTCTCTGTATACCGGCAATTTTAAAAATTTTTACCATGGCAAATGCTTTTTACATAGAATCGAAAAGACAGTTTGCGTGATTCCCATGTTAACAACAAAGAAAAATTATAAAAAAGACCCACCACTCTGGATCGAAGAAGGCATTTGCAGGATAGAGGCTGGGAAGGTGATACTGTTTAGCTGGGGTTGATACCTGAATTAACACATGTTCAACGCACAATAAAAATAAAAATCACAGAAAAAAATTGTACCAGGCATTGGTCTGAAATTTAAAAAATCAAACAATCTAAAACCCTTCAATGCGCCCTCACCACTGCTGGAGGTCCATTAAAGTCTGTGCGGTTGGCGTTGCCAGTCAACTTCAGTGTGTCGTAAGCTTTCTGGTAATCAAAATTGTTCAGATCTTCCAGCATGGCAATGAAGCTGCCCGGTTTTGAGAACTTTAGATTGGAGTAGTAGATGGTCAACTGGTCGTCCTTGGTGATAAAATCTGGCCAGGCTATGTTTTTGACTAGGTTCTGCAAACTTCGCTATTTTTTGAGCATTCAATAAATAAATAAAAAACCTGTATTTTGTCGTAGGCGCCTTTTTTGCCGTCCCATGACATCCAGGCCAACTGGTCGACCATAGACTTGAAAGAGGTGACTACATTGCTGATCAACTGCCCAGCCGATTTTTGGATCAGGTCTCTGAATAGTTTTCGGGTTAACGGACTTCTTCTACATAGGCTTCTTCTACCCTAATATTGAATCCGTTCATTTTCGTGCCTTCGTCCCCCTGTTGTTTTATGTGATTTTCAGGCTTAAGCAAGGGATAACCAGCGTTTGTTAGGACGGACTCAAACATGAGTCTATCTATAACGAGCCGCACATAATTTTTTTTAAGGACAGCAAAAATGGGAAGGGGGTAGCACGAGATAGAGTCATGCAAAAAATGAAAAAAGGCAAAAAGGAGCACAAAAGTGACTCACTTTTCTGCCTTAGGCACAAAGTGCCTTAGGGTTTTTACCCCGTTTTCGGATTAGCGAAGTAGTTTTTGGGGCAGAAACGTGAATCCCTTCTGTGCCCGGGCGTAAACGGGAGTGACCTTTCTGCTCATCTTGCCTTTTTCTCTTGGACTTCCCTCCACCCACATTCTCGATGTCTCAAAAGAAATTGTTTTTGATGTGCGTTTTATGTTCGAGTCCATCCTAACATACGCTGGCCAACCCTTGCTAAAAAATCACAAAAAACAATAGATGGATCAAGGCAAAAACGGAACGGGTTCAAGATTATGGCCGGATTTTTAACCTGCTCTTTTGGTCTGGATAGGCCTGGTCAATGAAACTCTAAAAAGCTTTGTATTAGCAACGGAATTTGTTTGACATATAGGCAAAGGACCTGGCATTGGCATAAGGCATGGTATAGAGAGTTTCCACAGCACAAGTGTAGTCACTCAACTCAAAGTCGTCTTCATTGTCCTGCTTCTTCTAAACTGACTAATTTTTTTGGAATATAAGCTTTTTGTGGAATTTATCTTACATGGTAGTACTCATTTTGGACTTTTTTAACGGTTTTTGTAATTTACGTACAGTCAAACCTCTATACTACATCCCGGAAGGGACCGGTCTTGCCCGAATGCAATATAGTGGTGGATGCAATATAGAGGGTTGATAATAGGTAATTTATTTTCCGTCTACCCAAAACAAAAAAAAAGCGATGCACATAAAGTTGGATGCAATATAGAGGGTTGCTATATAGAGGTTTGATTGTATTATCTAATTATGCCTCGTGCACAACGAAATGGGCTCCTTTTTTACACTTCCTTGCTAAGAAATAGTTGTAAGAAAATTCATTTATTGAAAAATTAGTGTCATTTTGTAGCTAACTGGCAAGGCGATATAGCAAATACTGAATTTCGACAGTGGATCGGCATCAGCATGGTCGGTTTACGTATCAAAGTGTTTTAAAATTTAACTTTCTAGCAAATTTCAAATTTTTTAAGACAAAGTTTTCAAAAATACGACGCTAGTGAATATACCACCCGGAAAAATCTAGTGTAATATACCCTCCTGAATAATAAAGAAGTTGTACAAAAAGCCCTTGTTAGTCATGGATAGGCCTAAGCATAAACCTAAGCCTACGGGCATTAACCAAAACCTAAATTATTGGAGGGAGTATATTACACTAGCGCCCAAAATACAAGATTTCAAACTTGTCAGTGAGTCTCTAATTTAAAAACCAGTTTATGTGTTTTTTCTAGCAGGGACGTTAAAAATGAAAATGCCGCGGATCATCCGCCGAAGAATTTACTGCCGCCAAATTCTCGTCTGGCTAGCCAGCTGACATGGCTACAAAATGAGCTTTTGACTCACTTTTCACCTCGATTTCATAAAGATGGGCCTGGCTTGTCCGAATATCGCAAGGATATCAATTTTGTGTGTCGTTTTTCTATACGGGAAAAGTTAAGACCCGCAAGTCTCATTAGAACACTACCACTTAAAACTCGGTGGTGTTATATTTTTTTTCAAAATTGACTAATATTGGTAAAAACTTCAAAATAGAAAAAAAGCGTCATATCCTAGGCGGGAACGAACTTGAGGGAGTTTCGTATAAACGAGAGTTGACTGTAGCCACATAATTTACTCTACCGTGAATCGCTTGAATTGCTCAGGCCTGGGAAATTTCTTCTTCATGAATTGTGGCCTTCCAACAGCTGGCCGAACATATTCGTAGCGATTTAGCAGCAGGTTCGCATCAACTTCCTTTGGGTTTGCTTCACTTTCCAAGGATCTCCTTTCGTAGAAATGGTGGTCGAACTTGGCTAGTTGCTCTTGATTTACCACCTTTTTGCCGTATGCTATCTGGCTACGAGGCAACTGTGGCAAATACATGGAGTTGGTGCGAATTAGACGGTAGTGCACTGAAATCAGATGGATTACAAGTATTTCGGCTTTATAATGTTTACAGTAGTTGTAAAGAGTTCTGGCAGTGAAACCGTAGCTATTGCCTTCCACAAACACATCATTGTATAAAGTGAACAGAGCTGGCTCCATTAAAATTACTTCTTGAATAGACTTTAGATCCGGCAAATACTTCTCGGTCAATGCTAAATTACAAAATTAACATTCCAGTTAGGAATTAATTTTCTTTATTTCTATTAAAATAGCAAAGCATAGCATATAAACTTATTTTAGCTGCAACATTTTTTCAAACTGCCATAAAAATTTGACTATAAGGCCAAGGAAACCGGTCAAACACAAAATTTCGCCTCGGTCCCCTGTTGTTTTTTCAATTTTGCATTTAATTCAGGTCCAGCAGCTGTGAAACTCGTTGCTGATGGTTGTGTTAGATGATTTAAAGGCATGAGGATTGCTTTGATATAAAACTTAAACAAATGGGGAACACATAAAGTAATCACGTGAAAAATCAGAACCAGCAACGGAAACCATCGAGTTTGCCCATTTTTAGACAAATGTCTAACATGGGCGAACCGCTAATTAGCCTTGGTTCCCGCTATGGATTTTCAAAAAAAATTTTTGTGACATATTAAAAAATATGTTTAAACTATATGTTTAAACTGAGTCTAATGGTTTGAGTCTCTACGCTAACGTGCGTTGGCCTACTCTACGCCTAATGCTCCCCTACGTTTAAAAAATCGAAAAAAAAAAAACAGAAAACGTTTCGCCTGTTTTTAACATTTTTCTAAAGGCTCAAATTGAATCGCGTCCTCGAAAGTTTGAATTATACCAGTAAATTACTGAATTCGCCCCACCCCCACCAACTTTTTTTTTAAATTTGTCTAACAATTTTGTTGTAAATATTTGCACTGACCTACAACTCTGGACCTTGGGTATCTAATTGGCTATCAAACTCTGCTAAATGATTGTAGAAATATATAGATTAAAAGTTAAAAAAACCCCAATTTTTAAAAACCTCTGAATCTCAAAATTTTTTAAATAATTCAGCAAAGTTTGATAGCTCATTAAAAAGGCAAGATCCTAGGCTACATGCTAGTGCAAAAAAATTATAAGAAAATCAAAAAAAAACTTGAAAATAAAATTTACTAGAGAAATTTAGCGGGGCACTTCAGCTGCAGCCTTTGTCAAAAAATAAGCAAAATGTTCCTTTACTGCCGTATGTTCGACACTCAAATTGTGCTCTATCATTAAAAAAACAACCCACCGGTCAAGTAGTCCTTCAATTGCACAAACTTGAACGAGTTCACAGCAGTTGCATTGGTCAAACTAATGGGGTTGTAAGACCTTTTAAAGTTTCTTCTGGTGGTCTCATCAGTCATCAGCTGGGTGGCTATGACCTTTTCAAACTGCAAAATGGCTTTTACATCGCCCTCCAGTGCACTCATGTTCATTCGGAAGCCGGAGATACGGGCATATCTCAGAAATAGACTAGTTACAGACTGGGAATACGAATCTTTGACTAGATCCCAGGTGGTGCCCTCATAGTAGACCCTGGGTAAGCCAAGGACTGGCTGGTCTATGTACCCCTTGTAGGGCACACCGTTGTTCTGCGGCTCCATCCAGTCGGTATCAATGAAGTAAGTAAGAAGGGTATCAGTCTGCAGTTGGCCAGACAGCATTCCTAGTGCATAACCCAAGTGGTCAGGTTCGGGCCTAAAAAATAAGCTGGTTTTCTAGTCGGTTGCAAGCCCTAGGCTGGAAGACAGTCACTCTGCTTCACTTGCATTTTTAAAATAATTATCGTATAAAAGTAAATTGTATGTTCTTGTATATTCTTATTGCTAGTTTCTACAGGATGGTCCGAAATTTTCCGGCTAGTTGTTTTGCTTTTAACTTTTTAAAAATTTGCACTATT
Organism: Ditylenchus dipsaci; assembly: GCA_004194705.1. Taxonomy (NCBI): domain Eukaryota; kingdom Metazoa; phylum Nematoda; class Chromadorea; order Rhabditida; family Anguinidae; genus Ditylenchus; species Ditylenchus dipsaci. The sequence goes on along the minus strand of SADC01000904.1, from coordinate 265,226 downwards.
AAGAGGTTTGCACTATATTATGAGATAGTCGGGAAAATTGGGACCACCCTGTACTTTTTTGTACTCTAGGTTTTGTACTTCCCAGGTATTTGTACTCTAAGGATGCGACAGCTTGGTGCTACCGTAAAATCCGTTGCTTCAAAAGTTCAGTAAAAAATCAGCAGGGGGGAGTAAGTTGTTTTCATGACAAAAACAACCTGGGGCGCCAAGGCATTTGGGAACGGCAAATACTTCGGTAGACCCGAAATTTTTTCCAAACTTATTATTTTCAGGCAACTTTCTATTAAACTACAAACCACCTACACAAAAATCTGGACTTCTTAGAGAACAATGGAAAAGGGAAATATGATTGACTCTGGAACTTTCTGACAGCCTTGTTGACAACAGCCCCATCAGAGATCAACTCCAACCACTTGCTCATATCTGCTTTGCATTGGCGATACAGCTGCTTGACCTGCTGGATGGGCATTATCTACAATATTAAAACCACCATGAAGAATAATCAGTAAAACTGGCTGATTAGAAAAATCTAAACCTCGTCTTCTTCCATGGGTTTTCTTAAACCAGAAATCTAAACAACGAATAATTAAAAAAAGAAAGAAATATTGTCACTCATGTCATATACCAATGCTTCGAAATCGGCATATATAGAATTTTTAAAATTTTTCAAGGCTATTCAGTAATACAAGCACTCCGGGCTGATCTCTGGGCTTAGGTATATTTTTTTTTGTTACGTGTTTTCTTTCTTTGATAAGCGCATCAGACAAAACGGGCAAAAACGGGCAAATCGGAATTTCGCCGCAAATAGTCGGAATTTCGCCTCAAATTTTCGTTTCGCCCTTTTCTGCTAACTTTTCCTAACTTTTTTCAAAGCACTAACATTATCTAGTAGCTCTATAATTTCAGTTTGTGACAAGGTGTCATTTAGTGCATCATGCCTAAAAATACGAAACGAAAAGGTAAAAAGTATGAAGCAAATAAAGAAATTATTTGGTTTATGTGTTTACCTTTTTGTTCTACATTTTGCAAAGACCTTGCACTTAACATAAAACTTAACTTTTTAGAAATAAAATCGCGGGGCTACATGATAGTGTTATTAGCTTTCGAAAAATATCAAAAAAATTAAGAGAAAAAAAGGGAAAACATAAATTTGCGGCAAAATTCCGACTATTTGCCTCGTAAAGGACCATGGTTTTTATGCGCAGCGGCATGTGAAAAATTTGAATTGGCGGGGGACAGTTCTCTTTTGTCTCAAACTTTACTCTAATGAGTCATTTTGAACGATTCCAAAGAGTACAGTGCGAGACGAAAGAGAAGGGTCCCCCCGCCAATTCAAATTTCGCACATGCCTCCGAGCGTAAAAACCATGGTCTTTTTAGAACCATGAAACTTGAAAACCACAGCAATTTGCAATATTTGAATTCGCACGGGATTAAATAATTTTGTCAATAATGTTTTGAAGGGCCATGTCCACGTGTTTTGAATTGTCCCCGCCAATTCAAAAAATTTCGCCTAATCATTGAACTTCTGTACGGATTTTTCAGCTTGGTTTCTAACAAAACAAGGCCTAGAATTTAATTTTAGGCATAGCTGTGTTAAAAACCAGTAAAAAAGTCCGTACAGACGTTCAATGATTAGGAAATTTGTTTGAATTGGCGGGGACAACCGTTGTCGGAGACGGCAATGGCCTTCTAAAATAAATCTTTGTATACATTTTAAATTTAAATCTTATTTAATAGTCAACATATCTACGCAATCTCGTAATAAAAAGATGTAGAGCAACAGAAGTTACCCAACTCGTCCGATCAGGCAATGTCAAGCTACGCTAGGCTCGACTAGTCAAGAGCTGAAAAGTTTGAAAAAAATTTAAAATTGTCGACCGAGCACACAAAAAATAACTCTAAAAAACATTATTGGCGAAATTAGGTCGATCTCGCGCGAATCCAGGACCATCAAATTCCATGGTCCTTTAAAGCAAACACTCATATATATTGTTCATATTTACAGGTAGGGTGCCTTGTTTATTAGTAATTTTTTACACAAAATGGTCTCTTTTTTCCCTTTTCCATCCCAATACAACTTTTTCTCCCTTTAAAAATATCCAGAAAATTTTGATTTGAAAAAAATATTGGGGAAGAAAGAGGGCACTAAAGCCTCAAACTATTACCATGGCATCAATGGTATATGCATCGGCATACTCAAACTCATAGCATCATCGTAGTTCCCACAAGCATATTCATACTGCAAAAAATTTGGATTAAAAACATTTTGCCGCATTCACTGAAAATGGACTAACAAAGTTGTTGCAGGGATCCTTGGTGTTGTCCACCGAGTATTCAAAGTAAGCAGCTGCTTTCTGGTACTTGTCCGAGATCGATGGCACCATGACTGGGATGTTGAGAGGAGGAAGGGTGCTGGAGTAGATGGGACTCCAATCACTAAAAACTGCTTTTTAGGTCAAGTGATTTTGGTAATTTTTTCAAACGACCAGAGTAAAAAAGTTTCAACAATCCTAGTCATACACCAAAATTGAAGGGGTAAACAGTCGACGCTCGAATTAACGCACCCCCAAATTAATGCACGCTCGAATTAGCGCACGATTTTTTTTGATTTGGTTGGTTTAATACTAAATCAATTCAAATGGACGCTCGGATTACCGCACGCTCGATTTAACGCACACTCGAATCAGTGCACAGCTTTGTCCGGTCCCGAGCAATAAACGACTCTCGACTTAGCGCACCTTCAAGTAAAATTCACAAAGAAAAAAGTAAATTACGATAAAAATAATTTTAAATACAGTCTGGTCTGAAACGACAAAACAATTTTGGAATCTGTCTATATAAGCTGAGTTCTCTCTTTCAAAATTCAGTTTTGTCAATGTCTTGCTTGGTCCTGGTTACTGTTTGTTATTTAAATTTTTATTCCAGATTCTATATTTTTAAAAGATATTATTTTCTATTTAAAATAGCAACTCCGAGCAAGAAGGAAGATGGCTGGCTTGGCAGGGACACGGACAATTCGCCTCCAGGACAATTCGCCTCCGGGCCGATTCGCCTCCCGGGACAATTCGCCTCCAGGACAATTCGCCTCCAGGACAATTCGCCTCCGGCCGATTCGCCTCCCGGACAATCGCCTCCAGACAATTCGCCTCCAGGACAATTCGCCTCCGGGCCGATTCGCTCCGGGACAATTCGCCTCCGGACAATTCGCCTCCAGGACAATTATTGCCTCGGGACAATTCGCCTCCCGGGACAATTCGCCTCCGGAAATTCGCCTCCAATTACTTTTTTATTTCCTGCTCAGTCTGTCAGTTCACTCCACGAACAATAAGCTTATTCTTAGTTTTTATTTTTTGCAGTAAGGTAATGTTGTAGTTGTATTCGAATCATTTTTGAACTTTCTGTCAATCCATCACGGATCGCTCTAATTTTCTCATGTTGTGTTACATGGTTCATTTAGATGGTCCACTTGATCATGGAGGTTCCACTAGTCAAAAAATTTAGCATAAAGTTACTCAAATTTAGATAGTTCATCAAAAACAGCTAGTTTATAAAAATTCAGATTTAGATGTTTAAGATAAACTGACAAAAATTTGACCAATGGACACTCATATGAACCGAGTGGATCCCAGTCGTGTGTTTGGTGTTGCATTCATATTTATAATTGATTTATACACTAAAAGGAACATATTTTGGTCCACCAAATGTGCCTAATACCTATAATAAAAATATTTAAATTAATTTAAATGTCTTGTTGTATTTAATTTTGCCCTGGTAAATTTATATTATTTCCATATATGCATTTATTGTATGGTTTATAGTTAATTACCACAATTTGAGGTGCAATAATTTTGGGTATTAACCTACTCGTCTCAGCAGATCCGTTTCCGAGCCGTGTAATTCGAAGGCTAGAGTCATAGTCAAGTGACGGAGAATACGACTAGTTGATGTGGGCGTAACGGTCATTGGTTCCAGCGATCTGTGAGTTAGCGGCTCCTCTCCCGCCTCGAACTAGCTCAAGTGTATTTGCTAGCTAAGGATTAGTTCCTATTATATTTGAAGGTCACCAAAGGGGTGAACCTATATTTCTATCTCCGCTCCCCACTGCGCACGCTGATCGGCAATTTGGACCCGACAAAAGTCCTATTGTTTACTCCACGTATTCACGGAACCTGTATAAATGGACAATTGCTCTCTGTTCATAAAGGCATTCTCACCCTGCTCAGATAATAGAGACACAATTATTTGACTTCAAAATTTATCAGGCCATAACCAACTTTAGCTGCCTTTCTTTTGATCCAAGTGGACGACTACTTGTTTTAGTTAATGCATGGATTTTTCCAGTCAAACTAAAGTTGGATCATAGAAAAACATTTTAAATTTTAAAAGTTCTTTACAAGACGAAAATATTACTATCCTGGTACCACTACACTACCTGAGTACAACAAAATCAAGTGGTCGTCAATTTGGTGCAAAATTTTTTTTTACGTTTTTCATATTCCGAAACCTGTTTTCTTGACTAATTTGGGCATGCTGAAGATGGTTCAATAATAGTAAAAGAAGGTTTTGTATGGTATTTTTTGATTATTGGGAAATAATTGAACTTGCCAAAACTAGAAATAGCTTACAAAACGGCATTTTACCACTATCAAACCATCTTCAGCATTCCGAGTTAGTCCAGAAAATAGGTTTTGGAACCCAAAAAAGTAAAAAAAAATCTCCAAGTGGACGACCACTTGGTTTGGTCGGTTCAGACTACAAAATTTTTCAAAATGTAGGAATTTGAAAAGTGTGGACCATTTTGTGTGTGGACCAATTTGGTATGGATCAGTCTGGTGTGGATAGATTCGCTTAACGCCCGTAAATGAATACACACCTGGACGAGGGATACCTACCTCCAATTGTGGGGATCGCTTCATTGAACTCAAAATTTACATTTGAAGCATGGTTGTTTTCGATTTAATTTTTTTTTCAAATTTTCAGGCCATCCACGTGAACATACACCTGACCTAAAAATACCTACCCTGGGTTTTGGGGTCCGGATGGGTGAAATCGCGGTTTCGGTCCTATCAACAGGATTTACCACACAATTTCACGTCGAAAATAAGGGTTTGAATGTGGTATGTTGACTGTGACTTTTCAAAAATTACTTCTACTACTTTTTTTGTACCGGAGGGGAATCGGCCCGGAGGCGAATTGTCCGGGAGGCGAATTGTCCCGGAGGCGAATTGTCCCGGGAGGCGAATTGTCCTGGAGGCGAATTGTCCTGGAGGCGAATTGTCCTGGAGGCGAATTGTCCGTGTCCCCTATAACGTAAAGTCAATAAAATGGACAGAATGAATGGACAGACTGAACAGGAGATAAAAAATGTAATTGGAGGCGAATTGTCCCGGGAGGCGAATTATCCCGGGGCGAATTGTCCGGGAGGCGAATTGTCCCGGAGGCGAATTGTCCGTGTCCCTATAACGTAAAGTCAATAAAATGGACAGAATGAATGGACAGACTGAACAGGAGATAAAAATGTAATTGGAGGCGAATTGTCCCGGGAGGCGAATTATCCCGGAGGCGAATTGTCCCGGAGGCGAATTGTCCGGAGGCGAATTGTCCTGGAGGCGAATTTTCCCTGGAGGCGAATTGTCCCGGGAGGCGAATCGGCCCGGAGGTGAATTGTCCCGGGAGGCGAATTGTCCCGGAGGCGAATTGTCGCGGACCCGGCTTGGCAAATTCAAGATTAATCACTCAGTCTTGTTCAAGAGCAATCAAGGGGAAGCGGCGGACATCGATACGGAAGCGCTAGGCATTTGGCAAGAACAGGTACCTCGTGAAACGGTACGCGACAATTCCGCGGGACACAATTCCGCGGCGGATAATTTTGCAAGAGACAATTCCGCGGATGTATTTTTTGAAATAAATTCATGACTAAGTTACAATTTTTAGGTGTACACTTCTCAACATCTTTTCAATATGCAATTAATATTTGTTATCCATGACTCCTTTCTAAATTTTTACCATACTTTTTCCATTTAATTTCCAGTAACTGAAATTGCCACATGTGTCCTTCTGTCCCTTGTTCGCTTTTTATTTCAGTTATTTACCTATATACTGCATTTTTCGTTAAATCAATGTGAACAAGCTGCTTATAAAAATTTACAATCACTTTACACGCCAAATGAATCAACACGAAATAACCGAATTTTATCATCTTTAAGATTGATTTTTATGTGTTATGATTATTTTATTGTTTAAATGTTATGATTTAATGTCAAATAAAGATGGTTTTATGACAACGCTCGCTTTAGCGCACGCTCTAATCAACTAAGAATTAGCGCACGGCTTTAGTCAGTCCCAAGGGGGTGCGCTAATTCGAGCGTCGACTGTATTAGGAAAGCACATTCATGCTAAAAAAATCTGGGCGTATTCGTTTTGCCAATGAGATCACTTAGCCAATGGTATGTTTTCGCCGATTGCTTGCTTTCTCAAGTACTATTGTTTTTTGTCAAGCAAATTATCACTTATTTTGTAGCTCATCTAACTGGCTACAAAATGAGTGGTGATTTGACGGACAAGGCGGACAAAATACTTGAGAAAAGTAGCTATTCGTGAAAACGCACCACTGGCGAACTAATCTCATTGGCAAAAGTCTCATTGGCAAAACAATTACGCCCAAAATTTTATACACTAATAGACGTGTACAGGGTCTGTTGCGGAAGTCTGTGCTTTTACCTATTTTTACGCTGTCAAAGTTTTAATTTCTTAATATACCCCGATCCAGGTTATGCTCAAATCGGTAATATATATTATGTTTCAAAAACTACCTTGTTTGCTGTCTGATGTCCAGACTTGGCAATGGGTTTCTGGTGCATATTTGCTGAAATATAAAATGTTGAAAAAAATAATAAATTTAAAATAACCTTTTTCGCAGGACAGTTAAAAGCAGACTTGAAGGCGGGGAAATTCTGCATGCTTCCAAAGACTTCAAAAAAACGTTAAAAATTAGCTTTTTGTATCTTTTTTACCTCTATATTGGTAGGGGCTGTGAGTGTCGACCAGCATTTGGCGCTTTTGGAAGTCTGGTTCCATTGGTTTGGAGCACCACTGTTTAGCATAGCTAAGGAAGAAGAGTTGCTCTGGGTTGAAAGCTTGGAACAGGGGGTCTGGCAGCTGCAAAGTTGGGGATTATATTTTAAAAATTAGTTTTTGTGCAAATTAACCTGTGGATCAGAGCCATAGAGAGCACGGTAGGCTTGGAAAGCTCGGAAGGCAGCTTGGATTCCAGCTTAATGTTTTTGTTATTCATGGTTTAATGAAAAAAGTTAGACTCTTAGAAACTAGGGATCATTACATCCGGATTAAAGGACAGGTGAAAGCTATAAAAGAGGTAGTCTCGACATTTAAAAGTTCTTATTTTTTAAAGGGGTTGGGAACTTTATATACGCATCTCACATCTCATTTATTTTTCAGCAATTTCACTGACTTCCGATGACAAAAACTATCGATGAATCGTTTGCAAGCATTTACAACCCTGTTTTACTGTCAGAAAATGCCCTGATATTGCGACTTCAAGCAAATAACCATTAAAATAAAAGGAAACCAGCAAAATGATGCGTAATTAGTTTTATATACCTCAGCCTCTACCAATTGGTTTATTTGTCAACGCGCTTAGAGACTTTCCAAAGTCAAAATTCCATCGGGAACGAGATAGAAATTTTTCTACCCTGAAATCACTTCAGAAAAATAAGTTAGCCAGCGAAGGATTGAACTGGAAGAAATGAGTATTTTTGAGGGTAGGATTTTGGTTTATTTTTTTTGAAATTTTAATTTACATTATCATTAACAGTCATATACTGAAAATGACGCCTGGAAGCAGGACTACATTTTGCGTAAAAGTTTTCAAATGATTATGTAAATTAAAATTGCAAAAAGATCAGTTATCCGTTGACTAATTCACCGTTGATGAATTCACCGTCGCCCCTGACAAATTAGTTTTATCCAAAAGTTAAAAAACTGAATTAAAAATGTGTCAAGCCCTAGGCGGGAACGAACTTTTGGGCTTTTTCTAGATTAAATTTTTTTACGAAGAAGATTGCTTGGAAATTGATTACCATCACTTTCTCAAGAAACAGTCAAATTTTAGAAAACCCTTACCATTGTCGGCAATATTTTCAGCTTGAGTGAGCTCTCCATCTATCTTCATACCTTGCACAGAAAGTGGGAAGGAGTTGTACTGTTTGACCAAAACACTGAGCCATCTGGTCAAACCCTTGCCGAGATGGAGCATCCAACCAGCTGTTTAGCACTCCAGTGCCATCCCATTGGATACCTTGGTCATCTGCAAACCAAAAATAGTATTTTCTTCATATTTCGAGAATTCTCTACCAAATCCATGCACCAGCTCGTGCCCTACCACCGATCCCAAAGCTCCGAAATTGACTGCGCTTGGGTAGTTGGAGTTAAAAAGGCTTTTGAATAAAACCCAAGGGCACGGATAGTGCATTTAAGTCTGCCTGAACATATTTTTATTGATTTATTTTTATTTTTAGTGTTTTTTTTAATCATTACCATATACCAGGCGTCAGCAATAGAACTTGCGCTATAGGTAGGCCAGCCAAATCTTAACCTGTCCGTGTCGGCTGAATTAATTAGTGAGTCTATTTCCAGATCCTGAAATACACAAAATTTGTTGCGGTTAAAAATTTGTTGCGGTTAACGGTTAAAGTACACTATACCTCCTAGCTGAAAATGTCCAAAACTGTCTTTTTCGACGTTTACATGCTCAAAACATATTTTTAAGTGGCGGTCGTCACTTTTTACCTTTATTCGCCCTGTGAGATCAATTTTCCTTTGGGAGACCAAGGTAATTTACCTGAGAAGAGTACGTGGATACCAAAAAACCGAGCAATACAAAATAAAGATAGTTTGGACAACTACAGACTCCAGCAAGAGGCTTTCATTGCTAGACCAGCTTGAGTGGTTACTTAACTGACTTTAAATCTAAGCAAGACTTTTGACTAAAATGCATTTTAAGTGTCTTTTTGGTAGCTCCAGCCAGTCAAAAAGATTAACCGATCGATTTTCGACACTTCATTCTAGTTGAAATTACCTTGGTCTCTCAAGGCAATAGTCTATTTTGGTCAATTCTTTTTTTGCTGAAAAGTGTCGAGCGTCCCCTAAAAACTTTTTTTAAGCACGTTTTGGCGCCTAAAAAGTCGAAAAAGACGATTTCAGAATTTTTAGCTGGGTGATTTAGTGTACACCCTGGGGACCAGCCCAAGTGTACATTAAACCGGGGTTTGACTGTAGTCATTTTACTTAGTTGCTGTATTTTTAAACTAAATCGAGAATCAATTGTACTGAATTTTGCCTTAGGCGGAATTTAGTGTTGACAGATAGCTAGTAAATAAGTATAGCTGCTCCATAGCCAGTTAAGCAGCCGATTTATTAAAACTTGGCCGTTTTTTCTATTTATTTGATTTTTTCAACTGCTGCTATGAAAAAACTAATCAAGCCGCTTGCTTGGTATTGGTTGTTCTTCACCAGAAAAAAGCACTAGTTGTAGTGCATTATAAAAGTTACTTTCAAAATGAGTCAAAACAAAATTACTCGTTGGAAATCAGCAATTGCATCAACAATGGTGGCGAAATTGTGGGACTCGTTAAAAGCAAGTTTGGCGTTTCCTGAAATTGTAATTAAAAGCCTTTTAAAATTCCCCTAAATTTCTGAATATGAATCAGATTTACCGTATTTCCTCTAATATAACCACCCGCTCTAATAAACCCACCCCTCAACTTCCAGTGTCTGTATCTCGGAACAGAGTAAATATTCTGCAAAGCTGTTTTTTGCCTTTTCTTAGTTCCCACGAGCTCTACCGATTCCGCTTTTTGGATTTTGGTTGAAGCCACAAAAATCTCAAAATGACTCTAATAAACCCACCCCTCAGAAGGGGTTTGAAAAATGAACCCACCGGTGGTTATATTAGAGGAAATACGGTATGTAAAATAACCTCAAATTTCTATTGTTTTGTTTACAATAGTTAGAGTTGGTGTAAATCATTTTGTGAACACCCTTTGCTCCAACTCCGATTATTACGCGTTTTTTCTTTTCAACTTTTCATTTCCAGCAAAATATGATAAAAGTAAACGGTTATTTCCGAATAAATTTCAAGCGACCAAACATAGCCATAAATAAAAATAAAACTCGGTGGTCTGTCGATTACCGGAAAGGACCAAAAAACAAAAAAATGAGATTTATGCTCAGCCTTATCCCTTCGACACTAGGATGGTCTCTTTAGTGGAATCAACTCAGAATTTCATGCTGATTATTTTCAGCATATACACCATAGGTGGTTGAATATTTGTAATACGGGTAAAAATGTGTTTTTCAAAAGTTTTGTAGCGTGCAAATCCATTTTTACATTTTATATTAGGACTGATCACTAACAAATTAAAGTTTATAAAAAAGAAGAAAAAAAGATGTTTAATGAGATATTGTCTAGACATTTACGCTTTGAAAATTTTAGATTTTTGAACAAATTTGTTTGGATTGGTTTGCGAATTGGTAGATTTGCTTATAAAAGTGCTCTCAAGGCCAAAAACTCATTGTCAGATTTTGAATTCCGCTCAAAACAATAATTATTTGAATTCTCGAAATAATAACAATTTTAAGTTTGCATAATTATTGTCTTGAGCGGAATTTAAAATTATCACGCTGAACAAGAATCCGGTGTTTGAAATCCGGTTTCGCCTAGCAGAAAAAGAGTTTTACGTCAAGTTGCTCTAAAGTTGAAATTTTAAAATTTTCTCTGCGACTTTTGCTTAGTACTCCATAGCACTTTTTACAATAACTCAAAGCATTTCTTGCTCTGTCGAATAGTATAAAACATTCACCGAATCAACAGTTTTACTACATGGATTCTTCATATCCAAGAGTTAACAACATAAAAAAATGACATGCTTATTTTTTTGTCCGAAAATATACAATTTTCAGAGCATTAATTCCTAAACAATATGTCATTAAAAAGCCCTATTTCTGCTCTTTCTTATAAGCTATAATTTGTTAGCGAAAAATTTTAAAGGGTTTGTAAAAATGGATTTACACGTAACAAAAGTTTTAAAAGTCTGTAAATTTTAATAAAGCGTTTTTAACCGTATTACAATATCTAACCACCACCCATGGTGTATATACTTTAAAAAATCAGCATGAAATTCTGAGTTGATTTTACCAAAGAGCCCATCCGAGTATTGGAGTGTTAAGAAATTTGCGGCCATCATTAAATAAGTTAGCCTTTTGATTAGTTTGCATCAAAAACCCAAAAACTAACTTTGGTTGTAGTAGCCAGTCAGAGATGCGTCATTAGTAATGAAGTCTAAAAATGAAGCATTTTTAGCATTACTTTTGTGTATTCTGTCTTACCTGGATATCCAATATTTTTGACCAGGTTTTGGAGTTTGGAGTAGGCGTTTTTTTTGCTATCAGTCTGTATTATTTAAAAAAACTTTCTTCTATTTCATTTAAAGGGCATGCCCGTGCGTTAAGGCGCGAACCAGCAGTTTTTTTCGAATTTTTCGAATCGCCCCATTTTTCACTCGTTCTGCGTCAAATCTGATATAGATGACCTTATACTGCTTCTAAAAACTAGACAGAAAACTTAAAAAATCTAGACGAGAACGAATGTAAAAATTTATGGAGAAAGAAAAGAACTGCTGGTTCGCGACTTTTCTCCCCATCGGGCACGATCATGCCCCTTAATAACAGTTTTTTTAGTAAATTACCGTCATCCAATCTAGTTGCGTGACCATTCCCTAAATCAAAATTTAAAATTAAATTCAGCAAAACATATTTCTTGTTAATTTTTTGTACAATGTATAGCCTTCATTAGTACATACAGTCAAAATCTCTAGGCATTTTTACGTATCGGCCAATAAATATTTTAATAGAGCAAAAGTAGCGAATAAAACTAGAGACTTTCTGTATACAATAATTTTTTAACTAATTTTGTTGACTAAAACATTTGTTACTTTTTGAAGGAAGTTTCGCCAATTTTCATGCGCTTAACTACCAGAACTTACCTGGAAAGCATCAGCCACATTGGCAACAATCTTTCCCACATTTTTTCTTAGTTGTATTCTTTCGTCTTTATCGGGATAGGCCGCATCCAAAAACACTCTAGAATTAGCAGCTGGCATGGTGTAAGCGTTGTCTGCAGCACAAGCGACCGAGGCCCAGTCTTTCAAGTTCTTGTCCGGGTACCATCCAAAGGACCATTGGCTATTTTCCAAAAAGCTTCCTCTTGTCCTCTTCTCCAGATTACCACCCAGTCTGCCTAGGTGTTTATTGGCAGCAAATAGGTTCGGCTCGACCATTAGATGAGCACTAGGCCCAGTTTGGCCTGGTAGATAGGCGGCATTCTTCCTTAGAAGACGGTAGAACAAGTAGTTGTAAACCGTCCTCGGCTCCACTTGCGCAGGGTCTGTCAGCATGGCTAAGAGACGGGAAAGTGCCTCCGGCTCTTTTAGCATGAATGTATAGCTGTTTTGGGTGTGTGATACAGCGCTTCACGCAACATAAAGTAGAAGTCAATTGAGTTGAACTTGGAGGTTGCTGCAGATATGTTGAATGGGTTGTAGGATCTGAAAATTCAACAGGTTTAAATGGGCTGACTTCTAGGCTTTAAAAAAGTGTTTCTTTATATAAAAAACACAAAATACAATCTTTTGTATATGCGTATGATTGTGGTAAACGTGTGTGAGAATAATTGAAGGTGTGACCTACACAAGGCTCTCATCTGTAGAGCTTTGAGATTGACATCCAAATTTTTATTATTTATTTTATTATTAATCTTTCATACCTCCACTTAAAGGGGCATGGTCACCTGTTACAAATTTCGTCCCCGCCAATTAAAAATTTTTTCCCGAATCAATGAACTTCTGCACGGATTATTCAACTTGGTTTCTAACAAAAACTATGCCTGAAATTAAATTCTAGACCCTGTTTTGTTAGAAACCAAGTTGAAAAATCCGTACAGAAGTTCAATGATTCGGAAATTTTTTTTGAATTGGCGGGGACAAATTCAAAACAGGTGACCGTGCCCCTTTAAGCGGAGGTATGTAATGTCAAAAACGTAATTTCTGCCTGTGGTTTGAGTCTTGCTCAATTCAGAGTCCATCCACAGATCAGGACCTAAATCGCAGGGTAGGGGGACCAAGCAAAATCATGTTTTTGACATTATAGAGAAAAAAATTCTTGTAAAATCTAAATTAATTATCGCTTACAAAAATAAGGACTTGAAAAAATTCAGGTTAATTGCACCTTAGTAGTCTAAAGGAATTTGGTAGTCCAATAGAAGTTTAGTAGTCCAAAAATATTTTAGTGGTCCGATGGAATTTTTATAATCCAATAGATTTTTAGTAGCCGAATTATTTAAGAATCTGAAAAAGAGTACAAGGTCTGTATTGGGAGGGAAAGAGAATAATAGGGGCCACTTTTTTAGGCTTCCTTGGCTGTTTCTACCATGTTTTTCAACATGGGCCGTGGTAAAAAGAGACTATATATACCGTATAACCTCTATTAATTAGGCACCCCCTCGTTCAATCGTGTTTGTGGCATTTGTTTTTCACCCATTTTTCGGAAAGTTCTCTGAGGCAAGTTACCACTCATTTTGTAGCTAGTGAGATGAGCTATAAATGGTTGGTAACTTGCCTGAGAGAAGTGACCAAAAAGTGGGTCAAAACACAATGCCACGAACACGTTTTTGAATTAGGGGTGCCTAATTAATAGAGGTTATACGGTAACACACTTCGATTTAAACTTTTTTTTCTGCTTTTAGGAGGGGGAGGTATGCACTATTTTGTACCGTCGAGCGAAATCGCAAAATTGCATGGATGAGCACGTGCTCATCCTGAGTGTGGATGGTGCACTTTTCAAATGAGTCTCGTGCAGATCTAGGCGTTTTGGGTCCACTCATTTGAAGATGGCGCACAATAGTGGCTACTCCGAAATCCCCCCCCCAAGTCAAAAAAAATTTAAATCGAGCCGTCTTATATGCATTTATATGATCAAGTACGTCTTGGAATCATTTATTAGATAAGTGAGTGCGCGCAGGGGGCTTGGTTGCTTGGGGTTGAGATGCGCACACCCACATACCTTAGACACAAATCACTCGAAAGTAACTCTGGATTCATTAAAAAAGCATGCATACCAGAGTTTATTTATGCGGTAGGCCCAGTCAACAAAACGACGTTTAACACCTTTTTGTTAGTGAGCCCTGCGTGATTAGTGGCCCTTTTCATTCCCTCCCTATGCAGCTCTTATCCCCAATAATTCAGAACAAGAATTTCGACGACATTAGCCACTGCTTCTGTTGGCTAGATACTTGCCAACCGTCTCGTGAAAGATGGGCAACATCACAATAAACCTTGTTTCGTTGCACTACTAATTGTACTACTAAACTTCTATTGAACTACTTAAGTGCATTAGTACCGAAAATTCAGGGTAAAATGGCAAACTTAGGACAGCCTGTATATGTCTTTACCTTTCAAAAGAGCGTCTCATGACAGCAGGTGTGTTGACTTGCGTAGCGATTTTCCATTCCAAGTCCATGATTTTGCGGACGTCTTCTTTGAGTAGAGCCTCATCCACCTGCGTGTTATTGAATTTCGCAAAACTGGTGAGCATGTTTGTGATCTCAGCGGAATAGTCCTCTTTGATGTCGTCCCACAACTTGAGGTAAAACACATCCGGATACACTAGTTCAGTTTGATCAATGTAAAATGCATATGGCTGCTTTCCGTGCGGGTCCTTCCAGTTGGTTTCAATGCTGCAAAAAAATTAAGATACGTACAGTCCTCTTCGATTTGATGACCCCTGAAAAAGTTCATTCCGACCTAGCGGGCAAAACTTTTTAGCTCAGTTTAAATAGCTCTGCTTCAGTCCCAATTCACCAGTCTAGTCCGAAATATCGCAATGATTTCGCTTTTGCAGATCTTTATTCAGGTACCGAAAAATTTCGATGAGCGGAATCGTGACCTTAATTTTTGCTCAAATAACAGGCCGTTAGATCTAGGGTCTTCGGTATTTTACTTTGCAACATTTCGGACTAAAAAACTTTATAAAGTGGGCTAAAAAATTGTTGCATCCTAGGCGGAAACGAACTTTTTGGGTGGTCATTAAATCAAGGAGCGACTTTATTACAGTCGATTCTCGTTTATGCGACACCGCCTTAAGTTCGTTGCCGCCTAGGGTCCGACATTTTTTTGCCTTGATTTTTCAAACATTGTTTTCAGTTTTTTTTCGGTCGGTCTAGTCCGAAATATCCCAGGGATTCCGGTTTTATATATATTTTTCCAAATCCTTTTACGTTGCTATAAAAATCCGCGACTTAACTAACCGACACCTGATTTTTTAATAGGGGTGTCGTTTGATCTAGAGTCGATGGTATCTTTACTGAGAGCACGATTTTTTTACTTTTGGGGCGGCAAAAGTATATCCTTTGTAAAAAGCTGCTTTACCTGAAGGAGAGCAGTGTGTTTAGCCTTTCTGTGTAACTCAAATAGCCAAGAGCATATCCCAGTATGACACCAGAGGGCAATCCAACAATGTCTTGCGAGGCATTAAGTGCCGGAAAGGTCACATTCATAATTTGACTAAATGCGTTGATCTTCTTGACCACTTTTTGACCATCCACTGTCTTGGAAGCCCAGTCGTTCATGGCTTCCACACATTTGCTGTGAAAAATTGCTGCCTGTTTGACAGGCTTAGGGGTCTGTAATTTTTTTCGTTTAAATTTTATTACGTTTTGGAAGGATTTTTTTCGAGGAAGCATGGAAAGGATAATGAGAATTTTAGGTTTTTAAACACAAACTTATACAGTTTTTTTTTGTTTTTTCAAATTAAAATTGTTTTAGTCTGTATACTTTTTTCGCTAAGACATATTTAACAAAGCTTATGCTTGTTTGAAAGCCCTGAATGTGCGGTTGAAGCCTCATTTTTGTTTTTTACAAAAAATTCTGGTTTCGGTTGTGAAAAAAACCGATTAAAAGTTGTGTCATTTCTTGACAAGTTCACAACTATTTTTATTATTTCAGCCAATGAAATTTTCAATTCAATTTTAAAAGTCATTTTTTAAAGTCCAGATCTTGACAATCTTAAATCCAAAAAAAAATTCTGTAACCTATATTTTGTAGCCCTGAATCTGTGCTACAAGATGAAATTAAACAGCGCAAGAAAAAAACAAGAAAGAAAAAAATAAAAACAGTGTTTAACAACGCCTGACCATAAATCAAAATTTAAACCAAATTGCTTGACAACTAGTCATAAAGTGACATAACTTTTTAATCCATTTTTTCACAACCGAAATCAAATTTTTTGTAATAACCGAAAATAAGGCTTCAATCGCACATTCAGGGCTTTCAAACAAGCATAAGCTCTGTTAAATATGTCTTAGCGAAAAAAGATAAAACTTTTTCAAAATATGTCCAAAAATCAAATAAATACTTTAAACAGCGTGTAAGAATTTTTTAGCATTTAGTCTTATATATCACGTGCTTTGTTTGTTTTTGTAAAATCATGAATTATAGGAAATTTAAAAATGCATTATTTTTGCAGACTTGTAAAAGTAAAACAATGTTATACCTTGATATAGTTGACATATTCCTGTTTGCCTAGTTGGTTAGCCACAAGCCTAAAGTTTTGCACGTTCACGTCCACGTAAGACAGAGTGTTGTTGAATTTGCCACAGGTGTAGGCGTAGAAGTCCTCACAAGGATTCACTCCAGGGTCAACAGAACCATGCAGTCGCTTCGCAAACTCTGAGTAGGCCTGAACGCCAATTAAAAAAGTAGCTATACAATAACTGTAGAGTTATCTAAATTTGAGCTGAGCAGTACACTTCCCAGAATCCTATGAGAGATTCCTGTCTCACTCAAACCAAATACTTTAGTCCAGGAAAATTGACAAAAATGTGCTTGTGGTATGCTTGTGCTTTTGACCTATTTCGAAGACTGCTCATATGCAAGTTAGCCTTCATTTTGTCGCTCATATCTACAAATTGATAAGTAACTTGCCGAAGACCAGTTTTTATAAAGTAGGTAAAAGCACAATGCGAAGAACACGATTTTGGACTAAATAGTCGGGCCGGGGGACTTAGAAGACTTACGGTGACTAAATTGTGATTTTGCACACAAAGTTAGTCTTAGATGAGCAAAATACAAGTTCTTGTTTAACCTGTTTTGTTATTCCAAAGTTGTATTTTCCAGCCTAAGGTGCAAAATGGCCCAATCTATATCAGCGTGAACTCAAGCATGTCTTAAAAGCTTTTTATTGATTGGAAAACACGTTCGAACCCGTTCTAACATATACTGGCCTATATGCTGAGCCTTAAAAACAAAATTTTAACCTCAAAACACTCTAGTAAGAACAACAACGTGAATATAATTATTTTTGATAGGCATCATGCAGGGACTCTAGTTTATAGTTTTTAAAATAGGTATACTATAGAGTTTGCCCGGAATTACGGTTCCGGTTTACCGGAATTCCGGTCTTTTTTAAATTCCGGTTCTGGTCGCGAAAAAATATGTAATTCCATTTCCGGTTTTCACAAAATTAAAATTCCGGTTCTGGTTCAAATACCGATTACGAGCCAACTCTAGTATACTAGCCCGAAATAAGATAACAAAATGACAAAATCCATCAAGGTAGTAGTTACAATTATATAAAATACTTTAACTTTTGATCATGATTTATTTCTAAACCAATAAAAAACAAGTTTGCAGATAAAAAAGCTTGAAGCAAAATCTTGAATATGGGTTTGAATGCACACATAAATAAAATAACGCTAAAATAGTATTTTCCAAAAGTTTTTTTTTGTATAAAATGTTGAATTTTAATCAAAGCTTTTTCAAACAACCTGGCCTACCTTGTATTGTACATCATTTTCTTGACTTAGCACTAGAGGTTGAGGCAGATTCAGTTCATTGTATGCTTTTCCTTCTAAAATACACACCTTTTTGGTCAGGGTAATGCATTTTTTAATTTGGAATTTTATATTTACAGTTAATTTTTAACATTTGCTACACACCTAACGGTGTCCTGATTAAAACTCTACATTTTTTTAAATTTTCAATGCCGGTTGTTTGTCTTTTTTTTGTTTCTCCATTTACTGTTTTTATTTAGAAAAACATTTTCATGCTGCAATCATATGCGACTAAAGTGAAATATAAATGCTTTTTAAAGTCAGGAATAGATGTGACCATTGAGACGGAAGGAAAACATGTCGAATAAATTTTGAGTTTTGAGTTTTAGCCCATTGCAAAAAGTATTTTACATTGCAGATATAAATATTTTATAACGTGCTTTTTCAACTACTTTCGGCTGCTGTTCTGGCATCGCTTTTTCGATTTTTGTGGAGCACCCAAAAGTCTCGAAATTGTTATACATGAAATTGTAAGGCATGAAAAATGATGTAACATAGGTTTAGGCTTTTTACACGTTCAAGGCTTTTTGTAACTTTTTTTTAATAAAACTCGTAAAAATAACAAATTTCTGTCCGCGCATAACAATAAATTAAAAAAATATGTCCGCTGTTACTATCCGCAGATACTTGGTTATTACTACGGGCCCTAATTTTTGAGATTTTACGTCAAAATCTTTTTGTTGCTTTTTTGTACTTTATTTGTCAAAACGTACTTTATTTCAAAATTTTTAAATGAAAAAGTCGATTTTTAATTAACCTTCTGCCTGTAAACAAACACTTTTTGGATTCGTGAAACTAAAATATCAATTGATTTAAGCTTCTTAATTTCTTCTTATCACTTTTTTTTGCCAACCACCTCAAAATATTGGAGCAAACTCATACTGATAATCTTTTAATTTGATTTATTGATAGCAACTGCGTCTTCGCCTTAATTAAATTGTGGTTCGGCTAGATAAGAAGCAGGCACACCAAGCGTTACCATTGGATTGCTTCAAAAGTTTTAAAACTTCTTACTGCTTTTTTGAAGATAGAAAAAATTGATTTGTAGATATGTCCAGTAAAACTTATTATCAAAAATGGTGTACTTGCTTAAGTGTGCTTGCATAGGGCTTCCAGCTGGGTCCGACGACTTTTTTCACCCAGATTTTGAACTCTGTAACTGATTCTGTTTAGGCAGTTCGGTTCGAAAATTTCAAGAATTCTTAGCGAATCGTTTTTGGAAAATATAACAGTTTTTGTATTAAATAGCAAAAAGCTGTCATCGGATTTATTTTCGTTAACGAAAATAATTGGAATTTTGAAAAGAAATTTTTGAATGCTTTATCGCCTAGATTTTTAAACTTCTCTGTCTAACTTTTAAAATAATTAAAGTTTATCAATATTAAATTTGATACAAAACGAGTGAAAAATGAAACTATTCAAAAAAGTTCAATTTTCGTCGCCTTTATTTGCGATGTATTGCAGAAGACCAATAATTTTACTCTAAAAAACATTAATGAAGCAATAAAGAGGCGAAATACAAAAAAATCGTTTTATTAAAAAGCACTAAAGCTTTAAAACGGATATCTCAAAACGATAAAAAAAATGACTGGATTATTGAAAAATGCTGAACAAAATAGCTATGTGAGAAATGGGGTTTAAAATGGGTTCAGTTCACGCCCTCCCCCTATTTTTTGACGCCAAATTTGAAATCAGCGACCCAAATTACTCCTGATCGTGCCTATTTCAACGATTTTTCTTTTGTTAAGTAACTTTTTTTATTTGCAAATAATATACCATTCTGAAGCCCTGACATTTCTGTACAAAATGCGTCATCGAGCTTACTTTTGAGACAAAGTGAATAATTTTTTTCGCCAGAATGCAAGATGTAAAGACAAATAGGGTGTGATAGGTTTTTCTTAAAATCTTTCAAAAAAAATTTCAATGGATGTTATGCTTTACTTTAATTCTAAGCCGACTGGATTTTTTGTCAATGGAATTTCACGGTTTCCCTTCGAGAGAGATTATTTTGTGGAATAGCTTTTGAGTCAGATGAATAAATGAAGCGGAAGTATTGTTTTCGTTAACTTATTGGCCCTCACTAGTATTAAAATGATTTCTTGATGTTCATATGCTACTTACTTTGTCTTAAAGGTGAGGTCTACCACACATTTTGTATGAAAATGTCAGGGCTTCAAAATCCTATATTATTTGCAAATAAAAATAAATTTACATAGTAAAAATTGCTTAAAATAGGCACCGAACGAACTTTTCAGACAACCTAATAACTAGCGTGCAACCACTGGGGTCGGACCTGCGCACCATTTGGCCACTGTTAAATTCTCCAACCTACCGTATTTCCTCTAAGAGAGCGGTACCTTCTCATTTTTTGACTCAGATTTTAGAAGTAAGGCCATTTTCGATTGACAAGTTTCAGATTTTTAAGGCTTTGAAAAAAAGACGGCATGCCGCCTTATTAGAGGAGATACGATAAGTAAATCCAAACCGGCCCCCCCCTTCGATGTTGAATTTCCCAACCTAAGTAGCTTTCTTTACCCCCTCTCCCCTTTTAATTTTTTTAAGTGAATCTTTATGCATTAAGTTTTAACAAAGGAAATATTTTACCAGATATATTCTCATCAAGCTTAGCTTGCTTACCAGCTCCACCATCACTAACTGCTGGAGGGTCAGCTGAGTAGACTTTGATGAGAGTAACCACAGAAATTGCTAACACCGCCACCCCTAAAAGACCAATCGCAGCCACATAGGCTGTGCTTCGCTTCGAGGACATCTGGTCCTAAATACACCAAATTAACACATATCCTACGGTATATAAAGAAAAGGATTAAAGAAGTGAAAAAAATATTCTAAGCACGAAAAATCGTGGTTTATTCTTGAAGTGACTATCTAAATAATAAGCTAATGAAATAGAAAGACGTCTAACTCTTTTGTCTACACCCTTTTTTAATTAAACTGATATGGTTTGTAATCAAATTAAGAAGCACTACTGATTTTTTTCTTTTTCGAGAGTACTGAAGGTATTTTCTAATTCTTTAATCAGTAGAATTATTGCCATTTTCTGTGTGTTTTCACCGACCAATTTTTCTTTCAGAAAAAAAATTATTTTTAATCCTATAATTCAGTGTCGGAGACAAAACATTTTTTACAATACATTCAGCTTTTCAAAAAATTAAAAAAAATTACCGTATCGTATTAGAGTACCATATTAACACTCGGACTCCCGAGCGTGAATTTTGCTTATCCTGATGCAGAATTTCACGCTGAGCACGATGGTGAAATTTTTTTTTGAAAAAGGTTACTGTATGGTGGTCAACGGCCTTTGTGAACGATCAATATCACGATTTTCGCCTATGCCACTTCAAAGAGGTAAAACATGCCACTGTTTTTTAGATATTTATTATGTCTCATATGCAAAAGAAAGCGCAGATTGCAAGCTTTCAAATGTCATATCATGGAGGTATTTATGACAGTCGAATGAAAAATTTCGGCTTAGAGAAACCATTGTTTTTTTTTCAAAAACGTTGTTCATACGAAAATATGTACAAAAAACGTGGAAATGCCACGCAAAAACACAAAAAAATTTTAGTTAATGGTTGATACTATAATGGTTGACAGAGCAAGAAAAACTGCCCCAGATAGTGCTTCAAAGTAATCTGCAACCAGGCTTTTTGAGTGTCTAGCAAACGTTCAAAAGTATATACCAAAAAGCATCTTGACCTGAAACTTTGATTTCGCTAAAGAAACCTAAACTTCTGACACTGGATTCGTGTTCAGCATGGCCGATTCACTTTAGAAACTGCTCTTTGATTTGCCCACTCACTATCAAATTTCAAATTCCGCTCGAGACAAAAAATATTCAAATTTAAAATTTTTCAAATTTCAAGTAATTTTTGTCTCGAGCGGAATTTGAAATTTGATAGTGAGTGGGCAAATCAAAGAGCAGTTTCCAAATTAAATTGGCCATACTGAAAACGAATCCGGTGTCCGAGTGTTGACTGTCCCGGGCCGTTTTTAGCCCTTTTTGAGTGGACAGTTTATTAAAAGTAGGGGTCGATTATTTTTTAACAAGAGTTTTAGTTAAATTTTTAGAACAGTCGACTCTACCTCCAAAAAGGCAAGTTTACTACGAAGTGATCATTTTAGAGTTGTGAGCTTTCGTTTGGCTATGATAAAGCACGCTTTGGAATAAAGTCCAAAAATCTAGCAAGATATTAATCTAAGCTTGAAAATGACATATTTTGAAGGGTGATGAGACACTACCCCCGCGGAAATATAACCCTATTTAAAGGGAAATAGGATACTGATCACGTTGACCAATAATGACCACGAAGTGGTCTACGTGGTCAGATGCGATGATTTTAATATGCCCTTCTCAGAGTTCTCAAATATATCCTCTTCTAATAACATATTTCTCATTGAAAATGGCTAGCCTAGTCCCTGGAGCGTTTTTTATGGCTCAAATTGTTTTAACTCTCCAAATTATTCTTTTACCCCTCCAAATCATTCATTTATCCCCCAAATCGTAAAAATGAGTATTTCTCGGTATTTTAATGTCGTAAATTTTTTTCTTTTGATCACCATGTAGCCCTAAATCTCTAATTTCTGATAAGCCATCAACTGACTCCTTGTTGTTGAAAAAGATTTGAGAAATACCCGTTTTTATGATACAACTCCTCTTCCTAAAAATGGGTATTTCTAAAAAAAATTCAACAACAAGGAATCAGTTGGTAGCTTATGAAAAACTAGAGATTCAGATCTACATGATGATCAAAAAACACCGAGAAATACTCATTTTTACGATATGGGGGGGGGGGGTGAGGGTGGTCAATAAATGAATGATTTGGAGGGTAAAAGAATAATTTCTGGGAAAGTACTTACAGCCGTTTTTTTAGGAGAGTTGACTGTAATAAATATAGATTTTTTTCATTTCGACGTTTAATAATTTCCTAATATTGATCTAATAATCGTTATTTTTATAATGCGTTTTTCACATTTTCGGACCTAGTGTAAGTATTTACAATTTCCAAATGCTTTAGCTGCACCAGCATAAAACCATACAGTTAATCTCAATCACTTTTTCAAGACTATACCATTACTTACATCCTTTTTTCAGTCTTTTCAAAAGTCATTATTCTCTGATAAGTAGTGAAGCCAATAAGCATGTCTCGGGGTCGCATTGAATTAGTCATGTACAGAGTAGCGCTAAACAATTCGGAAAATTTAAAGAGTTTTGAATTTTATTGGGTTTGGAAACTTTTTATTTGCAATTTTTCTTGCATTGATACAATTTTTAAATGTGAATAAGTCTTTTTTATCTATTTTATTTTCGACTCTTGCTGGTCATTTTGTAAGTTAAGACAGCCGTTACAAATCGAAGGTAGGGGATGCATCAAAACATGGGGCAGCCGGGATAAGAAGGGAAGCCACCGAGACTTTTTATCATTTACTGACTGAAAAAAAGGGGACCCAAAAATAAGGGTCCTGATAAAGCTTACAGTCGATTCTCTCTAGGACGTACACTCTATCTAATGTAGACTCATTAACACCTTCATCTAAGGTCAGCTTCTATAATCTAAGTTTTAGAGAGAATTAACTGTACTCTATTCACATTATTTCTCTTCAGTCCCTATAACACGGCGTGTCAGCCTATGAAATCCAACCTGGTTGAATCCAACCTGACCTGGTGCACTTTGAGAGGCTGGGAACCAAGCTTTCCTCTATACAAAAAAAAATTGAGCCTATATGTTTTGTAGCGCTGCCCGTGAGGAATCGATTTGTGTAATTGGTTTTACAATAGCTAGCAAATTTACAATGAAAGCTAGCACTTTTTCTGGTCTTGAAACGATTTCCCCGTTTTCCTATATCTGACACGCCGTGATAAGAAGTATTTTTCCTTACCAATTAATACTCTTTTTCATGTTCAGGCCAAGAGATTTGCTATAAGTTGAAAGATTTAGGTAATGAGACGAGAACGAGACGAAGACTAAAGTGATATATATTGAAGATAACATCCTAGGATCATCGTAAAAGCTACAAGACCTATTTTACATACAGTCGACTCTTTACATAACGTCTTTCAAGGGACCGGCAAAACAGGAAGTTAGGAAAAGAGGACGTTATATAGAGTGTTGTTATGTAGAGAGACACTTGCCTCAGTAAAACTTACTAGAAATTATATAGAGAGTTGTATGGGGCGGCAACGTTTAAACGGAAATGCCCGACACATACGTTATGTGACACACACATCTGTTTCTGTGTCCGTAATTAGTCCACACATCTATCCTAGCGTCCGTTGTGTTGTCCTCTGCGGCATACATAATCAAGGAACAAGACACATTATTAAAACATTTATTTTTTAAAGTTGGTCAAGCTACCCTTATTGGGCATCCGCATCGGACAGCCAAAAAGAAAAAATAATGGATGCGCCGGACATTTTGCCGGAAAAAAACGTTATATGGAGAGGCGTTTTAGAAGCTGTGTCCAGCCAAATTGGGACGTTATGTAGAGAGTCGTTATATAGAGAGGCAGTTGTTCAAATATTTAGTTCAGACCAACCAAACAAATTTTTACTGGGACATTATGAGGAGAGGGGCATTATATAGAGATTCGTTATGTAGAGAGGTGACTGTAATATTTTTAAAAAATTTCCGTGTTGAGATATCCCTTTTTGAAAAATCGATTTCTTTAAAAAATGACTAAAATGTCGATTCTGTCAATTTTTTAAGAAATAGATTTTTTTTCAAAAGGCCAGATATTCTGTGTGATAGGTCTTGTAGCTTTTGAGCTGGGCCATAAATGATGTTATCGTAACGCTTAATAAGAAAAGTTAAAAAACCGTAAAAGTTGCATATCACAAGATGCTCGAGCGTGGCTGAATGTGGAACGACACCAAGCAGAAAAAATCAATGCTAAGCAGAACGAAAAAGACGGCTATTTGAGTGAAATTTCTTCGGTGTCTAACTAACTAATCGTTGTGTTGCTGTTCAACATTTTTACAGATAAAAAAATTAACTATTGTAGCGCACACCAAAAATTAGTGCCGGCGATAAGATATCGTTAAATAACCCTAGTGTCTAGAATAGCTGCACCGTCTTTTAATGACTTCACCAGTGGAGCTATAAGAGTGAACTCAGCGTCTATTATTTTTAAGAAAATGTAAGGTCAGAGACAGCTGAGGCAAAGTCTTATTTTTTCAGGTTGAGATATAAGTGAGTCTAGAGCTTTACGGACATTAAATAATATGATACTTTTAAGTTTGAACCCGATTTTTTATTTTAAAATGTATTTGTGTTGTGATTGAGCCGAAAAACAAGTAGAATAGATGGAATTTATTTTATTGACATGTCATATTCATCACTTCTAGAGTGCATAAAACTACCATGTTTTCAAAATATACAAACAGTTGTGGAAGAGGTGAGGAAGAACTAGATATTGCTCTTGGATTAGTTGAGGGCCAGGAGGGAGGAGACAAGCAGCAAGTCCACTGACAAAACAATGACCATGGACCACTTCACATGCCATACTGCTTACTTTCCGCAACCACCACCGCAGCCACCGCCACCACCACCGCAAGGTGGAGGGCATGGGGTGGGCATGGAGGAGGGCATGGCTAAAAGTATATATTTGCATAAAATTTATTTTTTAGATTTGATTTTTTTTAATAAAATGTAAAACATCAGATTCTTCCAAAATTGAGCCTTGGTTAAGAGGCCTGGTTAAAACGTCTAGGAATTTTATGCCTTGGTTCAGCCTGTTGTTTTTGTTGAGCTTTTTACATTTCATATAACTCGCCTCGAATAACAATCATTCTCGAAATATTGAAAATAATCTTTGAAAATATGCAAAATGGGGAGAAAACGTGACTCGCATTTCTGGCCCAGGCACAAAATTAACTAGCCTTTCAGCTCCAATGTGACCAAACAGAGTATACTTCTCCAATCCAAATGGGTAAAAATGAGAGACTATTCTGCCCGTGCCAGAAACCCAAGCTCTTTTTTAGTTTATTTCATGTCTGAGGTCCTTGCTCTACCCCGAAAAAATATTTTTTTGCAGTCCTCATTTATTTTTTATTTCCTGATCCAATGGTTTGTAACCATTTAATCAAGGCTAATAAAAGAAAAATGAAATTTTAAAAACACCAGGGCGACCAAGGCGAGAAATCGGTAGCCATTCTTTACTAAGACCGAAAAGTTCCTAAAAATAAAACTTACAGGTGGACTGCATCCAGCAAAATTTTTAAATAAAAAGTCTAAAGATAAAACTCACAGGTGGACAACAACCGCCACCACCACCACCACCAGATGGGAGCAAGAAGGCCTGGGAGAAGACAATGCTCAAAACGAGCATGAAGAAGTGTAGAAGTTTCATGTTGAGAAAGCTTGAGAAATCTGATTTGTCGCTTCCATCCTCCACCTTATATACTCATGATCAGCTAAACCAAGCTGGTTGAAATCAAGCTAGCGCCCTAAAACTTCAGCCGGGGGCACTTTGGCGGCTGATTGACAAAGTTGGATATCATATGCTTGTTACAAAGTGTCTTTTTTCGCGCGCACAGGAATGTGTGTAAAGCATATCCTATTTGGAGAAAGAGCCCAGACAGATAAAAGCTGGATTTTTTTTATGGATAAAGGGAAGTGAAGATAAGTGATGTCAGGGAGTTTTTTCCTCCAAGTGGTTTCTCAACTGTACTTTTTGATTCATTTCCAGCAAAGAAGAATTGGGAGAGAAAGACAATGCGCTCTGATTAATTGTCTAAACAAAATCGGCAGCCAGTTATTCTGGCTGGCAGACTGCTCATCCCAACTCTTTTTTATAATGCATAGAGATGGATGAGCTTGGAAACTAACGACAGGAAACAGTAATTATGTGCTTCGTGCCCAAACTAATAAAGTTATGAGATCCGGATTAACAAAGGAGTTAGAAAATTTATATAATTTTACATGTAAAATAGCAAAAATAAAATTTGGGTTAAACTGTATCATATGTAAATTTAAAAAATAAACTAAAACCATGTTTTAGGCACAATTAGAAACCATTGGATGATGAAAATATATAAATTAATAAGCATCATTTTTTTAATTTTTACCGTTGAGCATTACAAAAATCTCTGATATTTTCTTGCATGCACTGAAATCTGTACAAATTCAGACTGTGCTTCAAAAGTCCACAGTTCCAAACTTTTATTAAAATTGACCAAAATTCTTTTTTTTCTATATACCGTATTTCCCCTAATTCAGCCCCCCCCTCTCATTTAGGACTGCCCTACGACTCGATACACATTATGACTCGATACAACGACTCGATACAATTACGACTCGATACAACGACTCGATACAATTACGACTCGATACAACGACTCGATACACTTTCTCAAATTCAAACATTTATTCAACTGAAATCAAAGATTTTCTACCTGCCTGCCTTCGGCAGGCAACCTAATTCAATAGGAAGCCCCTTTGGGGGTACATGGTCCGGGATAAGGGCTGACCTTTGGGGTACATGGTCCGGGATAAGGGCTGACCCTTTGGGGTACATGGTCCGGGATAAGGGCTGACCCTTTGGGGTACATGGTCCGGGATAAGGGCTGACCCTTTGTGGGTACATGGTCCGGGATAAGGGCTGACCCTTTGGGGTACATGGTCAAAAAGTCAACACATAGTCAAAAAGCCACGGGGGGTCAAACGGCCCAGGCGGTCAATCGTCCAGGCGGTCAATCGGCCCAGGCGGTCAATTGTCCAGTCGGTCAATTGTCCCGGGCGGTCAATTGTCCAGGCGGTCAATTGTCCTGCTCCCAACACCAGTGAAACAAAACGAAAACAAATCAATGAAACGAAGGAATATTAGCAGGGTTTTCAATCAGGATGTTTTCAAAGGAGCTTCAAAAGGAGCTTTAAAAAGTGTATCGAGTCGTTGTATCGAGTCGTAATTGTATCGAGTCGTTGTATCGAGTCGTAATTGTATCGAGTCGTTGTATCGAGTCATAATGTGTATCGAGTCGTTGGTATACCCTCATTTAGCCCCCACCCTTTCTTTTTTGACTAGAACTTCAAAGTTAGGGC
The DNA here is from genome assembly GCA_004194705.1 of Ditylenchus dipsaci. Taxonomy (NCBI): domain Eukaryota; kingdom Metazoa; phylum Nematoda; class Chromadorea; order Rhabditida; family Anguinidae; genus Ditylenchus; species Ditylenchus dipsaci. The sequence goes on along the minus strand of SADC01000904.1, from coordinate 237,204 downwards.
CATTTTTGATTTACAATTTCAAGATTTTTGGGCGTCCAAAAAATTTAGCCCCCGGGGGCTAAATTACAGGAAATACGGTAAGTGTAATGGTGAGCGAAATTAAGTTTGACGATTCACATGTCCTTGGTAAAGTGTTTTTTAAGTGTATGTTTTTTTTAGTTTTTGTTTAATGGATTAACAAACAATAAACTGCATGGAGAATATCAATCAGACATGCCCCCGGCTGAAGTTTGAGGGGCGTTAGCTTGATTTAACCAGCTTGATTTAGCTGCTGAGGAGTATATAAGGTGTGGGATGGAAGCGACAAATCAGATTTCTCGAACTTCTTCAACATGAAACTTCTACACTTCTTCGTGCTCGTTTTGAGCATTGTCTTCTCTCAAGCCTTTTTGCTCCCAATGGGTGGCGGTGGTGGCGGTGGCGGTTGTTGTCCACCTGTGAGTTTTATCTTTGGACTTTTTATTTAAAAATTTTGCTGTTTTTACATTTTATTAAAAAAAATCAAATGTGAGAAATTAGATTTTTATGCAAATATATACTTTTAGCCATGCCCTCCTCCATGCCCACCCCCATGCCCTCCACCTTGCGGTGGTGTGGCGGTGGCTGCGGTGTGGTTGCGGAAAGTAATCAGTATGGCATGTGAAGTGGTCCATGGTCATTGTTTTGTCAGTGGACTTGCTGCTTGTCTCCTCCCTCCTGGCCCTCAACTAATCCAAGAGCAATATGTAGTTCTTCCTCACCTCTTCCACAACTGTTTGTATATTTTGAAAACATGGTAGTTTTATGCACTCTAGAAGTCATGAATATGACATGTCAATAAAATAAATTCCATCTATTCTACTTGTTTTTCCGCTCAATCACAACACAAACGCAATTTATAGTAGACATGATCAAAAGCTTAACTTCATCACAACAGAGTTCAGTGTCATCATTAAGCAAAATTTTACCTTGACAAACCTAACAAACTCTATTTAATGGTTCCAAGATATCCACTTTTGTCTTTCTATACAATCTAGGATGTTTGCTACCACAAGGATTTGAACCTGTGACCCCAAAATACGGGTATAGACGTTTGGCGAATATGAAACTTTTTCAAATTCGCGAAACGTTTGGCGAATTTGAAACTCAAAAGAGTAAAATATCTCTAAGGGTATATATGGAGATACTTATTTAGACATATCAAGGGTATTTGGCTGAATGTGATGGCCAAAGTCTAGCATATTCCACATTGCAAGGGTCAGGGGTTAACACATGTATGTACCCCTATCCCTTGCAATGTGGAGTGTGCTGGTCTTTGGCCGCGAAGCGGCCAAATACCCTTAATATGTCTAAATAAGTATCTCCATATATACCCTTAGAGATATTTTACTCTTTTGAGTTTCAAATTCGCCAAACGTTTCGCGAATTTGAAAAAAGTTTCATATTCGCCAAACGTCTATGCACCCAAAATACTTGTCTTTTGCATAATCGTTACGCTTTATTGACAAAAAATGCACCGTACGCGAAGTGTGTACAATATCGCAAAAGATGCGCCTCATCGAGCTCTTTCGGAATAACCTATACATATCGGGTGGAAATCGTATCTAAAAAATATAAACATTCATCCCTTCTCTTATATGATCTCCCACCTCGAAATCTTTTTCGAGAAAGAAGTTCAGCTAAACACGACATTTCAAAAATCACTCTACCATTTTGCTAAAAAAATTGAATTAGTTTTTTCCCCTTAGTAGCTCTAATAGGCGCTCAAGAGCGCGTATTCTTTTTTTCTTTTTCTTTCTCGCTCTCTCTTTCTCGTTGATTTTCAAAAAGCTTGGTCGATACTTTTTCTTAATTTTTGTTTAGCTTACTAGATGGTCACTTTCAGCTCACCATTAAAGAACTAGAAACTATATTGGCGGTATCGTTTAGGCAAAAAAGAGGTTGCAATCTTTGAAAACCCATTATACGGCGAGCTAAAAAGACTTCTAATGAAAAAGACAGAGATTTCAAGTTTATTTTCAGAATGCTTGTGATCAGTGTCATAATGGCACAGGTGCCGCACCGGCAGCTCACGGTAGCTCACCGGTGCCGTAATTGTGAAATTTACAACACTGCTTGTGATTAAAAACATCTATTCTTGTTTGAATTCTCGAAAAAGTCAGTGTTCGAAAAAAAAAGAATTACAAACGTGTTCATGATGAAAAACTGAGCCAGGGCTTAGGCTATAACCATTAAAAGACAATTCTAAAAATCATGTGAATTGGAAAGGCTTTACTTGTGGCCGAATTTTATAATAAGATAAATAAGTCACAATAAAAATCAATCTTTTATTTGTTTCTAACAATTCAACTAAACAATTGTTACAAATTGAGAATATTGCACAAATAATTAAAATTGGGTTTGAAGTACAAAATACACTAACTACTTACTTCTGATGTTAAAAAATGTACTAAGCTTTATAGTTTATACAATAAGTTGCAGACTATTGTGTCTGATCTACGAAGTAGTTTCAGGCAAATAATTTATTTACCTGAAAAGTGTACAAATATCAGTACTGAAAAATTCTATAAATAAAAAGCCTACTGACCGCAGCCACCGCATGGAGGAGGAGGTGGGGGTGGTGGACAGCAGCATGGTGCTCTATAATAATAATAATAAATCACACATAAGCCACATATGATTTTAAAAATTAAAATAAAATTTACGTGGTTTCAAAAAAATTAAAACTTAGGCATATTCAAGGCATATTACGTTTTCTGGCATTAGAATTTTTTTGTTGTATCACGTTTTGCTTATTTTCGCATCAGTAATTTTGTTCTGATGCGAAAATAAGTCCATCTGATGCAACAAAAAGGATTTCTCAATTTTTGAAGCCAGATATTTCTTTCATATATTTTTTGCAATTAACACCTTCTCATTACAAAATTTGTCGCACCGGAGAGCTTCTAATCACAAAAGTAAATGGAAACAGTGATTTCATACCACTTCACATTAAGGGAGGGCCGCAATTAACCTTAACTGTAAATTCAAGCTAGGATCTATGGGGATCAGTTCTGAAGTTTCTGTGCAGCTTACTCATGATTGAAATCGTGTTTCGAAAATAAATTTGGAATCCAAAATTTCTTATTCGAAAAAAAACAGGATACTTATATTGTTGCCTAAAAGACCCTTAGTCTTGCCGAAAATCACTTACGGTGGTGGAGCAGCTGCTGGCATTGGTGGAAACAAGAAAGCCTGAGTAGAAGCGAAGAAGACTAAAGCAACCAGGAATACAATGCTGAGAACCTTCATTTTTTAGCTTAGAAAAGGTTGGATGGAAGATTGGAAAACAAAGAGTTGGATACATTTTCCGAGTATCAATCCATTGCTTATATACCCCAAATCTTGCTAAGTTGGATTAATTAGTCAAGTTGGGATTAACTCAATTTTATGCTTGACCAAAAAAGCATCCTTAAGCGCCGGCTGTTATGACTGATAATTGAGGCAGAAAAACGGGATATCATCCGGGAACATCTTTTCCACACAATATGCTGGAAAGTGAAGAAGATTTACAGCTTAGAACTTGTTTGTTCCACTTCACTAATTATCCTCAAATTGGATTTTGTAGTGCTTGTAAATCAGAGAAAGAAAGAGAAAAAAATTGTCTGCTGAAATTGCTTAATTCACTTTTATGTCTTTTGTACAGGGTGAGTTATTATGAAGTGCTATATTTATTTCCTTCTGTTTTTGTCGAATCTTTGAATCGGCTCTCGATAAAGGCATTTGTTTCGGTCCTATTTTTTACCCAAATCCTTGGAGCAACTATAAATATGTGCCATGGTCGCTCCAAAAATTAGGTAAAAATTGATAGAATGATCTTTTTATATTAAAAAAAATTGTTCATATTTTTGGGGCTGTAGTTTTTGTAGCTTTTGGCATCAGTTTTTCGATCAAAATCCATACTCTAGATAATAATTTTATTTTTCCAATTTTTCCAGTCTTTATTTTTCTTATCCTATTCTTTTTGTTAAGTTCATCATATTTACTGACTTTTTCGTGCGATGCATGACGGAAAAAAAAACAACTACCTCCGAAGTGCAGAATGAACTAGCAGAAAGCAACAACATGGAACAATAACAGAAGGTTATCGTTGGCGCAAAGACATTATTGTTAGGCACTGCAACTGCTGTTTTCACTGACATGAAGACACTGTTGGCCTGATCCAAACAAGTCGAACTTGCACTTGTGCTATTGATGTTCAACTTTATGCATTATCAATATAAGAATTTCAAAATTTCGTCAAAAAATGCCATAAATAAATATTCAACCGTTTTGGTTGTTTTTAGTTTTAGGGTATTTTTTAACAAATTTTAAAAATCTGATATGTTTTTCTTTCTTTATATTTATGATGCTAATCCAAACAGTAATTATGCGCGAGTTTTTGAGAATTTGTCCAAGAAAAATACAGTCAAACTCATCTATAAAGTTCAGACTAGGAAGTTTAAAATTGTTTTATTTTGGAAATATTATCGCATTCGAAAATCATGCTGCTCTAAAGAAAAAGTTTTTTGATTCACCCTGTGCGTATTAAAAACAGACTGTTTTGCTGTGGTCATTTTTAATTCGACTTTCTCTCTTAGTTACAAGGGATAATACAAAAAAACAAGATTTACAGTGAAAGCTTCCATCATTTTCTTTCCTTGCGTAAATCCAAATTATAAAGAAAAAGCAAAGAAAGATGTTCTCTTTGTTTTCTCTATACGTAACTTTTTCATCGCTACAACTCTTCGAGAAGTCATCTAAAAATCCAGTTTTATTGGTCAAAGCATATAATTTGGTTTGAGAAAAGTGTATAATTGCTTGATTTAATTACTACTACTGCTCCGCTATCACTCTTTTATGGTGCTTCTGACTAATAAATCAAACAAAAAAGATATTCGATTCTTAACTATTTCGACACACCGTATTTTCTCTGACTTCGCTTCCGTCCCTAAACCCTGCCGCCTCAACTCTCTAGCTAAGTTATTTTGCAAAGCTGTTTCGTGTTTTCTTGACCACAACGAGTTTTGGTTAAACGCACAAAATGTAGAGATCGACCCGATTATACTTTCGATTCTTGGAGGGTTGAAAAATACCGCGACTAAATCTTAATTAGAGAAAATGAAGTATTTTTAGTTGTTGCTCTTTTTTCAAAAATCCGTTGGTCATGCTGCGTTTTTAAGTTTTCGAAATTTGGCGGTAGCAGAACCAGAGATTAAAAATTGTCTCAAAGTAAACATGTAATATTGACAAAAAAAAAGCCTGAAAAAAGTTTGGTGTAAATAATATAAGAAATAAGAAGGTTTTAAAAATTAAAGAAGATCGAACATGAATTTTTTGACGACTGACAAAATAAAGAACATTTTACTAAAAATACCTGTGTTTATTTTCTTATTGTTCTGTTCAAAATATTTTCGAAAACTTTTTTATAATATTAAAATACATTTACGAGGTAACAAACAATCAACAAAATCGAACTACAATTTTTTAATTATACATAAATTATATAAGTTGAGGATGACAATTTGTTCTAAACTTTCCACTACTTTCCGCATCCGCCACCTCCTCCGCATCCACAACCACAAGATGGTGGGGGTGGGGTGGTGCTGAGCAGCAGCAAGATTGTTGTCTAAATGAAAAAATGAACCAAACATTGGTAAAAAGATAAACAGCATTTCAAAGACATAATCTGTGAGATCGGACCACCCTGTCGAGAGATTTGGCCACGCTGAATTTTTTCTTTTTCGACTATCTTGTAGTAAATTAAATAGGGAGTCCGAATTTTTTCAGTAAATCTTCAGAGTGGCCAGTTCATTTTTATTATCACAGATTATGTTTTTTAGCAACGACTTTCACTATTTTCAGTTTTTTTGCTTAGATCTGAAAATATAGGCTTCAAAATAATAGAAACTAACTTTTTCTCGCCTTTTTTTAAATTCATCAATTTTGAAGCAATTTTTGACACTAAATAAAAAACACACAATGAATGCTATAAATTTTGTTTAAGGTCGTTTTCGATAAGTTAAAAAGAAATCTTTGGTTCGAAAAAGTCAATTGAGTAGCCTATATTTTAAAAACCAGATAATTTTTAAATTTAAAAAACTTTAAAAAACTACTTTAGAACAAAATAGTTTTTTTAATTTTATTAAAAACAGACTGTTGACAACAGCATCCACCACCACCGCTCATCGGCATAAGAAATCCTTGAGAGAAGCTGACCATAACCATGAAGAATAAGATAGCAACAAATTTAAGCTGCATATTTCGCGGATTTGAAAAACTGATAAATAAGTAAACAAATGCTTGATATGAATTTAAAGGCGATTTCCATCGCTTTTATATCAACTCAATTGACCTTTTTCGAACAAGTGATGCCCTTTTAAAAAAGTGAAAAATACAAAGTCTAGCAGAGATCCTGAAAAAAGACAAAGAGATATTAATTAACGGTGTGCGAAAAGCAAAATTTGTCGGAGTTTGCGGAAATAGGTGTAATTTATCTTCTCTACCTTTCTGTTTTACTCCGATCCGGAATTTTGGTTTTAACTAGTTTTTCTGATGGAAAAGTGTGGTGATAAATTAGATTGAAAATAATTGTGTGTTAATTAGTCTGTCTCTATTTGTTTTAGCAGGATTTTTTTATCCGGTTTAAACACAATTCAGTTTCTTGACCGATATTCTTAGTGTATTTAGCTTATGGAGTCAGTTTTGTTGCTCTGATATTTACTTTAAAACATTTTTGACGCTTATATTATAATCAGGGTGGTATACTCGACGATTACCTCAGCCGCCCGCCTCAGCCGGCTCAGTTGGGATAATTTTTCTCACCCTCAGCCCTCTGTCAGGCCCAAAATTTTATATCAGCCTTTAAAACCCAGCCTGCTGAGTCTTACCCTCCAATTATGGAGTTTGTGTTCTCGACCCATGTAAAGTTTTAATTTTTTTAATAATGGACTTTTTAGACGTTTTTATTTCTGTCTGAAGGCATTTAATACCTCATTTAAAGTCATCACTGCTGTTATATTACTGTGTTTTAGACTTGCAGCTTCAATTCGTAAAGCCTCTATATTAATATTTATTGCGAAATATCAAAAACTGAGAAATAATGATGAAAAAGAAGCTCTCTGGCTACAAAACGGCATTTAGTATTCAGCCACAAATCATTAGCTTTATAATCTTTTTCAATGATTGGAAGCGGTAAAGAGCTAATTAACCAACCCATACATGTCGTTTTTTATTGGAAAAAATACATTGATTAACTTTGTTTTTAGCGGTGCTGGTCAATAAATATATAATTTATGAAATTTTTTAATTTTTTTTATTTGGATTCACCTAAACAGGTACGCAGGCTGCAATGGGAGGACATGGAGCTCGGACACATTCCACTTTTTGTACAACACATTTTGTGCCGGTCTCACACAATATCAAAGCACACACTAAATATTGGAGTTGGCCCAAAATTTTTGACTCAAAACCGGAATACCCAAATCTTTTTTAATTTTTGCAATATTGTTGAAAATCTTTAATGTTATTCAGCACAATATTGAATTCGCGTTAGAAGGACGGAAAATGTTATGTAAAATAGTTACCCTTTGAAGGCGAAAATTCCGGTCCATTTTCCAGTCAGAATTCCGGTCTGAATTTGATCAGAATTTCCACCTTCAAAAAGTATTATTTCTTTGGCAAATAACTATTTTACACAGTATTATTGTTCAGCTAACGCAGAATTGAATACTGTGCTGAATGACAACAAAGATTTCAAAAAAGGGAAATTACAAAAATGTTTGGGAATTCCGGTTTCGACTCAAAAAAAATTCAGGAAACTAAAACTGGATATATCATAAATTTTAAATTTCCTTGATAGTCTGCAAAAAAAAATTAGTTCTAATAAATTGTGCATACAGGGTGCGCCAAAAGTCCTGACACGGACAAAAATTCAAGATTTTTACGTCCCAACCTAACAATATTAAAAAAAAACAATAATACCATTCGAAAGCTTAGACAATTCTGCACAAGATGCATCATTCAGAATTTAAAAAATCAACCTTCGCATTTACGTAGGCAGGTATTCTTTTCCGCCAACTTTCGACCGCCGAGGCGAGCAAATTTACATCATTTAATTGGTTTGCTGCACCTTGTGTGATACATAAACTTTGAAGGCGAATATATCATTCGAAAGCCCTGATTTAACTCTGAAACATATGCGCTGAAAAAATTTTTGCTCGGTTTTACAAAAGGATATGACCATTAAGATGAGAGTCTTTTTGAAAGACAAATTTAAGAAATGAAAAAAGTTAAGGGAACTGAAGATAAAAATGCCCGTGCGTTGAGGCGCGAACCAGCAGTTTTTTTTTAATTTTTTCGAATCGCCCCATTTTTCACTCGTTCTGCGTCAAATTTGATATAGATTACCGTATGCTGCTTTTAAAAACTAGACAGAAAACTTAAAAAATCTAGACGAGAATGAATGTAACAACTTATCGAGAAAGAAAAGAACTGCTGTTCGCGCCTTTTCTCCCCATCGGGCACGATGATGCCCCTTTAACTTTTTTCATATTTCTTAAATTTGTCTTTCAAAAAGACTCTCATCTTAATGGTCATATCTTTTGTAAAACCGAGCAAAAATTTTTTTCAGCGCATATGTTTCAGAGTTAAGTCAGGGCTTTCGAATGATATATTCGCCTTCAAAGTTTATGTATCACACAAGGTGCAGCAAACCAATTAAATTGATGTAAATTTGCTCGCCTCGGCGGTCGAAAGTTGGCGGAAAAGAATACCTGCCTACGTAAATGCGAAAGGTTGATTTTAAATTCTGAATGATGCATCTTGTGCAGAATTGTCTAAGCTTTCGAATGGTGTTCTTGTTTTTTAATATTATTAGGTTGGGACATAAAAATCTTGAATTTTTGTCCGTGTCAGGACTTTTGGCGCACCCTGTATTAGAGGTTGGGTTATTTATTTTTCAAAATTTTGTAAAAATACTTACGATTAGTATCAGAAGGTAAGGGTAAGCACCTAGCTCGTCCATTTCGCACGACACACTTGTGCCAGTCCGACACAATGTAAAGGCACACGCTGAACTTTTTTTTAAGTTGGTGCAATAAAAAACACATGTTTTGTGGCAATTTTCGCATAATATTCAAAAAATACTTTAAGGCTTTTCCGTGTGAAATGCTATAAAATTGCTGAATCGTTTTATCACAAATGTGATAGATTACTTAAAGTAGTTCTAAAGTAAACTGCAGTGTGATTCAAATTTTTCAAACTTTTTTAAATACAATATTTTCTCTAATTGCCGCCCCCCCCTAACTTCAATTGTTCTGAAAATCCTGTTTTCATTTGCTGTTCGAGGTGATTTCAGGTGGATTTCGAGGGTATTTCCTGCGAGAGATTTCAAAAATCTAACAGGCACTTTTTACACAGCTCAAACAGTGAATAAAAACACGAGTTTTGAACCACTTGAAGTTTGAAAAAATTGCATGCTTCTTATTCGCTACTAGCGCCAAAAAGGTAATAGTCGGTTCAACTAGTTTAAAAAAATTTGAAATCACCCTTTATAACTAAAAGTAAAATAGTTGTGATTTTTGCTGCTGAATCTCATTATCGCGGGTGATTTGTTTGTACGGTAGCTTTTCCGCCGAAAAACAGTATTTGAAAAAAATTAAAATTTAGAAACGACTTTTTTGGTAGCAAACACCCCAATTCTGACACTTGGTTCATACTCAGCATAGTTGGTTTGCCCATAAAACTGCTTTTTGAATTAAAGACTGTCAGTCTATTTGTGCCTTTTCGACTATAACAAAAAAGCGGTACGAATAAGACACTAGCTTTAGGGAGGGGGGGGGGTAGCCGTGGTATACGGTGTATATGGTCGATTTATCCTTAAAAAAAATTACACCATTGTTGACAACGGCGTCTTCGCCTTTGTTCTTAACTCATTGCCTGACTTTTATTCACAATTTACATACAAGAGTTTTGGTAGCATTTGCATTTCAAGCGCACATAAAAGAGGGAGTGTGTGTGCAATATAAAAACTTACGATTGTCAGAAGAGTTAGTGCACACAGCACTACCATTTACCACCACACAAGGGCCACTGGAACAACGCACTACAGCACAAGCTGAACAAACTTGTAACTTTATACTGAAATTTCATAGCTTAAAAAAACTTCACGGTCATGGTCGAGGTCGTGAGGCACAGTAGAGCCTAGAGCACACTTTTCTTCCTTGCTTGAATACTGCTGCAAACTGCAGCGAAGAAAATTAGATATTTAGCAACATCTAAAAATTTAAATTTTTATTATAATTACTTGCACGATATCTGTAACTTATACGCACTAAAAAACTAAAGAAACTATTGAAAGGACCATGAAACTTGATAATCACATCAATTTGCCTAATTTGAATTGGCGGAACCACCCTAATTTTGTCAACAATGTTAATTAACTAATTTTATATTTGATTTACATTCATTGGTCGATAAAGAACACAGTCTTGCAATTAAAAGCTATGGAGGGCTAAAATGAACTACTATGCACTGGCCTGAAATGGCCGCAAATCATGTTTTCTTCAACGTTTCAGCATGTAAAACGCGTAGAAAACATTTTAGGGCGCGGCCTACCATTTTGAAAATTTCCTTTTACTAAAATTTGACTTTTTCCCTTGGGGGACCAAGGTGAGCCGCCCTAAACTGGTGATAGAGACCCTTAAAAGATGCAATTTGAACATATTTTTTTTGTTAACTGCGGCCTAGCGCATAAAGAAAATCTGGCTGGAGATCTGCCAACAAGACCCCACCCCACTGGCCTGAAAACCGGTTATAAAGTGCGGTGCATAATTATACGACCACCCCCTATTTTGCGAATTTCGGGACTTTCGAAATAATTCCCAAAATCTACTACCACCATTCGAAAAAGCGCGCTGAAAAACGGTGGTTTTGCTACAGTATCGATAAGTAGCCGATATTTTTGTAAGAAATTTTTTCAAAAATGTGAAATTTCGGCGGTGCATATTTATACGACCACTTAGAACAAAGCACTATTTGCACTAAACAGAGCACTATAACAAAGCACTACCATCATTAACAGCTTTAGAATGTAAGCCCTGAATCTTAGCTACAATTTGATAGGTCAATCTTTTATTTTCATCATTCCGGAAAAAGTTATGACCATCAACAAAAAAGTGTCGATTTCTAGTCAAAATCAAAGTAAATCTAAGGAAAATGGTTGTTTGACCGCATAAATACTGATTTTTCTTAAAATTTTTAATATCATAATTTACCAGTTAATGCACTTTTTGGAAGCTTAATATTTTTTCTACAAAATGACATGTCAGCTTTTTCATAAGATTGTACAGGGCTGAGAAACGGACGGTTTAAATTGAAAGAAGTGAAAATGTCTCAAAATAAAGCAAAAGTAGAGGTTTTTCACTTCTTTCAATTTAAACCGTCCGTTTCTCAGCCCTGTACAATCTTATGAAAAAGCTGACATGTCATTTTGTAGAAAAAATATTAAGCTTCCAAAAAGTGCATTAACTGGTAAATTATGATATTAAAAATTTTAAGAAAAATCAGTATTTATGCGGTCAAACAACCATTTTCCTTAGATTTACTTTGATTTTGACTAGAAATCGACACTTTTTTGTTGATGGTCATAACTTTTTCCGGAATGATGAAAAATAAAAGATTGACCTATCAAATTGTAGCTAAGATTCAGGGCTTACATTCTAAAGCTGTTAATGATGGTAGTGCTTTGTTATAGTGCTCTGTTTAGTGCAAAATAGTGCTTTGTTCTAAATGGTCGTATAAATATGCACCGCCGAAATTCACATTTTTGAAAAAATTTCTTACAAAAATATCGGCTACTTATCGATATGTAGCAAAACCACCGTTTTTCAGCGCGCTTTTTCGAATGGTGGTAGTAGATTTTGGAATTATTTCGAAAAGTCCCGAAATTCGCAAAATAGGGGGTGTCGTATAATTATGCACCGCACTTTAGCTTCGTTTTACGCGATTTGACCACTTTTACGCATAGAAAAAATGAAAAAAAAAGAATTGGAAATTATATTTAAAAAAGTGGACTCGGTGGTCCTAAAGCGTTTGCGTTGTTTGGCCCAAAATGATGTCGCAGGTTCGATCTCACCTGGTGGCACGCTATTTTTTGGCTTGTTGGACCAGTTCTAGGGGTAATTCAGGTCTCTGATTCCGAATCTGGCGTCGAATAAGTCGAATTACCCCTATGACTGGTCAAACAATCCAAAAAATATCGTGCCATCACGTGGGATCAAACCTGCTACACCATTTTCGGCCAGCGTATGTTAGGACGGACTCAAACTTGAGTCTAGGGCAGTGTTTTCGAAACTCACACTCACACTTTTGCCTCACGCTAACTTCACATACATTTTTTTCATACTTTTTTTTTCGTATATCAGAAAATTTTGCACCATTTTGTAGCTGAGATATTTCTCTATCGATTGAATGGTCAAACACTTCAGTTCAAAAAAAAAAAATTCGACAAAATCACACCAAGTGTGAGGTAAAAAACCAAGTGTGAGGCTCACATATCCTAGACTCTAGGTATGTTTGAGTCTGTTCTTTTTTCCAACTTTTTTCCAAACTTTTTGCAACAAAGTCGCGTACCGATTTCTTCACTAGTTTCTTTAATTTTTACATGTTGACCAGGGTTCGACAAATGTGCCCTAAAGGGCACATTTCAGGGCACATCGTATTTTTGAAAAATTATGTGCCCTCGAAAAGGCACAATGTGCCCTTTTTAGGGCACATTTTTTTTGGTCTCAATTTATGTGCCCTTTTTAGGGCACATCGGTCATAAAATGTGCCCTTTTCAAGGAAAAATGTGCCCTTTTCTTTTTCAAAATTTTTGTTACTTTTTTAACTTTTTTCAATTTTTTGTGTTTTTTACAGATTTATTCATATTTCGGCCTATACATAGTTAAAATAACTAGCATTAAATTGTTTCGTTGATATGCAAAATTTAAGATATACAATTGTATTACAGGTCCATTAAATTTTCAGCATTATTTAATTCGTCTATTTCTGGCAACATGTTATTGAGAAATAGTGATCGCAGACATATTAGCTTTCAAATGGTTTTAGGTTCCAGTCGATTGCGCAGTTCTGTTGCGTTGAGTCGCAGTAGCGAAAAAGCTCTTTCGCTCGTCGTGCTTGAAGCCTGTATGGGCAAATATTTTTTAGCAACTCGAGCTAGCATAGGAAGTCTTTTTCGAATGTCTTCCAGAATTCCAGGGTATTCAAAGAATTACAAGCCGCTAGATTATTATAGATGGCAATTTCAGCAGCTATTTCCACAGTTACAGGTTCAGCTTCAAAGTACATGCGTGAACCACTATTTTGCTGTGAATTAGGAAACACAGCGTCTTGTAAACCATCCCTAGCAACAAAGCTTCAGCTTGGACAGCGTTTACTATCTAAATAAATTATGAGTTTTGGTTTATTCTGTTCTTCACCTCTTCTAAGTTCCAACGCTCAACTTTCGGCACAAGGACGATAACTGGTTTCTTATTTGAGGGTCCACAAAAGCTGAGCAAGGTGCTACTTTTCATTCATCTCGGTCATTTTTTTCTCAGGAGTGAATGAAGCAGCGCGAGCAATGGAGCTGCTAATGTTGAGTCATCATCAACAATAAAGTTTTTAAGCTTCTGCTTTGCATTTTTCATATGTGTTGCTCTGTATGGAGTGGCCGAGAACGATGAAGTGAATAATAGTGCTTCTTATTCAGCACAAGGTGAGCGAATATTGAAATCATTTGCAAAATAGTTCATTTATTTTTACACAATTTGGGGTTGTAATATTCCGGTAAAAGATTTGACTTTAAAGTATTAGTAAATGGTTGAAACTGAAAAATGCTATTTTGAACGAAAAATCGTTAAACTTTCGGGTTCAACATATTGCTTCTTTTCAAGTAAGAAAATTAAATACAGAGCTTGCTGACATGATTATTTTTATGTGCGCCTCAAAATTTCTGCTATTTCAGAGAAACTTCACCGTGTTTTACAACAGTGATAGCAATTTATTTGACATATCAACCTTTTTTGCAAAGCAAAAGGATAGTTTTCAAGGCGCCCATTCAAAAAATAATCTGGGTCGGCGAGCCCTGATAAAAACGTGAAAAGATGTTTTCTTAAAACAAACAATGATAGCTTGTCAGAACATACTTAACAGTGTTTTTTTGGGAGCAACAGAACCTTTGGGGTCCCCACTCGCCAGAACCCTAGGGCCCCAGTCATTTAAGTCTAATCTATGCAAAAAAATATTCAATTTGAATTTGCGCTTAATTTATTTTTCGCATAGATTAGACTTAAAATGACTGGGCCCCTAGGGTTCTGGCGAGTGGGGCCCCAAAGGTTCAGTTTAGCCTTTTTTTGATAATTTGTTTAAATATCTGGCACTATTCGACTTTTTGCTCTAAAACAAAAAAAATATGGCTTTTCAGCTAAAGGACGGCTTTCCAGTTTTGACCTTAATGAATCAAGTAAAGATGACAATTTTTTCAGAAACAATGCTCTGGTTAGAGCAAAACGTAGATCAGGTAGAGGTGGCGGTCGCGGTAACAATGGAGGCAGTGCCTCTAGTGATGGAAGCTCAAATGATGGGCGATCAGTATCTGGAGACAGTGCCAGTGAAGGCAGCAAGCCTGACAGCAAGAACAAGGAAACTGTCAAGGCTTTCATATCTGGTGGAGTATCCTCTGTTGGCACCGGTATTGCGAGTTGGGCCGTGTGCAGTGGCTTTCCACAACTACAGGCATGGCTTAACTCAAACGCAACCCTTGTTGGTTAGCTGACTTATGGCTTAGGTGGCATGATTTTCCTCACGACCTTGTTAATTACTCTGTGGATGTGCATTCGCAACGCATGCGACATGCTGCTAAGAAAAGAGCCGCTTTAAAGCAGAGAAATATAGATCTAGAAATGAGAATGCTCAATTTACATGCAAAACACTGATATTTACCGTGATTATTTTAAGTATTTATATTGTAAACTATAATAAACATGTATAGGCCGAAATATGAATAAAATCTGTAAAAAACACAAAAATTAAAAAAAGTTAAAAAAAGTGACAAAATTTTTGAAAAAGAAAAGGGCACATTTTTCCTTGAAAAGGGCACATTTTATGACCGATTTGCCCTAAAAAGGGCACATAAATTGAGACCAAAAAAAAATGTGCCCTAATTAGGGCACATTGTGCCCTAAAAAGGGCACATATATATAGCGCGAAAAAAATGTGCCCTAAAAAGGGCACATATTTTTTTCAACTGTGAAAATTGAAAAAAAGGGCACATTGTGCCCTGAAAGGCACATTTGTCGAACCCTGATGTTGACTATGATAACTAGGGCCCCAAATTCTATGCAAATGCATATTTTTCTGCGGATATGCAAGCAATAGTTATGCACAAAAAACGCACTTTAGCCCTGTTTGATTACTTTTTCGTACTTTTATGCAGCATGTTTTGCATATTTTCCATTTTTAGTGCATATTTTGCAATTTTGACGCATATTTTCTGCATATTGTAGAAAATCTCAGAAATTTTTGGGTTGAAAGATGTTGCAGCATGCCAAATCTCGTCTTTTGTGTATAAATAAGTCAATATCTTAGTTTCCAAACCAGGACACTTTATTGTCAAGCGTGTAAGAAAGAGATTTTTTTCACTAAATAACCTCTATTGAGGTAGCTAACGTTTCAGTACCGTGCGATTCATATTTTCAGTTAAAGTAGCAAAATAACAGTGCAAAGCACCGATTTGGTTTGTAAAAGATATTAATTTCGAAAATCGCAAAATGCACATTGTTTATATGGTACTTATGCTGTTTGGGACCGACCGTCATTTTTTGTTTTTTCTTTCGTTCAATTCCTTTTTCCTGAAAAACAAAAAAATCAGCAGCGGTAAAAAGCAACGCACCAAAAAAAGATACAAATAACACATGAATGTGACACACAACAAAACGGCCAAACAATTTGTGCAATAAAATCAAAAAAATGACGGTCGGTCCCAAACAGCATAAGTACCGTTTATATTTGCGAGAAGATGCGAAGAAGTGGCAGGAGTACAGAACCTTAAATGTCTCGAAATTGCTTTACAAAATATTTTTTTTTGCAACTTAGCTAGTAAATGGCGGTCAACACTTTTCAAAAATCTTTTTCGACTGAAATCATCTTCATGGGAGCAGAAAGTTTTTTCAAAGCTATGTTCAAATCCTAGGTCAAATGGGACGTCAAATAAATTAAATCCTAAAGTCAAATGAATTAAATCCTTAGGTTAAATCACCTTGCTTCAGCAAAGCCATATGTCAAATTTTGGTCAACTTTTTTTGCAAAAACATTTAGCATTATCCAAAAATGGTAATTATCTTGCTAAAAAATGTATGTCCACAAAGTAATATCCGCAAAAATGAGCCCGAAAATATTTTTCCGCAAACCTTACCATACCTATTTTCCCTAAAACTAATAAAAGGTGACACTAAACTGTGAAAAATTGTATAGGCTCTTTGCTGTCTAAAGAACCAACAATTTGCTTGAAAAAAAGGTGTTGGGCTGAACCAAGCAATATAGTTGAACTCTAGTTTTCCAAATAATCCACCGAAAACTTGCTCTAATTCCCTTGTTTGTTCGACAGACCATACGACAATAAAATAAAACAAAGGAATTATCCAAATTGTTTGATCTATTAAAATTTATTTTTATTTTTTTTTGTTGGCGAGGTTTTTAATGCTTAAATAATAGTCTTGCCCACAAAGTTTCCTAAAAAATTCGAAGTTCGTTTGTATGAGTTAAAAATTTACGAGTCTCATGTTTTACCATTTTTAAAACTTTACGAGTTAAAATACAACCAAGATGTAGGGCCTGGCAGAGGTTTAAAAATTTAGTCGAATTGAGTTTTCAAATGGCCGAAACTGTTTATATCAATGCAATATTCGGGACCAGATTGTCAAAAACAGAACTGGTAGAAGCTTGAAAAAATGGATGTCAAAAAGGTGTCGAACGAGCGTCGACTGTATTTTTTTTCTTTTTTTGAAATGGCTTACTGAATAATGAATCTTGTTTAAAAAACAAGCCATATGCGGGTGCATATACAGTCGACGCTTGTTATATTTAAATTTTCGTAAAACGATTGGCAAAATCGGAATCCTCACGATATTTAGGGCCAGACTGTAAAACAGAACTTCCATAAAAACTTCAAAAATCAGGTTGAAAAAAGTGTCGGACACTAGGTGGGAACAAACTTCTGACCTTAAATTTACGTTATACCGAGTTACGTTATAAATAGCGTCGACTGGGTGATCCTTTTTCTTGGGGCGAATATACTTTTTTGGGGGTAAATTTTACTATTTTTTGACTTATTTAATCTATTTCTCATTTTTTATTAGAAGTGATAACATCATCATGTAGCACTGCGAGTCTAGTTTTTTGAGGTATCAGTTGTTGCATCACCTTTGCAAAATGTAGCACGAAAAGGTGAAAGAATGAACCAAATTATTTTTCTGACTTGCTTCATACTTACAACTTTTTCTGCTACATTTTTCAAAGATGTTGTAATAAATAATACTTACAGTCAAACCTCTCTACTATGGCACCCCCTAAAAGTTCGTTCCCGCCTTGGGTCCGATACTTTTTTTACCTCGATTTTTGAAGGCTTTTGCCATTTCTGTTTTGACAGTCTGGTCCCAAATATCGTAAGGATTCCGATTTTGCCGATCGTTTTTCAGAATTATAAAAAAAAATTCTTCTAAAAAAGCAAAAACTCAGTTTAAAAACAGAAATTTTTGAATTTTCCTGTTTTTAAACTGAGTTTTTGCTTTTTTAGAAGAATTTTTTTTATAATTCTGAAAAACGATCGGCAAAATCGGAATCCTTACGATATTTGGGACCAGACTGTCAAAACAGAATGGATAAAGACTTTGAAAATTCGGTTAAAAAAAGTGTCGGACCCAAGGCGGGAACGAACTTTTGGGGTGCCATAGTAGAGAGGTTTGACTGTAGTTAGAAACAAGAGTCGTAGTGCTACATGATAGTGTTATCATTTTTGAAAAAAAACATAAGAAAATTTAATAAAATCAGTCAAAATAAAAGTTCGCCCCAAAAAAGCGTAAAATTTGTCCCAAAAAAGTATATTTTCCCGAAGAAAAAGGATTATCGACTGTACGTATAAATTTGTTTAATTTGTCTTTTTGATACCCTCGTATTTTAATGTTTCTATGCGCTTTAGCTCTCACTTACATTGGCGCAGTAAAAAGCGGCATTTCTATTCCCTTGAATGATGCAACTTAAAAAGTCAACTGTAATGGTCCTTCATATTTTTTACTACAATTAATAAACCGGCACCCCTGAGAACTGGCCTTGAGATGCCGGTTTGTCTAGGGAATTCTTTGTATTCGAATTCTTTGTATGCCGACAAAATCAGTCTCCATTAAAAGGCTGGTTTATTGAACGTTGACTGTAATAAGTTGTAGTTTCGAAAATAAAACACAAAATTTATTGTTGAAGAATACCGATCAAAGCAGCACAAATCACACTACCAATAATGACCAAACACAAAAATTCCAATAACGAAAATTGTAATTATCCAAATAGCTCTTGTCTTTTTCTTTTCTTGAACAAGATCAAGTATTTAATCATAAGGTGAACGGCTGCGGCTTCGACTGTTGCTTCGAGAGCTTCGGCGAGCAGGGGGAGAGTCACTGCGATCGCGTCCTCTAGATGATGGAGCTGCAGGTGGAGAGCGGCTGCGATTGCTTCTGCGATGAGAACCGCGAGAAGGTGGAGAGCGGGTGCGGGAACGAGAGCGGGAACGATTCCTTAATAGAAACTATTTTTAATATTTTAAGTAAAACAAAATGTTTCAGGTTTATTTATCTATCACACATACGTAATTGATTTAAGCTAAGGACCCAATGGGAGCGCCATTTTTCGCTTCTTTCATCGGAAACCGGCAAAACTTTTTGTTGTAAATTGAAAAAAGGGGTTACGTTAGTGTCTTTATGTAGCTTTATGTGAAAAAAGCTAATGTTTTGACAAAATGTAGATAAAATAGACTTTGGAGGCGCACATTTACATTTCGGGTGTACTCATTTTGTCAGAGCTTCATAATTGTATGTGTACCTCCACGTTGGCTCTATACTATAATAGGTTGCCATTCTAGCCTAGGTCCCCTGCTGATTTTCTCACCTTAATCATCCATAATCAACATAAAAAACTTTTAAATTCACATTCTTAAAGAGATGTTAGAAAAGCAACAGAGGGACCAAGGCAAAAATGGTAACATACTATATTGTACGCCCGCTTTTTAATTTTAAATGTACCCCAGTGAGATGTCAAGGACAGAAAAAGTTAGCCTATTTCCGAGTGACAAGGCAAAAATGACTTTCCCAGTGGGATCGTAGCTTTATTATAATACAGACAAAGTCTTCAAATAAAAACAATATTGCGCATTTAAGATTTTAATCGAGGCTAATTTTTTGAAGCAAAATGTCAAATCTTATATTATTCACTCTTAACTACCATTTTATTTTTTTAAGATGTGGAAGTAGAATGAAATCGTTCAATTTTTCAACGCCTTCAAAAAATCATAAATTTTGAGAGCATCGGGATTTCAGAAGTTTAAATTGCTGGTGGGACAGCACTTTTTCGTCTAACACTATACTATTTATCATAATTTACACAATAGAGTATAGTGTTAAACAAAAGAGTAATTTTCGCTAATTTAAATTTTGGAAATTTCGCTGACTCCGAAAAGTTTTCGGCGAAAACCATAGTGTTTGAAGATTGTCTTTTATTAAAAAAAACTTTGTCTGTTTTTAGGTGCACTAAGTATTACAACCCACCACTACTACTGCTGTCAAGATCAGCAGCTACTTAAAACAGCCCTGCTACTACTGCAAAAGCTCCCTACTGCTAACTGCCCTGCTTTCTTTATTTATCAGCAGCAACAGCTACTAACAGTGACTGACCAACTGCTAACAGTGCAGCATGCAAAAAGTGGGTAGAAAGGCATGAGTTTGACAGTACAGCTGCTACTGCTACATTTCATTCTCAAATTTTAAAAATAAAAACAAGAATTTTTTACATCTTGTTTTTCAACTAATTTAGTGTATTGAGTAAATTGATTTTAAGATGCTACCTTCCACGGCGGTCTCCAGGTCGCGACTCGTCAATGGGACGGTCGTACTTGGCCATGTTCACACGCAACTCACGTCCGTCAGTCCTTCTGCCATCCATTCGCGAAACAGCATATCTAAATGATAAACAATATAAATTTTACACGAGCTTTTATTTTATTTGCTTTTATTTGTAGCAAACTTCAAAAGTTTTTATGGCCATTGTATAAACATAAACTTACTCAGCATCCTTGAGGTCATAGAATCGGACGAAGCCGAATCCCCGCGACTGGTTGGTTCGTCGGTCTTTGGGAATGTGCACATCTCCGATTTCTCCGTAACGCTCAAACATTCGCTTCAGTTCATGCACACTGGTATTGTAGCTTAGGTTGTCCACCTTAAACATTGAAATTTAGTTGGGGAAGCGATGCAGTAACTTAAAAATGCAGAGCTTTTAGTTTTTAAGAATTATTTTGAAAGTTCTAAGACTTTAGCCTTTAGTTTAAAAAAGCCCTCGACCTGAAGGTGCTATGAAAAGTTACCTTTAAAGAGTGAAGACCATTGATAGCTGGAGGGCCCTGTTCTCTGCGACTGCCCATGGTTTTTTCGATGTTGACAGAAAGCTTCAAATAGAACTAAAATTCTAGGTTAATGCTGCAAATGAAATAGTCAAGATTAAAGTAAAAAAGTAGTATTGAAACTAATAGTAATCTGAAATGTGCTTCACAAAATAAATTTGTTTATTTATTTAGCACAACCACAATAAATATATAATCTAATCATCAGATTTAAAGCCATGTTTATCAGCAAACAGCTTGATTATGTGCATGTGAGAGGGAATATGCTAATGCCAGGTTCCACTGTGATCCCTTAAAATTACAGCAATTTACTGGGATAAAAAAGAGCAAGAGTTAATTATTATTATTACATTTCACATCTGCAGCGTCATCGCCAGCCTAAATAATTTGTATTAATAAAAGAAACAAAAAAGCCAGTGTTTTGCATAAGATGATTAATCTTTACCAATTTTTTTATCACAAAAAAAAAAGAAAAAACTGAGAAAAAAAACTAGCCGAAAATGTGTTTAAAATGATATTCCAATAAGCCAATCAAATACCGTATTTTGTCTAATATTATTTGTTGCAAAATCTTTGCAAAATGTAGCACATTAAATACGGACTAATTTTTTTGCTAGAAGGGGCACTATCAGAAAGAATCCGTGATTTTGTGTGTAAATCCTAAATCAAAAAAGCTGACTCGATAGAACTCATTGAAGTTAAGAAACCGCAAGAAGCAGCTTTGCAAAAAATGCCCGAGATACGAATCCTCAATGCAGACAAGTTAGTTATGTCAGAGAGTTTTTTTTACTTTTTGTTATTTCACTTATAGGGCCAAAAACTATCGAGGAATCGATTGCAACCATTTTTAGAAGTGCTTCGCTGCCAGTAACTACCTTAATTTTTCGATTTCATGTAAATGATCACCGAAATGAGAGGAAAATAACCAAAATGACACGTACTTAGTTCTATATTCCCTCAATTTCTGCCAACTTTATTTATTTGTCAACGCGTTCAATGACATTCTAAAGTCAGAATTTCATGTGGAATCAAATAAAAATTTCTCCTCACCAAAATCACTCCAGAAAAATAAGGTCGCCAGTGAAGGTTTGACCGAGGAAGAAATGAGTATTTTTGAGGGGCAGGGTTTTGGTATTATTTCGGAACTGTGGTTTTGTGTCACTTCAATTTACATTATTATTTACAACCAGGAAGCAAAGCTAGATTTTTAGTGTAAGGTTGCAAATGACAACGTAAATTAAAACTGAAAGAAAGCAGCTCCAAGATAATATCGAAAGCTCCCGGGATAGTCTGGGTAGAATATCATGGAATTGGACATCGTTGAATATTTTATGTATGTGTATCTCTGTATGATAGCTAAAATAAAAGCCCAGAATCTAGGCTACATTTTGGTATATAAAACGTGTGACTTGTAGGAAAAGTCAGAAAATATCGATCAAACCAGTCAAGGAAAACCATCAAAAACGATCGGATTTCGTAAATTTAGTAGATCTTAGGCTATAAATCAGCTCCGGATGTTGTGAAATCATGCTCTGATAATTTTATTGGACAGCCAAAAGTGTGAGGATCATTTTTACAACAAAATTGTAAATTAAATGAGATAAAAAGGGTGTGAACGTGCTGGGAATCAAACCTGAGAGTTCAAAATATTCGCTATTGGATGTGCACCTTCCCTCCTTCAAGACTAAACTTCAACTACTCCCAGTTTATGATCAGCCACAACCCCATGATTTACCTCAAGCTGGATACTGTCAAGCAATCTATGAATATCGTTGTAATTGAACACAGTGGTCTCCATCCAAGCATTGTCTGTGTTTCGCTGGTCGTCTACGTAGCCTTGGTAGATTAGTTGACCAGTTTGCCATAGAGGGGCAAGCCTGTGGTCTGGTTTATTGTTAAGTGCCTCTTCAGTGAACTCTCTGATAGAGCAGGTCTGGGCATCCTCGCCATTGTCTACCATTCCTCCGGGCATAGCCCAAAAACCTAAAAAGAGGTAATATCAACACTGATAAAATTAGTAGTTACCATTGTCCCTCCTTCTAATACTGACATACTGCAATTTTCCGTCTTGGAGTCTAGATACGATAGCATCTGCAGCATGATTGGGACCCCCTGCAAATGAAAAATAAACAGTAATTCATCATAATTTTTCAGTTTATTTTCGCTACAATTTTTTTTGAATTTTCACATCTTTTTTATTTGAAAAAGAAAAATCTTATTCAGTTAACAGGGCTAGAGGGCGAATTTTTATCATTTTTCTTTTAAAATATTTTGAGTAGATAATATTTATAAAACTATCTACGGGGGGTTTTTTTAAACTAAAAATCCGATTTTTGGAAGAAAAAACTTGACCAAAATTTGACTTCTTGGGGCCAAGTAAGCCACCTTAGTCACATTTGTCGTCAATCATGTTACACCTTTCATTAGTCAAATTTCGGTTAATTTTTTTCTAAAAATTGGCTTTTTGTGTTAGGAAATCTCAGTAAGCAGTTTTTTCAATCGTTTTTAGCGTATGAAAATTAATTGAAACGTTGAAACATAGCTAACGATGATTTATAAAACGCGCAAAAAGGTTGAGAAGTTTTTTTTACAATTTTTTTAAATTTGAGCAGAAATTTTGAGAATTCACAAAATTTATCGACTAAAAACATTTTAAATTTTTCTGCCAGAAAATTGGCATCTTAATTTTTTTAACATAGTTTACATTTTCCGAGTATTCCGCGACCAGTCAGTCCTGTTCTTCCCATTGGATTCATCGGCCTGCCCTCCTCATCTAGTGTGTAATCCCTGCAAACTCACTCATCTTTATATTGCGAGATTATTAGGAAGGGAGAATTGCTTACGAGACATACGACTTACGATTGATGCCTTCTTTGTCTAGTGTATTAAAGGCATATTGGGTAGGGTCACTGCCATCAGCCCAAACTGGATTGGCTAGCACTGGTTTAGCCGTATATTCTGGAGGGTTGTACGTGGGGTAAGATTGTTTCCAGCTGACTTTCTCGTCAGGCACTGCTTGTCTGAATACATCTTCGGTGCGCAAATAAGGCTTTGCTGCAAGTAATAAATCTATAGTACAGTTAACCCTCAATGTAGTGAGCTCTCGCTATAGTGCGCACGGTACTTATTCGGTTTAGGGGCGCACCCTAAATTTCGTCAATCTTTTGTTGGAACTATCGTGTAAAAATATTTTATCTTGCAAAAATTGACTTGTGCAAAATTGACGTGCAAATATCGTGCAAATCGTGCAAATTATCGTGCAAATATTAGCAACCGAATAAGTACCGTGCGGACTCTCGGTAAAGAGCGCTTTTGGCGGGCTCCTAGCGAACGCCCTATATCGACAGTTGACTGTAAACATTTTTGCCTAGAATTATCAACAATCACCTGTATTTCTGCAGCAAACGTGCATTCTATTGAGTGTGTTCTGCAAAGCGTGACTCAATTTCATTCAAGTTTAGAGATTTATTGATTGCTCATTTGCAGAAAAAATAGCAATAGTAAAATTTGTATTTTAAAATGGTATAAAGGTACTGTTTACAATGGAAATTTTGGCAATGACTTGGCAAAATGGTTGGAAGAAAGTTTGAAAATAAATTGATTGGCACAGTAAATGAAAGATTTAAACAGAAAAGGAATTGGGCAATTTTTTTCTTGCCATAAAAAGACTTTTTTCTGCTGTCATTATGCTTTTTCACCGCAAATTTTTTCCTACTGTAAAATGACTTTTCACTGCAAAATAAAATATGCGTAACATCATAAAAAGTATGTGGCTGCAAAGTAAATTTTTTACGGCAAAAAATTCTTTTTACGACAGAAAAAAGTATTATTTCGGCTAAAAAAATATTTCTACGGCAAAAAATTTTTCTCACGGCCAAAAAAGTTTGCCCACAGGAACTGCCTGCAAATTTTTTTGCGGTGTTGGGAAATATAAAAATCCGACCTTTTAAAACTTAAGTAAAAAGTACCCAAATTTATGTCCCAGACCCCGGAAAATGTGCGCAAACTCTTCATTAGTCACAACTTCCGTACGCTGGCCTAAGCCTAAGGGCTAAGCCTAAACTTGTTGTTTGCAAGGGTAGTTACAGCATTTTTTAAAGGTCGGATTTTCGGGGGGGGGGGTATTCTATAGTAGCGCCGAAAATCTTTACTAATTTTTTCAATTTTCTTTGTTGTTAGACTTAAAAAGCACAAGTGTAAATGATATTTTATAAGAACTTATTATATAGTTATGGTTTTTCACGTTTTTCCGCAAATGTCGTTATGCAAAAGTTATTTCCGCAAATTTCGTTTCTGCAAATGTCGTGACGCAAATGCCGGTCTGTAAATGCTCCTAAATGTTACTTCCTCAAATATCGCGTCCGCAAATGTTATGGCGCAAAAATAATTTCTTTCTGCTTTAGTCATTCCTCAAATGTCGGTTTAAAAATGTCGTTCTGCAAAACACTTGCCGCAAATGTAGTTCCGCAAAAGTTGAATCCGTAAAAATGAGTGCGTAATTGTTGTATCCGCAGATCTCGCCATGCCGAAACCATACCTTCGATTTAGTATACTTTTGATTGATTTATTTTTCCGGTTCTCAGAGGCTACCCTAAAAAAATATATATATTTTCAGTTTCTTTGGATTTTAAAATTGTATGTTTTTTTAATGTTAACCAATTGCTATTTATTCAACAAATATATTTTTACAATATTTTGGTGTGATCTAGCTTTATATCTAAAAAACTACAAATTTGCTACACTACGAGTACTACTCCTTATCTAACAACTACTTTATGACTGACTACAGGCGAAAAAAAGGCTTTTCTTGGCTACATATCTGCACGTGTCAAACAAACATGCCATGTTCAGAGGTGCGTGAGAACCTCCCAATAGCTCTTCGTTTCCTTCCGCCCTGGTATGAGTTACCGGTGGCTGTAAATAATTTTAAATCTCCAAGCTAATGTAAACTAAAAAACAAACTAACAGTAAGATGGAGCTGCCGGTGGGGGAGGTGGTGGAGGAGGTGGTGGGGGTGCAGGTGCATAAGACATCGGCATGGACATTGGTGGAGGTGGTGGGGGTGGAGGGGGTGCATATTGTGGTGGTGCTGCATAAGACATCATTTGAGGTGGAGCTGCTTGAGGAGCTGGTCCGCCTCCACATCCACCTCCGCCTCCTCCTCCACTTCCACCTCCGCCCATTACGTAGATCGTGGTACCACCACAACCACCGCCAGATTGCATTGGAGGAGCTCCACCTCCGCATCCTCCTCCACCGCCGCCTCCTCCGCCTCCGCAACCACCGCCGCATGGTGGGGGTGGAGGTGGTGGTGGGGGTGGTGGCTACAAAAAAGTTTTTTAGTGGTTATGAATTAAAATTATTATTATTTCTAATTCGTTAAAAAGTAAAAAAATTAACTTACTGGAGGTCCGCCGCATCCGCAACCGCCGCCGCCACCTCCGCATCCTCCTCCGCCACCGCCTCCTCCGCAGCCTCCTCCGCCTCCTCCGCAGCCTCCTCCGCCGCCTCCGCATGGCGGTGGGGTGGTGGGGGTGGTGCACAGCTAAAGCCAATCTTATTAAAGTTTCCAGAAAGTATTTTAAATAAACTTACCACGGTGGGGGAGGAGGGCATGGTGGTGGACATGGTGGTGGACAAGGTGGAGGGCATGGTGGAGGGCAAGGTGGTGGGCATGGTGGTGGGCATGGTGGTGGGCATGGTGGTGGGCACGGTGGGGGACAGGGGGGTGGACAGGGTGGGGGGCAAGGTGGTGGGCATCTGTGAAAAAAATCCAATTAAACAATCAGTATAAAAAATTAATGAGAGTGATTGTTTAGCTCAAATTACTTTATTACGATCTAACTGACTAAAAATGACCACCTAAATGTAGCCAAGTTTCTGCTACATTTTAAATGGCCCTATTGACCTTTAGTGGCCACAATTCAAAAACATTATATAATTGATACTGTGATTATGGTGACATGGTGATTATAGTTAACATGATCACCGTGACCATGATCACCTTAAGGCATTTTTGAATAAAATGTGCCCACTAAAGGTCAATAGGCCGACTAGCCGACATATTTTGAATATATCAATAGCCGACATATTTAAATTGTATTATTTCATAAAAGGGCATGCCCACGCTAATAAGAGGCGGTTCCGGGTAGTAAAAAAAATTCTAATCATTGAGCCTCTGTAGGGATTTTTTAACTTGGTTTCTAACAAAACCATACCTAAAATAAAATTCTAGGCCTTTTTTTTTTGTTAAAAACCAAGTTCAAGGAAAATTTTTTTGAATTCCTGGGCACAACCTATTATTAGCGTGAACATGCCCTTTTAAGAGGACGTTGAATCTTGGAACAGCCTCCACCTCAAGTTCGTTTTTCCCTAGGGTCCGATTTTTTCTTTCCTTGGGTTAATGATAGTTCTGTATTTACAGTCTGCTCCAAATATAAGAAACTTAAATCGAGGTTTGACTGTAGTGAAAACACCATAAGATGGTTGCATATTTGTTTTAACAAAAAGCTAGATAAAATTTTTAATCTAAAGTCTATCACTCACCCACATCCGCCGCCTCCTCCGCCTCCCCCTCCTCCGCCCATAGGAAAGAGAAAAGCATTTGACTGGTGAATGCACATTGAGAGCATCAAAAAGCAGAGGACAGTAGATTTTATCCTCATGACCATAATTTTCGTCCTATTCTGACCCATTTTTGCAAACAAAAAATTGGGCTTTAATTAGCCCTTTTGAGCCTTGAAAAACACAGAATAGAACAAATATGAGCTGCAGCGAAGAAATGCAACAATGAAGAAGCTGAAAAATAATTATCGAAGCCTGATCTGCCCTTTTTATACTGAATCTAGAAAACGACTTTTGTAATTGTTGTAATTGTTAATTCACTTTATTGTTGCTTTTAAGCAGCTTACATTTGCTTTTACGCAATTATTTTTGTCCATAAAAGGTTGCTTGGGCGAATAAAAAGATATTTGTGTGCACAACAGATCCAATTTGAAGCTAAGGGGAGAGGAAATCCGTCGGAGCTTTTTTAATTACAGAGCTTAGCAACTTGTCTTCTTTGCTTCTTCCGATTTATATTACCTGATTTTGGTGGAGAAAATGTAGAGATTAGTGCAATTAGCATTGTTGTAAAAGTGTTCTTTATTCATCCACCATTTTTTTACCTAATACAAAAGCAAAATAGTAAAATTATGTAGCCTGTGGGTAAAAGCTGTAAAAGACAACTGTTTAGAATTGGAATACCTGCTTTACAATAAATTGAGAAGAAATTGCTTTGTTAAAAATTTATTCATACAAAGTTAGCCTGAAGGTTAGCACTAGTTTTGTTCTAGTTTCTTTGAATATTAAAAGTTTTTATTTGTAAAAAAAAATTCATACTGTCAAATGTCGATGTAATGACACCCCCTCAAGCTCATTTTCTTTCTTTTACTTTATATTTTGAAATTGTTCGCCAATTCTTTTTAGACATTGTCAGAATCATGTCTACTCGGAATAATGTCTACTCGGAATCATGTCCATGGTAAGTGAGTGCGCGCATCTCTAACTCTCAACACAAACGATTTTTTTTAAATGTCCTCCCACATTTTCTGACTTTTCAGGGCATAAAAACCCTTGAACCCAAATAGTATACTTTAGCCCGAGAAATAAAAAAAGAGCTCCAGTTATACTAAGAATTTTTTTAAAGTGTCGAAATTCACTCATTTTTCAACTCCAGGATATTTTTAACTTTGTAATCAAATTTTTGGCGCTACCGGAGTATATCGCCCCCCCCCCCCAAAATGAAATTTTCTTAAAGTGTTTCCAAACACCCTATATCGACCTAAAATTGCCTCAGAAGCTCGAAAAAGGCATTATTTTTGTGTTCTAGTCAATAAAAAATTGAGTTTTGGGACCACCCAAATATACCTATTTTGACCATTTTTGAAGGGATTTAGGGCCATATTAGGGTGGGAAAGGACCGAAAAAGGGCCAATTTAGTGTGAAAAAGAAGATGTTGAACATAGTTTTGTTGACTGGGGCCTACCGCATAAATAAACTCTGGTATGCATGCTCTTTTATGCATCCAGAGTCACTTTCGAGTGATTTGCGTCTAAGGTATGTGGGTGTGCGCATCTCAACCCAAGCAACCAAGCCTCCTGCGCCCCGAAGGGGCGCAGGGGGCTTGGTTGGTTAGAGATACGCGCACTCACTTACCTTAGACATAATTCCGAGAAGACTCTTGAACAAAAATGCATTTAGAGACTATTTTTGCCCAGCTCCAGTGACCAAAACATGCCAAAACAGGCAAATGGTCGAAATTTCAAAATGTCCAAAACTCAATTTTTCATTAACCAGAACTCAAAAATAATGTCTTTTTTGAACTCCCGAGGCAATTTTGGGTCGATATAGGGTGTTTAAAAACACTTTAAAAAAAATTTCATTTGGGGGGGGGGTATACTCCGGTAGGGTCAAATTTTTAAATAGCTTTGCGTTTGCTTTATGAGTAGTTTTAACATGAAAAAATGGTTTTAACTACGTTATGATTTCTAAAAATCAACTAATAATAACGAAAGCCGTCAAGAACAGTATAGTCTAATTTACTTTTATTAATGTCTTTTAACAAATCTACTGCAGGGCTCGGAACTCAAAGTTTTAAAATATTCGGTTGTGTCAAAAATACTCGGAATTTCGATTTGGTAACACCTGTTATGTTTCGCACATTTTTTTTAAATTTATGTCCGGTTTATGAAATAAGCTTTTTGTTGCTTTTAGATTTAATCGCTTTTTGTTGGCTGTGTAATGTTTCTTATGTTCTAATGGACAAAATCATGTTCGTCTCGTTATGCTGCTTCTGTTCGATGCTGGGCATAACAGGCGGCATCATGTCGAAATTCCGCGTATTTTTGATACAACCTGATAAAAGATATTTTATAAAATAAAGGACGTCTGGCAAAAAACTGCGCCGACTTTTAACGTGAAATCTCGAAAATTTTAAAAATTTCGAGTTTCAAATAAAGGAAATAAAGGACGTTTCCGAGCTCTGCTCTACTGCCTTCTTTTTTTGTAGGGAGAAGGGGGTGACGCAGGTGGTCCTTCGATTCCATTATTGTATTGAAGGTTGTCAGGTGTGTTGAATGGAGAAATTGGGGCTCTATTAGTCTCATACGAGTTTACACTAGGTCCAGTGGGATATTGTGGAATGTAAGGAGCTGGAGGAGCTGCTGGTGGCACATAAGAGGGCATAATTTGGTAGCTAAGCACATGACTTGGGTGTAGTTGTTGTGGATGAGCCAGAGCATATTGGGACATGACCCTTTGTCTGTCCACGATACTTACGTCAGTGATCTCAGTGGAGCTAAATTTGATGTACGTTTAAAAAACATTAACTATTAGAAAAAAGCAAAAAAGGATCTCTTGATCTACTTAATAGCTTTGTTTTGTATATTTATAAAATGGAATACAGTCAAATTTCCAGATAGTGAAACTTGAAAAAAAGATGTTGTTTGTCTGAATTAAATCAAGTCAAAGTAACGCTCTCTACACCTGAGGCCGGTCGCGATCATTAAATGCACATCCTATTAAAAAAAGAAATTTTCAAAGTTACCACTAGAAAAGATCTCTAATCCAACATTCAAGATTTTATCGTCTATTCTAAGCATAAGAGTTCGGGGTTTGCGGACACCACAATGGCGGCTGCATTTGGGCGGACGCGACATTTGCGGTCCGACAAATGTGTATATTCCAGGGTTCTCATCTGTACTGTATTTAAATATTTTTACTTTATTTGACACCCTAAATCTTTAGAATGTTTGATAATTTACGTCAAAATCTTTATTTTCGGTGCTCGAAACTTAACAAGCACTGGATAGAATGGCACTTTTTAGCTAAAAATTACCAAATTGTACTTTATTTGGCAAAATGTACTTCATTTCGAAATTTTGAAATGAGAACTGTGGTCATTATGTAGCGCACATTTAATGTAGCGCGACATTTGCGCCGTAATATTGGTGAACTCAAAAACTTAAAAAGCACAAGCACCACAATATTTTATATGAAATGTTTTTTGCCCTATTCCACAATGGGTGTTTTTTGGCTTTAATCCCCCTTATTATTTTGCTGTTATTTTTCAGGCCAGGCAGAGGCAGGCCAGCTTATCTTAAGACAAACTCAAACATGTTTGAGTCCGTCCTAAAATTCGCTTGCTTACCTCTGCCTAAGCCTATAAATAACACAAAGACGACTGGAGGGAACCCCTCATCGTTAAATAGGGTCCCTTTTTGAACACGTGAATTAAGGCAACCGCCATTGAAATGTCACGTCCGCAAAAGTCGGTCCGACAATAATCTTTTGCAAAACCCCAGACGCAAATGTTGCCAGGCCATTTACAATGGCTTACCGTATAACCTGTATTAATCCCCCACCCCTGACGTTGAAGACCTTATTACAGCCCAGAGCAAATATTTTGCAAATCTTTTTTCTAACTCCCACTAGCTCTACCAGTTTCACTTTTTCGATTTTAGATTTTTACTCGAAAATTCCGAGATTGACCTCAAATTTTTCAGATTTTCGGAGTTTTGAAAAATAACCCAGTATCGGGAGTTAATAGAGGTTATACGGTATGCATTTTCGCTGTAAAAATCGATTGAAAAAGTGGTTAATTTCTGATAAGCTGAAAAGCATTTGTATTACTTTAACTCAAGGTCCGTAATGAAAAATTTCGAAAAAAGGACATTTGGGTAAAAAAAGATTTTATTTCATTTTGGAGCAAATTTGCTATTTTGGAGCGAAAAAAAAAGATTTTGACTAAAAACTTCAAAAATAAAAAAGATTTCGGGTCCCGTAAAAAGGACAAATCTTTTTAAAAAGGACGATTACGAACCCTGCTTTAACTGGTAAATTTTTGACTAATCGCTATGCGTCGCAATACAAATCAATTTCATGTAGATCCTAAAAATTTCCATTTCGCTACACTCTATAAAAATTTCGAAGACTAAAAAATCAGTTACATTTGTGGTGGTCCTATTGGTCGTCTGACAACACCATAGATCGGCACCTAGTAACAAAGTTGACTTTAAAAATTTTTGAAATAAAAATATTACTTTGACATACTGGGTAGTGCCTGGCGCATAAGCCCAATACACCTGTTGGGAACAACAGAATATTGCATATGAAAAGTGTACAAAATAGAAGAGAAGAATCAGATGTAATATCAGTTTCATTATTATGCAACCACAATATTTGCGAGTGACTGGAAGTGATTAAAAAACGAGTGGTGAAGCTATAAAATTAGCTATCCAAAAGCCATAAAACTACTAAAAGAGTAGATTGAGCAAGAAACCGGTCTTTTAACTTTTGTATATGTTTCGATTATTTAAAAAAATTAAAATTAAAATTGTTTTAGTCTGTAAAGGTATATTTGTTACAAATATACCTTTATTTTTTCATCCAGACACATATAAAAAAGCTTATGCTTGCTTAAAAGCCCTAAACATGCCTTTAAAGACATATACCGTATTTCCTCTAATAGCTCCACATGTGGAGTTTTTTTTGGATGCCTTCCAGGGTGTGGAGCTATTAGAGCATGTGGAGCTAATAGAGCATGTGGGCTTATATCAAAATCGAAGCGCTGGCAAAGTGCGCCAACAAAATTTATTGAATTTTTCATAACATCAAAGGTAAATCAAGAAAGAGTTAGACAATGTGATACTTCGGGTTAATAAAATTCAACTCATCATTTTCAAAGTACCGTATTTCCTCTAATAGCTCCACATGTGGAGCTATTAGAGGAAATAAGGTATATAGATTCGTCGCTCACACCGTATTTCTTCTAATAAGCAAGCATGCCCGTTTATTTTTTGGATCAAAACTTTATTCAACGATGTTGGACAATAATAAAAAATTTCAAGGATGTTGGATAACAATACCAATCAGAAGGCATGATATTTAGGGTTTGGTGCATTCAATTCGTCGCTCCAATCCAAGTCTAGAGACTCATCGCTTATATGGCCGGTATATTCGTTTTCTTCGTCTTCTTCCAGATCCACCTCTTCGGCCACGCCCACCTGTCGAATTAAAGAGCGAGCCACCATCAGCTCAAACAGCCCGTCCGGAATTGGTCCATGCGGCTTAAAGCAGTGCACTTGATCGTCTTCACTTCCGTCGTGGCAGAGGGTGATCCCGCAGTCTGAAGAGGAATATGGTTGATAAGCAAATAAAACCATAAGGAAACCTTTGAATGACTTGGCAATGGCTCCTGCTGGCAAAGAATCCCATGCATCCACAATCCACTGAAGATAGACGTCCATCGCAGGGGCCTTCGGATTCCCGCCGCTCGTGAATTCCTTATGCGCGTCGTTGGCCATCCACCTGTCGTAGCTCTTGCGGAAATGTGCTTTAAAAGGACCATTCCACGAAACATCTGGCGCCTAAAGCAAGGAATAAAGCGGGTGAAAGAAGAAAATAATAAACCTGGATAAACTTGGTGCATCCACCCGGAATCACTGCAGTGTAAAGATTGCACTCCTGCAGCTTCTTCTTTAATTCGACGTTCTCCTTGTTCTTTCGGTTAACGAGATGACAGCGAAATGAGTCCCAGACGAGAAGGCGCTTTCCACCGAACAGAGAACCTCCAAAGAGCCGGTCCAAGTAGTCGAGAGTCAGCTCATCATTCATCCAGACTGTTCCCTTCCAACAGAGCTCCAGCTTGCCCTTGTATTTTTCCTGAGCGGCCGCCACGTCCTTGCCCTTCTTGCGGCCCATAAGCACGAACGGCTTGAGCTTCTTTCCGTCAACATAAACAAATTGATTAACCTAAAAAACTATGGTGAAAAAATCGGTGGTCTTCCTGAAGTGCAAGATTTCCTGACATTTAGCTGAAACTGAACTGAGCCCCAAAAGTGTGACTTTCGCCACCAAATTTTATATTAGAATTTTTATGATGATTTTGTTGTACGTTTAATTTTTTTGCGGAAGTTATTGGGTTGAGGGGGGGGGGTTTCACTTATTTAAAAATAGTGTTTTAACTCCTAATTAATTTTTATATGCTTAAAATGATAAAAAAAAGTTCACAAAAAAAACTCCGCACAAAAAATGGATTTTTTTTGAAAAAAAATTTTTAACCAAAACTTGACTTTTTGCTTTGGGGTACCAAGGTAAACTACTTTATATTAGTGTATTTTACCGCGTTTTGGTCACTGGAGCTTGGCAAAAAGAGTCTCTTTATGCATTTTTGATTAAGAGTCTTGCTCGGAATCATGTCTAGAGTAAGTGAGTGCGCGCATCTCTAACCTACCTCATCTCTAACCTCCGTCTTGGAGTCTAGATACGATAGCATCGGCAGCATGATTGGGACCCCCTGCATAAAAATAAGCAGTAATTCATCATAATTTTTCAGTTTATTTTCGCTACGATTTTTTTTTAAATTTTCAGATCTTTTTTATTTGAAAAAGAAAAATCGGTGCTACTTGCATATACACACTCCGGTTTTTAAAATCCGGTGAAAATCCGGTTTTTTTTATTTTTTCTGTTTATTTACTGAATGCCGTAGTCATTCGGTAAATGTTCATATACCATTTGATAGAAAATTCCCAGGGCTACAAGATGACATATCATGCACGAAAATAAAAATTAATAATGCTCATACGGTGCCCTTGAAGTGTAGTGGTTTTTTTTCTGGGACACCCTGTAGCACCTATTTTGGACCTACTCTGGTGTTTTTGGGTTTAGATTTACAGTCGAACCTCGATGAGCAGACACCCAAAGTGACCGAACTCAGGGTGTCGGCTTATCGAGGTGTCGGCTTATCGGTGTGTCGTTTTCCTTAAAGAGTCGAGTACCTGGCCAAATCAGGTGTCGATAAGGTGTCGGCTTATCGAGGTTTGACTGTATGTACTTAAGACTTAAGCGAAGCCTTAGGCGCAGGCTAGGCCAGTGTACACCAGGACGAACTCAAACGTGTTTTTTGTAAAATATTTACGAAATAATTTGCAAAATATGTTTGAGTCCGTCCTGATAGAGAGTTGGCTATCCTGTGTCTGAGCTTAGATCAACAAATGTAAAAAACTGAGAAAATGTTTATATTCAACTTTCTGAGTGAATTTAGTAATTTTTTTCTAGGATCGTGATTCAATTTAAGCCCGAAAAATTTTGTGAGAACATTGTACAGCAATCTTTATTTCAGAGTTTATTTTTTTCAAGCGCCTTTTTTTTCATAAAAATTTGTGCATTAGTTCAACTTTTTCAGGAAAGTTTGGATTAGCTCAATATTTTGTTTACACGTTAAACATATTTTTCATTTTTTATTAAACTAACTTCTCACAATTTTTTTTATTAAGCTGTTTAAAGGCAATGTGATCCAGCCTACAAAAATTGCGTCGCCGGTTTCAACAAATGCAAAAAAAGGTCCGAGAGACGTATGCTCGGATATCTCTTATCAATCTGGTTGCTAAGGTTTAATGTTCTTACTACAAATGTCTTTGATGATCAGTACAAAAAGAGCGATACCTAACGCTGAAACTTGGGCCCGAATGAAAGGTGGCTTTCCAGCAAAGTGATATATTTTAATAAGGAGAAGGGTGGCCCTTGTAGCCAAAGTCGATTGTATTTGATTTTGTTATCTCTTTGCGCATTGGTGTGTATTTAAATGTACTAAGCAGTGAAATTGTTTTAAAACTTCTTTATTATCTTTTTGAAGTTCTAGTCAGCTATTCAAATTTGTTAAAACTTTCTAATCTAGGTATACAACTCGTAATTATTACTAGTGCTAACAATTAAAGACATATATGAGCAATTTTCAGGGGTTTATACAGACACTTGGGGTTTTTTGTTTTTAAGAAAAAGGTTAGGTCGAGATCCATTATGGCTTTCTATTCCAACCATTCTCTCCATCTTACTTGCCAGTGGCGTAGCTGCCTCCGCTTGGGGAGCGGCTCCTGAAATTAGTGCTTTTAAATATAGCCTTTGATTTTAGCCTCTTGAAGTTACTAACCGTAAGACTGCTGTGGGGCAGCTTGTGGAGCAGACCAGGACTGTTGAGGTGCTGGTTGAGGAGCGTATGACTGTTGTTGTGGGGCATAAGATTGGACTGGAGCTGGGGGAGGGGGTGGGGAGCAAATGATTGCTGTGGAGCCTGAGCGTAAGAAGCCTGAGCAACTGGAGCTGGGGCATAAGATTGTTGTGGAGCGTAAGATTGTTGAGGGGCTCCACCTCCGCAGCCTCCGCTAACAGCAGCGTATGAGCCACCGCCGCCGCATGGGGCTGGTGGTGGTGGGGGTGGGGTGGTGGAGGCTGAAAAAGAAGTATTTGTAAAAGTAAAGACGACTAGTAAAGTAAGATTACTGGTGCTGCGCATCCGCCACCGCCGCCTCCTCCGCATCCACCGCCGCCTCCTCCGCATCCTCCGCCGCCACCTCCGCATGGTGGTGGGGGTGGTGGGGTGGCTGAAAATAAGAGGGTTAGTGGGTTGGTACAATCATATTTAGGAAAAGTGGCTTACTGGGCCTCCACATCCTCCTCCGCATCCGCCGCCTCCTCCGCAGCCACCGCCGCCTCCTCCACATCCACCGCCGCCTCCTCCGCAACCTCCGCCTCCGCCGCATGGTGGTGGGGGTGGTGGTAAAGCAACTAATGAATATAAAATTAGTATAGTTTTTATGCTTTCAGGTGGTGATTACTACCTGCTCCTCCGCATCCACCGCCTCCTCCGCAGCCACCGCCGCCTCCTCCGCAGCCACCGCCGCCTCCTCCACATCCACCGCCGCCTCCTCCGCAGCCTCCTCCACATCCACCGCCGCCTCCTCCGCAGCCTCCTCCACCGCCTCCGCATGGTGGTGGGGGTGGCTGAAAATTAATTTTAAGTGTTAAAGTTGGTTGAAGCACATTTGGAAAAAAAACTTACTGGACCACATCCACCGCCGCCTCCTCCGCATCCACCGCCGCCTCCTCCACATCCGCCGCCACCGCCTCCGCATCCACCGCCTCCTCCGCAGCCACCGCCGCCTCCTCCGCAGCCACCGCCGCCTCCTCCACATCCCCCGCCACCGCCTCCGCAGCCACCGCCGCCTCCTCCACATCCACCGCCACCGCCTCCGCAGCCACCGCCTCCTCCTCCACATCCACCGCCACCGCCTCCGCAGCCACCGCCTCCTCCACCGCAAGGTGGTGGGCATGGTGGTGGGCAAGGTGGTGGGCAAGGCTGAAAAAAGATAACGTGTATTATTAAAAGTAAATGGTATTTCAGCAACTCTTACTGGAGCACATCCACAGCCACCTCCGCCACCGCCACCTCCGCCCATACCTCCGAAGAGGAAGGCCTCGGAAATACCGATGAGCACAACAAGTGCTAGCAAGCTACACGTCTTCATCTTTAGGAGAGAAACAATGGGATGAATGAATCTGCTGAATGGGTGCTGATCCTTAGCTTATATAGCGGCCATAAAACTACACCCCCAGATCATGTCATCTGGTTAATGAGGGTGTTGATCGATTCTCAACACGTTTTTGCAAGCAGACAACCTCTTCCCACACACCCACGGCCAAAAAAAGAACATTGATTTTGCTGCAACTGCTCCAGGTTTCCTGCTTCAATGAGCAGATGTCTTAGGGTGATAAGCGTTTGCAGTATCAAAATCTGGTTGGAAACAACTGCCTTATTTTTTCTGTACAGCTCAAAAATTGGTTTAGTGAGTGCTGAAAAAGTTGTCTGGAAGGAAGGAATAGATTTGTTTTTCTTTTCTCTTTTTTAGGAAGAAGAATTTCTGTGCATTAAGCTGGAGAAGTTTGCAAACGCCCCAGGCTGATTTGGAGTAAGAAAAATAGTGCTGTTCGGCCGGATATTAATGGCCGTTGTGGTGTTTTTGTTTTTTGTTATAGATTGTTATCGGTTATATCTAAGAAAGGCTTGATTGAGACTGGTTTTTGTGGATAACTTCCCAAAAAAGGAACTCTTATTGCGCAAGCTGTCAATTATGTAACTGATTGTTTTTGGGGTATTTGCAAGGAGGAAGTTTTTGAGTGTAAAGGTGTAATCTGGTTTTTGTAGCGATGAAAACAGTAACTGGAGAATGTGTTTAGCATTGTAAGTTATTTAGTTTAACTTGACATAAAAATGACTGGCAGCTAAAACATCTCCTTCTGATACAAAATATCTAATAGTTTTTTCTACATGTCAACTTATTTTTAAATCACCGCCCTGGATGTCGAATTATTATTGACTGTTGAACTATTGATGACTGTCAAGATATTTTTTCGATCAAAATTTTACAAAAAAACAACAAAGATTGATACGTCAGTCGTCGCCCTAGCACCTGTCCGTGTTTTTTGAATCAGTGAATTTAATGGTCTTTGCTTCCATCGTGACACACAGTGAGTCTATTAAGCTCCGGTGGTACACAACCAAGTTCGAGAGCCGATATGAATTTCGGGATGATTCGGGTATGTTTTGGGTTATGTATACAATTTTGCAGTGAAGTGAGATACATATTACTAACGTTTGGCAGGTGCAGAAGTTTGGATTTTTCACAATTTTGAATGCTCGAAGTTTGGAATAAGAAAAGCAGAGAAGTGAAGTTCTTCTGCCAGTACAGCCTACAGCACAGCTCTGGTTTTATCGAACTTTCTACCGGTACTACTGCATGTCCAGCCAACTTCCGTCAAGTGATTTTGAAGCCCGCTAATAGCACGAGTTTCTTTTTCTGCGGTTGGCCGTGAAGATTTCACAGGTTTTTGTTTTTAGATATAATTTTTAGATACATGAGACTTTCATGCATCTAAATTCATCTGCCGGAAAACTACATTATTAAATTAGAATCAAAAAAGAATTTTGCATGTTTGAAGATTAAACAGCTTTTTTCTCGTTAGTTTTTGTTCTCACAATGGACATGGCTAAGCTTTCGAAAAAGTATTTGGGAATTATCTCAAATATATTTAAATGAATATACACACAATCGCTACTGCTCTCACATCTCCCATCGATCATCAAACCAAGAAAAAGGATCAAGATCTAAAGAAGAGACGCAAAAAATAAATTAACGTTTATTGCAATCTTTTATTCTGGCTTTGATTTTCAACTATGACAATAACAGCTAGAATTGCAAAAATAAACTTTTTTAGTACGGAAATGTTTTTTTTATCAAAAATTAAAAATCAGCATGAATTTTTTTTGTCATTTTTTAAACTGAAAAAATTGTTGTCATCTACTCCAAAAAGAAGTTTACTATATATTTTAGTATGCACCCTTTTGTATGTCCGTTCAGATTATTTGGCACACAGCTCCTGCCTTTTCCAACTTTGAGTGTATTTGTTTAGCTTCTTCGGCACTCAACTTAGATTTGACAACTTGTGGCATTTTTCTTTCCAAAAATTCCTCTGCCTGTTTTTTCTTCTCTGCTAGATTCATTTGCCTCTTTTGGGGCAAATATGTAACCAACTTTCCTAACACTGAACTTTTCTTTTCCATCGGATAGTTAGTGACTTTGACGGTGAATATTTTACATTCCTTGTTTTTTTCAGGAGCACTATAGGCCAGGAAACAGGCTGTGCTTTCATCCTAAGTAATTTCAAATTTTTAAAATTTCCGAAATTGGTGTTTACCTTGTCAGATATCCAGTCATTTGGCTCTTGAACTTTGAGGTTAAGACTGCTACGGTCCAAAACTTTGCCGAAAAATCTTTTGTTGAGTATAGCTGTTATTTCCAAAAAACCTTCGTGGAACGTAAAAAATTTAGGATCGTTGGCATGCTCTAGATTTAAAATGCTCCTCCAAGACCACGCAAGATGATAAAGTGAATCTTAACGAAAAGGTGTAGTTTTCAGTCTTTGTGGTTGTTTGCCAAAGATCCGAAGCAAAAAAGCAATTTTCGTACTTTATAAACGACTTTTGGATAATTTAATTTAATATACATTGAATGTTTTCAATGAATGACAATTAACTACCGTTCGAATAGCTTGTTGCTTTTTATAAACTCACTTCTATCAAAATTCGAAGACGTTGTTTTAAGCAAAAAAGTTGTTACCTTTTAGAAATACATGCTCTGTGCTGAGATACAGACTCACAAAGTTTGATTTTTTTGAACTTTTTTGTCTTGACACCAGTGTTTTCATAATTCACACTGACAGTGACACTAACATTGACACTGACATGTCAGTTTAGCGAACCTGACATTTTTTAAAAGTGGTCGTAGACATCAAAAAAGTTGTCTTTTCGAAATTCTGTAAAGTGCGTTAGACAGCTGACGAATTTCTGATTGAGAAGGTGTTATCAGAGTTTTAACCTGTCTTTGAAAAAAAAAGTGTGAAAAAGTAAGTGTCAGTTTCATTTTTAATGTCAGTTTAGCAAAAAAATGTCAGTGTCAGTTAAGGCTCTTTTTTTCTAAACTGACATTAAAAATGAAACTGACACTTACTTTTTCACACTTTTTTTCAAAGACAGGTCAAAACTCTGATAACACCTTTCTCAATCAGAAATTCGTCAGCTGTCTAACACACTTTACAGAATTTCGAAAAGACAACTTTTTTGATGTCTACGACCACTTTTAAAAAATGTCAGGTTCGCTAAACTGACATGTCAGTGTCAATGTCAGTGTCACTGTCAGTGTGAATTATGAAAACACTGCTTGACACGAAAGCATAAAACTCGCTGTATCTCTTCCTACAGTGAACCTTTTTACATTCTGTTAACAGCAGGCACGTATCCAGGAAGTGGCTAACCGGGCTTTAGTCCCCTGAAATTTTTTATTTCTTTCTAAAAACAACATAAAAGTCGAAAAAGGTGTAGGTAAAATAACCTTTTGGGGGCTTTAGCCCCCCGCAATGAAAATTTTTCCTGGATACGCCTCTGGTTAACAGCATCTTGTAGAATAGTAGCAAGGACTTCTCATCGAGGTAACAGCCACTTATAAAATTCCTTTGTTCCTCATCTACGAGATTCTGTTTCCAGAATCCAGAAATGTTAACTGTACGAAAAGAGCAATAGCAAGTTTTTTATGCTTTCGTGTCAAGACAAAAATATTCAAAAATCCAAACTTTGAGAATTTGTATAACCGCATAGAGCACGAATATTGAAAAAGTAACAACATGGATATGCTCTATCGGAATATACATGTGTTCGAGGTCACCTGGGAGGATTAAAAAATCACAATAAAATTACTTTTTTCTCTAGTTCTTCCTTGCTGTTGCCAAGAAAAATAAGTTTGTTGGTTAGATCCATTTTGAGATGTGGGTGATATTCCTGGGTGTTCAGTTTGTTGTATTCTGCAAAATGGATGCTTTTCTCGTGTCCATCTTTACTTTCAACCATTTCTGTCAAAGGCTTGGTGTCTAACGATTGGAGTTTTAGCAGGAGGTCTTCAGCAGTAGGGGGATTTTTATCAGTTTCCAGCTTTTCTTTTAATTCCATTGCCTTATTATAAAATTTATTAATAAAAAATTAAAGATTGAAAAATATAAAATAAAATTAAGTTTTTTAAGCAAACAAAGTAGACTAGATACAAAATGAAAAAGAATTCCGTTAAATGCACTACGAAAAATGCCATAAAAAACCAACGATTCGCCGATCTAAAGAATACCCTAAGGCAGGAATTTCAAGTGTCCTTTATTTCAAGATGTGTCTTTTATTTAAGAAATCAAATCTTAAGAATTTTTCAAAATTTAAGTCATTTTCTGGTGATTTTGGTCACTTTATCACACTCAAACACCCATACTCATTGTGATAACTAGGATTGTCGGTTTGGTTAATCGATTTCAATTTTTTTAACCGAAAAACGAAAAATTATCGGTTTTTGATTATTGGCTCGGTTCGGTTAACCAAAACTTTCGGTTATCGGTTCGATTAACCGAAACTTCATCGGTTTTTTTTTCGGAACTAAACTGTACCCGGTATAGTTACAACATGTGGGACCAACGCATATTTTTGTTGTATTTAGACGGTACTAGGCTCAACTCCTGAATGATTACAGATTTTCAAGCATAGTTCTGATGTAGTTATATCCGTCTTGCGTTCACGTGCAGGTTAAGGTAGCTTATGTTTTTCTTGTCTTCCAAAAATCTCTTTAATAGTTGCTACTTCCAAAACAGTTTAAAAATTTCAAAAAAAATATTTCTTTGTTGTTTGATGACTTTTCGCTACTATATGTTCGCAACTATTTGTAACGTAACCAGTATGCGATAGCTATTTGTGAAAATACACCGAAGGCGGTATATTTGCGTAACGACTTTGCGAAAAAAAATTAAGTTAGAAGTTTGTTATAAAAATTTTGGTTCATTTTTTGAATAATTTGGATGTCAGTTCGATTTAACGAAAATTTTGGTTTTCGGCTTGGATCGGTTAATCGAAACCGATAATTAATGTTAGCCGACAACCCTAGTAATAACAACTCATTGTGATAACCGACAATATAAACCGAAGTTACAACTGGTACAGGACGTTTATAAACGGACGAGGATTAAATGTTCCACCTTTTGGCTGAAAAGTGCCACCCTGTAGCTTAAAAGTGCCACCTTTTGTGTAGTTCTCCTTGATATCCAGATTGTGGCGCTCCAATGCATTGTTGGTTGATATCAGCGGCACAAAACCATCGTACCATCCCCGGAACGCAGGCCTATTGATCCACTGCTGCTTGAATTTAAACATTTAAACAAAAGTTGGCACTTTTCAGCCAAAAGGTGGCACTTTTGAGCCAAAAGGTGGCACTTTTCAGATTTATCCTTTATAAACAGAGGACACAAGTCGAAATTTAAAAATTAAGAACATTTCTATTAAATAAAATACATGTGATATTTTTTGGTCAAAAAGCCATTATCCTAGTGCTTATTAATTTTCGAGCTGGCAGGACTTGTTAATCGCTTTTACAGGCCCCTACCATAGTGGGACAAATCTGAAAAATAGGACGGCCGTCGCCGTCTCCGTCTCCGTCTCACTAATTTTTTTGACCGTCTTCCGCCCCGTCCAATTTTTTGCCGTCTCGGCATCCGCTCTGAATTTTTTTTCGGCCATCTTCCGCCCCGTCCAAAATCGGGCCGTCTCAAAGACCGTCTCAAAAAAATTTTTGGCCGTCTTGTGCACCGTCAAAATTATATAATTTTTATCCAAGGCAATAATTGAATAAAAATATATGCTAAAACGTCCCCTTACTAACTAAATCTGAAGATTTAATTAAATCTGGGGATTTATTTAGCTGAGCGAAATCCGTCTTTGAATTTGTTATTATAAATCTAAGCGTATTTAGTGCTGCAATAGATTTCTAATCTAAACCTACTGTCTTGGCTGAAAACGCCGTTCGACAGATCACAACAATCTTTACACGGCATTTGCTTCAGACAAAAATGAGTGCGAAAAATTCAGTCATAGTAAAAAGTGCGTTATAAGACGAGTTTTTTCAGAAAAAGCTAGCGTTTCGCATGTAAGATATAAAAAAAGGCAGCTCAAAGTAGCCGACATGGTATAACCTAAAAATTTCATTTTATCAACCTCTAAGGGTGTTTTAAACCGTAAAAACGATAAAAAGCATGTTTTAAGGGGGTGCATTTTTGGGCGAACATTT
Organism: Ditylenchus dipsaci; assembly: GCA_004194705.1. Taxonomy (NCBI): domain Eukaryota; kingdom Metazoa; phylum Nematoda; class Chromadorea; order Rhabditida; family Anguinidae; genus Ditylenchus; species Ditylenchus dipsaci. The sequence continues at coordinate 193,986 of SADC01000904.1, read as the reverse complement.
ATTGCCAAAAAAAGTTTCAACTTTTCGATCAAAATTAGACTTTTTGCTTTTGGAGACCAAGTAAAACGGCCCGAAAAAGGTTACTTATCTGGCCGGCCGTCTGCCGTCTTGGAAAAATCGGCCGGCCGTCCTCCGTCTCCGTCCTAACTTTTTTTTCCCTGGCCGTCGCCGTCCCGTCCGAAATGGGGCCGTCTTAGGACGGGACGGGCCCGGCAGGACGGCGGTCCCACTATGGCCCCCACCCTCTCCCTTTAAAAGCAAAATACCTTCAACGGAAGTCCAAGCACAATCTTTTTAGCTACTAGCTTATTTTCATCTTTCTTTAACATTCTTTTTACTTTTTCCACAATTGATATCAAATTCAGGTCGTTGTGTTCATAGGAGTAGGGGTACATGCGAGTTGAGTCCAAGTAGAAGTAGTCCACAATATCGGCCAAAATTTCCATGGCAGGATCTGTTAATGAGGCCAGACTGTGAAAAGAAATTGAAAATATTTAAACGCTTACCCGTTTTCTCGAAATTATTAGTATGAAGAATTTTTGCGAACAGTTGAAAATTTTTGCGAGTATCCTTTTTGAGTTCTTTGTAATCTTCTTTTATAAAATGCAACTCTTTGTGAAAAGCTTTAAACAAACTGTCAAAAACCACATCAGCTTCCTTGCCAACGTGTTTCCTAAAAAAGGTTAACTTCAGAGTTACTAACTCTCTAAAAATTAAAGCACACACTTTAAAAAAAACCCTCTTCCTTGACGAGGCAATTTCAACAGCTTGTTAAGCTGAAGTCGACTTTCTCTATAATCTATACTCCATATAACTTACCTTCCTCTATAAAATACCCCTTGGTCAGTCAGTGTAGCCCCTATATAACGAACCCTTCTCTATAACGTACTCTTGTGGTCGGCTGCTAGGAGGAGGTATATTGTAGACAGAGTGGACTGTAATATTTTTCGATTATTTTTATAAAACCCCTCAAAAAAGTTTGTTTTGGCTTGTAATCCGACACTTTTTTACCTCCATTTTTAAGTTTTTTTGTTAATTCCAATTGGTCAGTCTAGTCTTGAACATTGATAGGATCCCGATTTCATCGATTGTTCTTATTAAATAAAATTCCTGACATTAAGACAGTATCTATTGATAAACTGCTTCGTTTCTTGAAAAAATACAAGTAAAATCGGAATTCTTGCGATATTTTGGACTAGACTGACAAATGCATAATCAATTATTCAACAAAATTGTTCGACCTGGTCTTTGAGGCTGATTTTTTCTAAATTTTTTGTGTTTTTAATGTCTCAAGAATCGGTAAATAGCATTTTTTCTTGTCAGAAGTATACATTAATGATCCTTAATTGACCCTTAATGATTCAAAAATATACAATCTAGCCAACCATTTTGGTGAACCTCAATCAAACTACACACTAAAGTCACTTACGAAAAAAGAGGAATTTGGAATCCACTGAGTGGTATGGTGGTATTTTTGGAAGCTTTGGAAGGTTCTTTTTTGCCGAGCAATTCATTTTGGGACAGCCATTTGACCCACTTTTGTACATAAGCTTTTTCTTTTCCTTGATTTTTATTTTCAATCAGCGTTTTTTCAAGCGGTTTTGAGAAGCTAAGAGATATTATGACTTTTAAGTCTTTTGATCTTTGTCTAGCTTCGGCAATTAAACTAGCAAAGTGCTCGGAAACTTCTATTTTCGCATCTTTTTCTTCAGAGACTAATGTAGGTACAAAAAGATGGGTGCAAAGATCCCAGTTAAAGTTTGTATAAGACTCTTTTTTCCAAGTGAGATGTCCATGAACTGGGCAGCTATCTGGCAAACCACAGGCTATTACATTGTCTTTTGAGGTTGAGTAGTAGAAAGACGTACCTTAAATCAGCTAAATTAGTGTAGGTTTTCTTGTGATGGGTGTTTTATGTACTGGCGTTTTATTGAATTTGGGGAATCCGAAGGGTTGTATAACCTCACACGAAGTGAAGTTAAAATGAGAGCGTGAAATATGAAATTTTCTAAAGAACTAAAGAACTAATTCTAAAGAACTACTTACGTTTTCTCAGTTACCACGAGTTTATCTGATTAACCTTTCAGATTTTGTTTGGGCACCCAAAAATCTCAAGATCGACCTCAAATTTTTCCGATTTTTAGGGGTCGAAAAATAGCTCCCCATGGTGAGTTGATAAAGGAAATACGGTAGTCTTTGCCATTTTCATTCAATCACCATTTTTGTTTGATTACAAATTAATTTCATTAGGCCATAATACAACTCCTACAACTCATACAAAAACCTACGAATAGCTGCAGCGTCCAGATCCCGAACAAATGGTAGAGCAGGCATTTGAAATGTGGGCTCTTTATGATCTATCTCAGCAGCAAGCTCTTCAGCTTTGCTCAAAACATCATCCAGCTGTGGCGAACTACCAGTTGTCGAAATAGCAGTGCGCACTGATTTAAGAACTGCGTGGGTCCAAATATTTGCAAAAAGCGGGTGAAAACTGCTTTAAGTTTAGGTAAGACACTTGCTGTATTTTTTCTACTATCTTCCAACTGTTCTGGATCACCGGGCATGTGAAGTAGGTCCATTAAAATGTGCTCGTTAGCTACTTGTTCCTGTCCCTGAATATTGCTTTCTACAACAGCTGTTCCTGAGACGGGCTGCTGTAAATATGTATTTTTTAGAAATTAAAATAAAATTTTTGACATTGGACAAAAAGGACAGCTTTGTAAAAATGGTCATTCTAAGTTCCGAGCATTAACTATGGCCAGTTTTAAATACTCGAGCTTTAATTGGTTATTTGTCTCCGGTTCTACTACAAGATATATACCATTCAAAAGCCAAAATTTTGAGGTTATCGAAAGTGCATAGGTAACGGTAACGGTACAATAAAAAAAACGATTAAAAATTCAATTTCTCAAAATTTTAACTTTTGTTTTCTTAAGTGGAATTTGAAATTTAACGTTGAGTATAGATCTAAAAAGCACATTTATATGCAAATTGACTATGCTAAACACGAATTTCTCAAGTAAAACTGTACAAGAGACTCAAAACCAGAAGTTTTCAAAAAAATTCAACATTGACTTTTGGCAACTTGTATAAATAAGCAGTTTCTCTCAAAAGCACATCATCATTTTAGTAACTATTTTATAATAGTCTTATTTAGCTGACTGAGCTGAACAAGAGCATAGAAATTGCTTTTTCCTCAAGCTGACGAAAAAGTTTGTAAAACGGCATTTTCGACTACCGTATTCACTCTATTAACACTCCCTATGGGGAGTTAATTTTCAACCAGCAAAGACCAAAAGATTTTAATTTCGATTTTGAGAATTACAGGTGCTCAACCGAAATCTGAAAAGTGGAGTCAGGGGAGCTTGTGCTAATTAAGAAAAGGTCAAAAACAATGCTACTTTTGCTCTAGACTGAGATATAAGGTCCGCAGGGTGGGGAGTTATTAGTTCACGGCACGGTTTGCATGAGCTCACAACATCGTAAGCTCATCTTCATAAGGACCGATTCTCACGTGAGCTCACCTCAAGTGAGGAGACGTTTTTGAAATTCTCACGCAACCTCATGTTGCATGAGCTCACGTCGTCCTCGTCCTCATGAGGTTGAGGACAAGCTCTTGTCCTCATGAAATTCTCATGAGAATCCCTTGAGCTCATGAAATTTTTTGACCTCATGAAGATTTCATGATCTCATGAGAATTTTAATATGCTCACGAATATGCTTAATATGCTTGTTCTATGCTTGTTTTTTATATGCTTGTTCTAAAAATTCTTTGCCTTAAACGAAAACTTGAACTTCAGGCTAAATTTTTAGGACTCTTGTATACACCTGCCAGTTTCTATCTTTTGTCAGGGTACGTGTCAATTTTCCGCCGACCATTTTTCCGCGAACAATTTTCCGCTGGCCAATTTTCCGCTGACCCGTTTTCCATTTATCAGATCCTGATCCGGCCTGATTTAGCCTAATCCGGCCTGATCTATACGGCCCGGATTAAATTCGGAGGATGAATTTACCGGAGAATGTATTTATCAAGGATGAATTTAGAGCAGCGCCGATCCTTTCAACAATTAAGACTGATGCATAGACGGAAGCTGATGTGAAAAAAGAAATTGAATTACGGCAGCGTAAAATTGGTCGGTGGAAAATTGACCGGTGGAAAATTGTCTACGGGTGAACTGTTGACTAACGGTATACCTCATGAGGACGTGAGCTCACCTCACGTGAGGAGACCTTTTCGAAATTCTCACGCAACCTCATATTTCATGAGCTCACGTCGTCCTCATCCTCACTCATCCTCACGCCCGAAAATTTGTCCTCACGCAAACCGTGGTTCACGGGGAGTTCATAGAGTGAATACGGTGAATTAAGTTTTAAACTAGACATTAAAACTATGTCTTTCAAAAATTAAGACTGTAGGATTCTTATCGGTGTGTAGCTCGTCACGGTACAATAGAATGTTTTGTCGTTAAAATGCTATTTTTTAAAATATTTTAAAATTTTGAGCTTACAATTATATGATTTTCATCATGATCTTTTCCGTGGTTCTGATTGACAGAAACAGGTGGAGCGCCTGGATCGGAATTCATAATGGGCGAATTTATCATGTTTTGCTGAAGTTTTTCATTTGAATCAAGTATTGATGTATAAAATTCAAAAAAATTTCCTACCAAAAGTTGGTAGTTAGAACTTCCAGATGTTTCAACATTAGTAGGCTTTGTTTCTTGTAAAACAGTCTGATTAGAAGCAATCTAAATAAATAGTGTATTTTTTGGTAGTTAAATATGTTATTTTCTGTTTGCTGCTACTGAGCAACAGTTCTTTGAATCCAAGATAGATCTCCAAATTGTACCTTACAGTCCCCGCTCCCAATAAGGACACTCAAAGGACCTGCGAAAATCTGTCCTTATTTAAAATGTTCTTATTAAAAAAAGATTCGATTAACCGGACATGGCCTGAAAATCATTAAAAAGTCTGTGAGTACATTATGTAATCACTAGTCTTGCTCGAATTATGTAAATCTCAAACAACTAATTTCTTGCGCCCGAATAAGTCCAATTACAAGCCTAAATGTTATGTTGGCCATTTTTCGGCCAGGGTTAATTCAGCCATTAAATTTACAAGAGCTTTTGGAAAACATTATATACCATTCGATAGCTCTTCGAAAATTCTTATTAGACTTAAAAATCCGTTTTTGCCCTAAGCGGTCTTTAATAGGTTAACAATGCGTTTGAAAAAATGGATGTCTTATACTAATAAAGATTTTCGAAGAGCTATCGAAAATCCTTATTAAGAGATGGTCCTTATTGCTGATTGGGTCCGTACATCAAACCAACTAAACAAAAAGATCTGTCTTTTTTTGTCCTTAATCAGAGCGTCCTTTTTGGGAGTGAGTAGAATGTACATAAATTTACCTTAAATAACGAGAACAATGGCTTTATATTCATATATTTAGAAAACACCATTTAGGGCTGACTTTTGAGATTAAACATGGTCAACAAAGTAAAAAATGTTGCATGTTTTGGTTTTTGATAATAAAAAAACAAAGATTGGTTATTATCACTTGCCGAAACAGTTTTTTGGCTTGATCAAACCCTGCTGTTTTCAACTTGTAGTTATGCGTACGGTAGAAAACCGTGTCTCCAAGCGACTTAAAATCCTGATATTTATGATTTTTGCTTCTTGCCTTTTTTGTCGCCCCAGGTTAAGACGGAATCAAACATGTTTTCTCAAAAAAGTTTTGAGAAAACCTTCATGCGCTAACCCACCCTGGAATCACAGGCGCACCCAGGACTTTCTGGCGGGGGGGGGGAGGGGAGGTGGCTATAGCCCGGCTAGACCCCCCTGGGTTTGCTTATGCCTGCATTCAAGCATAAAATAATAACAACTAAGAAGCCTGGTCGGAAAAAAGGATAAGAATCATAACCAAAACTCTACTAGAGTTAACTTACAAGATCAGTAGTCTTCGCATGATCTGTCTGTTGTGCTTGGTTAACAGAAGCATCAACACCAGAATTTTGCCGTATCATATCATCGTTGATTATTTGTTGCTAAACAAATTTCGTTAATATAACAAACCGCTTACTTTTCAACATATAAATTTAAGTATATTAAAAAACGAAATTTTGAAAAGCCTTAAACATGAGACGAAGTGTCATAAAGATATACCGTATTCAGTTTAGGGGCGGGGCACTCATTTTTCACTATATACTTTTTATTTTTTTCATGTTGATTATAATAGTAATTTTGATATTGGTTTATTAGTAATTGAAAAAAACCATGATGATCAAGGGGTTATGGTCTATTTGATCACCATAATAAACTCAGTCATTACATAAAAGAAGTGGATAAAAAGTGGTGATATCACCCTCCTCCCCTAAATCGAATAAAATTCGATTACCAATAAAATCGTTATTTTTTAAAAATTGATTTTTTGTGACTGTAACTTATTTCACCATTCAAATTACTGATTTACCCCGTCAAATTTGAATTTTCGGTGAAATACTGCAGTAAATTTTGCGGGAATCCGAACTTCATAGTCAAAAATGACTTAGATCGCTCAAAATCCTTTTAAATCCCGTTTTGGAGTTTACTAGAGGGGAGTAAACTTTTTGCGAAAATTCGATTGAGCGGATCAGAATTTGGTCTGATCGGCTGAATCGCTCAGAATTCCAGGTTCATGGTGGTTTCGAGTGGTTCGGGGTGGAATTCTGAGCGATTCAGCCGATCGGACCGGAATTCTGATCCGCCTAATCAAACATTTGCAAAAAGCTTACCTCCCCTCCAATCAACCCCAAAAACAAATTTTCATGGGCTTCTGGCCACTCTGGGGTGGAATTTCAAGCGATCCAAGTCATTTTTGACTATAAAATTTAGATTCCGCAAAATTTACTGCAGTATTTCACAGAAAATTCAAATTTGACGGGGTAAATGAATATTTTGACGGGGTAAAACAATTTGAGCCATGTTTTGTTGACAATTTTTATGTGAGAAATAAATCTGTTTTGAAACTACTTGGTTTCTCTTCGAATCATTAATGTGCATTACATAAAGTAGGACCAAAAATAATCATATTTTAAGGCTTATGGTCCTAATTTTGGACCAAAAAATTAGGACTTGGATTAGATTAATGACCTGGTCAAAACTTAGGACCGAAAAATCGATATCGCGGTACTGTAGTAGTTTGGTAATAGGTAAATTGATATCGAGGTCTTTTTTCGTCTTTTGACCACGTCTAAATTTAAAAACCGAAAATCTCAAAGCACTAAATTAAGACGATTAGTCCTAAAAAAGCCAACTTTGCTCCTATTTTGATACTTTTTTGCCACTCCTATCAAATGCTCACACAGTAAATTTTCGTTGACTGTATTTTTTAAATTTTCATAATTGAACATGGTGATCAAGGTGACTAATGTGATTATAACGTCGTAATTATAAAATAAGAATTTCATGATTGCGTAGGTGGGTGCTTAAAAAATCTCGCCCTGCTGTTGGTCAAAAAGAGAGACCGAATTTTTTTGACGGTTTCTATATCTCTTTGCATCCCTCCCAAAACAAATTTGTTTTTTTAGAAATTTTGGCGCTACTATAGAATACGCCCCCCCCCAAATCCGACTTTTTAAAATTGCTGTAACTACCCTTGCAAAAACAAGTTTAGGCTTAGCCCTTAGGCATGGGGGTGGGCCAGCGTGCGGAAGTTGTGACTAATAAAGAGTTTACGCACATTTTCCGGGGTCTGGACATAAATGTGGGTAGTCTTTACTTAAGTTGTAGAAGAAAAAATTGGGGGGGGGGGGGGGAGTGTTGTATTCTATAGTAGGGTCGAAATTTTCTTTTTAAATAAAAAAATATGTCTGAAAATTTTAATTTTAAAAAAGCTTTGTTATCGGACACCATAGTTGTCTTTTAAGCTTCATCTTATTGTACAATCAATTTTTTCTACAACGAACGCTCTCCAAACCAGCTTCTGCAGAATTTGAAGATGGATCAGCATCATAAATATAAGAATTTCTAAATTCCTTCAAAAAGTGCCCTGAATATCGAATTGCTATAGAACACTAATCAATCTTTTTTCAATGGTTTTTTTCCTTTTTTCATTTCGATTTTTAATGCACTTTTTGAAGGAATTTGGAAAATCTGATATTGATGATACTAATCCATCTTTTAATTCTACAAAATTTGCCTGAGTTTGAAACACTGAGTTTTTGACAAAATATGGCTCAAAACCACATTTAAAAAACAAAAAAAAAAATGATTAGTCATTTTGTGACGAAATTATATCCTTAACAGCTTTCAACAACCAACCCTGGATATCGGATTTTTAAAATATGCACGTTGGCTTAGTCTTAAGATAGGTTAAAAACGCCAAAATTCAGAACAAAATAATGGACAAAAGAAAGTGTCACGTGAATTACCATTCCTGCGTGCCAGTTGAGCTGTGCAAAGCAGAACATCAATAAAGTTTAGCTATAAAAGCCATTCTTAGAAAAACTTTTCTTACTAAAATTTAGAAAGAAAATAGTTATAGTAGATTCACAGACAACTAGGCCTTGCACAATGCGAACAGCGGAGATTTTGTGGTGTGCTATTTCTTTTACCTCCTAGGATCTCTTTAGCTTAAAATATTTCTACATGGCCTCTTATAAACATCTCTAGCCATCTGGTTGGATGGATAGGCTATGTGGATGTTGACTCTTGAGAAAGACCTCTTTTGGTACTGCAATCGATGAAGGCTTTTTTTATTCACGTGATTTTCGTGTCACATACGAAAATCAGTTACTACAATAGCTAAGGTAAGTTTTTTATGTGCGTCAATAACATGGTATGCAAAAGTGTACATAACATTTTTTATCAGTTTGCATTGTTTTAGTATAAAGAACACAGTTTTATATTGGACGGATGAAGCTCAAAACAAACTCGTGCAAAATTTTAGATATTTTAAGAGAAATAAAGGTAAAAGGAATATATTTTAAACATGTGCCCCAATGCATCAGTATAATGTTCAAAGTTAGAGTTACTGTTCGAATTGATGCATACAGCTAAAGTTGAACACTTCTTAAAGCACAGGGATATGCACCAGGGTTGCAGCTGACATCTGATATCTGATTACCTGACTTTTTTTGACATCTGATATCTGATTCTGATTTTTTTTAAATCAGCTGCATGATACATTATTTGCTTTTACTTATGGTATTTTATAAATATATTTTTGAAAAAGTATCTTTTTCCTTTCACTGCAATGTATTTATTGGAAGTAAAGGGTCATTTTATCCAGTGCTTTTTGCCATTTTGAAGCGAAAAAAAAAGATTTTGACTAAATTTTCAAAAATAAAAAAGATTTTGGGTGCCAAAAAAAGACAAATCTTTTTAAAAAGGACGACTCGAAGCCCTGATCTTACCCAATTTAAACTTCAAAAAGTAGGTCGGTTACCAGGCGGAACCGAAGTTTTGCATCATATGCATCTCCACAGCCTCACCCACTAGGCTACCATGTCGTTTTTAATATTAGAGGTTATGCATGGGCTATACAGTTGCGGACAATTGATAGCGGACGGCCCGTTTATTATTAGACTTACTGTTTTTTCGTAAAAATTTTTAAATGCTTTTAAAAATCGCGATAGGCAGTTTTGTAGAGCACTTAAAGGGCTACAATTATAGCCTACTACTTGTTATAAAAATATCAATTTCACGCGATTGCTTGAGGCGGTTTGGAAACCCCCTCGTTTTTTCTCCCGACAATTGATAGCGGACGATTTTTTTTCAAGCTGATTGATTTTAATTTTTTATATATTGTCAACTTTTAATGACTATTTGTAAGCCCTGTTCCTCAGCTACAATTTGGTATATCAAACTTTTTTTTGAATTATTATACGGAAAATTATGACCATAGAAATAAAAGTGTCGATTTCTAGTCAAATTCAAATAAAATGTAAGGAAAATTTTTTTTGATGGCTCCATTTTTTGAAAGCTCTATGATTTCTCTACAAAATGACATTTTGATCGTTGTCGTAGGACCACTCTGCACTGAGATACAGATAGGTTGAATTTGAAATCCCTGAAAAAGTGCTGTTTTGCCTTATTTAAAGCCATTTTTCAGGGATTTCAAATTCAACCTATCTGTATCTCAGTGCAGAGTGGTCCTACGACAACGATCAAAATGTCATTTTGTAGAGAAATCATAGAGCTTTTAAAAAATGCAAAAGGGCGTAAATTTTGATTTTTAAAATTTTGAGAAACCTCTTAATTATGTGATCAAACAACCATTTTCCTTACATTTTATTTGAATTTGACTAGAAATCGACACTTTTATTTCTATGGTCATAATTTTCCGTATAATAATTCAAAAAAAAGTTTGATATACCAAATTATAGCTGAGGAACAGGGCTTACAAATAGTCATTAAAAGTTGACAATATATAAAAATTAAAATCAATCAGCTTGAAAAAAAAATCGTCCGCTATCAATTGTCCGCAACTGTATATCAGTATGACTGTTTCTACAATCCTAATTTTTATAGAGTTTCTACCAAAAGTTATTTATTTTGTCATGATTAGAAAGCAATTTAAGTTCAAATAGCACTAAAAACAATAGTACCGTAACAATAGTATTTCCTGTAATTTAGCCCCGGGGCTAAATTTTTGGATGCCTAAAAATCTTAAAATTGTAAATCAAAAATGGCCCTAACTCTGAAGTTCTAGTCAAAAAAGAGGGGGGGGGTGCTAAATTAGAGAGTGGGCTAATTTAGAGGAAATATGGTAAGTGTTACTGCGTAAAAAGGGTTGTAAAAAGAGACCGGTAAAAAAGGGCCAGTCAAAAAATGGTTGTGTAAGGTACACGGTCAATTCGCAGGACAATTCGCCTCCGGGCCGATTAGCCTCCGGGACAATTCGCCTCTCAGGATAATTCGCCTCCAATTACATTTTTTATTTCCTGTTCAGTCTGTCCATTCACTCCATGATCAATAAGCTTATTTTTAGTTTGTATTTTTGCAGTTAAGGTAATGTTGTAGTTGTATTGCAATCTTTTTTTCTAACTTTTTTTGTCAATTCGTCACCGGATCGCCCTAATTTTCTCATGTCCACATGGTTCATTCAGATGGTCCACTTGGATCATGGAGGTCTCTAGCTAGTCAAATAAATTTTAACCACTAAAACTACTCAAATTTTAGATATGTTCATTAAAACTGCTAGATACATAAAATATCTGAGAGTTACGAGGTTTAGATAAACTGACAAAGATTTGACCAAGAGGCCCTATTGAAAGCGAACGACTTTTTTCAATAGCAGGAATAATTTTTACTGATCTTCGAAAACTTTGAACTCCAATAAACCTGAGAACGCTGATTTTTGTTCACAATAACTTGCCGTGTTTGAATAATTGTTAAACTTTGAATAAAAAAGTTGCCTATTTCTGATATCTGATTATCTGACTTTTTTTGACATCTGATATCTGGTTCTGATTTTTTTTCACAGTCAGCTGCAACCCTGATATGCACCCATATTAAATTATACCTGCCCGCTCGTAAAAATCGGTGCCCCTTGAAAATTGGAGCTGGTGCCGGCGCCCGAAAAAAGCAGCGCCGTGTTGCATGATGTGTGTTGGACGTTAAAGTTTTTGTTTGTTGCCGCCAGGATCTAATGTGGCCAACACTGAAAAACATACTGTAAAAACTTTAAAATGTCAAATGATAACTCGTTGATTGAATTCTACTTTTTTCAGTGCCCAGATCTTAGCGCTTACTTAACACTAGGACGGTCGAGGAGCCGTTTATATTCGTTGGCCTCAGAATGATGGTGAAAAAATTAAAAATTGTCGGTATTTACAGGTTAGCTGCCCCTAAGAAACAACCAAGTCAGGAATATTTGCTTACGCCAAAATTTCTTCAAAAGGGCAGATCTCATGTATTTTTGTTTTTATTTCAGCGTTTTAAACTCTTAAAACAAGCGCAGTTCACGGGCTTCCTTATGAGATATCGTTAAGTTATTTACAGTTATTATATGCAAGAATTTTAGTTCGGAGAAATTACCAGATTCGAGTTCAGCATGATCGATTTGCTTAGAAATCTGCCTTAAAACGTGAGAACTTGTGTCAAATTTCAAATTCCGCTCAAGACAAAATCATTTAAATTTCGAAATAATCTGAATTTGAATATGTTTTGTCTTGAGCAGAATTTGAAATTCGACATCAAGTTCTTGTGTTCAAGAACATATTTCTAAGCAAATCCACCATGCTCAAAAAGAAAGTTAAGATTTCTTTAGCAAAATATGAGTTTTACGTCAAAATCGATTTTGAAATTTTTTGGGGAGTCTTGCTAAACACTCTCAAAGCTTCCTTTTACTTTACGTCGAAGCTCTTTCTGGTGCAGTTTTTCTTGCTCTGTGTGATAGTATATCTCGATAACTAAAAAAATAACTTTATCACATTTTTCGTTCCGTTAGTGAATATTTAGAACGTTTTCGGAAAATGACACAACTTTTTCTTTAAATTAAAATCATTACATTGAGTGATCATAAATACCTTAACGATATCTCATAAGGAAGCCCGTGAACTGCGCTTGTTTTAAAAGTTTTAAACGCTTAAGTAAAAACAAAAATACATGAGATCTGCCCTTTTGAAGTGGCGTAAGCAAAGATTCCTGACTTGGTTGGTTCTTAGGGGCAGCTGACCTGTAAATACCGACAATTTTTCAATTTTTTTTCACCATCATGTTCAGCGTGAAATTCTGAGGCCAACGAATATAAACGGCTCCTCGACCGTCCTAGTGTTAACACTCCAAAGCCCGATCGCTACAGATACACACATAGGGCTAAAATTGAGCGCTGAAAAGATAGCGCCAACAAAGCTGCAAACCATGCCGAGTCAGAGCCATTTACCGTAAATCTTCTAATTAAAGCCCATGGGCTTATATTAGAAGACGTGACCCCGAAGTCACTTGTGGCATTGTGTTTTAAGCTATGAAAAATCAATCATTTTCAGGCATACAGCCCTCAAAATGTAGCTAAGGAACAGGCTATATTTTGAGTGGTCGTAAGCCCGCGAATGTTGGGGTTTTCATGGCTAAAAACACAATGCCACAAATGAAAATTTCCGGAAATCTTCTAATATAAGCCCATGGGCTTTAATTAGAAGATTTACGGTATACACAGGAACTCATTTTCAAAAACTGCGCTTTTTCAATTTGGCGCCAAAACCCGCTTACGTCCTTTTTGAAATTTCAAATTCAATTTGCGCCATCTTATTCAGCGCTCGATTTTAGCCCTATTTGTATACCTGTAGCGATCGGCCTTTGAAGTGTTAATTATAAAAAGCTACTTATTTTATTCTATTGACTTTCTGAGCTTGCCTGTAATTGTTCACAGTTATCGCCGGAAACTTTGTTCATTTGTTTGTATTTTAGCATGTCTTGCAAGCATTGATCATTTTTTTAATGCTTAGCTTGTTGACTTTTTATTTGAATGGTAATTGCTCTCGACCTATACTCAGGGTTGGTAATATGTGGCTATACCAGCCACTTTGAGACCACATCATTTTTGGCAAAATTTGCATGAATCTCGTTATTTTCCAAATAGGATATGCTCTTTTGATACTTCGACGAAAAGATAGGGCAAATGACTTCACGTTGGTATGTTGAAATATTAGATGCACTGACAGAATACATGAGCCAAAAGTGATAACATGGGATGAAAGAGATTTTTTAAGAGGCCACATGTGTGTGGTATAACCAAATGTTGCCAACCCTGCTACATCCCAAAATACCAATTTAAAGGCCCTTGAAAAAGGAACCCAAAGTAGTTTGAGTTAAATTGGTTGGGCTAACTTGACTTGAGCCAGTCGCGAACTTGGGAACTCTTGGTATGCTACCAGAATTGGTAATTAAAGTACTGTAAGTACTAAAATAGTTATTGATGTTCTTTCCTTTAGTATTTTGAATTTTTTTCTTCATTTTTACATTTTCTTTGTTTGGAGTGCAGTAGACGGATGTAATAATTTTTTTCAGATCGAAGCTGTGAAAAGCTTCGGTCAAACAAAAGTCAACTTTGATCTGCTTTTTCCAGGAATGTAGAAACATTTGTTGAAAAGTGATGCATTTTTGAAGAAAATTATAGGACCGGAGAAATATGTTTAGCCATTTTACATTGGTTTGTTATACCGGGTGGTTCAAAAGTTCCCGTCTTTTTTTGATCCAATTATTTTGAATAAAATTTTTTTGAATTTTTTTTTGAAAGGCACAGGTTGTAGCTCGAACTTTCCTCTTTCAGATGGCGTTTTTAGTTTTTGCGTTGGCAAAAATTTTGATGCAAATTTTTTAAAAGAAAGAACACACCCAAAAATAAAACTTGCAGATCATTTAGAAAAGTTTTAAATGCTAAAAACAAAAAAGAACATGCTTGATATATGCAAACAGTTTTATCAATATTTATTCTCCAATATACAGATTTGTAGCTTTTTTCCCTTTTTAAAATGGGATGTTCACTTTCCCTTTGTGTCGACACATGTTGACACGTGTCGCAAACGCATTGCAGCTAAAGGAGGCCATTTTGGAGAATATTTTTTTATTTATTATTCTCATATCATATTCATTTCCAGTGTATTTATATTTTGTGTTGCCTTAGTAGTAGTAGAAAAAGCTTTGTGAATCAAAAAAAAATAAGATGATAAACAGCAACAAGGAAAAAGAAAACAACTCAAAAGGATGATTCACAGACAACATTTGATATCCTTGCTTCTTCGTTTAGCTTTCAAATAAAAATATGGACACAAAGGGAAAGTGAAATCCCATTTTAAAAAGGGAAGAAAAAGCTACAAATCTGTATATTTGGAGAATAAATATTGATAAAACTGTTTGCATATATCGAGCATGTTCTTTTTTTTGTTTTAGTATTTAAAACTTTTCTAAATGATCTGCAAGTTTTATTTTTGGGTGTGTTCTTTCTTTTCAAAAAATTTGCATCAAAATTTTTCGCCAACGCAAAAACTAAAAACGCCATCTGAAAGAGGAAGGTTTGAGCTACAATCCTGTGTCTTTCAAAAAAAATTTAGAAAAATTTTATTCAAAATAATTGGCTCAAAAAAAGGACGGGAACTTTTGAACCACGCGGTACTAATAAAGATCTCAAAAAAGGCATTGTCATTTAAAAGAAAACATCATAATTGAATAGGCTACGACATTGTGAAAACTCTAAAACTCTATGGCGCCTCTTATTTAATGCCGAACAGAACGATGAAAACAGAATTTGTAAAACTAATCAAAATATTAGTTTACACATCTTAGATCCCTCAACTCCAAGTCCTCTGGCCTTGGATCCTTTTCTTCACCTTGCTTTTCGTTTTCAGTAGCTATTACTTGCCCAGTCTCTTTGACAGGCTTGTCCCTAACCAAACTACTCCAGACCCTACTCCAGATCTCTCAACTCTAAGTCTTCTGGGCTCGGAGGGGAGAAACTAGAATCAAATATACACAAAAAGGTTTATTGTTCATCTACAGCAAAAAAAAGAATAATTTTGTATGCAGAAATTTTATAGCTATGGATTGTTGCTCTAATTTTTTCAAACTTTTTCTGGAAGCTTGTGATAATTAAGGTCTGGCACAGGACCAAAGCTTTCATCTTGTTGATGGCATGAGTATATTCTGAATCTGATAAATGTTGGGATGGCCATCAGTCAAGGGATGTAGGGATGGATCTGGACCATCATTTGGGTGATCTAGAATTGGTCCATCTGGTAAATGTGGCCATATTCTATATTACTTGTTTGCCATACATGTTCTTCAGCTTGTGTTTTAGGCTCGACTTGAGCCGTTTCTAAATTTTTTTCGTTCAAAGCGGCTGTTTCATTGTGTACTAGTTGAGTCTGTGCTTTTTCTTCATCTTGCTTTGCCTTTTCAGCAGCGATTTCTTGCAAAGTTTCTTTGACAGGCTTGTTAAAGGCATAGGTATATTCGCCGGTGAAAGCTTGCCGGACCAAACTCATCAACGGGAAACGCATGCCACCTTTTTTGCACAGTCCTTTCTTGTCATCACCGTTTAAGTTAGCTCTTAAATTCTTTTGATTAAAACAAAACTTGTGGGTTGCCTAGACAATCTTGAAGTCTTCGGCTCTAACTTTGGCTTAAAACAGGCGTTAGAACTTTAGCCAGAGAAGTAGAACACGGTGTTTGTTTTAAGTTACAATCGTTTTAATTTGTGACTTTTTCTCACTAATTCACATACAGGAAATTTTATGTTTGTTGAAACAAGCATAAATTTTTCAATATGTGATGAGATGAGAAAAATTCTACAGACCAAAATGATTTTAATTTAAAAAATAAATACCTTGCAAGTAATTTATAATATGATGGCAGGGTGCAAGAATATTAAAAAATGGAAGGGCATTATTTTACTTTCAAACTTAAAAGTTCCTTTGTTCTATTTGGTTCGTTTTGAAAGAAAAAACCATAGTACGCAAAACCTATAAAATGACAATTTTCTGACAATTTTTCTGGCGTTTTGAACCTATAAAATTTACCTGTAAATTTTATAGGTTTTATTATAGGTTTTTTATAGGTGTTTTATAGGTTTTTTGTAAGCTTCGTTGCTGCATTGTATCTTCAATGTTTTACTTCATTTTTCTCGTCTCTTAACCTTTTTATCGACTGACAATGATGACAGTGACATTGACATTGTTTTGATGTCACAAGTCATAGAAATTTTACCACAAATCTTCACTAGACGATGAACTAAACGATGAAATCTTTCATATATTTTTCTTAACATAATCAGGTTTGCTATGGTACAGGTTAGGCCAGCGCCCGTTAGAACAGGCTCAAGTATTTGTTATTTATACCACGATGTCGCAGGTATGTGTGTGCTGAAGATGAACGCACAGACTTACATTCTATATGAATCTCAGCATGACTTTTGGCTAAAATGCATTCTAGGAGTCTTTTTGTCGAAAAAAAGTTGAATACCTAACGTTTAAATATATCTTTAAAAGAAAGTATAGCGAATCGCTCTAGCAAATCTCAAGTGTAGCGAATTGCTGTAGCTAACCCGAAATGTATAGCGAATAGCAAGTCATTCTTCAAGACTACTCTATTCTGGTCGAAAAATCTTTCTTAACGAAAATAACAACTACAGCGTGAAAAGCTCAGAGAGTAGGCCAAAACATGCCTTTTAATCAACACGGACCCAAATATAATTTTTATATAATCTAATGCTTAATATAATCTAAATTATGCCAAATATAATCTAATGCTTTGAAACCCAGCTATAAAGAGAGGTAGGCTTAAAGGCCAAATTTCGGTCTTTTATGCAGGTCTTTTATCCGAGGCTAGGCTAGAACTTGGCCTTTAAGCCTACGACCTATAAAGAGCGTAGAATGGCAACCAATAACATATATTTTAGGCGATACATTTATTAATTCAACAGCATACATGCGAGTGTACATGAACAACCATTCGATTAGAGATATTTCTGGTTTTCTTCATAGATGGCTATGACTAGAGCACCACCGGTACCACGGAGACGTTCGACAGTGATCTCTTGAACATATCAGACACACCACCATTCTTGGCAATCTTTAGAGCTCAATCCAAAGTATTCTTGTAGGACATATTTGCGGCCGGACTGCATCATCATTCGACGAGGAACATTATTCCACGATAAGGGTGCGATTCCAGAACCAACGGTAACGACCTATGAACACCAAAAATAAAACAAAGCTGAAGAACTTTCGAAAGACGCACCTGCGAAAAAGCCCAAGCAGTGTAGAAGTTCATTTTCTGCCCGTCTAGCGGGATCAAGCACTTAGCGGTGTCGAACATCCCAAAGTATAAGCACGATAGATGATGATGCCCTGCACAGAGACGAAGAATCCACAATAAAGACCGGATACATGCCGAATTCCCAGCAAAGAATTTCCAGAAGTCCATCTTTTGGTTATACCTGAGGCAACAAAGCTTAATATTTGTCCAGGCAAAAAGAAACCGATGAAAAATCACTATTTCACTAAAAGATCCTTGTAGGTTTCCTTGAAGGCGAAGCTAAGAGCCTGAGTCGGGAAGTAGCGGATCACGTTAGCTTGTTTTCCATGCCAAAGAGCAGCATAGCCTTGCTCCTTCGGAACACGAACCTTCTCAATTTATCCTGCTCGCCAATATGACTCATCGGAAATCGATAAATGCTTAACATGAATAGGATATAACGTGAGTTAAGATGTAAAATAATAAGTAAAAACATAAAGATACAATGGAACAACGAAACCTATAAAACACCTATAAAAAACCTATAAAAAAACCTATTAAATTTACAAGTAAATTTTATAGGTTCAAAACGCCAGAGAAATTGTCAGAAAATTGTCATTTTATAGGTTTTGCGTACTATGGAAAAAACGCAAGGAACCTTCTAAAGTCAAGGATCTGAACTGGCTGGGCGTGGGTTAATCTTTTCACATACGGCGGGATACGAAACAGAGATTCGCCAAAAGAGCTTGACATTTCCAAAGTTTGAATATTTTGGATTTTAAGATAATCTCCTTTCAAAAAGTCCTGCCGTGTTCGAAAAGTTTTGCCGTGTCCTAGGTGCCTTTTTAGAATTCATTGGAGCCCTAGAAACATGTAAAAACCTAGCTGATGAAATTTATGTCTCGATAAAACTGTTCGTGAGTGTTTTTTGTTGGTTAAAACTTACGTAAAAACGCCTGCTAAACGATTTTCTCGAACATAAGCTAGCTAAAAATTAGAAATAAATAAATATTTCAGTCTCAAAAAAATACACACTTTTTCTAGTACATCGAAATCATCTTCTCCAGCATAAAAGTTTCCATAAGATCCTTTTCGTACTATACCCTCGTACAACGACTCGATTTTGCAATACTCTGTAATTAAAAACATGTGTTTTACTTCTTTGAATGTTAAAGCTACCATAATAGGGCATGAACATGTCAGCTTTCAGCTTTAGACCTGCTAAAACCATGTGAAAAAGACCTCCCAGAAATTGCTTCGACTTGATCAACAATTTGTTAGGTATTCATGTTTTTTTTGTTTCAAACTTTTCTATTTTTTCATTATCCTTTTTCTGAGGTGCGCTCAATAAACTAACTAAAATATTTTTTGTATTAAAAAAGTACTAATTTTTATAAAATTTTTAAACTTAATAAAAAAATTTTCGTCATTATCTTTGTTAGCATGGACGTATCCAGGGGGTGACTAACTGGCTGAAGCCTCCCCTAATTTTTTTTTCATCATTAAAACACCATAAAAATCGAAAAAGGTGTAGGTAAAATGACCTTTTGGGGGCTTTAGCTATTCAAAAATTGTAAGGATTGGAAGTCTCAAATAACGGACAGATCGAGAGAGCCCTGCTCTCAAAGGACCATGGTTTTTGCGCGCAGTGCCATGTGTAAAATTTGAATTGGCGGGGGCAGTTCTCTTTCATCTCGCACTGTACTCAAATGAGTCATTTCGTACAACTCCAAAGAGTAAAGTTAGAGACAAAAGAGAAGTGTCCCCCGCCAATTCAAATTTCGCATATGCCGCTGCGCCCGAAAACCATGGTCCTTTAAAAGAAGGATGCATGAGGCGTGGGATTTTTACCATAGTTGTTTTGTTTTCTTAACCGCATCTTTTATTGGTAATGGCTCAGGTAATGGAATGATCGACTTTTATGTTTTCAATGAGATTTTTCAAAAAAACTTTAATTCTGATAACATTTTTGAATTCTGCGTAAAAATTTGACTGGGGTATGTATTAACAGATGAGCCATTCTCAATAAAATGCTGATAAGAGAAGAAACAACAATTGTCGAAAATCCCACGCAACATGCACCTCCCTTTGATTGACATGAAAAAACTTTTAGTGTAACTTTTATAAGAATCAGTTTTTGTCACTTATCTTGTTTTTTTCTATTTAAAAACCAAAATTTAAACCAAAAATTACTTCCGTAAGCATTAAAGGGCATTCCATAGACTATTTTTGAGCGTGGCATGCCAGCATTAATCCATCTGAATAAACAATTTTGCAAATGGGATATTGTTTCAAAACCAAAATTTTTACTTCTCCACCATATGAATCCCATTTTCATTTTCTGCAGCAACTGCGTCGGATAGAACGTCATCATAGAGAAGCTGAATAAAAAATATTAAAAAAGAAGACTCTTATAAAAAGACATTAAAGAAATATTGTCATATTTCTCCAAACAAGTACTAAACGAGTTTTTTTGATAAATTAGACACTAAAAGGCACACATTTTTACAAATTAAAAAAATTAGAAACAAAAAAAACCTATCCCAGAATTTGTGGCTCTATCTCCAACTCGAGGCCAGAGCCAATGTTTTCGAAAAATTAAGGACCAGAATCTGAAGGGCCGGATTTTAAAATTTTTGACCTATGGCCTTGTATCAGGGTAAACTATTTTTAGCAAAAAAAAATCGCAGTCCAACTACAACAAAACACACATCTTAAGAGTTTGTTCCGGCATATCTTTTGATGCTTTAAACCTTTTATTTATAATTCTTTTGTCTATTCTGATTCGTGAGTATAGTTTGA
Source organism: Ditylenchus dipsaci (assembly GCA_004194705.1). Taxonomy (NCBI): domain Eukaryota; kingdom Metazoa; phylum Nematoda; class Chromadorea; order Rhabditida; family Anguinidae; genus Ditylenchus; species Ditylenchus dipsaci. The sequence goes on along the minus strand of SADC01000904.1, from coordinate 173,469 downwards.
AACATAGAAGGATCATCGACTCTGCAGATCGTGTTTTGCAATTAAGACTTGTAAGGTTTGATTTAACGTACGCTTTTTTACAGGGTACTCAACTCGAAAAAAGTACATTTGGTTTAAAAAGTTCAATTTGATCATTTTCGTCATAAGTGACATTTTGTCTAGTGCTTCTTGATTTTTTAGCATAAAAAATAAATGTTTGGACGTAAACCCTAAAAACAAAAGGCTTAGAGTCGCAAAATAGTACAAACTTTTTAAAAAGTACATTAACGTACCCTCTTTTCTAAAGTCCCAACCAAAAGCGGTAAGGTTCAATGGCAAAACTGCCTTATTCACTTAAACTAGATTGATCAATCAAAAAAGGTAAAAACGAGTAGCGTCAAAATTTCTATCCAGATCGCCGTGAAATTCTGACTTTAAAAATTCACTTTAAAAAAAATTAATTGACAAAATATTTATAAAAAAAGTTAAAGTGGTCCTGAATCTGTGTGTACCTTTCGAATTGGCTTTATTTTTTTCTTTTTAGGAGTTGCAGCTATGGCCTCATGCCCATACATGATTTCCAGAGGAGTCTCTTGGAACAAAAATGTGCTCAGATTTAGATAATCAATGTCTTTCGCTAAATTTTTCATCCAGTCCTTATCTTTAACGTATTCAATTTCAGCTGTTTGATAGGCCGGAATTCTGGCAAAAATCTTTAAAAAATATTAACTAGTAAATTGAATGGATTGAAAATTTACAAATTTCTGATAAAATGTCTTACATGAAACGCATCATTCTGAGGATTTCCACTTAAATCGTTTTTTTCAGACGCAATTTGTGAAAGAATTCGCCCATTTTTTCAAGATTTTCAACGTGTTTATCTGCTCTTGTCCAGCTAAATTCTATCCCCTGAAAATGATTTTCGAAAAAATAGTATAAAAAGTCGGCGCTACTGTAATATACCCCCCCCCCAAAAAGCGCTACTGTAATATACCCCCCCCCAAAAATCGACCTACTGTCATATACCCCCCCAAAAACCGACTTTTTTAGGGATGGTCAAAAACCATTTTTACACAATAATTTCGCCGTAAAAGGACAGAAAAGCAATTTAAATGGGATTGCGGGCTGTATTGGGATGGGAAGGGAATAATACAGGGGCCACTTCTCGAGATGGTTGGGATCATTAGAGTAATAATTCTCTAAGAGTCTAAAGGTGCTTTCAAACCAGGAACTTGTGGTGCAGGCATAAGTATAAGTACTTTTCATGGACAAGCCCATCAGCGGGGTGGACCTCGTGGGTTTACTCATAGGCCTAGCACTTTTTGGGTGCTAGGCTGAATTTTTGGATGCTGGGCCTCTGGCCTGGCCTTATAGAACGAGGGGAAATGCTCTTCGTGAAAATAAAGATGTTGAACATAGTTTTGAATACTGGGGCCTACCGCATAAATAACTCTGGTATGCATGTTTTTTCATGCATCCAGAGTCGCTTTCGAGTGATTTGTGTCTAAGGTATGTGGGTGTGCGCATCTCAACTCCAAGCCCCAAGCCCCTGCGCCCTCGAAGGGGGCGCAGGGGGCTTGAGAGTTAGAGATGCGCGCACGCACTTACCTTAGACATGATTCCGAGAAGTACACTTGATCATAAAATGCATATAGAGTCTATTTTTGCCACGGCCGAGTTGAAAAACATGGTAAAGCAGCTAAAAAAGTGGCCCCTGTATTATTCCCTTCCCTCCCAATACAGCCCATAATCCCTTTTTAATTGCTTTTCTGGACCTTTTATGGCAAATTATTGCATAAAATGGTTTTTAGACACTCCTAAAAAAGTCGGTTTTTGGGGGGGGTATATGACAGTAGGTCCGATTTTTGGGGGGGTATATTACAGTAGCTTTTTTGGGGGGGTATATGACAGTAGCGTCAAAAAGTCACTGTCGCTCGATTAAAAAAACTAACATCAAATGAGCGTTCAAAAGCAAATTTTAGCAGATTATCAATGAGTGAATCCATTTTGCTTGGTTTGTTGTCCTTGTCAACTTTTTCGTTTAAAATTTTTGTGTAGAGCTTTTCGTCAAGAGACAGCGAAAGCACCTGAAAATTTTTAATAATGCAATTACATAACCCAAACCAACTGAAATGGACTGTTTTTAGGTTAAGTTAGACCGAAGGGTAGACTGTACCGTATACCCTCTAATAAGACCCTGTAAGCTTAGATTTTCCAAGCCCCCGAAAATCTTGAAATTGTCAGTTGACGAATTTTTTTAAGGGGGGGGGGGAAGGGGGGTGAAAGCTGTTAATTAAGAAGATCCCAGTTTTTTTGTTTTTTAAATGTGGTTTTAGAGCCATATTTTGTCCATAACTCGGCGTTGCGATTTCAGACAAACTTGTGCAAAATTAAAAGATGGATTAGCGTCATCAATATCAAATGTTCTGAATTCATTTGAAAAAATGCTCTAAAATCCAATTGGAAAAGTGAAAAAACCCTATCGAAAAAAGGTTGATTAGTCTTCTATTGCATTTCGATTTTTTTAGAACATTTTTTCAATTAATTCAGAATTGATGGAATATCAATCATGCAATGCAACTTTTAATTGTGCACAAGATCGCAACACCGATTTGTCAGAGTCACAAAATACTCTAGGGGTCTAAAGCCAGATTTAAAAAAAAAAACTAGGATTAATCATTTCGCGTCGAGACTATTTCCTTTACAATTTTCCTTCCCATTTTTATCTTAGTAGAATTCTTCAATGGCACTTTTCGTAATATTTAGTTGTATTTCAAAATAGGTGTTTTCTAAAATATAGACCAAGGCATCCGCATCCGACTCGCAGGTAGTAACTTTTGATCCTAAATTCTGCTTAACTCGTTGCAAGTGCAAGTACTTTTGAACCTGTAGTATCAAGGGTGACTTTTGGTCGGACAATACTTAAAATCCCCAAATGATTTTTTTCTATTCCAAATTTTGCACCAAAATATATTTGGGGCAAACAAAGTATTTTTGGGACAAAACAGCATACAGTCAAACCTCGATTTAGTGGCACCCCCAAAAGTTCGTTCCCGCCTAGGGTCCGACACTTTTTTTAACCCAATTTTCAAAATATTTTATCGGTTCTGTTATGACAGTCTGGTCGCAAATATCGTGAAGATTCCGATTTTGCCGATCGTTTTTTGAAAAGTAAACGAATTTTGGGTTAAAAAAGTGAAACCTCGATATAGTGGCACCTGTTTTCAAAAAGGGGTGCCATTATATCGAGGTTTTACTTTTTTAACCGTTACTTTTTATGCAACTATATCGAGGTTTTACTTTTTTAACCCGAAATTCGTTTACTTTTCAAAAACGATCGGCAAAATCGGAATCCTCACGGTATTTGAGACCAGACTGTCATAACAGAATCGATAAAAGACTTTGAAATTGGGTTAAAAAAAGTGTCGGACCCTAGGCGAGAACGAACTTTTGGGGGTGCCACTAAATCGAGGTTTGACTGTATTTGGAACAAAAAAAAGTATATTTAGGACACTAAAAAGTATTGCGCCTTTTTAATCTACTGACTCCACTAACGGACCTGAATACCGCCCCAGCGATGGTTAATGAAATTTTTTTCGTGTTAAGCCCATCGGAAAAACATCGAAAAAATCATAAGAGCAAATAAAAATTAGAGAGCCTAAAATTTACAACTCGGGCAGCTTCCATGTAAGTACTTTTACTTCAAACTTTATCTATAAACTGCGTAGCCTTACAGTTGATAGTCTTGGAGAGAGTATTTTGAGGTTTTGTAACACTGTGCATCCATGCCCTCCCTGATTTTCACAGTCCATTACAGGCTTCTGACCTTGTAAGTCTGCATAAAACTCGAATTGGAATCGAATTTCATCGTTGACTTCTTCTCTCGCGCTTACTGGTATAAACCTGGAAAATCTACACCATTTTAAAATAATCTGATTTCGGAACTTCAGAACTACTGACATGTGAGTGCAAATATCGTCGATGTAGTCTTCTAGGTTGAACTGTTCTGCCATTTTACGCTCATTCAAAGGAGCAGGCACATAGCAACCACGAATCTTGTTTTTCGTGCTGCAACTTTTAACCGTATAGATGAAAAAGTCATTAGTTTATTTTTTCATTTGTTAAAAATGGCACTTTTGTCGTTTCCCCCCCCCCCCCTCTAAATTTTCGAAAAGTAACTCAAAAGCACGTTCTTAAATAGTTTTCTCTGTTTTTTTACTATGAAAGAAACATATCTTATCAGTTTCGAATCGAAAAAACTAACTCTTTTTCTAAAGAATTGACTTCAACTAGGCAAAAATAGATGGCCTTTTTAGGGTATTTTTCGGTAATTCGGCAATTAGAAGGGGGGGGGCGCTTATTTTTCGATCATAAATTTGAAGTAATTTACCACTCCAATAATGAAAGTTTTTATCCTACAGTCGAGTCTCGATATAACGCGACCCGATATAACGCGACCCTTGATATAACGCGACCCTTCAAATGCTCCCAGCAAAAGGAAGTCAGTCAAATTTATCTTCGATATAACGCGACCCTTGATATACCGCGACCTTTTTTCGGTCCCGAGGGTCGCGTTAGACCGAGACTCGACTGTATTTTCAAATTTTTATTATTTTTGGGCAGAATTACAGGTTCGACTACCACCGGCTGCACACCATACATTTTATTTTATTAACAATTTAGTGTAAAAATCATCCTCGGGCTCTTGATTATCCGACAAGACCATCAACGCATGGTTTCGCACCTAGTGTAGCTTATTCGTAGGCTAAAAAATAGGCTAGAGCTCCGATAATCGATGGTTTTGAGGGTTTTCTTCTACTGCTTTGATTGATATTTCTGCATTTTTTCGACAAGTCACACGTTTCATACACAGGAATAAAGCCAAGATCATGAGATTTCATTTGAGCTATCATACAAGGTAGAAGGTAATATTTTGTTAGAGCTAATATTTTAAAAACTTTTACTGATGTCCAATATAATACCAGCCAGTCATGTGCATGAAATCTACAAATTACAGCATTTCTGACAGTGAAGATGAAAATGGTCGCAATTGATTGCTTGTTTGATAATCCTATTGAGGATTTCATCGAATTCAATGTTTTTTAAATTTTAGCTCTAACTTTATACAAACTTTTTATCTGTATGATAGCTCAAATGAAAGCTGAACATCTTAGCTACATTTTGACACCAAACTTGTAAATAAAAGGAGAAAAAAATAAGGTATGCAGCCACTGGTAGTCGAACCTGTGATCTAAGGTGATGCGTATATAAAGCCCCCCCCTTTAAGGTAGACTTGTTGTTGTAGACTTATTGTTCACGTGAATATTCATCGATCCTGCTTACATATACTTCTTCAGCAAACAATGATCTTGGACACATCTTCTTATTAATAACTAACCGCCAAAAAATTGTGCAAGAAAAGGTTAAAAACGGTTTCGAAAAAATAGGGAGGGGGCGGCAATTAGAGGGGGCGCTTATTTTTCGATCGACCTCTAGGGGGGGCGGCAATTAGAGGGGGGGCGGCAATTGGAGGGGGGGGGCGGCAATTAGAGGAAATACGGTATGCCTGGTCCCCGCCTTTTGAAAATTTGAAATTGCCCGTGTAACGCGTTGGTATGCCCCTTTAAGTCAATTTTTTAAACAAAAGAATTCGTTTTTTGCTAATAAACGGATTAGAAAATATTTCTTTCGAAATATTTCTTTTATTGCACAGAAATAACCCGTAAAGAAGATGGTTTTGGGGTACCTTTTGGAAATTTAGAGGGGGGGGGCAACGACAAAAGTGCCAAAAAAAATTTGCGCTTGTGTCATAAACCGCCCTTTTCCAATAATTTTTACTTAGAAACTACGAAAAAATGCATGCATACCAGAGTTTGTTCTTGCAGTAGTACTTAGCTCACAATATTATGTTTAAATTTAATCCTTTTAGGGTATTTAGGTACTATGTAAAGTTGGTTTACGTTGGGAGACCAAGGTACAAATCAAATTTCATTTTCTTATTGTTTTTTCACGTTTTAGCACTATTCACAGTTTGAAAATTCCCTCTAATAAGGGAGGGACCCTGGCTATGACCTGGGGGAACTTCGATGACAAATTTTTTTCTGTGTATTCTTGTAGAGCGTGCCTAAGTACCTGACAAATCTGACTCCCCAGCTATGAAGGTCCACAAAACGTGGTACAAGGATCACTCAAAGTTTAAAAAACACCTCGATACCCTATCATGGTTTTTCATAGCTGACCCTTAGGCCATAGGTCATTCCTAAATAATTTTTTGAGTTTCAGAGGTGCGGAGCCAAATTCACATGGGATTTGGGCACGCTCTATAAATATACGCGCATAAAAAAATTTTCGAAAAACCCCGAGTCGCAGTCAGGGTCTCTGCCTTTAGTAGACTGTTTAAATAGAAATATACATTCACCAATGACTTTAATTGATAATCGTTTTTTTATTTTATTTTTTTCACATTCTCGACTTTTTAAGCAACTATAAAAAATTAGAAAGCATGCAAAAAACTTACTGTTTATACTGCAGCGGGGTTTCTTTATATTTAGGAGAACTTTGAACAGTCCTATCTTTTATAAATTTTGATGCTTTTTCCACCAAAGTTATACTTGAATCTGTTTCTACATCATCTATGGCTTTTGGATCAACCTTTAGTGAGAACGAAACGGGTAGTGAAATCAAAAGAATTATTAATACAAGCATAGAATACGGCAAAATAGTGGTGATTTTAGCACCAAAACAGTCGAAAATTAAGTTTCTTTTTAATATGCAATACCCTAAATTAAAAATAAATGTTGACTAAAACCAGTTGAGAGGGAAAGTGTGAAAGCAAGCAATGCTAACCACACTCTTTTAGCATACTCTATGCTCTCGAAGGCTGCTATTTTGATGGATCTAACACGAATAAGGAAATAGTAGAACTTTAGAGAAATAGCTTCATCGATGAGAGATGGGTAAGGCAAGGTTGATGGCGAAAAATCAATTTGCTAGCTGTTGGATTGCCTACCTATAGACTTTCTCGACTTGGTTGGTTGTATGTAGGCATGCATATGTTCATGCATCTACGTAAATGATTCTTTTTGCAGTCTTTTTTTACTTTTAGAAGCTATTTGTGAAAGACAAATAATTTTTTAAAGGGGGACACACTAAAAATATATATATACAGTCAGCCCTCGATATAACGGTCCCCGCCTCAAGTTCGTTCCGCCTAGGGCCCGACACTTTTTCTACCCTGATTTTTTAATTGTTTTGCGAGTTGTCTTTGGCTAGTCCAGCCCTAAATGTCGTAAGGATTTCGATTTTGCCGATCGTTTTTCGAATAAAAAATAATTTTGCCGAAAAGATCCGCGGGTACTCGATATAATGGCCCTCTAATTTAAAATAGCGGGCCGTTATATCGAGTACCTGCGACCTTTTCGGCAAAATTATTTTTTATTTGAAAAATGATCGGCAAAATTTGAATCAAACCGAGGGCTGAAATAAAAGAAACAAAAGAGAGAAGATACCTAAGGCCAGAGCGTCTTTTTGGCCTCAAGAAAAAGTATTCAAGGCATGCACACAATGATCTATTTTTGTCCACATCTGCTTTTTTGGACTAGATTTTGACAAGACAAAACAGAGGGAAAACGAGGGCTGAAATAAAAGGAACAAAAGAGAGAAGATACCTAAGGCCAGAGCGACTTTTTGGCCTCAAGAAAAAGTGTTCAAGGCATGCACACAATGATCTATTTTTGTCCACATCTGCTTTTTTGGAGTAGATTTTGACAAGACAAAACAGGCTAAAAATAAGGCAAAAAGAGGGGTTTTTACTTTCTTAACGAAATTCCTGCTAAAGCAGGACATCTGTGAACCCTCTTGCTCGACTAGTTTATAATTTCAAATTTTTTAAATAAAAACATACATTTGATTCGAAAAATAGTTTTCGGACATTTTCGGAGTGGAAAAAGTCGTCATAATTCAAATTTTGGCAATGCCATGGTTCTTAAATTTTGTTTGAAAAAGGTCGATTAAATTCAGTTTACTTATGAAATTCGTGGAGAATTGAAGTTAAGTCTTGTGAGATGACTCATATATTTCAAAATTCTGTGGGTTTTTTCACACAGCCGTCAAAAAAATTCAGTATATAGTTTTGTTTATATATGTTTAAATTTAACCGAAAACTTGATGTTTATGTTTTTTTAAGTAAAAATGACCTCTAGAGCTGTTTTATATAAATTTTGTCGTCCACCAGCCATTTCTCTCTATTTGTTTGACTAGTTTATTTGTCGTTGTATAAAATAGAAGGCGCCAAATGCAAGCAAACAATCGATATTATTTTGTCTGTTCTCTTTGCTTTTTGTCTTAAGCAGTTCCGTTTCAGTGATTCTATTTTTCTTGCTTTAGGAGCCATGATTTGTTTTTTCGCTGTTGCAAAGATTTAACTGAGATACTTCTCCGGTTGAGACCCTCCCCCTAAATTTTCGAAAAATGACCCAAATAATTTTCCTAAAATCCTCCTAAACTACTTTTTTATGCTTGATATTGAATTTGGCCTCTAATATCCCCCCCTCGCCCCACTTTCGGACCAAATTTTCCTTATACCTTAAGGCGGGACCAGGAAGTTTTCAAAAATCGCTATTGCTTTCACTCGTTTTAACTCAAATCTGATATTTATTACATTATTTTATTTTTAAAAAGTTGTCAAAAACTTGCGTCGGACCAGGTAGAACGCTTATAAAACTCATTCATGAGAGAAAACAATTGCTGGTTCCCGCCTTAATAATTGCAGTGTAACGCGCTGGTATGCCCCTTTAAGCTCCATTCATACTCCCGCGGGACACGGGACACGGGACAATTTTTCAAACACATTTTTGTCACTATCTCGGCTCCCAGCCATCATTTTTCACTACTTTTAATAGATCTACAAGGCAACAGACCATGCTCTACAACATAAGGATAACAGATTTGCCATGATCAGTATCGAAAACGGTTTTTAGGCTGTCCCGCAGGTCAATGCCCCGTGGGACAAATTCCTATATTTGTACCGCGAGACATTGACCTGCGGGACAGCATAAAAACCGTTTTCGATACTGATCATGGCAAATCTGTTATCCTTATGTTGTAGAGCATGGTCTGTTGCCTTGTAGATCTATTAAAAGTAGTGAAAAATGATGGCTGGGAGCCGAGATAGAGACAAAAATGTGTTTGAAAAATTGTCCCGTGTCCCGCGGGAGTATGAATGGAGCTTTAAAGGGGGGAAGCCATTTAGGTTTGAAAAAGTGGCTTCCATGGCACAGTGCGTAAGTGCTCGCGTTTTTTGGCCCAAAATGGTGTTGTTTTGGTGTTGCAGATTCAATCCCACGTAGGGCACACTATTTTTTTTGGCTTGTTTGATCATTTCTAGGGGTAATTTGGGTCGCTGATCCCGAATCTGGCGTCAAAAAGTCTTATTACCTTTAAACTGGCCAAACAAGCCAGAAAATTGTGCCACTACGTGGGATTGAACCTGCAACACAAAAACAACACCATTTTGGGCCAAAAAACGCGGACGCTTACGCATTGCGCCATGGAAGCCACTTTTTCAAACCTAAGTAAATTCCCCCCCCCTTAACGTTCATTCTGTATTACTGTTTCGAAAATTTTCAGTCACGACGCTTGCAAATTAATCACGCACCCCCCCCCGCCACTGCTCCCACTCCCAGATTGCTTAAAAATTTAGGGGAAGGGAAAAATTTAGAAATTTAGGGGAATCTACCGGAGAAGTACCTTAGTTGATACATATGGTCGATTTAATAGTCAGCTAAAAAGTTAGTTTCCGCCTAATCCCCGAAAAAAAGTTGAACACAACTTTCGTAAGTTAATGAAAGCTAATATCACTAACTTTTGAGCTAATTTTATGGAAAATCGGGTGCCTTTTTGTAAAACAAGCGCCATTTATTCAAAACTATGCATGAATATGAAATACAATAGCAGCTAAAGCTCGTGTTACATTATATCTCTAAGATTTCAAGGTTTTCCAAAGAGATGGCAACATAGGTAACTTATTTACCACAAAGATACCAGTTTCCGAAAAAGAGAACAGTTTTTAAAAATAGATGCTAGCTTTACAACAAAGGGATCCGATTTTTTCGGGTGGTCATTACGAGTCAGAATGGCCAAATATAGTCAACGTGACAAAAACATGCCCATCCTCTCCCCAAAAATCAGAAATAAAAAATATTTGAAGCTATATTGAAATTCAATTGAACAATTTAAGACGATGTTCCACTATAACCAGTTTCATTAGCCAGTAACTTCCACTCGTATGCAGTCTCCAGCTGAAACTGAAGAGGAAAGGGAAAAGCGCAAAAACAGGAGGCTAACTTTGCTTTCTATGGTGCCAATGTAGCTGATCTGACTCAGACATCTTGGCTTGGCAGTGAAAAACATGACCATGCTAATTGTAAAGCAGAACAAACTACAATGACAGCCATTATTACTCAACCAACAGACTCTTGCAAAATTAACAGCCAAACATCTTTTGTAGCTGCAGCTGAAGAAGCAGACTCGGGTAAGACACCTTTTTGCTTTTTTATTAAAATATTTTGATCTATTGGGTGCGCTAAAACTCCTGACACGGACTTATTAGTCAAATTTTTTTTAAAAGCACAACAAAGCTAAAAAATGCATAACACCACCAGAAACCCTTAAAAATTCTGCGTAGAATAAAAGAACTAAAAAGCCACCGTTTGCCTTGAGACAAACACCAATTCTCAAAATTTCAAAAACCGACGCAAGCAATTCCCATTGATTTCATATTATTTATGAAAAAAGTTGCTGACACATACCGCGAACCAATCTTAGAAGGTGAAAGCCCTGAGGGCGCTCTCATTGAGGTCGGGTTGAAGAGGTTGGACGGTGGTATACTATGCTTAAGCAGTGCGAAAATCGATATTTCAAAAGTTTTTTTCGTTCCAATCCTAAAAAATGTTTTTTGAACGCTTAAGTCATTACCCTATACCGTAGTTGAGCACAATTCAATTTGTTGAAATTGTTTGGAAATAGGGGTCTGTGTTTGTTCGCAACCCTCCAAAAACAGTTAAATTTGTCCCTGTGGTTTTTTTTGCAAACTTTTTTCTTCTAAAGTTTTCAAAAACTAATTATATACTCTTTAATCATTTCAATGGAAAAATTTTTGCTAAAAAAGTTTTCGTTAGTCCCGCAAGCTAATTTTTTTCTAGATGGCAGAAATATATATATTTAGACTTAGGTAAGGGTGGGCCTATGTTCAGACGAGCTCAAAATTGTTCCTTAAAGCTTCAAAGAGTAGTTAAATAAGTCACTTTTGAGACTTTTGGAAGAAAAAATTTTCAAAAAAAATCAACAGGAGAACTCAGGCAAGTTTTTTGGGAGGAAATTTACATACATTGTTTTTAGGAATTGCATCTACAAGTAGTGGCAGCGACACAACTCGCCTGTCTACTCAGCCCGAAAACTCCACTGAAAACTTTGCTGGCACAACAGTTGCTGAAACTAGTAACTTGTACTCTGCAGGGAGCAGCAAACAATCCACGGACTATGGCTGTTTGTTAAAAAAATTCAATTTTTGATTTGAAATTGAAAAGCTTTCAGGCGCTGATTGTAGCTGCTGTGCCACTGCTAATGAAGCTGATATAATGGAGTTGTGTGCCCATTTGTGCTTTTGTGTAGCTTGTTTTGAATCATGCAATTGTGGGGATTGCTCTGGCTGTGCAGATTGCGACTGCTCTGGCTGTTCTTAGACGGGTTTTTCAAATATTTTTTGTTGGTTTTCTATTTAAAAAAATTGTGCACTAAAGCCAATGGGATAGTTCTCCAGTTAGAGCCCTTTCTCCTGCTAATTTTTGATAAGTGAACTATCAACACGTCTTAAATTACTTTTTTGCGTAATAAGATACATAAAACACTTCTTAACAGTTTCTGATACAAAATTAAACATTTCTCAAAAACTTGGCTTCAATTAATCGAAGGTAGGTGGTTTTTTTAAAGTGTTTTAGGGTCTTGTGGCCTTTTTTCACATTTCTTCATAGGCTTAGGCACGGGTAGGCCAGCGTATGTTAAGATAGACTCAAACATGTATTCCGGAGTAAAAAGTTAAAAAAACCTGCGTGAGTCTGTCTCAACATACAGCGTAAACTAAATGTGATAAATGGCCGAAAAATGACTTGAAGATACCTTTAAAAGACCATCTAAGTTTAAGTAGTTGAAGTCAAAATGTTTACCTTTAAACAGTAGAAGCCGATTTTCTAAAGAAAAGTTAAAATTTTTGTATTAGAAACGGTTTAGAAGTCCAACCAGAAAAGTATCAAAAACTGCCCTTTTAAAAAGGTTTTCACAAAATCACAAGTAATAACAATTAGAAAATCGTGTTTAACTGACTTGATTATTTCCCTATAACGTGAGTCTCTTTTGATAACAGTGTAACCTCAAATCAAGGTCCACGGTACTTTTTGATCAAATAATTTAGTTGTGTTAAAAAAATTAACCAACTCGCATTTCTTTTGATTTTTTGGACTAGACTGATAAAGTTTTTGTGAAAAATCGTCAAATCCAAAAGCAGCGAGGAATTTAACTTAACTACAAGTTACGAAGGTGACTTGTAGTTAATTTTCAAGTTTACTTGGCCACATTCTTAATACTCTATTTAAATGCTTTTTTGTTGCTTTAAGTTTGCATTTTCTGTAGTTCACTGTTTATTTTTTATAATCATTTTTTTTCTCAACGTTATTTATTTTCAATAAAAATATGTTTCTCAATTTGACACTGTTGTATAAGCAAACTCTACAAAGCAGCAATGTGACGATACCTGTGAATGAAGCCAAGTAAGGCCATTTTCGTCGGTTCTGATGCTGCGCCGATGCCCCAATGTTGCAGTGCCAAACTATAAATAAGAAATAATAAATAAGAAATGATAAAAATGAACGTCTAACAGACCATATCATGCTTAAAGCATGTTTTTTTAGGTTTTTGGTCGACACTTTTCAGCAAAAAAGGTTTTAGCCGGTGCTAAATATCAGTTCTGGCACTGGTACCAGTGCCGTCTTACGAAGCCGGTACGATGCCGGTGCTGACTTTTCAATACTCACAAGACTGTAATGGGTGAGGCAAAATAAGAAAGTTTTTGTCAAGAGCTCCCGCGAACTGTCGGGAATAAAGATTTTTTGGTGTAACCAAGGATGTTGAAATAACGGTCATGAGGCCGTAATCCTAGGTCTAGATTTCTTAACATGAGATTAATGTGGCTCGCTGCACAGGGCTAACTCAATACGTGGTTGATTCCCATATCACCTCATGAACTAGGGCTTCAAACGTCCATTCTTGTTACACCTAATTAGATCAACAATAAGAAAGAATGGCGCTACTGTAATATAACCTCCCCTCTCAAACCCCTCAAACCCAGGAACTCGTGGTGCAAGCTTATATGGCTTATTAGCCATCAAATCCTACTCTTTAGTTAGACAAATATAATAGCTGACCTTCTGTTTATGTTTTGAAATTTTTTAGTATTGGGTTTCGTCAACTCGGAGGATGACAGAAAGCCTTATAAGTTATAATAAGAGGCAGAATCGCATGATGGCAGATACTACCATAGTGGTGCCGCCGTCCTTCGCCGTCCTAATTTTTTCATCGCCGTCCTGCATTTTCACCAAATTTTTTATAACGGAACGCTTTTATTATTTTACATCATATAGTCAGTTTTTATTTTTCTACCTTATTTTTGGGTGACCGTACCGGTTTTCTTTCACTTTTAGTTCAAAAAAATTAGGCCGTCCTGATTTTACATGAAAATTTTCAAAAAAAATCGGAGAAATGAGGACGGCCTAATTTTTTTGAACTAAAAGTAAAAGAAAACCGGGACGGTCACCCAAAAATAAGTAGAAAAATAAAAACTGACTATATGATGTAAAATAATAAAAGCGTTCCGTTATAAAAAATTTGGTGAAAATGCAGGACGGCGATGAAAAAATTAGGACGGCGAAGGACGGCGGCACCACTATGGACACTACACATAAGCATAAAGGGCGCCCGTCGGCCGGGCCGTCCCCGTCCCGTCCGGACGGTCTAGCAATTGGCCCAACAAATCTGGACGGTCTACTTTCTATGTTTTAATTAACCATGTTTTGATGCAAAAAACACAGCGACCGTCCATGCCCGTCCACCTTTTTCAATCGACCGGCCGCCACCGTCCTAAAAAGATGTTTTTCTAAAAAATGACAATTTTTAGGACGGTGGCGGCCGGTCCATTGAAACAGGTGGACGGTCGCTGTGTTTTTGGCACTAGAACATGTAAGTTTATGTTCTAGAAAGAAGACCGTCCATATTTGTTGGGCCAACTGCTAGACCGTCCGGACGGGACGGGCCCGTCGGACGGGCGCCCCACTATGCACATAAGCCAGGGCTCCGAATGAAAAATTAAAAAAAAAGGACTAATTAGGTAAAAAAAGGACATTTTGACTATTTTTGAAGTAAAATGGTCATTTTATCCAGTGCTTGTTGCCATTTTGAAGCGGAAAAAAAAAGATTTTGACTGAATTTTCAAAAATAAAAAAAGATTTGGGGTGCCAAAAAAAGGACAAATCTTTTTAAAAGGACGATTCGGAATCCTGACATAAGCGGTGGTGCAGATACTACACATAAGCGGAATCGAACTCGACCACTTTAGAATTCGCCAGCGCCTTTACCCACTGAACCATAAGTGCATTACTCGGAGACAGGTCAGTTCGCCCCACGATCAGTTCGCCCCGGTCAGTTCGCCCCAAGATCAGTTCGCCCCGTTTTTAAAAATGACCATTATGTCACAAAAAACAAACCCGAACTTATTTTTTAGTTTTTTTTTGTAGTTCGGGAACACGTTTGAGTCCGTCCTAACATACGCTGGCCTACCCTTGCCTAAGCCTAAGCCTAAAACAAAACGGGGCGAATTGATCGTGGGGCGAACTGACCGGGGCGAACTGATCATGGGGCGAACTGACCGTACACCGCATTACTCAACTTGCCTACCTAATTTTAATTATTTTTTATTCAATCATTTTATATCTAACAAACATAAACTTTCAAACAGTGTTTGGGCTTTTAGAAAATGGTCGTATTCGTACTTCGTACTGCTAAATTTTAGCCATCACACTTCGTACGTACTCGTACCTCGTACAACGAAAATTTTGAGTTCGTACATCGTGCTCGTACTACGAAAATTTCGGTTCTTACTGCGTACTCTTACTCATACCCTTGAAATTTTCGTACTTCGTACTCGTACTTCATTTTCGCTCGTAATTTGTGATTTTATGAATTTCGGATAAAAATATTAGTTATCAGATACTTATTTCTCACAGCACTATTTATTAATGTACTTACCGTATCCTCTCTAATAATCCACACCCTCCGTTTTTTTGACTAGGATTTCGAAGTTAGGGTCATTTTTCATTGACAATTTGAAGATTTTTCGGAGATTGAAAAATAATCCCACAGTGGGATTATTAGAGAGAATACGGTATATAAAAACGCATTAGGTATCCAGGGATTAATTTTAAAAAAAAACTTATTTTTTTTAATGTATCTTCACTAAAAGACATTGAGATCCGGCTTTTTAGTGGCAAAGCGCTAGTATTTGCTTTGTGACTTATAAACACTTATATTCTAACGATGTTCGTACTCGTACCTCTGAAATTTTTGCTCTTACTTCGTACATTTTGCAAAAATCGTTGCAAAAACTGCCCGAAAATCAAGCTTGAATACGAAAATCCACCCGAAATCCAGGTTAAAAAATAATCATCTCCGATTTTAGAGGGACTTAAACCCTATTAGAATTACCTTTTTGGCTGCTTTTTTTTTAAACGAAAGCTGATATGGTGGGGAGCACGGTGAAAATGATTTTGCCGTCTATGACCAATTTTTTTAATCAGCAAAAAAGCCCACCGCGTATCATCCGTCCCAAATAATATATAGAGATAAGTACTAGTATCTAAGTGAGTCACAAGTGACTCTACGCAATTAAAAAAACCGATAATTGACGAAACCTCTAAAGTAAACTTTAAAACTGAGCTGGCATAGCTAAACCTTTCGTCAAAACAATGTGTGATAATTTCTGTATATTTTTTAAGATCTCAATAAAGTTCACTAACTAACTCAAAATATTCAGGTAAATGCAGGATGGATTGCATGAAGGACCTTCTTTGGAAGAGGAGAAACATGTTGCATTATCAAAAAATGGAAACTCTAAACCGTCGATCATGCAAGATGACCGTCTTCTGATGCCTCCACCCACCAAACTCCCAATGCGACCTTTGGTAATGAAGGCAAGCAGCGAGGATAAGGACACAAGGACAAGTGCTGGACCACCTGGATCTGAAGTGGGTCCGAGGTCGATGTCCTATGCCATGACCTTAAAAACACCTTTAATCTCTCCAACCTCACAGCAGCCAACGGGTCTGTTGTTTAGTGGGAGCGCAGGCGAAGGAGATACTACCACTACCCACACCAATCACAACAATAAGGAGAGAACAGAAATCTCCGGTCCGTTGAATCGAATTTTTCGTTGGCGAGTTTCTAGTTGGCCAGTTTTCCAATAGCTAGCCTTCCATTGGCTAGTTTTTTGTTAGCGAGTTTCGCCGTTGGCGAGATTTGACGTCGGCGAGTTTTTGCGTTGGCGAGTTTTTTCAGCATTGGTGAGTTATAGCGTTAGCGTGTATTTTGCGTCGTCGTAAGCGTAGAGCAACGTTTTTCCGGGTGTCCATTGATCATAATTCGACACAAAGGTAAAAAGATCTTTTTAAAAAATAGTATTTCTTAATTATAATAAAATTCAAATCGTAATATAATCTAAGAGTAGTTAATGTTTAAAATAAACTTCCTGAGTAAAAAAAATCGTTTCGCGTGCTTCGGTGCCGCTACCGGCCGGCCCCTGTGCCAGTGCGGTGCCAGTGCCGATTTCAAAATCGGTGCCGGTGCGGTGCCAACCCCTGTTACCGGTGCTCGTACCAAAAACGGCCTGTCAGTCTGACATAATTGATGGACGTTCCCTTAGTATGTTACCCTTTTCGCTAGATGCAATCATTCTAGCCTCAAGGCAAAGATTGAAAAAAATATTAAATCAAAAAATGCAGAGAGAGCAAAGATTGTTGCCAGTTCTCTGATTAAGTTTATTGCGTTCCCTGTCTATTTCTGCATCGCCCACAATTATGAGGCATCGAAAAGAGCGAATCAAACCAAAACATGTAAATATTATTCACACACAGCGTTTAGGGCAACCACAGCCTTTTTTTTGCTAAACACCAAGAACCATGAAGGGCTTTAAAAGACAGAGCTTTGAGATGGAAAATTCATTCGAGCTCTTGTTTTTCCAAGATGAGAGCTTCAGTTTTCTGTCTGGCTTTTGTGCCCGCAATTTTCCTTCTCGCCAGTGGCAGTGCCATACGGTTAGTTTGCTACTTTCGAAATTATATTCAAAATATACATGTTTTCATATAATACGCCTCCAAACAAACTTTTTTGTTTTTTGGCTGACTTTCGGGAGGCAAAGCATTTTTTTGTCCCCGCTGACTTTTTTAATGACCCTGAATGACCATCAAATAAACTGTAAGATTTCTTGAGTAATATCCAAGACATTCTACAATTGAGGGGTCTTATTCTGAGCCAATATGGTCATTTTGAAAAACAAAGTCAACTAGACAAAAACATGCTTTACCCCTCAAACGTCAGACAAAACCAGAAAAAGGTATTCTGAAGGCGTATTACCGTATAACTGTATTGAGCGGACATGCACGTCCATTTTTCAACCACTAATATTGGGAAATTGTCAGTCGAAAATAACTTTGACTCGAAAAACCTAGTAAAAAAATGAGGGCATGCCCGTTCATTGAATATATTTTACTTTTTCAGCGAGAAACGCAGTTCTGACCCCTATGGCGGCAGCAGCGGTGGAGGAGGTGGCAGTCATCATGCTGCTAGCTACCAACAGCAGCCTATGTACCATCATCAAGCACAGCATCAGTATCAGCAACCCCAGGTCTACCATATGCAAGCACCCAAGCCGGTCTATCACCATCAGCAGCCACAATACCATCACCAGACCATGCAACAAATGTACCAGCAGCCTCAGCCTTCTTTGTACAACCCTCATCAAATGTCTCAGCCATCACACCAAGGCAGCGGTCATTCGTGGCAGCAGGCTCAGGTAATGAGCACTCACCACCAATCTTCTCACCAGCAGCCATCCCCCCATTCCTCTGTGCCTTGGGGGCGCAAAAAGCGAGAGGAGGACTGGGAACGATCTGACTACACAGAGGCTCCAGTAGAAGCAACCACTGAAGGCTATGGTGAGGAGGTAAGCACACACTCTTCTGGCTCAGCTAGAAGCGAAGACTGGGAATTCGACAATAAAGAGGACTGGGAGGGAAAGCGCAGTAAGAGACAAAGTAAGTTTAAGTTGATTTACATTGCTTAAACTAGAAAAAATCCAAACATTTTAGGTGGTCAATATCTAAATGCCGCACCCCAACCTCAAGTCCCTCAGCAGCAAGCACCTGTAGCTGTCCAGCAAGCCCCTGTCCAGCAATATCAGCAGCAGGCTCCACGACAGCAAGCACCCGTGCAAGCCCCTCAGCAGCAGTACAACCAACCAGAAGCACCACAGCAAGAGGCTCCTCAACAACAAGAGTACAACCAGCCACCTCCTCAGCAAGCACCACCACAAGAGCAGCCCCAGTACAACCAGGTAGCACCACAACAGGAGCAACCTCAGCCAGAGTACAACCAGCCTTCTGCACCACAGCAGGCACCTGTCCAGCAAGAGCAAGAGTACAACCAGGCACCCCACCACAACAGGAGCAACCTCAGCCAGAGTACAACCAGCCCTCTGCAGCACAGCAAGCTCCTCAGCAAGAGTACATGCAGCCTGCCCCAGTTGCTCCTCAGCAACAAGCTCCCGTTCAGCAGCAGTACAGCCAGCCACAGACGCCTCAACAGGCTGCTCCTCAACAAGCAACCCAGCCTCAATACCACCAACAGCGATCTGATGATGAAGATTGGCAGCAGAAACGCAACAAGCGACAAAGTAAGTCACAGTTTCATGTTTATTTGGTAATATTTCGCTAAATTCGCAGGTGGTCAATATGTCGCGCCTCAACAAAGTGTGCAGCAGGCTCCTCAAGCTCAGGTATACCAGCAACAACCACAACAAGTGGCAGCTGTTCAGCAGGCCCCTCAGCAACAGGATTACAACCAGCCACCTCCTCAACAGGAGCAGCCTCAGCCAGAGTACAACCAGCCTTCTGCACCCCAACAGGAGCAGCCTCAGCCAGAGTACAACCAGCCTTCTCCACCCCAACAGGAACAGCCTCAGCCAGAG
Organism: Ditylenchus dipsaci; assembly: GCA_004194705.1. Lineage (NCBI taxonomy): Eukaryota > Metazoa > Nematoda > Chromadorea > Rhabditida > Anguinidae > Ditylenchus > Ditylenchus dipsaci. The sequence continues at coordinate 154,148 of SADC01000904.1, read as the reverse complement.
TACATCCAGCCTTCTCCACCGCAGCAAGCTCCTGTCCAGCCAGAGTATAATCAGGCACCAGTACCTCAACAGCAAGCTCCAGTCCAGGACGCTCCCCAACAACAGTACAACCAGCAAGCACCACAGCAGGAAGAGCCTCAACAGTCAGAGTACAACCAAGCTGCCCCACAGCAGCAAGCCACCCAGCAGGAGTACAACCAAGCACCAGCTCCTGTCCAGCAAGCCCCAGTTCAGCAGGAGTATATGCAGCCAGCCCCAGCTGCCCCTCAGCAACAAGCTCCTATTCAACAGCAGTACAACCAGCCACAAGCACCTCAACAGGCTGCCCCACAGCAAGCGCCTCAATACAACCAACAGCGATCTGACGATGAAGATTGGCAGTTGAGCAAACGCAATAAGCGACAGTCTGGAAATGGTAAGTCTAGGGCTGATACCATAATTTGGTTTATGAGTCTAGGATCCACCCAATCCGTTCCCTATGGTGTTTTAACATTATATTTTGACTAGGTGGACTGGCGCCTTACAGGCGCCTAATAACAAAACATTTTGTATTTACCGCCGAAAATGGATTTGACAAAATATACTCTATTAAAACATTGGGCATATAACAGCAATATTAACACACAAAAATTATTTTAGGTTATATTTATATTTATTATATTTTTAAAATTATTTCAAAAGGTATTTGCCCATAAGTATCAAAAACCCCCTAAAATACCCTGCACGACGAACCTAAAAATTAAGTGACGTCTCAGGGGTGTCGGCCAAATGAGCCGTGCGATAACTCAAAATGTAGCTCAGAATTAGCGCTACAACGTAACGTTGAGCTTTTCCCGACTTCGGTACAAAAATCCCCGAAAAAAACTCTTACTATTCAAAAAATGCCCAAAAGGGTCAAAAACCCGTGCACGACGAACCTTAAAATTAAGTGACGTCTCAGGGGTGTCGGCCAAATGAGCCGTGCGATAGCTTAAATGTGGCCAAGGATTCGGGCTACAACGTAACGTTGAGCTTTTCCCGAGTTCTTATCAGAAACGCGAAAAAAATACAAAAAACCAAAAACGTGACAGACAGAATGACAAACATTGTCCAAATACTATATAGAGATTATCTTTATAATATCACTTTTAGTCAAGCTACTCTCAATTTTGTAGCATATTTGACTGGCTAGCAGTTGTGTAGTAAATTGTATGATAGCAGTCTTCCAAAATTGGAAAAAACGCAAAAACACCATTTTAAACGTGAAGATGGGCTCATTAGAGATAACACCGTATTTGTACCGACTTTTCAAATTCGTCTTCATTTAAGGGCAATTTTTTTATATAATAATTAAGATGTGAGATTTTAAAATTTATTATAAAAATTGCGCTAAACTACACTTTACCGAAAATCCGAAACCGCAGTTTGAGGTGCCCAAAATCATTTTTATGCCGTGAAACGGATAGAAAACACTGTTTTAAAGTGTTTTTATTATTTGAAAAAAAATAATTTTGCTAGCCTCGGTCCCACTGTTGTTTCCGGTCATTTTCGACTTGGTCCGGGTTATGTCTATTTTCGGTCATTTTTTCGATTTAATCACTTCTGTTAAACCTAAAAAGATGGAATTTGACATAGTTTTGTTTACAAAGGCCTACCGCACAAAAAGCTCTGTTATGCATGCTGTTTTATGCATCCAGAGTCACTTTCGAGTGATTTGTGTCTCAGGTGGGTGCTTTAGAGAAGATTAGTATGTAGCTCTGAGCGCTTGAGCTTATCGAACTAGAATTATGATCCACTTAATCGCTTTTTCTCCTCTTTCTCCAAAACGTGTTTTCTATCCGTTTCACGGCGTAAAAAATGGTTTCAAGCTCATCAAATCGTGTTTTCGGGTAAAGTGTAATGCGGCCTAAAATTGTGAGATGCTATTTTTTGCAGGCGGTCAATATGCCGCAGCTCAACAGCAAACTGCTGTGCAGCAGGCTCCTCAGCCTCAGATTTACCAGCAACAAGCACCGCAACAGCAGGCACCTATGCAGGCAGCCCCACAACAGCCACAGTACAACCAGGTTGTGCCACAGCAGGCTCCTCAGCAAGAGTACAACCAGGCACCAGCCCCTGTCCAGCAAGCCCCTCAACCTGAGTACAACCAGCAAGCACCACAGCAGGAAGAGCCAGTGCAGCAGGAATACAATCAGCCTCCACCCCAGCAGCAAGCTCCTCCTCAACAGCAATACAACCAAGCACCACCCCAGCAAGAGGAGCCAGTTAGCGCACCAGTTCAGCAATACCAGCCATACCAGCAAGAGCCACAGCAAGCTACTCCAGAGCCATATGCTCAGCCAGAGTACAACCAGCCACCACCACAACAGGAAGCACCCCAGCAGCAAGTGTACAACCAGCCCCCACAGCAAGAAGCTCCCCAACAGCCAGAGTACAACCAGCCCCCACAGCAAGAAGCTCCCCAACAGCCTGAGTACAACCAGCCACAGCAAGAAGCTCCACAACAGCAAGAGTACAACCAGGCACCAGCATCTGTCCAGCAAGCTCCCCCTCAACAGCAGTACAACCAGCAAGCTCCTCAGCCAGTGGCACCTCAACAGCAACCTTCTGTCCAGCAAGCTCCTCAGCAGCAATACAACCAGCAACAGGCACCTCAGCAGCAGGCACCCCAGCAGAGCGCATCTCATGATGGCTGGCACTACATCCCTTCTCAAATGGCCCGCTTCCGAAGATCAGTGTTGGCTTACTAGATATTAGAACATAAATCTAAAAGTTGATTTTGAAAATAATAAGTCACTATAATAAAATAAATAATTATAATGTAAACTATGTCGTATCTTGTAATTAGCACAACAAAAAGCAAATTAGTCTATCTGCATCTTACCCCTGGTTACACTCCTTGGTCTTGATCGCGGTCGACTTTTTCGAACTTATTTTGTGAACAGAGATGATTTTTTTAGTGCTATCTTTGCGTTTTTTTATACCGAAAGACAGCTCAGAATCCAAGCTTTCTTGTGTATTGAAAATATTTTGAAAAATTCAACAAAAATGTAAATGATAGTATAAAAGTTGGAGGTTGGTCGATGTCACGATCGATTCGACTGTTATTCTGAAAGAACAACAGTTTCTATTAGAACATCGACCTCGACCAACCTCCAACTTTTGTCATATAAAGACAAAAAATTCAATGTACGAGAAAGCTCAGATCCTATTGTTGTTGAAGCTATTGTTTTTTTTAACAAAAAATAACCCCAGAAAAAATCATATCTAATAACAAAAGAAGTTCAAAATAGTCGATCTCGACCAAGACCAAGGAGGGGACCATAGCATTCGATTTGGCCGATTTTCACTTTACCGGGAATCCGAAAACACGGTGTAAAGCGCTCTAAAGCAATTTTCAATTTTGTAAAACGGGTAGAAAACACGTTTTTAGATGTGGGAAGGACATTTTTGAAAAAAAAATATTTCGGTTTGCCTTGGCCCCCTGTGGTTTCTGATAATTTTTCCTTGGTTTCTTTTGATCATTTTTTGGTATTTTACCATATTTTGGTCACTGAAGCTTTGCAAAAAGTGCCTTTTTATTAGTGATGGAAGCGGGACGGGATGGTCCCGAAAGTCCCGTCCCGCCGAAGAAATTTTTTGCCAAGTCCCGTCCCGGTGGTCCCGAACTTTCAGAGTAAAAGTCCCGGTCCCGAAAATCGAAAAATTTCGGGACTTTTTTATTTATTTCATTGTCAAGAAATTTACACATTTTAGCTTTTTCGCCAATTTATCATTATTCTTCTTATCAATCTTTCGCTTTCGTGCAATCTTTCTCTTGTCTTTCGTCTTTCAAGTCTTTCGTCTTTCTTCGTCTCTAGTCTTTCAAAAAGAGTAGGTTCAATTAACTCAACTTTTTTAAAGAAAAACGAAGGTTCATTTCCTAGGCTATCGAAAATAGCTCGTCGCTACTTATCAGTTCCAGCTACAAGCGTACCAAGTGAACAGCTATTCTCGGTGGTGCAGGATGTATACGACTACAGGCGTTCAAATCTTTCTCCAGAGCATGCGGAACAATTCATTTTTTTGAACAAGAATCTACGCGTCGTTAATTTTAACTACTAGCTCTTTTGTGATGTAATATTGTGAAATGAAGTTTTTTTGAAACAATGCTTTTACAGTCAACTCTCGATAATCCGTCACCCCTTGGGACCGGCCGTGGGTGACGGATAATCAAGAGTGACGGATAATTAAGAGTGACGGATTAGCGAGTGACGGATTATCGAGAGTTAACTGTATTAGAAGTCCCGAACGAAACTTTTTCTGGTCCCGGCAAAATTTTTGAAAAGTCCCGGTCCCGGTCTCGAAATTTTTTCTTAAAAGTCCCGTCCGGTAGTCCCGAAATTTCAATATTTCCATCACTTCTTTTTATGCATTTTTGATCATTAGTCTTGCTCGGAATCATGTCTCAGGAAAGTGAGTGCGCGCATCTCTAATTCTCAAGCCCCTGCGCCCTCTTCGGGGCTGGGGGCTTGGAGTTGAGATGCGCAAACGCACATACCTTAGATAGGAATCACTCGATAGTGACTCTGGATGCATGAAAAAATCATGCATATCAGATTTTCTCTATGCGGCAGCTGACAAAACTATGTTAAAATTATATACAGTCAAACCTCGATTTAGTGGCACCCCAAAAGTTCGTTCCGCCTAGGGTCCGACACTTTTTTTAACCCAATTTTCAAAGTCTTTTATCGATTCTGTTATGACAGTCTGGTCTCAAATACCGTGAGGATTCCGATTTTGCCGATCGTTTTTTGAAAAGTAAACGAATTTCGGGTTAAAAAAGTAAAACCTCGATATAGTGGCACCCCTTTTTTGAAAACAGGTGCCACTATATCGAGGTTTCACTTTTTAACCCAAATTCGTTTACTTTTCAAAAAACGATCGGCAAAATCGGAATCTTCACGATATTTGCGACCAGACTGTCATAACAGAACCGATAAAATATTTTGAAAATTGGGTTAAAAAAAGTGTCGGACCCTAGGCGGGAACGAACTTTTGGGGGTGCCACTAAATCGAGGTTTGACTGTATTGTAATGCTCAACGAGCCTCCGATTCTCTGCAGCAATATAAATCACTTTCAGCTGAATAGTCAAATAAGAAATTTGATACAGTCGAAGCTCTCTATAACGACTCTCAAGGGACCGGCTAAACCGAGTTGTTATAAAGAGCGACGTTATACAGAGCTTCGACTGTAGTTATTATGCAATTTAAAAAACAGCTTTTTAAAAAACCCTGTCTCTTCCCGAGCGTGGCAATTTCAAAGGTTAAAATTTGCGCGGGACCACAAACGTTTGTTAGGCTGTCCTCAGACTCTCGTGGGACACAGGACAAAGTGTGTACCGCGACTTTTTCTCCGTAAGTCAGTCCCGCGGACAAAGTCACGGGACAAAAGTCGCGGTACAGAGATATGAGTCATTTTTTGGCACTGTCCGGCGGAACACCGATCTGCGGGACAAAGTAGAAAAAACGGACAATGCCTTATTATAGTGGAAGGGCTTAAAAACACCGCTTGAAATACTTTTTTCGACTTTTCACGGTAAATGAAATATTTTTACGCTGTTTCTTTCATTAAAAATTTAAATTTTCTCAAAAAAAAGCTTCCTTTCTGCTAGTTAAGTCTCTTTGGGGGTATTTTTGGCTAAATTTTGACCAAAGGTGATAGATTTTCAATGTGCTGTTACTTTCTGCGGCCTTCTTCAAATAGAAACTATTTTATTTATACCATTTTTTTTTCATTCAGAGTCGAGTAACTTTTAAGTAACATGTGTTGAAGTTGTATATGCGTGCGCAACTCAATCACAATCCTCGAAGCAACCTTAAGCCTGAAGCATTAGCTTATCTGCCAGATGCCTCCGCAAGATCCTTGATCAAAAATGCGTGTACACACTCTTTTTACTCAGTTTCGGCAAACAAATATGATAAATTTGATACATAAAAACTTTTGGGTGAGTGAGGGGGGTTTGGAGTGGTTGACAATAGTAATTTTTCTAACTTAGACGAAGTCTTGCAAAGAGCTAGTTGCCCCGCACGTTAGAAATGGCTAAAGTGTATGTCTTAAACAACCAAAAATAGCAAAAATTAAAAAAACGCAAATTCAAAATGTAAAAAGGTAGTTTCTGGTCTCCTCGGTGATCCCTATCGTCTTTTCGGCTTGTGCTTAAGTACAGGCATGGACGTAGCCAGAGACGGAGGTGAGGGAGATTAGGTGGTCTGGCTAACTAAGCTTCAGCCCCCTACGATTTCTTTTTCGAAAAAAAAATAGAATAAAAATAGTAAAGTCTAAAACGATATAGTTAAATGACCTATTTGTTGTAGAATTGTAGAACAACGGACTAAAACGTACTTCCTCGCTGAAGTTGAGATTAGTTCAGTGGGGTTAGGATTTCTAAGCTTAGTATAAAGGGAGGCGGGTATTTAGTTAGAGGAAATGAGTAAAAACCGTTTTAACCGTGTTTAAAAACATTTAATTTGCAAAAAGCATCCTTAACCTCTTCAGATTCTAATCTTCTTTTTCCGTAAACAAACCATTTCGTACCACCCTGAACACCTCGAGCCACCTAAAATCACTATAGGCTTCCAAATTAACCCTAAACCATCTTAAACTTCCTTAAACACATGTTTTGTGGCGACCGAAAATTCGGTTTGTCACACATCAAACACAAAAGCTGAGATGGGTAATCACATTCCATTTAGACGAGTACCTCGAATATTTTAAAATTATTCAGAGATGTAGGAAATCATTTAGGGCGGTTTCACGGCGGTTTGAGGTGTTCTGAGGTGGTTTATGTGGGTTTTGGAGTGGATTGCATTGTTTCATATACTAAAATGTAGCCAAGAATTTAGACTTTTATTTAAGCCGTCATACAGAGAAAAAGGTGGTATGTAGTTAGAGCTAAAATTTAAAAAACATTCAGCAATTTTCCAGTTTCAAGCCATCCTACTCAGTACTGTCCCGGAATGGGGCGAATTCCAAAACCGCCCACAGTTACCCCTCAATAGTACTCATTTCTCCCCTGGTCAAACCTTAGTTAGCTTTTTTTTTCTGAACTGATTTTGGCATGGGGAAATTTCTATCTTGTTCTCCATGAGATTCTGACTTTCGGAAGCCAAACAATGTTGACAAATAAAAAGATCGGTAGAATTTGAGGCGATATAAACTAAGTACGCATCATTCTGGCTGGTTTCCTTTTATTTTGACGGTCATTTGCTTGAATCGCAAAATTAAGGCAGTTTGTGAGGCTTGAGTTTACAACCCCCTAAGCCTATGCGGTAGCCCCCAGTATTAAAAACTCTGTATAACATATTCTTGTTAGTGGGCCCTATGTTATCAGTGGCGCCCTTTTATTCCCTTCCTCCCTATACAGCCTTTAATCCCTTTAAAATTCGAAAGGAACCAATCTAAATTTTTCAAATTTTGACTAAAAACTTTAACTCTTTTTTTTTTAAATTAAGAAAAAGCCAAAACAAAAATTTGCTGCAAAATTACGAGAATTTGCTGCAAATATACAAGTTTTTGCTGCGAAATTCCGTTTTACCTATTTAGTTAGCTATAAAGAAGATCCCCTGCCTTTTTGTCGAAAATCTCCCGTCGAAAATCTCTCGGAAATCTCGAAGAAGATAAAATACTGCGTCTTTTTGCATAAAAAATACCGAAAAAGTTGGGTGAGGAGAGACGAAAAGGCTTTGTAAGTTTGCTAGGGGTCCTAACTCTTTTCCTTTTTTCTCTTTTCCCTTAACTATTTCCCAAACTTTTTTTTACAAGTGCAAGAATTGTCGAACGGCATTTTAAGTCAAGACAGCAGGTTTCGAACGAAACCTATTGCGACCCTGAAATACGTCTAGATTTTAAAGCGAATTCGAATTTGTCTCGTCCGGGTCTTATCGATAGGGCGACTCTAATTTCACAATGATTATTCTAAATTGAACGGTAATTGCGTGACTTTTTAGACTCATTTCGAGAAGAATCTAGCCGTTTCGAACTCCCCAGAATTCAGGCTACAAGATAGAAATAAGAGGAAAATTTTGGTTTTTCTGTCATGGTCAACTTTTCTCGAGAAGTAGCTCTTTTTCAGTAATGCTTTGTTTTTAAGTGTTACCATTGTCTTAATGGAAATTTGTTTAAGTTCTATATTAATTGTTGATTTGAAATTTTAGAGAAACTCAAAAAAAACTCCTTTTTGACTCAAAAGTGTTGAGTAATTTACGTCTCAGATATGTGTGTATGCACATCTCACCATAAGCTCTTTCAAACCTAAGGCTCAGAGAGTGAGATGTGTGCGCACACTTACATGCAACATAGCTCCGAGCAAGACTGTTGATCGAAAATGCATTAACAGCCAAAACCAAAAAGCGATTGATAAAAAAAGCGTGTTAAATGTGACCACAAATTATTGTGCCTGCCTACTTCTGCTTCGCCCACAGTTATGAGGCATCAAACAGAGCAAATCAAACCAGAAACATTTAAAATATTATTCACATACACGCTTTGGTACAATTACAGTCTTTTTTTGATAAACACCAAGGATCATGAAGTGCTATAAAAGACAAAGCCAGAGCAGAGAAAATTCATTCGAGCTCTTGTTTTTCCAAGATGAGAGTTTCAGTGTTCTGTCTAGCCTTTGTGCCTGCAATTCTTCTTCTCGCCAATGGCAATGTCATCCGGTTAGTTTGCTATTCTCTGAATTTTAAAAAAAAAACTATTTACACACTATAGAAACGAAGACTGGGAACTCGGCCAGAGGGAAGACTGGGAAGATAAACGTATCAAAAGAGAAGGTAAGTTCGAGTTGTTACAAATGGTCGAAAATCCAAATTTCCGAAATTACCAAAAAAGTTCTTCAGTCTTAGCTATCTATTTAGGTAGTCAATATGCCTCACCCCAATCTCAAGTCCCTCAGCAGCAAGCACCTGTAGCTGTCCAGCAAGCCCTGTCCAGCAATATCAGCAGCAGGCTCCACAACAGCAAGCACCTGTGCAAGCTCCTCAGCAGCAGTACAACCAACCAGAAGCACCACAGCAAGAGGCCCTCAACAACAAGAGTACAACCAGCCACCTCCTCAGCAAGCACCGCCACAAGAGCAGCCCCAGTACAACCAGGCACCCCACCACAACAGGAGCAACCTCAGCCAGAGTACAACCAGCCTTCTGCACCACAGCAGGCACCTGTTCAGCAAGAGTACAACCAGGCACCCCCACCACAACAGGAGCAACCTCAGCCAGAGTACAACCAGCCTTCTGCACCACAGCAGGCACCTGTTCAGCAAGAGTACAACCAGGCACCCCCACCACAACAGGAGCAACCTCAGCCAGAGTACAACCAGCCCTCTGCACCACAGCAAGCTCCTCAGCAAGAGTACATGCAGCCTGCCCCAGTCGCCCCTCAGCAACAAGCTCCAGTTCAGCAGCAGTACAACCAGCCACAGACACCTCAACAGGCTGCTCCTCAGCAAGCAACCCAGCCTCAATACAACCAACAGCGATCTGATGATGAAGATTGGCAGCAGAAACGCAACAAGCGACAAAGTAAGTCACAGTTTTATGTTTATTTGGTAATATTTCGCTAAATTCGCAGGTGGTCAATATGTCACGCCTCAACAAAGTGTGCAGCAGGCTCCTCAAGCTCAGGTATACCAGCAACAACCACAACAAGTGGCAGCTGTTCAGCAGGCCCCTCAGCAACAGGATTACAACCAGCCACCTCCTCAACAGGAGCAGCCTCAGCCAGAGTACAACCAGCCTTCTGCACCCCAACAGGAACAGCCTCAGCCAGAGTACATCCAGCCTTCTCCACCGCAGCAAGCTCCTGTCCAGCCAGAGTATAATCAGGCACCAGTACCTCAACAGGAAGCTCCAGTCCAGGACGCTCCCCAACAACAGTACAACCAGCAAGCACCACAGCAGGAAGAGCCTCAACAATCAGAGTACAACCAAGCTGCCCCACAGCAGCAAGCCGCCCAGCAGGAGTACAACCAAGCACCAGCCCCTGTCCAGCAAGCTCCAGTTCAGCAGGAGTATATGCAGCCAGCCCCAGCTGCCCCTCAGCAACAAGCTCCTATTCAACAGCAGTACAACCAGCCACAAGCACCTCAACAGGCTGCCCCACAGCAAGCGCCTCAATACAACCAACAGCGATCTGACGATGAAGATTGGCAGCAGAAACGTAACAAGCGACAGGCTGGGCAAGGTCAGTCAAAGTTCTTTTTTCATAAAAAAAATCTTTAGATTACTTTTACAGGTGGTCAATATGCCGCAGCTCAACAGCAAACTGCTGTGCCGCAGGCTCCTCAGCCTCAGATTTACCAGCAACAAGCACCGCAACAGCAGGCACCTATGCAGGCAGCCCCACAACAGCCACAGTACAACCAGGTTGTGCCACAGCAGGCTCCTCAGCAAGAGTACAACCAGGCACCAGCCCCTGTCCAGCAAGCCCCTCAACCTGAGTACAACCAGCAAGCACCACAGCAGGAAGAGCCAGTGCAGCAGGAATACAATCAGCCTCCACCCCAGCAGCAAGCTCCTCCTCAACAGCAATACAACCAAGCACCACCCCAGCAAGAGGAGCCAGTTAGCGCACCAGTTCAGCAATACCAGCCATACCAGCAAGAGCCACAGCAAGCTACTCCAGAGCCATATGCTCAGCCAGAGTACAACCAGCCACCACCACAACAGGAAGCACCCCAGCAGCAAGTGTACAACCAGCCCCCACAGCAAGAAGCTCCCCAACAGCCAGAGTACAACCAGCCACAGCAAGAAGCTCCCCAGCAGCAAGTGTACAACCAGCCCCCACAACAACAGGAGCAACCCCAGCCTGAGTACAACCAGCCACAGCAAGAAGCTCCACAACAGCAAGAGTACAACCAGGCACCAGCATCTGTCCAGCAAGCTCCCCTCAACAGCAGTACAACCAGCAAGCTCCTCAGCCAGTGGCACCTCAACAGCAACCTTCTGTCCAGCAAGCTCCTCAGCAGCAATACAACCAGCAACAGGCACCTCAGCAGCAGGCACCCCAGCAGCAGGCACCCCAGCAGAGTGCGTCTCACGATGGCTGGCACTACATCTCCTCTTAAATGACCCGCTTCCGAAAATCAGCGCTAACTTACTAAAGATTAGAAACAAAGTCCTAAAAATCGATTTTGTTATAAATAACTTAATGTTTTGAAATAAATAGTTATAATTAAAACTGTCTAATATTCCTAAATAAGCATTGCAAAAAAAGATGAGTACTTTTTGACTTTGTATTCCACCCTACCCATTGATTCAGGAATACCAATATTTTGAGTTAAAGAGTTTACAAAATTTCTTTAATAAAAATGCATCAAGTTATTCTTTGCTTACAGTAATTGATCGTGGTCGTGGTCGATATGAGTGTGATTACGGTCGAGGTCGACATCACATCGACCACGAGCAATTTTCACCCTTTTCAAATCTATTGTTTGAAATGTGGAAAGTTTTGCTCACGATAGGTATTGCTCACGATAAGTATCAAAAAAATTATTGTTCGATTAAACATAATTTGTTATTTTTTCAATTTTTAGGCCTGATGACCACGACCGTGACATTGACCTCGACCGCGACCTCGACCAATGACTACAAGCCAGGGTCTCGGTTTCGTAGCTCTGCTGTTTTTCAACATTTTTCCTTCTCTTAAATAATTTCGCACTCAGAAAAGTCCGAACCAGCGACGTGGGCAATCACCACATAAAGCTCTTCCTGTTTAAAGGGGCATACCAGCGCGCAAGATATGCATGGTGTTCCAGAAAAAACCCTAACACTTCAAGGGCACCGTATGACCACTTTTTAATATCAATTTTCATTGCTCGCTATGTCATTCTGTAGCCCTGCTGATGCTTTTTAAAAAAGTATATGAACGTTTCGAAACTGATATAAAAAATTAAAACATTATTGACGAACCAAAAAAATTCGATTTGAAATCCGGAAATTTTCATTTGGTGGTCGAACAGTCCGATTAAATTTTCCACGCTCTTATAACATCTTAACATTATGTCGTAGCGCAGATGAAGAACTAAAAACTCATTTAACAAAACAATTTATTTAAATATGAGTTCTAAACTGAGCTAATCTAGAAAAGTTTTTCATCCCAGTCGAAAGAGGAAGTCAAGGGCCATGAGATCATGAGTTTGGAGTATTTTTGCAAAATAAGTTTGCTATTTGTAATCAGTCTGAAGATCCGGTCAATCATGAAAATTCCCGGTTTCAAATCGCACATTTTTTCGGTTTGTCAATTTCTTTATGATTTTTCATATAAATTTCGAAACATTCATATACTACCGTATGTTCTCTATTAATTACCCACTTTTAATAATAACCCACCTTTAGAGCGGTTTTTGCTATACCTTTTGCGTTTTTCGCTACATTTGAGCTGAAAAACATTTTAAACGCAATATTGAAATCAATCTTCAAATTATTTTAGCCAAAAAAATCATCTTCATCAAAACTTTGAAGTGATCCTTTATTGAGTCAAGTTCTTGGTTGTCGCCTGCGAGTTTTCTTACTTTTTTCACACTTTTTTGGTGCAAATTTTCGTCTTGCCTGATCATATCAAATTTTCAATTTTTATTCAAAGTCATAACACTATCAAGTAACCTGCGATTCTAGTTTCTAAAAAAAGTAATATTTATTGCATAATCTCTTACAAAAGTGAATTAAAAGATAAATGTATGAACGAAATCATTCTTTTGACTCGCTTTATACTTTTACCTCTTTGAGCTACACTTTTTTTAGAGAGTATGCAATAGATTATATCTCATCAATAACTAAAATCGCAGGGACACCTGATAGTGTTATCACTTTAAAAAAAAGATTCAAAAATTTGAGAGATCAAAGAAAAGACCAAAAATATTTTGCCTTAAAGGGGGATACCAGAGCGCTAAACGTAGAAAAGGCGGAGACCAGCGTTTCTTTTCTTTCTTGAACAGTTTTCACACGCGTTCTCATCTAGATTTTCTAAGTTTTCCGCCTAGTTTATTAAAGTAGTATAAGGTCATCAGTGTCAGGTTTGACGCAAAGCAAGTGAAAAATGGAATGATTCAAAAAATTTGCTAGCCTTAATTTTTTGAAACGCGCTAGTATGCCCTTTAAAAATACTTCTTGATCCAGTGCTTATTGCTCTTATGGCACTAAAAATATCTAAAAATTTATAAGAATTGGATTGCAAAAATAAGTACGAATCTTATAAAAAAATATCATTTTGAGCCCTGATTTATACGAAAAATTTGAAAAAATATCGCATTTCTCTATTATAATTTAAAACAGTTATAAAATTTTATGTAATAAATGTAATGAGAAAACTTTTTTTGCATACAAAACTATATTTCATTAGCTACCGATAAAGTTGTAAATCACTTTTCAGTCTTGTCAACATGTGAATTACAATAAACAAAGCAGATGGGGGAAACACAAATAAAGACCCTGTACAATAATTTTCTTATGTTATCTTATCAGTTGTAGATGATTATAGAACTAACAAGAAGGCATTTATAATATAAACTAATTGCTTGTCTTTGTAACTGTTTATCGATTTTAAAATGTCTGCAATAGATTTGAGTCAAAAAATAATAGCTGATTATTCCCTTCAATTTGTGGTGGACATTTTGAAGAATAGTGACAGCTCTTTTCAAAAACAATTTTCTGAAAATGATAACAAGCTCTACCAATTCGAATCTATTACTTTACAAGGAGGCCTGTTGTCCACCATATTTCGGCTAGATTTTTACTTCAGTAGAAAAGAAGTGGATGCGAAAAAGCCTGGATTTAGAGCAGTTTTTAAGGTAATTTAGCTAAATTGTCATGTTGCCATTGAAAAAATATAGCATTTGTCCCCTCCGTTAATTTTCTTAAATTTTTTAACTTTGGAGCAGGGTGAGCCATCAACTATGTTAGGCTTGTCACTCAAAAATATTTTCAAAACTACAAAAACGACAAGAAAAAAATGTTTGAATTGATCCTAACATACGCTGGCTTACCCCGCGCTTGAACTAAAGCCAGAAAAAAAACTCAGCGTATTTTTGACGGTATTGCATTTTTAAATTTTTTTAGGACTTTACATTGACCAATCTAACTTTGAAAAAATAAGACAATCGTGTTATTCTACAATTTCAGTTTTTAGACAGGTTTTTTATTTTTGAAAAATGAAAAAAAAACAGAAAGTAAAAGTGTAAAGCAAGTCATAAAGAGCAACTTGGTTCAAACTTTTGTTTCGTTTGTTTTAAAGGAGCATACCCGTGCGTTAAGGCGCGAACCAGCAGTTTTTTTCGAATCGTCCCATTTTTCACTCGTTCTGCGTCAAATTTGATATACCGTATATTCTTTAAAAGAAGACCACTCTCTAATTAACGACCACTCTCTAATAAACGACCATGTCCCCAGGGGGGTTGAAAAATAAAAGACCACTCTTTAATAAACGACCACTCTCTAATAAACGACCATGTATCTAGGGGTGTTGAAAAATAAACGACCACTTTTTACTACATGCTTATTTTTGAGAAAGATTTTATTCAGCAAAGCACAACCCATATTTAAACATCAAACAACAAATTCTCGTCCTCATTTACATCTTCGAAACTGATCTCTCCTTCTTCAATGCCCGCTTCTTCAAAGTCGTTTCGTCCATCAAGAGCGTTTTGCTGAGCCCGAATTTTGCGGAGGATGTCAATTCCTCTAGCGCCGATCGATCCCTCTGGCTTGAAGCATGCGATTTTGCCATCTCCAGAACCGTCAGTTGGGGTACTGAGAGCGCACGCTAAAAGAGTGAGAGGTGATTAGAGAAACCAAATCAAAAAGAAACCTTCAAACGACTTGATGATAAGTTCCTTTGAGATTTGATTCCATGCCCGATCCACCCAGCTTAAGATAAGTTCCAATGCAGGTGCCTTTGGATTTCCCCCTGCTGTATACTGCTTGTCGGCATCGTTTGTCATCCAGGTCGTGTAATAGTCCCGAATATGGCCCTTGAACGGCTTATTCCAACTGACATCAGGCGCCTGAAGAAAAAATAAGCAAGTTTAAAATTACTCTATTAGTAACAATCACACCTGAATGAACTTAGTGCAACCTCCGGTATGTAAGCTGCGTCAAGCTTCAGCTCTCTGAGAACCGCCATTGTGCCCTTGCTCTTGTGTGCCGCAAAAGCATCCCAGACCAATAGTCGTCTTCCACCAAAGGTACCGCCTCCTTTGACAACTTTTCGCAGAAAATCCTCGGTTGTTTTGTCGTCCATCCAGACTGAACCGTTCCATGAAATGACGAGCTTGTTCTTGAAGTCTTCTTCGATCTTCGGCACTGGCCTCTTCCTATTGACAAGCACAAACGGGAGTAGCTTCGTTCCATCGCTACGGGCAGCTAGACACACCGTTACTCTCATTTTCTCATGACCAGTAGTCAAGACCGTCACCTAGATACAAACGAATAATCGATGTAAGCAAGACCAATAAACCCTTACGTCATTCGTTCCCTTAGTATCGATGCATCTTCCATCGGGACAGTCAAACCAAACGGCGGTCTCATCCATAGCAATCACTTGAGAGAACTTGTTCTTCTTCCGCAAATCCTCGACATGCACGACAAACTTAGCAATGGCTTCAGCATAGTTATCCGGTGGCTTTTGAGCAGTTGTTGTCACTCTGCGAAGAACAAAGTTGTTGCGCTGCAGAAAACTTGTTAGCCATCCAACGGAAACCTGAAAAGATCAGTAAGTTCTTTAAAGTTCCTTCAAAGTTCAACTTACCTTCAAGTCTGTTCCACGAAATAGTTCCGCTGCTTTATTTCTGATGATTCTTCGAGATACAGGTTGCTTATTTTCGCGCTTATCCCTGATCCACTCAGCCAGTTGCACGTCGAGTTCAGGGAAAGAGACTTGCCTTCCACCGCCATCCAGCTTCTTTCGCTTGCTTCCGCCAGGAGTATTACTAAAGGATTTTTTAGTTCAAAGGCACAAAACTGCAAAATTCTTACACTTGTTGCTTCAGCTCGCGCTCGTGCGCAATCCATTCTCTGATTCGAACTCTTTGGACGCCATACTTCTTCGCTGCAGCTTGAACGTTGAAGTGCCCTGACTTGATCGAACGCTTTTCCCGAGCAAAATTGATCGCTTCCAGTTTGGTAGCTGCATCGTAGTACTGTCGCTTTTTGCTATACTTTGGCGTTCCTCGTCGTCGTGCAGTTGGAGCTCTTCATCGACAAAGATCAGTGCCTAAAACCAATGGAAAAAATGAAAAGAGAAAGAAGCTAAAGTACCCACGTTTCTATCAGGAACTGACTCCTCATCATGCTCTCGCTCTCGTTCGCTCATTCTCAACTGAAAAAGAAAGCTTTGCAAGAAAAAAACACTACCAACCGACAGAAACCAACTGAAGGAATGAGCAGAAATTTGAACACTGATTTTCGTTTGTTTGAATTCTTTTCACAACGAAAAGATTTTTGAACAAAAGTTTTGTCAATTTTCAAAATATATGCAAAATTTTTAACGGTGTCTTTGGCTCTGATAGGTTGAAAAATAAAAGACCACTCTCTAATTAACGACCACTCTCTAATAAACGACCATGTCTCCATGGGGGTTGAAAAATAAAAGACCATGGTCTTGTTTTAAAGAATTTACGGTAGATGACCTTATACTGCTTTTAAAAACTAGACAGAAAACTTAAAAAATCTAGACGAGAACGAATGTAAAAATTTATAGAGAAAGAAAAGAACTGCTGGTTCGCGCCTTTTCCCCCATCGGGCACGATCATGCCCTTTAAATGCATATTTTTCAAGTGTTGCAAACCCGAAAACATAAAAAAGTGTTAAAGGCAGAAAAGTAGGCAGGGTTTTAAGCGATTGATTAAAATATGGAATTTGAGCATAGTTTTGTTGGCTGGGGCTTACCGCATAAAGATGTTTGGGTGTACATACATTATATTAAATACATTATATTATATCCAGAGTCACTTTTAGTTATTTGTGTCTCAGGTAAGCGGATGTGTGTGTGTGTGTGTCTTAACTTCAAGGCTAAATTCAAGATCTCTTTTAGGGCGCTAAAACACGTTTTCTATCGTTTTCACGAGCTTAAACTGCATTAGTAATACAGGGTGCGGAAAATACTTCCGACCATTTGAAATGATTATAAGATTTATTCATTTATTGTTAAATAGTCAATTTTTTTTATTAGAGAACACTTTAAATCGGGCAGTTCATTTGATATATAATTTCTTACTTTTTGTTTAAAATTTAACTTTTCCTGAGTTTTTAAAATTCATTTTAAAGTTTCAGTCAAATGCCGCATTAAGCCTGAGCACAATAAGATAAAAATTATCCAAAAAAGAGTGCACACAATGATCCGCCACCATTTTTGGAAGAATTCTCTGCTTGGCGCCTCAGCAGGCCTTCCAAAATTGTTTCATAAAGTGACCTAGAGTTTCTTCGGCGAGCTTTGCCTTTGTAAGAGAGCCAGATAGCCGAGAAATAAGAAACAGGCCTGGGGCGACCCGATAGCTCAATTGGTTAGAGTGCCGACTTGCAAGGAGGATATCGTGGGGTCGCACTTTTTCCCAGGCCTGTACAAAAGCCGTACGCGGCCACTGGCGTACGCTTACTCCTTGCATAAAAAGTAATGGTCAGCGTAAAATGCGGTGTTTGACTGGAATCAAAGTAAACAATTAAAATTCAAGAAAAAGTCAAATTTCAAACAAAAGGTAACGGTTAAGGGAATATTGCGCCAAACAAAAATTGCCAGAAACGAAAATTGCGATTTCTCAACAATTCTCAATGAATTTCAGAATAAAGTTCACAATTTCACAATCGCTTGACCTGCTATGTGCTCATTTTGCAGAAAATGATATGGGAGTGATATGAGATCAAAGTAAAAAGCTTGGTGACTCTCGTTTAGGTAAATTCCGATGGCGCAATTTTCGTTTGGCACAATCTTTCCCCAGCCAAAGTAACAAGTGATATGTCAAATAAATTCCCATCGTCTTCTCTTTCTAATGGAATTTTTTTTGACCATAAAAGCTGTAAAAAAGTAATACCATTTCCTATAGTCGGAAATATTTGACGCACCCTGTAGTTAAAACCCGATTTGACCAGGTACAGATAGTGTACCACACTATTAATGGCTCTTTTTATGTTTAAGGTAGCTACAACTTCCAAAATTGAAGCGCTAAGTGAGGAAAAGAATATGCCGTCAGAAGCTGTAAAGAATTTGTTGTCTAGAGAATTTTCAAACTGCTGTTTTAGTTGTTTCCGCTAAGAGAATTTGTATTTGGGTGCCATAACTCTGAAGTGATCTTTTATCAAAATATTCCACCTCTTATGAACTCTCAAGCAAAATATTTTCCACGCCTTTATTCTGGAAAGCTGGCTCCAGATATCGACAGTCTTGACAAAGGTTATCTTCTCATCGAATTTTTGGAACATACTCAACAGGTTGATATGGGTGAAGGGTTAAACAAAGCTCAGGTAAATTTATGCTTTATTTATTTTTCATTTTTGAAGTGTTTTAGAGTGCAGGGTGGTAAAATTTTTCTGCCGGTTTTGTTTTGGTCATAACTTTTTTTTTTAAAGTATTTTTCGGAAAACGGTTTTCACAGGTCGACTCAGAATTGAAAAGCAGGTTATTTGATATTATATGTCAAAAGCACGATTTTCGCTTGGTTCCCTTTCGGTTTAGGCCTTGTCCATCCAGTGGCCAGCCAGATACAAGGACCCAAACCACACGGGACCAAGCAGAAATCGTGATTTCTACATAACATACTAATAAATTAGACCGTGTTTTTCGAGAAACACGGTCTGAAAAAAGTTATGGCCAGAAGAAAACCGGCAGAAAAATTCGGCAACCCTGTATAACCTTTTGGGCAAGCGGGATGAAGGCCGAAATTATTCACTGTTTTTCAAGTATTTAGGGTAATTTTATCTACACTTTTTTAAAAATCTGACGGAGTGCACCGCTAGGTAAAATAATTTGACGGGGGTGTGGTTTTGAACGAGGACACAAAAGATTCAAAGTCTATATTTTGAAGCCAAGTAAAAATAGCTGCTTTTGCTATAAAAATAAAGTAATTTAAAAAAAATAAATTTCAGAATTTTAGGTGGAATCAGCTATCAAGACTATTGCCCAATTACATGCTATTTCTTTGAGTTTTGCAGACGAGCTTATGGCCCAATTTACTTTTGCTAATTTGGAGAATTCAAGGTACATTCATCTCTTAACTTGAGACATCCGACAAGAAATTGGTGTTACAAATACTTTTTTCAACTGATTTGTCTGTTTTAGTCAAATTTGCAATCTGCAATTTAGGACTTGCAAGATTGTCCAAAAATGACCTCTAAAATTCAATTCCTTGCAATTTTCTGTGACTTGACTGACAAATTAGATTAAATAAAATTTGTTTCACCAAATTATTGGTTTATTTGAAATTTTTTTAAATTCGCAGGAAACTGTATTATTTTCTCTTTTTTAGGACGAGGAAGTTCATTTGTCGGACAAACTGTTTAAACTCCCTACTGACTACTTTAGAAATCATAAACAAGAGTTTTTGGATTTTATGCAAAACTGCTGTCCAATGAAAAGGGATGTGCATACTAAACTTGGTAATGTTTTCTGCATAATTTTTGACGATACGAAAAATACACAAAAATATGTTTAATAAAAAAAATTTATAGCAAATTTTTAGTACAGATTGTGAATTAAAACAAATACTGTATTTCCTGTGATTTTTCCCCGGGGATAATTAGATGCATGCAATTTTTTTTAAACTTCAAATGGTCTGAAACTCGCGTTTTCATTTGATGTTTGTGCTCTGTAAAAAGTGCCTATTGAATTTTTAAAATCATCTCAGGCACTTTTTACACGGCTGGAACAGTAAATGAAAACAGAAATTTCAGACCACTTGAAGTTAGGGGGTGAGTAATTAGAGAGAGGGGAGAAATTACAGGATATACGGTGTATAAACAAATAAAATTTATTGAAAAATTTATAGGAATAAAGCCTGTACTATGTCATGGAGGTATTCTTTCGACTTTTTTTATTGAGAAAAAAACTATATTTATATTGTAAGATTTGTGGGCAAACAACATATTTTTCGAAGCAAACGATAGCTCTAGTGTAAAAAGTGTTATAGACTGGCAATGTGTTCATCCGAGTAAGTTTTTTTATACAGTCTAGTCTCAATAAACAAACATCCCAAAAAAATTTCTGTTTGACAAGTGTTTTTTTTATAGGAAAACTTGCAAGATTGTCCAAAAATGACCTCTAAAATTAAATTCCTTGCAATTTTCTGTGACTTGACTGACAAATTAGATTAAAAAATTTGTTTCACCAAAATTAGTCTAAAAAGTGTTTGAATTTAATTGTTAAACTGGTCGAAATGTTTGTTCATAGAGACTTGAATTGCTTTTCTTAAAAGTTTCCTCCTTAAAACAAATTTAACCTTCCAGACACTGGCTTAAACGACATTTTGCGATTGATTTACACAGGAGTAAACACAGACCTACGCAGATCTAATCAAGCCAACTGGATTCAACTCTACTTTGAAAATCTTAAAACTGAAGCCAAAAAACACAATGTTCAGCCAGAAATCAGCTATAGTAAAAAAGTTATCAAACAAATGTATAAAGAACAAAGTGGTTTTGAAATGCTTTTTGCTATGCTCTTGCTATCTGCTCTAACTGATGAGTTTGATGGCGAGAGAAAGGAAAATGTAATGCAAAGAATGGTTGGTATGTTTGAGGACCATCTCACACAATCAAAAAACTTAATTTAATTCGTAATAAATTAATTTAACAAACACTGACGATAAATTTTTAGAATAGAAAAACTAGGAGGTTTGTCAAATGTGTTTTTGGTATGAAAATTTGTACATCATTTTAAAAATCTATATCTAATTAATTGACACACATGACAAGCATCTTGGCCCTGTATGTACAATAGGTACCGATTTCACAAAAGGGTCCCCCTGTGGTTTTTTTTTCAATTTTTTGTTACGCATATGCAGTGTATTTTTTGTTTTATTTAGCAAAATGGTACGCATACATCTTGTTGAGAACAAAAAGGCGATCGATCTGAAAACAATCCGTCTGGCCCGGCCCGGAAAATGTTGCTTCATCTGCTTTTTTTATCATTATTAAAAAAAACCACAGGGGGACCCTTTTGTGAAATCAGTACCTATTGTCATATAGGGCCAGAATCTTACTTAAAAACTTCTGGTCGGAACGCAAGGATTTCGATTTGGCTGGACGCCGGCGCTTGTGCAGCTATGGTCTGTCTGGTCTTTTTTGACAATATATACCAAAAAAGTGGCTAGATTGAGCTGAGTCAATCTGAGAAAACAGATTTTAAACACAGCACTGAAAAAAGTTATCACAGCTTGACAATGTTAAGAAAATCTGATACACCCTGCATTGTCTTCGCTGAGTGAACGTCTGCTTTGCAGATGTTTGGATCAGCATTCATTGCCACGGAAATCACAATGACCAAGCATAACACTTTAAAAAGCACGGGATATTTCAAATGTCCGAATTATAAAAAACTCATACCAATTTCCTAAAACATAACTCATGGGCTTATATCAGACGATGCACGGTATCATTCCAAGTAAAATCACATATTTTGCGGTCATTTTTAAATATTATCCTTTTAAAAACGTAGTTTTTGGCCGGTTTCGCACCTTTTAGTTTTTGATGAATTTTCAATAATATCTTTGTTATTTATCTGTAATCAAATTTTTTTTAATTTTTTCACAACTTGATACAAAAACAGTTCTGCTAAATGAATAATTTTTAAAAGAAAAATGGCATCATTAAATTTGTCCCAATGTGCGTTTAAACCTACCCCTCAACTTTGGTGGTCACAAATATTGTATTATAGATGCTGCGTTTTCTTAATTCTCATGAGCTCTAGCGTTTCTGTTCTTAAGACTTTTTCACCCAAAAAGCTCGAGACTGACATAAAAATTTTTGGTAAAATGTTTTTGGTAGTTAATTTAAAATAGTTGGTTTTTAAGGCCTTTGATAACAAACTTATTGAAGTGCTGTTTGCAGATCAATATAGTAATGTTTACAAAATGTATTGTTGTCACCAAATTGATTGCATCATCATATTGTTAGTTCCACTTCCTTCTTCATATTACTTTTGCCATTATAAAAAGAGGTGAGGACAACATGTGTGCTACTTTTTTTCTTTTCGGAGTTGGGTGTTTTTTAATTAGTGTTTCAGTCAGACAGCCAGATCTGCCTCTCTACCTTGATTTCGCTTTATAAATCAGGGATGAGCATTGTATTAAATTTGAAAAAACTAAAACAACCACTCTAAATTTTTTGCCTTTTAAGTGTCACTAATTTTTTGAAAGTACTTTAGTGTGAATAGTTTATGCATACCGTATATGCTCTATTAATAGCCCATGAATGATTAATTTTCAACCCCTCGAAAGTCTTCGAATTTCATATCAAAAATAGCCCTAACTCTGAAATCCTAGTCAAAAAGCGAGGGGTCGGCGATTATTATTATAGAATGGGCGATTAATAAAACATAGACGGTATTTTATGATTTAGTTTTGTATCATATTCAAACAATAAAAAGTCTGAAAAAATTTTAGATTCCATTTAAAATGGTTGATCTAAACCAAATAATAGATTCTTCTTGCGATGAATTCACTTTAAATTTTATAATATCGAAGTTAGATGGCAAAGATTCTTATTGGGACATTTGTAGAAGCAGGTAAATTAAATTATTTTCGCTAGTAGCAAATACACCCCTTGCTTTTTTATACTATTTTGCATTATTATAAAACTAAAATTAGTATAAAAGTATTTCAAAAACTAAGAACATACAGGGTGTCCCGAAAATTGTGGTTGACGAAAGTTACTAAGTTTTTTATAGAACGTGTTTTGGCAAATATTCTTACAGATTGACTTAGAGTCTTGCAGGATTCATTAGTTTGCTAAAATGGCGAAAAAAGACAAAAAAAATTGCCTGCAACCCCCTCTTCTGTCGTCCGAAATTACCGATTTTTCACTTTTTTGTTTTAGCTGATTTTTTTGTTTTTAACAGGGGACCAAGGCAAGCATATTCATTTCGGATTTTTTTTCGTGATTTTAGGATAATGTTAAAATATTTTTAAAAAAATCTGCTTAAAGGACCATGGTTTTTGCGCGCAGTGGCATGTGCAAAATTTGAATTGGCGGGGGACACTTCTCTTTCGTCTAATGTTGTACTCTTTCGAGTCATTCAAAACAACTCGAAAGAGTACAATGATAGACGAAAGAGAAGTGTCCCCGCCAATTCAAATTTTTCACATGCCATTGCGCGCAAAGAGCATGGTCCTTTAAAACGCGTTCTGTTAATTTTTTTGAACGACTTTCTGAATAACTAACTACAGTCAACCCTCGATAAGGATGTTCCAGCCTTGGGTCCGACACTTTTTTTAACCCAATTTTTAAAAGCTTTTTCCTGTTTTACGGTCTGGTAGGATTCCGATTTCGCCGATCGTTTTTTTTAAATCCTGCAATTTCATCATTAAAAAAAACAAAACCTCGATAAGCCGGCACCCCTTTTTTGAAAAGGGGTGCCGGCTTGTCGAGGTTTTACTTTTTTAACCCAAATTTTGTTTTTTTTTTCAAAAAACGATCGGCAAAATCGGAATCCTGACGATATTTCCGACCAGACTGTAAAAACAGAACTGGAAAAAGCTTTTAAAAATTGGGTAAAAAAAGTGTCGGACCGAACTTTTAGGGGTGCCGCTTATCGAGATTTAACTGTAGTTAAAACACAACGTTTAAAAAAGTTGAAGATTGAAAAGCAGTGTCTTCGCTACGAGGATCATTTTTCTGACATAACAAACTACATTTTTCTTTAATTAAGACTAAATCTCATAGGAGCAGAAGTAAAACTCCTAGAAAGCAGCGGTTTTATGTCCGATATTTACTTGATAACATTTACATTCGATAAAGACATTCCAGAAAACCAGGAGTCTATTTTCACTGCTATTTTTAAGGTTGTTTTCTAGATTTTTTGATATCAATAAACATTTCTTAAGATTCCTTCCACAAGAAAATTGGAAACAGAAATAAGCTATACTGAAGAAAACGTATGTTTTATAGTCTTGTTCAAATCTGGCTGTAAAATTTATTGTAATTTGTTTAGCTATTGATATGCAAAAAGTGCTTGTTTGAAATCCACAAAGCAGAAGGTTAATTTAAAAGAATAAATAAAAATTATAGCTTCTAAAAAATTAAACACCCAAACAGACGGTGTGTTTTCGCCTACTTCTGGCTTTTTAAAAAGTTTTTTCGCAAATGACAATCACCGTCTTAAAAGAGGCACCGAACTATGAGTATCGAATACAGTTGATTTTCACAAAAAATAAAATATTAGGGCTGCATGCTAGTCAAAAAACACAAAAAAACGCCGAAAACAAAATGTTTTGAAAATCCAGTGGGAAAGTTTTTTTAAATCTAACAGTCAACCTTTTGTACAGCCTTCTGGTATTGATTTTTTGGCTCTAGTATACCTCCTCCCGAATCTGACCTTTTCAAAATCTCTTTGGAACAACATGTTCAGGCTTAGAACTTAGGCTCAGGGGTAATTGAAGTTGTGACTAGTAAATTTTGTGCGCACTTTTTCCGGGGTCTGAGACATATATTTGGGTACTCTTTACTTAAGGTGTAAAGGCAAAAAAATTAGGGGGTGGGGGAGGGTTGTTCGATTTCGCTGCTACAGTCTATTTTTCAAATCAGACTTTTAATTTAGCTAAAGTTTTGATTACATGTTAACACCATGTCGCAAATATGGCTTTTCGAAGGCAGTTCAAAATATATTGATTAATTACATTTTTTCACTTTTGGGAACGGCTTCCATAATACTTTATACGGTGCATATTTTTTGGAAGATTTTCAATATTATCAATAACAAAATATATGCCAATTTATTTTTTTAACTTGAAATTATTTAGTTCGCTTCTACACTGAAGTGTTGCCAGTTGTACAAACTAAACTAACAGATTTTGTTATTCCACAAATGTATGACTGCAGATTATCCAAATCTGTGAGTGACCCTTCTGAAGGCTTTATTCTGATGCAGGAATTAAAAGGCAATGTTGCAGGTAATAAATTAACGACCGGTTAATCGGTTTATAAAAAATGGTTTTTGAATACTTCTTAAAAGGTGCATCGGGGAAAGGAGGCAGGGTGGCCGGATGCAAAATCTTCAAAGTAGGATTTTGATGTCGAAAAGCAGGATTTTGAAACAAAAAATCTGCAAAAAGCAGGAATGAACATAAAATTCCTATAAAATTCCTGCTTTTTCACTGTCAAAAAGCAGATTTCAAAACCAAAAAGCAAGAAATTCCTGCTAAAGCAGGACATCTGGCCACCCTGAAAGGAGGGGCTTAGAGGTAAAAACCAGTAGAAAACCAAATATTCACAAATACCGTATAACCTCTATTAAACGGGCATGCCCGTTTAATTTTCAACCTCTAAAAAATCGAAAAAAAAATATTTTGATTTTGAGATTTTTGGGTACTCTAAAAAATCTAAAAAGCGGAATCAACTAAGATCGAGGTGATCAAGAAAACGCGAAAAACAGATTTGCAAAAATTTTTTTTTGCACTGAGATATAGGTCCTTGAGGGTGCCCGTTTATTAGAGGGTGTCCGTTTATTGGAGAGTGTCCGTTTAATAGAGGTTTTACGGTATACGTAAATACCAATTTTTTAGGTAGTGTACCACTGCATACTGGACTTTCAGAGAAGCATGTAAGTTGAAACTAGAAACTGAAAACTTTCAGTATAACTAAGTTTCAGGTGGAATCAGCTATTAATGCTATTGCTCGTTTTCATGCTTTTTCTTTAGGTACTTTTGGAAAAAAATAATTTTTTCAATTTTGTAATATTTGACAGAAATTTCAAACGCAACTTTACACAGACAAAATACTAGTTCTTAAACGATTATAATTGCTTTTTCTGAGTAGTTATTATGTAAGGGATGCAAAAACCAGACATTTCTCAGGTGCTTTTTTGGTATATAATAACTAGGGTTGGCAAGTCGAGTACTCGAAATTGAATAGTTTCGAGTATTATTCGAAAATTTTGAGTTTCGAATACCGAGCCAGGTACCAGAAAATTTTGAGTTCGAAGTATAGAATTTGATAATCGAAAATGTGCTCGTGGACCACATTTTTTCTTTTATATGGCTTTCCTATACTTTACCAACTTCGAATGATTAAATCTTTATCCAAAGTTTCGACCAAAAATTCTGCTCGAAATTGAGGAATTTCG
Organism: Ditylenchus dipsaci; assembly: GCA_004194705.1. NCBI lineage: Eukaryota > Metazoa > Nematoda > Chromadorea > Rhabditida > Anguinidae > Ditylenchus > Ditylenchus dipsaci. The sequence continues at coordinate 127,867 of SADC01000904.1, read as the reverse complement.
AGTACTATACAAAGTATCGAGTCGAATACTCGAAATTTTCGAGTACTCACCCACCCTAACAATAACTGTGTAAAGACGATGTAGGTTTAGATTAGTCCCGTTATCGGAGATGGGGCCTTTGTAACCGGTTTTTCTGAAACAAACTTCCAAATTTTTCCAAAAACACAGGCTACACTAGCTTCTATTGATCACATTAGTTAAATAAAATTTTAGAGGTATTGCACGCTGCTCGTTTAAAATGTTTATTTTTTAGGGCTTCCAGATGATCTATTAGTCTCTTTTGTGTTCGAAGGCGATGTAGATATTATTGTAATTTTAGACCATCTAGTTTTGGGATTTAAAATTCTGTATTCTAGGACAGACAACTTCATGTTTCCGAACGCTTGATGGCGATTCCAGAAAAAGAATATGCTGATTATTTTAAAGATAACGAGAAGTTAGTATTAAATGCTATACAAAAACATGGCAAATTTGGGGTGGAACAACACAAGCTATTTGGTTGGTTTTTAAACCCTTTTCGATTTAATTTTTTCAAACTAACTTTTTTAATTTTTAAACTTTATTTAGGTACTAAACCAATGCTCAGTCATGGAGATTTCTGGCAAAGCAACTTCTTTTTTCAAAAAAATGAAGACGGAAGTGTTAGCCAAAAAATCAGCGCTGTAATTGACTGGCAGATTACATATGCAGGTGAGAATGCTTTTCAATTTCGGGTTTGGACATTTCATTGATGTTTAAACACGGACCACATCACGCTCCATATTGATACAAAATTTTCATAATATGTACCGTCTCTCCAATAGAACTCTATTTTTCAAGTCCAAAAACTTTTTTGACTTCTTCTTAAAAATGCAAAAAATATGGTTTACCTTCTTTATATTATGTATCACTGGTCACAGTGCAAGCCACACAGCACCATAGTCACTGGAAGGAGGTTCATTGGGAGTTGTCGCTCGAATAATTAATGAAAAACACTCAAGAAGTTTAAAAGCCTCAGTCGCTAGAGGATAGTTGAATTTGCTTTCCGACTTTTTTAATTTCTTTTTGTAAAGACTTTCGATGAGTAGGCCAACAAGATCACACAGAACTTAATACAGACAATATTCTTAGAAAAGCGGAGTAAAATCAAAATGGGAGTCAAACGCAGGACCAAATTACAACTGCTTTAAGTGGTCCTTTGCTCGACTGACCTCTTTACACGCGGTTACGGATAAGTTTTTCGAAAAATTCAAAAATTCTACTCTCAAACCGTCGCCTTGGTCTCCGTTTCTTTCAAAGAAATTCTTTTAAGAAAATGGCTTGAGACATTAATTTGAGCAAAACTCTTAATTAAATATGCATTAAGAGACTCTTTTCGCCCTGTTCCATGTTGAAAAACAAGGGGGTATATCCAAGCAGGGTTGAATTTTTTCTATGCGAGATAAGTTTTTTTGACTGTTAGGCAAAATAAGAATATTACTAACTTTGAAATAAAAAATGCTTTCTAGGTACTGGAATCAATGACTTAGTTCGTTTGGTCTTTGTGGGAGTCGACCCTGAATTAAGAAGACAAAAGTTTGACGACTGGCTTGGTCTTTACTTATCTTCTCTTAATAAAGCTATCCAAGAGCTGAATTTGGGCGCCAGTAAAAAAATTGAATGCCCTACAATGATGTGGCTGAAATCCAAAAAATATTTGAGTATCACCGCCATTATGAACTATTATTTGTCCTTTTTTGTTTGTCAACACTTTGGGTAGTTTAAAAGAAGTAGAAGCCAGAAAAAAATTGTTGGAGAGGATGAAAAGTTTGTTCGAAGATCAAAAACACTTGTATAAAGAAAAGTAAAAAATATATTTGCTAATAAAATTATTTGTTTTAAAGACCATACAGTCGAATCTCTATATGACATAACTCAAGGGACAGGGCAAGTTACCCTCGACACCTTATTGTCATCCATTTTTTCAAGCTTTTACCAGTTCTGTTTTGACAATCTGGTCCCAAATATTGCAAGGATTCCGATTTTGCCGAACATTTTTTGAAAATACAAGATTTTCTTCTCTAAAAAAGAAAAAACTCGATTAAAAACCAGGATTTTTGTTGAATTTCCGAGTTATGTTAAATAGGATTTTGCCTTTTTAGACAATAAGAATTTAGTTATATGAAAAATGATTGGCGAAATCGGAATCCTCGCGATATTTTGGACCAGACTGTAAAAACAGAACTGGCAAAAGACTTCAAAAATCAGGTTAAAAAAGTGTCGGACCTTAGGTGCGAACGAACTCTGGCAGGTCCCCTGAGTAACCCATCAAGAGTGGACTATATTTCGCTATGTAAAATGGTATCACGAAAAGCTGCACCATACAAACACGTCTAAAAATCTAAATCGGACCTTTCGGAAGCTTTGAAAAGCCGTGGAGTGGGAAATAAACAATTTTAAGGTAGACACAAAAGAGTAGATATAAAACGATAGGCTGTCTTGTGTCTTTACTTCTCTGTTCTACAATTTCTGTATTGTCTTAAATAAGGGCGCACACCAGAACTTTATTTCCTTGGTTTTTAGAGAAAGACTGCAAGTCAGCCTTCTTCTTCGGTTTAATTACCCAAGTTTGAGGTACTTGAATGTTCCTGCCCAGATAATATCATAGCGGCGGAATTGAAAATTTTGGAAAGCACTGTCTTCAAGGTAGTGCACATATTAAATTCACACTCGTTTTAGTGTAACCCTGAAAAGTTCGTTCCCGCCTAGGGTCCGACGCTTTTTAATGTCAGACTTAGAGGTTTGCCTGATAAAAAAAAGTTTTACGTAAAATCGACTTTTTCGACATTTTGTGAGTTATTTTAAAAAATTGCCTGTTTGACCACAGTTACCTATGCATTTTTCCAAATTTGTTGTAGCCTATCTTGTAGCGCAGGAACAGCGCTACAAAATGGGATGACCAGCGCGGAAGAAGGAATATAAAGTAGAGATGGCCTCGGGACGGGAATCCCGACCCGGAAAAAAATTCCAGTCTGTCCCGTCCCGGTGTCCTGTCCCGGACAACTACCGTATTCACTATATTAACTCCCCACCCTCTAATAAGTCCCCACCCTACGGACCCCACATCTCAGCCTAAAGCAAACATTTCGCAAATCTTTTTCTTGCGTTTCCTTAGTTACTACGAGATTACCTACCGTATTTTCTCTAATAGCTCACCCGGGTGAGTTATTTTTCAACCCCTTGAAAATCGGAAAATTTTAAGGTAGATCTTGAGATTTTTGGGTGCTCAACCGAAATCTTAAAAGTGGAATTGATAGAGCTCGTGGGAGTTAAGAAAATGCAATAAACAAGGATGTAAAATATTTGCTTAGGGCTGAGATATAGGTCATCAAAGTAGAGGGGGGTGAGTTAATAGAGACGGGTGAGCTATTAGAGAAAATACGGTAATTCCAGTTTTCAAACTGTGGTTGAGCACCCAAAAATCTCAAAATCGACCACAAAATTTTCCGAATTTTTAAGGGGGTTTTTTTTGAAAAATATTTTTTTTGAAAAATAACTCCCCATGGAGAGTTAATAGAGTGAATACGGTATTTATTTTTAGTCCTGTTCTGCTAGAAAATGTGGTTGCAGTATAGAATCCCCAAGCCCACGCAGAGTCCTCGGATGGAGGAGATAACCTCAAATTCGTGTTTCTCGACCTCGATTTCATGTGAAAGCCGGCTGTTTTTTGATTCCGAGAAAAAAAATTTTCGAACCACAGGGGAGGGTGTCATGGCTTTTAGTCAAAATTTGAAAAATTTAAATTGGCACCCTTTGAACTTTAAAGGATTATGCTCACCTGTTTAAATTTGTCCTCCACCAATTCCAATTTTTTCTGAACCATTGAATTTCTATACGAATTTTTTAACTGGGTTTCTAACAAAACTACACCTAAAATTAAATTCTAAGCCTTGTTTTGTTAGAAATCATGTTGAAAAATCAGTACAGAAATCCAATGATTTAGAAAAAAAATTTATTGGCGCGGATAGGCATTATATGCCCCTTTAAAGGGAATAAGGGCTGTAATGGGAGGGGAATGGGATAAAAGGGGCCACTTTTATGGCAGAACGTTAGAAATTTAAATATCTGTATTCTTCGACTGCTTCACCATGTTTTTCAACTGGGCCGTGGCAAAAAGAGACTCTATATTGAATTTATGGTCAAGAGTACTTCTCGGAATCATGTCTAAGGTAAGTGTGTGCGCGCATCTCAACTCCAAGCCCCCTGCGCCCCCGAAGGGGATGTTGAATATAGTTAAGAACAAGGTATGCACGCGTTTCATGTATCCAGAGTCACTTTGAAGTGATTTGTGTCTAAGGTATGTGGGTGTGAGCATCTCTAACTCTCAGGCCCCCTGCGCCCCCGAAGGCGGCGCAGAGTAAAGATGATGCCTTTAGCTTTTCGGGACGAGACGGGACAGGATTCAAATTCGAAAATTTCGGGACGGGACCCGGGACGGGACAGGTCAAAAATGTATATCGGGACGGGACCCCAGGACAGGGAAGATTTTCGGGACGGTCATAAAAATTTCCGATCGGCAATTTCAATCCTATATGCTGTATTCATCTCTCAAACAAAACAAACAATTTAACTAGAATTACTACTTGTTGACAGGACCGGGACCCGTCCCGGGACACCGGGACGGGACAGGTGTCAAAAAATTTCCGGGCGGGATTCCGGGACGGGACGATTCTCTAAAATTGACGGGACGGGACGGAATTGTCCCGTCCCGCCACGTCATCATCTCTAGCGCAGAGGGCTTGGGGGCTTGGAGTTGAGATGCGCGCACACACTTACCTTAGAGATGATTCCGAGAAGTACTCTTGACCATAAATTGAATATAGAGTCTCTTTTTGCCACGGCCCAGTTGAAAAACATGGTGAAGCAGTCGAAGAATACAGATATTTAAATTTCTAACGTTCTGCCATAAAAGTGGCCCCCTTTTATCCCCTTCCCCTCCCATTACAGCCCTTTATCCCTTTGAAATTCAAAAGGGGCCAATTTAAATTTTTCGAATTTTGACTAAAAACCATGACACCCCTGGAGGGTACTTTTTCGACACCCCCTGTGGTTCGAAAACTTTTTTTTCTCAGAGCCGGCTTTCTCAGGAAATCGGGGTCGAGAAACACGAATATGATGTTATCTTCTCGATCTAATCACTCCCCGTGGAGGGGGGGGAGATTCTATACTCAAGCCGAAAATTTAACTTAAAAAGCTGGGACGTCTCGTCCTGCCCGACGCAAATTTGGCCATTTTTTCGTCCCGGACCTCGTCCCGCAAATTTTTTTAATTTTACTACTAGATAATTTTACTACTGAAAAAAGCAAAATAATTTTACTACTGAAAAAGCAAAATCTCGATTTTATGACAGGAATTTTTGAAAAAGCCTGTCCTAAAATCAAGGTTTTGCTTTTTGAGTCGTAAAATTATTTGGTTATTAAAAAAGATCGGCGTAATCGGAATCCTTGCGATTATTTGCAACCTGACTTTCAAAACAAAACTGGTAAAAAAGATTCAAAAATCGGGTTAAAAAGGTGTCGGACCCTAGGTGGGAACGAAGTTTTCGGGGTGTCCTTAAATCTTGAGTTGACTGTAGGTTTAATTAATTAAATTAACATAAAACAGTCCCCCTCAATTTTCCAAAATGACAACTTTTAAACTTTACCTCATTTTTCCTAAATTTTCGAATAATCTTTAAAAACTTATATGCGCATTGGAAAGCGCTCTTAATTCTATTTGCCGGTTGGCCATATTTTGGCCAGTTATAAAAGTGATCCAAAACAAGACTAATTGGTCACGTTCAGACATATTTTTTTTCAGAAGATAGATAAAAAGTTTGCAAAAATTTTTGTGCCCAAACAACAGAAGATGAGATAAACGAACATTACTAAAAATTTAACCAAAAGTTGTATTTTTGGCAATTTCCTATGACGCGATTTTGTAACTTTATTTGATTTAGTTAACCAAGAATTTCATTTACACCATGCTTTTTACTTATGCAATTGAAAATTACTATTCCTGCAGATAACCATGCATTTTTATTTGCAAGTGCTCCAAAAATAAAAGCAATATTTTTGGAGAAATAATAGTCGTGGCCATATTTTAGCCAACCGGCTCAAGACGGTAATTTAAAAAAAAATCTCAAAAAAAATATTTTTTGTCTATTTATTGTTTTTCCTTACTATTTTTATTGAGTTTTCTTCTGTTGATCACGACGTTATTTTTTTAGACAAAAACTAGTATAAATAATAATTAAGCCACAGTAAAAAATACGTTAGAAGACGAATTTTCGAAAAGGTGGCCATTTCGCACGTTAGTTGCGCGAAGTATAGATAGCAGAGCTCAGTGACGTCCAAAAGGTGTAAAGTAGCGCTCGAAATTGTATTTTTTAATTCTTTTGGTGATTTTATTGGTATTATTCACAAAGTTGTTTTAAAAATTCAAACACTCGTCCCTAAAATAGCTTCAGTTTTTTAATTGGCGCCAAAAGTATTTTTACCGCTTCGAGCTCGTTGGCTAAATTTTGGCCAATTCCTATTCAACTTTTCTGGAAATTTTTCCTTCCATTGTTACTTTACCGATTTTTGTTACCGATTTTTTAAGGACGCGACATTTAAGGCTCGACATTTAAGGCCCGATATTGAAAAATGCCACATTTAACACGCCCGGCATTTGTGGACCGGTGTTTTCTAACTCAGAATTTCATGCTGGACACGAAGGTGCGGGTCCTTCCCGCTTCAATCATTGACGAAGTAGGTAAAAAAGGCTCCGAAAGGTAACAAGTTGTGAATGGTCGAAATACAGCTGGATAAGTGGTACGTCATGAAGTTTATACTATATACCCACTCGAAATATACAAAAATGATCGCTAGAAGTTTAGCTTTCGAGTAGTACTATAGACTGCCTGCTCAAATTTTTTACAGGCTATAATTTTATATTTAGATCATACCGAGCTAAATCTCCCACACAATAACAGAATCTCACGTTTATTTATACACTAAAGTAGCAACATTTTATCATAAAATCGTAGCGAAATGTGCAAAAATAATAAAGATGTACTCCTGGCGGTCATTTTCGTATATTTTGAGTGTGTGTATAGTATAATAATCATGACGCACTACTTGAAAACCTGTAGGTATCCAGCTGGATCTCGACCATCCACAACTTGTTACCTTCCGGAGCCTTTTTTACCTACTTCGTCAATGATTGAAGTGGGAAGGACCGGCACCATCGTGTTCAGCATGAAATTCTGAGTTAGAAAACACCGTTCCATAAGTGCCGGGCTTGTTAAATGTGGCATTTTTGAATGTCGAGCCTTAAATGTCGCGTCCTGAAAAATCCCCGAATTCCGGACCTCAAATGTCGGGTTTTAAATACGAAGAATTAAATATCGAGCAGTGAATACTCGTCCTTATTTTTCGGACTTGAAATATCGCGCCACAAATATCGGGCCAGCAGAGTCCTGTCCACAAATTTCGCGTATTTAAATTTCGGTCCTCACGGGTGACGGTCTTTTCGTCCCCGGTCATTTCATCCCGGTCGTTTCGTCTCCTGGCCTTTTCGTCCCCAAAAGCCGCCAATTTGAAATTTTCAAACAGGTTCAGATCCATGTGGTAGCAGACATTTTTTTTCTTGAATGACAGTCATATATTTGTATTTATAAGACCGTGAGCCTCAGGATGATAGTGTAATCCCTGGTACCTCCTCTAAATGGGTATCCACCTCCAGAATCCTTTGCAAAAAAAGTCTTTTTGCAGCAAAAAAAATTAGCAGCAAAAAAAAGCCTTTGGAGCAAAAAGAAGTCTTTTTGCAGCAAGGAAAAGCTTTGCCCGTTTTATAATGCTAAAACATTAGGAACCCCAGTTCTGGAGTTGTTTCCTATAAGTAGTTTCCTATCCCGTAGGGAATACACGTGATAGTATGAAGGTGGTAGTACCGAGAAAGTAGTACTTAGTGGTAGTAACAACGCAGTGACTATGAATCGGTACTCAGGTGGAAGTGCCTGGGTGGTGGTAGATAGTAATTTCTAGTTAGTGGTACCTAAATGGCAGTACTTAGTCAACAATACCCAGATTGTTTATCAAACTATTTTTTGCAAAACATCTGACCATGCTAGCAGCTGGATCATTCGGATCACACATGCACCAACTAAACCAAGTGGTCATCCACTTGGATCGAATTTTTTTACGCTATTGGGAAATCCAAAACTTGTTTTTCGCACTAATTCAAGCATTCTAAAGATGGTATGACAATGCTGAAATTACGTTTTGCAAGATATACGAAAACTGTGAAAATACCGTCAAAACGTAGTTTTACTACTGTCAAACCATCTTTAGAATGCTCGAATAGGTACAGAAAATAGGTTTCGGAACCCGAAAACGAAAAAAAATTTTTTGATCCAAGTGGACGACTACTTGGTTTTGTTGGTACATTTGGCATCCAGCAGAACTGCGGTTGGTGCATAGAAAAATAGGTATTGAGATTCTCTATTTTGTTTCAGGCCAATTAGGGTGGATATCCACTTGATCAGCTGGTACCTACTCCACATTTTGGAGGTCAGATGGGTAAAATCGCAATTTTGGTATTTTACAAACTAGTTTTGCCAGGCGATTTTAGGTCAGAAAAAAGGCTTAGTTTTGAATTCTCAGTTTTATTGGGAAGCGAGGTGGATATTCACCCTCCCGAATGATAATTACCCAAGGATTTTGGTTGATGGAAATCTCAATTTGTTTCCAACAAACTTGACTCCTTAGACGATTTCAAGTCAATAAAGAGGTTTGTTATGAATTTGAACTAAATTTTGATTTTCAGGCCGTCCAGGTGTATACACCTGACCAGGAAGTACCCAACCTACTTATAGAGTTGGGGTGGGTAAAATTACAATTTTGGCCCTAAAAAACCCATACCAGCGTCTTGCCTTGGCCAGCTTGTTCACCCGACCTCAATCCGGTAGAAAATTTCTGGGGTATCATTGTGCGTCGTATCTATACCGATAAGCGTCAATATGCGACCGTGGAAGATCTCAAAGAGGCCTGGGCTGGAGTTCGCGCTTTTGGAGAAACTGGCGGGTAGCATGAACAATCGAATTTCTGTGTTATAAATCGTTCTGGTAGTGTGACGGATTATTAAAATGTCGTTCCTCGTCGAAATAAATAGAGAATATGGGTTGTAATGATGGTTTTGTTGCCGTTCTCCAACTGCGTCTATATATATGATACGCCTATTATTCGGTTTTTCGTCAAGAACTTGTAGGCGCACTTTCAAAATAACTGATTTTTTCGCACGAAACAACTTTTTTAGCCGTTTTAGATCCCACGGTAAAAAAGCTATGCATTACAGTTTCAAAAACAGAGTTAACTATAAAAAATCGGGGTGCGTCTCTAAATATGATACAGAGTGTATGTGGGCTCTAAAGTCGATACTCAAATTTCCGTCTTCTTATGTCGGCTCTCAAATCTTTCATCTTCCAGAATCGATCCTCTGCTGACGCGTCCTCAAATGTTAATGCGCACTTGTCACCAAGCCTTCAAAACAACATCTGGTGTATCAATAGCTCATCTGGTAGCCCTGAATCTTAGCTACAAGATAACACCAACAGTATGATTTTTGAATAATTTAAGAAAAAGTTATGGCCATTTCCAAGTGTAAAGTCTGGTTTAGCATCCGCAAACAGCCTTCTCATTGTATTTTCGGCTTTAGACTGAAAAAGTGTTCGTACTCGTAGTCATACTCGTACTAGTACTTGCCTATCGTACTTGCTTTTTCCAACTTTTCGTAATCGTCCGCGTGTCTGCTTTTTCTAACTCCTCGAAATCATCATACTTGTAGTACAATACGAGTACGAGTTCGTTACACTGGTGGCCAGTCGATCTTCATTCATTTAGAAATCAATATATGATGCGCCTTATTTATTGCTAATTCATTCACTGCTTTTTTAGAAATCATGGCAATGACGAGTCAACCATACGAAGAAGTTGGCGTCGTGAAAATCAGTAACTTTACATAGTCATAGTAACCACTGAAATTTGACAATGAAATTCAGCTGACCTTCTTAAGCCACCGCCTATTCTGAAGTCAACGCCTGCTCCAGTGCAAAAAGCTCAGGATGTCAATGGTGATTCATTTTTGCAGCTGTGCGGCTTATGTTGATGTTGTTTCAGCTGGACAGAAAATGCAAGGAAAGAAACCGCGCTTCTCATGTCTACTAAAGCAGCGCCATTAATGGATTCAAGCAATGAAAGGCAAGGTAATTCTGGAACAAAATGTTGCGGACCGCAGATCGAAGAATGCTAGAACAAGTGGGAATGGATAAGGATAAAGGTGTCAACAGCGCAAATCGGACGCAAGCGAAGCTACGCCCACAGAAACTGTTGTCAGATGTGAGTTTTGGCAGTTATTTTGCTTTATTGTAGTGTTAAAGCTGGATACATTCTTTAGCCATGACATACTCGGCAGATGATCCTGCTCCTCTTGTGCTAACTACTATTGCTAAGATCTTGTTGATTGTTTGCGCCTTCGTATTCTTACTTGGTCTCTCATTGATCGCTGTTTCTGCGGTCGGAATCGTTCAAGGCTGGTGATATCCGACAAATCAATTTTGCGATTTGTGTGTTATAAGCTCTATTGTGTGTAATTATGCGTACGGTGTGCATATTTTGTGCAATAAATGTTTGTGTGATTTTGGTTAACTTCTCATCGTAAATTCTCTTCTCACTGATAAGCGTACCTAAGATAAATGAAGCAAGATAAACAAATACCCGGCTATTTCGACAACTCTAGATAATATCATTCGACTTAGAATACAGTTGAAACTCGATTTAACGAAATTCAAGGGACCGACCAAGTGACCGCGTTCGAAACCTTTTTTACACCCATATTTCAAGCTTTTGCCAGTTCTGTTTTAAAGTATTGTTCCAGATACTACAAAAATCCCGATTTTGCCAATCATTTTTTGGATATTCAAATGGTTTTTTTTAAATCAAAAACTTGGTGAGAAAAACAGGTTTTTCGTTAACTCGAAATTCGAAAAATCGTGTTTTTGCTTATTTCTATGTTTCATATTTCTATTTCCGAAAAATTATCGGCAAAATCAGAATCCTTGTGATATTTGGGTATCAAAAAGAACTGGCAAATTTTGGAAAAAATGAAGGTAAAAAAGTGTCGGACCCTAGGTGGGAACGAACTTGCGACCTCAAAATGTTCGTTGTACCGAGTTTCGTTAAATCGAGTTTATAGTTTCCAAGACCATAGGTTCAAAACATAAAATAGTTCTGATTGGTGTAAAACAAACCATCTGCAGAACTAACTGAAGTTGGTGTGAAAGAGGCCAACTTCCCATACTTTGTTAATATTAAACAAGTTTGATAATTTAAAACAATATGTTGCAAAACTTGCGGCGCAATTTTCGCTTCGAATACTTTGGTTGCCATATCGTGAGGCGCAAATCTTGCAGTGAAAAAAGACTGAGGGTGAATCTTGTGGCGAATTTCTCGCAATTCCAACCTCACAATTTTTCAATTGCGTTTAAATGATATGATCTCGAATCTTATTGCAAAAGTCTTGCCACGCCACACTTTTGGTTTAACACCACGTACTACCAGCCGTACCCCGAAATTTAAGCGGCGATTTGCTAAGTGGTCAATTTGCTAAGCGGTTTTTTGCTAAGAAAAAAAATTTAAGCGCGATTTTGATAAGAATTCATAATTTAAACGCCAATTTGCTAAATAGTCGTTTTGCTAACAATTTTTTTGCTAAGTAGTTGTTTTGATAAAGATCCTGTACTGGAGTTGCCGGTGCCAAAAACAGCTTGGTCCCCAAGCTAAACAAAAACTAGCTGTTAGCTAGCTGTTTTTGGCACCGGCAACTCCAGTAGCGCCAGATCTTGTTTGTTAAGCTACATTTTTTCGGTTCGGTTTAATTTCGGCGTACAGCCCTAAAGACCAAACGATTCAACCCAAAATTGTGTTCTGAAAACGGTTAAATTTGAATCGGGGTCCTCTACTCTCGGCTGATTGCACCCAGAGGGGTTCGAACCAGTAACCTTGGTGATAAGTATATGGACCTCTACACCACGTAAACAATCAAAATTATGGTAAAAAAAGGTATGCACCCAGATGGATTCGAACCAGCATCCTCGGCGGTGGCTATCCAAGTGGTCGTCCACTTGGATCAAAATCTTTTTTTTCACATTTTCTTGTTCCAAAACAATTTTGCTGCACTAATTCGAGCATGCTGAGCACGGTTGGACAGTGTTAAAATCACGTTTTATCGATAAATTTCTGAGTCAAATAAGTTCAGAAAAATTATCTTGGAATCCAAAAACGTGAAAAATATTTTGATCCGAGTGGCGACCACTTGGATGGTTCGAATCCACCTGGGTGCACACTTTATTTTTTACCGTAATTTTAGATATATAAAAGACTAGCGTTTGACTTTTCAGGTCATTTGGGTGAATATACCCTACTCTTGAGTTACCTGGATATCAACCTGTGCAGGTGGTACCACCCTAGATTTGAGGTTGGGTAGGTAAAATCGCACTTTTGGTTTCAAGTTTTTAAGAGATTTTTCAATTATTCAGGTTTGGATTTGGTTGGGTATTTAGGGTGGTTTTAGGGTACTTTGGGTGGTTTAGGATGGTTTGGGGTAGTTTGGACACAATCTGAAAATATTAATTTTCCTAGATCATACGTTGAAATCAGTAAAAAACAAAACAATGGGTGGTAATTAATTTTGTCCCAAAATATTTCTGAAAAATGTCCCCAATTTCTGAAAAATTGTTCCCAAATGTGAAATGTCCCCAAATTGCTGAAAAATGTCCCCAAATCTCTGAAAAATGTCCCCAAATATTCTTAAATATGTCCCCGAATTTTTATTCGACAATATTTAGTGAAACCCATCATAAAATCACATAAATAATTTATATTAAAAATTTTTGCAACCCGTCAAGGAGTTTTTCCTTAGGCTGACAATCCCATTTCTCAAAACCCCCTCCCAAGTGTCCCCCCCTTTAAATTGAAGCTTTGTAATCTCAGGAGTAGAATGATTATTTGGATTTTGGTTTCAATTTAATTTTTTTGGTTTTAATTTTAGGTTTTAGTGAGCAACTCATCGTCTTTTTCGTTCGACAGTCAAAATTTCGGAGCTAAGTTGACCAGAAAGTTTTGTTGCAGCATTTGCCGTGTAGCCCGGAATCTCAGCTTCCTTTTAAAAAAAGGTCGGCGAAAAATGACGAGTTTAAACTAGGGCCCATTAAAGAGTATCGAGATGGTCATTTAGAGGAATTTAAAGGACCATAGTTTTTGCACGCAGTGGCATGACGAAAATTTGAATTCGCGGCGGTCACTTCTCTTTCGTCTCTCACTGTACTATTTGGAGTGATGTTGAACGACTCAAAAAAGTATAGTGACAGACAAAAGAGAAGTGTCCCCCGCGAATTCAAATTTTTGTCATGCCACTGCGCGCAAAACCCATGGTGCTTTAAATTTGGGACTTTTTTGAATTGCAATGTTTTGTCTCGAGAGAAGAGTTGTTTCTTACAAGAACTGTTAACCGAGGGCTGAAAAAAAGGAACAAAACAGAGAAGATACCTAAGGCCAGAGCAAAGGAAGACAGCATCAACACAGAAGAGAGCCAGAATTTTTAAACCGACAGAAGGCTTTTAGGATTCTTGATCTGTTTTTTGTTTGTGTCTTTGTTTGTGTTGTGTCATATACCCCCCCCTCCCCCAAAAAGTCGGTTTTGGGGGGGGGGGTATATGACAGTAGGTCCGATTTTGGGGGGGGGGGGTATATTACAGTACCGTATATTCTCGATTAGAAGGCCCCTCTCTAATAGAAGGCCCCTCTCTAATAGAAGGCCCCCTTGAGGACCTATATATCAGCCTAGAAAAAGAAATTCGCAAATCTGTTTTCGCGTTTTCTTAGTTAGCACGAGCTCACCTGATTCCACTTTTAAAATTTTAGTTGAGCATTCAAAAATCTCAAAATCGAAATATTTTTTTTCCGACTTTTTTAGGGTTGAAAAATAGAAGCCCGGGCCTTCTAATAGAGAATATACGGTAGCTTTTTTTCGGGGGGGGGGGGGGAGGTGTGGTGTTATATGACAGTAGCGTCAAGTTTCCTTCCCCTTTAAAGAGGCATGCCCACGCTAATACCTCGAGAGTGTGTAGGGTTACCAGAACAGAGAGTTTTGAGATTTCTGATGGCAACTTTGTAGGCGATGGTTTGGCGTGTTCATTAATTATATCTCCTATATATTATTAGAAATGTTCTATTTTTTTGTCGACAATTGATGTTTTTGATTTTTGGAGTGTTTTTATATGGTTTTTCGGTCAATTTTTTTAAATTGAAGCTGAGGTTTTCAGGAGTCAAAAAATCATTTTGGATTTTGGTTTTAATATTTTTTTTGGTTTCAATTTTTGGTTTTAGTGAGAAAATTGTCGTTGTCAAAACTTTTAATTTTTAGAGTTGCAAAAAGTGTAAGATTTATAAAAGGGGTGAGGAGTGCGGGTGCGTTTGGCAGCAGAGTGGGTACCTGAGCCAAGAGAGTGGGTACCCTGGCTCGGGCCAGGAGAGTGGGTAGCTGAGCCGAGAGAGTGGATACGTGAGCCAAGAGAGTGTGTAGATAAGGCAGGAGGGTAGGTAATTGAGCTAGGAGAGTGGGTGGGTAGGGCCGGAGAGTGGGTGCGTTTGGCAGGAGAGTAGGCACCTGAGCCGAGAAAGTGAATACCCGAGCCAGGATAATGGGAGGGCAGGCCTGTGCACGGGCCGGCCCGCGGGCCGTCCGGGCCCACCGGCCCGGGCCGGCCGAAGCCATTTTTCAAATACATAAGTCGGCCCGAAAAATTTATTATTGTAGCTAAGATTCCAGGCTACAAAATGGATATTACCATTTATAAAAATTGACAAAAAATTTGACTAATTTCTAAAAAGCATCTTAATTTTTGAGACGTCCGGGCCGCCCGGCCGGAGCCAAAAAATTTGAGCTGTTTTTGTAAAATTAGCAGAAATTTTTATTCAATTTTTATAAATGGTAATATCCATTTTGTAGCCTGGAATCTTAGCTACAATAATAAATTTTTCGGGCCGACTTATGTATTTGAAAAATGGCTTCGGCCGGCCCGGGCCGGTGGGCCCGGACGGCCCGCGGGCCGGCCCGTGCACAGGCCTGTGGGAGGGTAGGGCAGGATAGTAGGTACCTTAGCCAAGAGAGCGGGTATGGCAAGAGAGTGAGTTCCCAGCAGGAGAGTGAGTGGGTATGGCAGGAGACGGGTGCCCGAGCCAGGAAAGTGTGTAGATAGGGCGGGAAAGTAGGTGCTTGAGCTAGGAGAGTGGGTGTGTAGGGCAAGAAGGTAGGCACTTAAGGCAAGAGAGTAGGTACCTGAGCCAGGAGAGTAGGTGAGTTGAGCAGGACTAAGTTCTATTTTCGGAGTCTAAAAACATAAGAGGAAAATGTTTGAGTCCGTCTTAACCCATGCTGGCCCACCCTTGCATAAGTTCAAAAGCACAAACAGCTTGGAGGACCAAGGCAAAAGTTTTAACATTTTTTATTTGCTTTAAAATGGTCAAAAACAAAATATCAGAGGGAAAAAAGACATATGTTTTAGGCATACCCTCGAATACATATAGAGCCCAAAACCTACCTTATAGAATTTTTAAAAATCACAGAAAGCTCACTTTGAGAATATAACAAAATGATTTTAACACTTGGAAATAACAAGTGAGATAAAACATTTACGATAAACAAAGATTAAGCACATATGAAATGAATTTTAACTGTGCTCTAAATTCAATTCTTTTAAATTTTCTTCTCGTTTTTTCTTCAACTCTTTTCTTACAAATTGTATCATAGTATCTATAAGTGATGATTGAAAAATATTTTACTTGGAATGATACCGTGCATCGTCTGATATAAGCCCATGAGTTATGTTTTAGGAAATTGGTATGAGTTCACAATTCAGACATTTGAAATATCCCGTGCTTTTTAAAGTGATATGCTTGGTAATTGTGATTTCCGTGGTAATGAACGCTGATCCAAACATCTGCAAAGCAGACGTTCACTCAGCGAAGACAATGCAGGGTGTATCAGATTTTCTTAACATTGTCAGGCTGTGATAACTTTTTTCAGTGCTTTGTTTAAAATCTGTTTTTTCAGATTGACTCAGCTCAATCTAGTCACTTTTTGGTATATATTGTCAAAAAAGACCAGACAGACCATAGCTGCACAAGCGCCGGCACCGGCGTCCAGCCAAATCGAAATCCTTGCGTTCCGACCAGAAGTTTTTAAGTAAGATTCTGGCCCTATATGACAAAAAAACGGCCTAAGAAAAAAGTTACCCGGTTAAAAGTACTAGGAACATCTGATGCACTTTGCAAAAGTCTTAGAATTGCTTCGAATAAAAGAAAGTTAAAAGCACTAATGTCTTTTACAAAAAAGACATTTTGTAAAGGCATTTTAGAGTTCAAAAAATCGTTCATCCTCTACCAATTGTCGCTCTAGCATATGATCATGTGCTCATAGTTAAAATGAAGTATAAGGTTATATCCAGAGTTCACAGATGTCCTTCTTTAGCAGGAATTTCCTGCTTTTTTATTTTAAAATCTGCTTTTTGTGCGTGAAAAAGCAGGAATTTTTTCACATCTCACAGCATTTTATAACAGCTTATTCCTGCTTTTTGTAGATTTTTTGGTTTAAATTCCTGCTTTTTGGAAACAAAATCGTGCTTTTGCGATTTTCGATCTGTGAACCCTGGTTATATCAGAGGGAACACGGCAAGTTGAACAGCTTTTTCATTGTATTTAAAAATTCTGTTTTCTGCACTCTGAAATTTTTTTGTTAATACTTTTTCTTTTTTTTAAATAAATAATTCGAAAATCTGCAAAGTGCTATATGATTTGCAAATTCTTAGTATTTAAGACATTTTATACCAGCAAAATTTCAATTTTATTCTGAGTTGATTTGATTTTACAGAATTGTAAAACTAAATCGAGAAAAAACTTATGTCAAAAAAAATTTTGGAAGTTATTAAAACAGTCAGCACATTAAAAAAAACTTGTGTTAAGAACACCAAAACTTTATGAAATTCAGTAAGCGAAGAGGCAATGGCGCAGAAACATAAAAACCAACCTTCTTCTGGCAAAATTAAATTATTGTTTATCAGCTTAAATTGTTGAAACCATTTATGATTTAATATTTTATTTTGTGCATTTTTAACTGTTTTACCACATCTGTTTGATAGTTTTCTTCGTAACAAGCATTTAATCAACCCATCTGCTGTTCCTTTTGTTTCTGATAAACTATCCAGAGGGTGCTTAAAACAAATAAGTGTAGCAAGAGGACGGCTATCGATTACCGACGGTCAATGATTTTTTTTTTGAAATTTTTGATCAAAATTGTCAATTTTCAGGGCAAAAGTTTCTGGAAAGTCGACCCTAGTACCAAAATCTCATCCTGAATCCGAATACGTTGAGATCCGATCGAAATATATTTTATAGACTGAGATATCTACTAAAATAGGTAAATGGTGCTAAATTCCTAGTCTATCTACTCAAAATAGCTATATATCAGCCATAAAAATTATTTTGATCTGATTTCAACGGATTCGTATTCAGGATGAGATTTTGTTTCCAGAAACTTTTGCCCTGAAAATTGACGATTTTGATCAAAAATTTCAAAAAAAAATTCATTGACCGTCGGTAATCTATATTTTACCTAGCAAGAGTAGTTTAGCGGCGCAGTATTTGCGCGAACGACCAATCTAGTGAGAAAGCAAATGGTTTCAACGAGTTCGTGCAAGTGAAAAACACGAAACAATTACTAGTAGCCATGTAATACGTCTCCAAATATTGTTTTTGGTGGACTTTAGGGGGGGGGGGGTTAAGGCATATTTCAAAATGACTCCGATTACCACCCGCCCATTCTGACTCAGACTTCAAATCCACCGAATTAACTATAGAATTTTTCGTAAAGTACACCAGAAATTCATAAATTCACGAGAAAAAAACATGCCTTGTCCCCAAAAAGTCAAACGAAAACAAAAAGTTTACTTGGAGGCGTATTATATCAGTATACAGGGTGTCCAATAAAAACTGCACCATTTTCGAAAAAAAAATTGGTTGAAACTTAATAGGAAATGGAATTTGAATAATGATGCAGTTTTTATTGGACAGCCTGTATACGCGAAAATAAATTATTGTAACTAGCAAGTTGAAAGAAGCCAAACTATTCGCTAAAAAAGATTTTCATTGAATTCTGGCTCAAAAAAGACGTTCAAAATCACATAAAATTTGTTATGAATAAACTAACAAACATTTTGAAGCGACGACATTAGAGAGCAATGCATCATCAGTAACTAAATGAACTTTTTATTCCTGAATTATTTTCGTTTTAAGAGTCTTGCTATGAAATGTCGATACTTAACAAAAAAGAAACAGTTTAATTTCAAACTATCACTAGTAAAGTAGTGATTTAACTCATTACTAAAGACTGAAAAATGTGATTTGAAAATGCCTTTGTTAACTGGGGCCTGCCGCATAAATAAACTCTGGTATGCATGCTTTTTCATGCATCCAGAGTCCCTTCCGAGTGATTCGTGTCTAAGGTGTGTGGGTGTGCGCATCTATTAGTATAAAAAATCTAGTATAAAGTTAAAGCTAGAATTTAAAAAACATTGAACCATATCCGATTCGATGCCATCCTCCAAAGGACTATCCCAGATTTATTTGTGTTGTATCTTGCGGGGCGGATAGAGCGGAGAGAGCGAGAGCGGAGAGCGGAAATTAACGGCAGCTTTATTTCACAAGCACAACAATAATGATGTAACGACAACAGGAGCAACACAGGCCCGGACAACGAATCGCATTCGTGTCAGGACAATAAGAGATTCAAACGAGCGATACGACACCTTCCCACCACCACCACGATTTTGCTGGAGAAGAGCCATCATTTGAGCCATAGTAGCAGCTGATTGAGCCTCCAATATTTGTCATTTTCAGTATATGGTTATAAATAATAATGTGAATTTCAATCACACAAAACCTCAGTTCCGAAATAATACCGAAATCCTACTCCTCAACAGTACTCATTTCTTCCCTGGTCAAATCTTCGCTAGCTACCTTGCTTTTATGAAGTGATTTTGGCGTGAAAAAGTTTCCATCTTGTTTTCCATGAAATTCTGACTCCAGAAACTTACTAAAAGCCTTGACAAAGAAATATAATTGGTGAAGGCTCAGGCGATATAAAACTAAGTACCGTATTCTCTCTAATAGGCCGACATGTCGGTTTATTTTTCAACCCTTCAAAAATCGTGAAAATTTTGGGTCGAACTCGACATTTTCGGGTGAAAATCCAAAATCGAAAAAGCGGAATCGATAGAGCTCGTGGAACTAAGAAAACGCAATAAACAGCGATGTAATTTTTTTTCTTCGGACTGAGATACGGTCCCTCAAAGTAGGGGGTGTCGGTTTATTAGAGGGTGTCGGCCTATTAGAGAGAATACGGTACGCATAATTTTGGCTGGTTTCCTTTAATTTTTGTGGTCAGTCGCACAATTGAGGCAGTTGCTGACAGCAAAGCAGTGCTGAAAATGGCTGCAATCAATTGCTCGATGATTTGTGGCCCTTACTGAACGTGAACTTACTGGAAAAGTTAATTAAAACCCCCAGAGGACCTTGAATTTTCGACAATAGGCGATGCGTATATAAAGTTCCACCACCGCCCCCCCCCTTAAAGAGATATGCTCACGCGTTCAAAGTTCGTCCCCGTCAATTAAAAAAAAGCCTAATCACTGAAGTTCTGTACGGATTTTTCAACTTGGTTTCTAACATAACAAGGCCTAGAATTTGATTTTAGGTATAGTTTTGTTAGAAACCAAGTTAAAAAGTCCGTACAGAAGTTCAATGGTTAGGAAATTTTTTTGAATTGGCGGGGGACAAATTGAAACAGGTGATCATGCTGCTTTAAGTTAAAATGTACCAAAATTTCCAAATTTTGCTAATATATTTTAATCTTTTAAAACTTACTCTCTTTTTAATATTCATCTTGCGTAAGTTAGTATCTTTTGAAGTGTCTCATGTACTATATAGTCTCCATGTAAATCTCTTACGGCAAATGGTTCCTCCCTTTTAAAAGTGTGTACATGAATACTCCAAATGCCCACCAGTCAACATAGTAAGAGTATTCTATATTTTTATTCTAAGTTTTAACAGAGTTATTAACATTCCACTTCCAAAGCCTAGTAATTGCTAATAACAACTCAGAATTTCCTGCTGAACACGATGGCGAAAAATGTTTGAAAAAGTTGTTACCGCATTTGTTTTAATATAAGCTTCCCTTCCCTAAATTGCATAATTGGCATTGTGTTTTTGTCATACTTTTTGATAATCACTCTTAGTCAAGTTACCAATAAATTGGTACCTAATTATCTCACTAATGCGAAATCGCTGGTAACTTGCATGAGAGCAGTCTTCAAAAAGTGGGTAAAAAAAACAATGCCAAAAACACGATACCGAATCGGAAAGGGGAGGAACTTACTGTTATAATAAATAAAATAATTTATATTAGAATAAAAACCCCTCTGAACCAGCCAAGTCCATATTTATGCTAATTCAGCTTTAAAGATGGACCTTGCTGAACACGAATTTGGTGTCAGAGTTATAGGTTGCTTTAGCAAAATAAACTTTTTCGGTCAAAACGAGTTGTGAAACTTTTATTGATGGTCTTGAAAAGCACTCCGAAAACTGTTTATACTTTATTTCAAAATACCTTTTAGTGCAGTATTGCTTGCTCTTTCTGCCGTTGACTGAACGAATAGCCTTATCAATTGTAATTTTGTAATTTAGGTGTTAACACGAAAATAAAAAACTATTCCTTTGGATCAAAATTTTTCATTTAATTGTCTTAAACCCATCGACGATATGTCATTAGAAAGCCTGTAACATACGCTTTCTTTTAAATTTAAATCCAATTCCTCGATAAAAAAAGTCGCCGAAATCTGCTCCTTTGCAGTTGCATAAATACGGAATTGGCTGGTTCATAGGGGCAGACGACCAGCAGATGCCAACTTTTTCAATTTTTTTTCACCATCGTGTTCAGCGAAAAAGTAAGAGTTGTTATTACAATTACTATACTTGGGAACTGGAGTGTTAATCTACTGGCTGCATCAAATTTGTCCACGATTTTCAGGCATAATAGTGAAAAAAAGTGCCAAAGCTCATCTCAAAACACGTTTTCTACACGTTTTAGGTCGTTAAACACATAAGAAGTGAAGAAGTATTTTTGAAAGAAGTTGGTATTATGAACTCCGGCCTACGGTTAACATCCACTTTTTCATCTTTCAGTTAGAAAACTTATTTTTTTAGTATATGCTTAAATTTTTCTTGATTTCATAATGGCTATATCACAATTGTAAGTGTAAATGTAAGGGGTGTTATCATGTAGACTTACAATTGTGATGGAGCCATAAATAGCTGAATCCAAACTGTGGGTCGTCATTTGGTTCGTAATTGTAATTCAGGGCAATAGATGGAAACTTTTTGCATCCTCTCTTAAGTCCGAAAACGCGAGAAATGGGATCGCTTTTTCTAGGATGTGTCAAAGAGCAAGTGATTTCGACAAGCTTCAATCTAAGTTATATCATGCTTTCAAATAAAATGGCAAACAGATAAAATTCTGCCTTCATTGTTGTTGGGTGTTCAACCAAAATCTAAAAATTGGAATCGGTAGAGCTCGTGGAAGTTAAGAAAACGCATCAAACAGATAAGCAAAATATTTACTCTGCTCCGAGATAAGACACTCGAAGTTGAAATTGCCGCCTTATTAGAGGGTGCCGCCTTATTACAGGAAATACGGTATACCGTATTTTCGGCTAGGGGAAACTTGCCAAAAACGAAATTTGCCAAATACGAAATTTGCCAAAACGAAATTTGCCAAAACGAAATTTGCCAAAACGAAATTTGCCAAAACGAAATTTGCCAAATACGAAATTTGCCAAAACGAAATTTGCCAAAACGAAATTTGCCAAAACGAAATTTGCCAAAACGAAATTTGCCAAAACGAAATTTGCCAAAACGAAATTTGCCAAAACGAAATTTGCCAAATACGAAATTTGCCAAAACGAAATTTGCCAAAACGAAATTTGCCAAATACGAAATTTGCCAAAACGAAATTTGCCAAAACGAAATTTGCCAAAACGAAATTTGCCAAATCGAAATGCGCCAAAACGAAATATGCCAAAACGAAATTTGCCGAAACGAAATTTGGCCAACGAACCAACAGGGGGACCAAGGCAGTTTACGTTTTTTTCGAAACTGTGTCCTAACCACCTAAAACCACCCCAAACAACCAAAACCACCTAAAACAGCAAAAACCACCAAAATCACACTAAACAAACCAAAACACCCCAAACCACCCGAACCATCAAACTACACTAAACAAAAATTTTGCGGGAATTGAATTTTTAGTCTGAACCAACCAAACCAAGTGGTCGTCCACTTGGATCAAAAAATTTTACGTTTTGGGTTCTAAAACCAGTTTTCTAGACTTATTCGTGCACGCTTAACATGGTTTGACAGTGGCAAAATGCCGTCTTCTCAGTTATTTTTTGAGTTTTGGCAAATAATTGATTTTACCAAAATCAATTATTCCCCAAAACTCAAAAATTTCTTCATAAAACGTGATTTTACCACTGTCAAACCGTGTTCAGCGTGCACGATAAGTCCAGAAAATAGATTTTGGAACCCAAAAACGTAAAAAAAAATTTCGATCCAAGTCGACGACCACTTGGTTTGGTTGTTCAGACTAAAAATTTAAATTAAATTTATAAATTTAAATTTTGTTTGGTGAAGTTTTGAATGGTTTTTGGTGTTCTGGGTGGTTTTGTGTGATTTGGGTGGTTTTGGGTGATTTTGGATGGTTTTCGCTGGTTTGGGGTGATTTTAGGTGGTTAGGACAGTTAGGACACAATTTCGAAAATTTTGAAAAATACGTAAAAACTGCCTTGGTCCCCCCTGTTGGTTCGTTGGCCAAATTTCGTTTCGGCAAATTTCCTATTGGCATATTTCGTTTTGGCGCATTTCGATTTGGCAAATTTCGTTTTGGCAAATTTCGTTTTGGTAAAACATACGTTTGGCAAATTTCGTTTTTGGCAAGTTTCCCCTAGCCGTATTTTCTCTAATATGCTGACAGTCTCCAATAACCCCAGGCAGAGCCAACATTTCGCAAAGCTGTTTTTTGCTTTTCCTTAACTCCCACAAGCCCTACGATTGCGCTTTTCAGAGTTTGGATTTTTATCCGAAAATCTCAAGATCGACCTCAAAATTTTCAAATTTTGGTTGATTGAAAAAAATCCGACATGTCGGCCTATTAGAGAAAATACGGTATTAGGTCGTGTTAAGAATTTACACCATTTCAAAAGAAATATCTGCGGCATTGTGTTTTCGCCATAGATAAGATAAACTTTTTAACATGTTTTAAAAACTTGACTACTTGTTTTGTAGCTGAAGTTTTCAGCTACAAAATGAGCCGTTTACTTGTAAAATCACCCTTCCACGATTATGTCACGTGATAATATATTTAGACCTGGTTTCAGGTTTGATTTTAACTAGTAAGTAAAGCAACAAACAATTCAAATCAGGCATACCTTAGCGATCTCCGGACTCATATATCCAACAGTTCCTAGCATCAATTTATTTTTAGTACCGACAGTTGAAAACCCGAAATCAACAAGCTTAAATTTATTTATTTATTTGTTGATCACTTTATTTGGGAATTTTGAACATCAACTTACCGGTGAACTACTGGTGACTTACCAGTATTTTTTTATTATCGGTAATTTACTATGGCGTGAAGAACCCTGTACGAATGGTAAATTTGTTTTAAAAATTTTAGTTTGTGCTTTTTGGTTGATAAAATAATCACCCCCCTGTTATTTTTTTCAAGCTTTTTCAAAATTTTGCCTTGCCCCCCCCCCCCCCTGTTGTTTACAAATTTTATTTTTCAAAAAAATCTTTTTTTTTCACCTTATAACACAGAATAGAAAAGAAAACAAGATGAACAGAAAAGATCGATCTAAAATTTTTCTGAATTTTCGGAAGTTTGAATAATAACTACACATGTGGAGTTATTAGAAGAAATACGGTAAGCAAATTTTCTAAATTTCAAAAACAAACCTTTATTTACCAGTTATATAAAAGATGGAAGGATCAACTGTATGTTGTTTTCTTAGTAGCATTATGTTTTCCATCTTCAAATCGCCATGTATTATTTTATTGGTGTGTAGATATTGTAAAGCATGTGCCACTTGAACCAGAATAAGTCGAATTATATTTTCTGATATATTGTATTTCTCACGCTCAAAAAAAACTTTCAAATTTTCGCCTTCTATATATTCTACAACCGCTCGATAATGCGTTATTCTCTGCCTGTCTGGAGTCATACCTTCCTGCAAAACATTTTATTGCATACAGTGGGCTCTTAACACTCGGAGCGTCGAGCGACAGTTTGCAGGATTGGACGTAAAATTTCACGCTGAACACGATGGTATTTTTTGGTTTTTTAAAATTGGCTCAAATTGAATTCCGCCCTCAAAAGTCTGAATTTCACCAGCAAATTATTTTTTTCACCAGCAAATTGTTTGTTTGCTCATTCTTTGTGTATGGAGTTATGTTTTTCTTCTTTTATATACAATTGGAGGTCGACGAGGCATGAAAGCGACTACCGAATCAGCGGTTTCGGCTGTTTTTGAAGACTTAGCCACCTTTTTATGGTGCTTAATTTACCTGGGTCTCTAGCTGATCTATACACTTTCTATGACTTTTTTTTTGTTGTTTTCCAGGTAATAATCCTGGACTCAAGTGAGAACATTGCAGGCGAACGTCAAAATCTTGGTCAAGGAGTACGAAAATCGCAGGGTATAATCATTGGTTGGTTTAAGTTTAATTCACCTATCTTAACTTGGAAGTGTTACTTGAAGAGGCTTCTGTTTCTGATTCTCAGGTTTGCTGGTCAGGTATGTTAAAGATTTTATCTATTTGCGTCGCGAATGCACACAGCTTGACAAAGCAATTACACACAAAACGTCAGGTCACATTTTTTTGTTGGTTTGGCTACTGTTGACCTTGTCAAGCTGGGTGTGTTCGAGATTTTACTCTCTATGTGCCTTCGTGCCCCAACCCCAAGACAGTATGGCTAGGCCGTGTAACATAACTGTCGGGGCACGTCAACTTCTACAAAAGAGGCTGCCTAGCGAGAGTTGTCTGTTTTTATATTCACTTTACTCATTTCAGGTCTTAACAGTTACTCTTAGTCTTCTATGTGGATGAGTCCATGGGTCTTAACAGGAATAAGATAACTCATTTTCAGGTCTTGTCAAGAGTCCCCGCTTAGAACCTTATCAAGAAGACCTATAATTATATTGGGAAAAACCTAACCTTGAACTTGTCATTCTCGCGATTTATTTTTATCTTTCATGTGGATACCTTGGCACAGAAGACCTGAAAATAAGTAAAGTGCATATAAAAACAGACAACTCTCGCTAGGCAGCCTCTTTTGTAGAAGTTGACGTGCCCCGACAGTTATGTTACACGGCCTAGCCATACTGTCTTGGGGTTGGGGCACGAAGGCACATAGAGAGTAAAATCTCGAACACACCCAGCTTGACAAGGTCAACAGTAGCCGAACCAACAAAAAATGTGACCTGACGTTATGTGTGTAATTGCTTTGTCAAGCTGTGTGCATTCGCGACGCAAAATAGATAAAATCTTTAACATACCTGACCAGCAAACCTGAGAATCAGAAACAGAAGCCTCTTCAAGTAACACTTCCAAGTTAAGATAGGTGAATTAAACTTAAACCAACCAATGATTATACCCTGCGATTTTTGTACTCCTTGACCAAGATTTTGACGTTCGCCTGCAATGTTCTCACTTGAGTCCAGGATTATTACCTGGAAAACAAAAAAAAAAAGTCATAGAAAGTGTATAGATCAGCTAGAGACCCAGGTAAATTAAGCACCATAAAAGGTGGCTAAGTCTTCAAAAACAGCCGAAACCGCTGATTCGGTAGTCGCTTTCATGCCTCGTCGACCTCCAATTGTATAAAAAAGAAGAAAAACATAACTCCATACACAAAGAATGAGCAAACAAACAATTTGCTGGTGAAAAAAAATTTGCTGGTGAAATTCAGAAATTTGCTGGTGAAATTCAGTATTTTGATAAAAATTTGAATTTGCTGGTGAAAAAAAATAATTTGCTGGTGAAATTCAGACTTTTGAGGGCGCATTTCAGTTACAGCCTTTAAAATTTTTGTCGTAAAATTTTTGCTAGAGCCTTCTGAAGGTTTGATGTTTTTTAGCTTTTTGTCTTGGCACGAAAGTACGAAAAATGCTTACAGTCAATTCCTTTAAAACGAGAAATTTTTGTATACTCTATGGGTTTTGTCCAGAATTTCACGATGAGCACGAGGGTACACGACGTTTTTCTACGCGACATTTTCTACCTACGACATTTTTCTACCGCGACACTTTTCTACCGGACATTTTTCTACTGCAAGAAATTTGTTTGTCACTTTTGTAGGGCAACTGCTACTATTGGTTGAAAAGCCCTGTTTATGATTATTTCATCACGTTCTGGCCTTTCAGATGGACGCTCTCCTTGCTAAGCCTCATTATTTAAATTCGAATTGTGGCAACAAGAAATTCTTTCACGAAGGAAGGTTGTATTATAAGCAGCGGCCGATAAGAGGAATCAATCATGGATGGGTTTCAACAGACTATGATCAAAAAACCAACGGATGCAAAGCAGAGCTTGGTTCTTTGTGGATGGGTGTTTCTGCAAGTAAATTGTTTATACAAGATGTTATTTTGTAGTTTGGAACACGTCTTTCAGGATGGTTACAGGACATGGTTGGTTACAGAAAATTTGGATGGTCAGGATGGTAAAGCCAGGATGGTTACAGAAAATTTCTCGTTTTAAAGGAATTGACTGTAAGCGTTTTTCGTACTTTCGTGCCAAGACAAAAAGCTAAAAAACATCAAACCTTCAGAAGGCTCTAGCAAAAATTTTACGACAAAAATTTTAAAGGCTGTAACTGAAATGCGCCCTCAAAAGTCTGAATTTCACCAGCAAATTATCTAAAATAATAAAGCTGAAAGCAATATGCTTTTTGGAAGAGGAGATTCTATTCTATTTTTTTGGAACTTTCTCATCGTTAAATTTTTATTTTAAAAAGTGAGCTCAAAAGTTGTCCACAAACTTATTTGTCACCAGTTATTACTCTTTGGAAGGGGTTCACTTGGGGTGCTGTCTTCAAAACTGCCCTTAAGCATAAAAAACATGCTGTGAAGTTTCATATCCCGCTCAAGACAAAAATATTTTAACTCTCAAAAATTATATGCTTGAATATTTGTTGTCTCAGGAAGAATTTAAAATTTCACAACAAGTTTTCATGTTTTAAGGGCATGCATTCGCTAATAAGAGGTGCTGCCTGGGTATTAAAAAATTTTCCGTCATCGAACTTCTGTACTGAGTTCAACTTGGTTTCTAACGCAACTTTACCTAAATAAATTCTAGGCCTTGTTGTGTTAGAAAGCAAGTTGAAAAATCTGTACAGAAGTTCAATGATTAGTAAAAAATTTAATTCCCAAGCACGACCTCATATTAGCATGGGCATGCCCTTTTAAGGGCAGTTTTTAAAGCAAATAAACAAAAATTTCAAAACATATTAAAAGGACCTGCCGTGCGCGTTAGACGGAGAAGAAGGCAGAAACTAGCGGTTTTTTCTTCTTTTTCAAAATTTTTAACATGCGTTCGCGTTATAAAAGACTCAAAGTAAGATAGTCAGAAAACACTACAAATACGATAAAAAGCGATAAAATATAAAAAAATATTATTAAAATGACTTATTTAAGCTGAAAATTTTGCAAAAAAATTCAGCCTAAATAGGGGGACAAAAGGGGGGAAAAATAGGGGACATCTAAATTTTTCAAGTTTTTCTGCCTAGTTTTCAAAAGTAGTATAAGATCATATTAGATTTGACTGGAACCGAGTGAAAAATATAACGATTAAAAAAATTGCTCGTCCCCGCCTTCATTTAACAATTTGTGATAGAGAATATATGGTACACAGTGTAGTAAATTTTCGAGTTACAGCCAGTGTTTCCAAAATGAAAAATGAAAATTTTCTCATTTTCATTTTCTATGAGAAAGTGAAAATGAGAATTTTTCATTTTCATTTGATGAAAATGAAAATTCTCATTTTCACTTTCTCATAGAAAATGAAATGAGAATTCTCATTTTCATTTTCTCCTACAAAATGAAAATGAGAAATTCTCATTTTCATCGAATGAAAATGAGAAATTCTCATTTTTCACTGAAATTTTCATTTTCTCATTTTATTTTTTCAAGAGATTCTTACCGCGAAAGATACTGAAAACTTCTCAGTTATTTCTTGTTCATTTGTTTAATGTGGAGGTTCAGTAATAAATCGTCAACATCCAGTTGTTTATTTTCATTTTTGTAACCCTACAAATGTGTTATTTCGATTATTACTCTATTTTATGTTTTGTGTTTCGCCACATCCTTCTCATGTCAAAAGTGCATTGATGAACAAATGTCAGTGCTTCAATATAATTGGGAACGTTACGGACTATCACTGGAACAGTGAGTGCCAGCTGGCGCCAAAACATTTAAAGATCGTTGACGGTGCGGAAATTTCCAAGGCTGAGTCCGGTGCTGCCAAGGGAGTTGTCGTAACGCAACGACCACTGAAAATTTCTAAATTTTGCAACACTGCTTAAGATGATTTCACTCACTCTTTGTAATCCATCTATCCTTTATTAGGCAAAACGAATAATTTGAAACATCACTATTGCAATAAACCAACAGTTGTGAATTTAATAACAAAAATTCAGTACGATTTCGTAGACTTCTGGTGGCTAATCCTGCCTGCGAAAAATATCTTTCCACTGGAGCACTTGTGGCGGGAACACTTAGTATTTCGAGAGAAAGGACAGCTAGTTGATGGCAATCCTAAAAGTCTCACTTATTTTTATGTCCACCAAGAGGTAAATATCAAACCGATCAGAGGTAACTACACCAATAGTTTATCGCATCAACATTCGAGTCACCAATGCACACGCTCTGCACATTATGAAGCACATTTAGGATCAAAGACTTAGATCGGACACCTCTACTACTTCCTAAATAAATAGCTGTTAATATTACAAGTTGAAATTCAGGCAAATGACCTTCAAATTATTAAGCGAGAGGACGAGTGCACGAGTGTATTCGAGACAGTGAGATATGGTGACAGTCTTCTCAGCCTGAACTCTTTGGAGCACTTCAATAAATGGTCCCCGATTTTGGCAATCTAGCGCAGATACTAAACTTTTTTAGATCTATCTATCTGCGTTTTGAAATTGCAAAATGTTTACCTCTATATTATTTTCTGTGGGGGGAAACCAGTATTCACCTAGGAATGCTGAGGACATGCTCTTCCAGTTCCAGAAAACACTTGATAACTTCGATTGCCGAGCCCCAGCGTGTAGCAGACGGAAATTTAAGTCTATAGTTTGCAACCAATTCAAGATCCTACGACGCAGCTTTTCAGTAACTTCAATGAGACAATCATGAATGAAAAAGAGAAAAAACAGTTCTACCTTGAAATTTTTGCTCAATAAGTCGACGAAATGGCGAGCAGCAGGATGCAAAAACGAACTAATTGAGATCGATGGAATAGCCAAACCGTTTGTGAATGCGACTTCTATCTTTTCTAACCTAGAAGCTCTCCAAGATATAAAATAGGCTATAATAGTATAAAAATGTATCCGATTCATCACCATCACTCAGAAATGACATGCCGACGTTTCTTAAAAATTTTCAATAAAGATTGGAATAAGCGAAAAAAAAATCAGTGAAATTAATGTAGCTGAGAATTTCTGAATATTTTTCTAACGGAGAATATAGAGAAAATAAGTAAACGATGAAAATGAGAATTTTCAGTGAAAAATGAGAAATTCTCATTTTCATCAAATGAAAATGAGAACTTCTCATTTTCATTTTGTAGGAGAAAATGAAAATAAGAATTTCTCATTTTCATTTTCTCCTACAAAATGAAAATGAGAAGTTCTCATTTTCATTTAATGAAAATGAGAATTTTCTCAATGAGAAATTCTCATTTTCTCACTGAAAATTCTCATTTTCATCGTTTTCTCATCATCATTTTGGAAACACTGGTTACAGCACTGACACCAGCTCACGACCTCAAGAATTTTGGAACCGGCACCAGCTCAGGCACAGCTCCGGTGCCATGAGTGACCAGTATGATGCCTCACCGGTGCTTTTTTACTAAAATTACGGCACCGGAATCGATTCAAGGCAGAGACCCTGAAAATTTGGCGCCTGCATCGGCTCACAGCACCGATTTCAAAAATTTCGGCAACAGCACCAGTGCGGCGCTATGAGCTGCTGGTGTCGCAACGGTGCCATTCACAACACTGATGGTGAGCGCAATTGTTTGATAAAAAATGGTGTAAAATGACTTCAAATTAAAAATTACAGAAAAATAATATACTTAGAAAGTTTAACTAATTTAAGGAGAAATTCATGTTTTAATGCTTGCCTTTTTCCATTGTAAGAGCTTCATCGGCAAAAATATTAGCAAGAAAAGCGTGATGAAAATATAGCTTTCAATAAAGAATTAAATAGGCTCTTGAAAATAAAACAATTCATAAATAGCTTTAGCGAGAAATGTCTTTGTCTGAAATTCAATCAAATACCTTTTCGGGGTTAAGCCAAGGTTTTCGAGTCAACCAGACGAATTTCGATAATACTCGAAGCTATCGAGTCGGATACCTGGACATAAATTGAAAATACGCACAAAGCGCGCACTCTGTTTTTTCCCTAAAATTTGTTTTATCCTGCTTATCTTAGAAAGAAAAAGACATATTAGATACAGTCGGCTCTCCAGTTAGTCAAATCTCAAAACGTTCGCTTTTGCTTAGAGTCCGACAATTCTTTACACCCATTTTTAAGTATTTGTCAGTTCTTATTTTTCAGTCTATTCATAGGGTTCCGATTTTGACAGTTGTTTTTGTAAATGGCAACATTTTAACCCTAAAAAAGCAATTTGACCACAAATGGTTACAACGTCGACTTTTGGCAACTTTTTTATGAAGAGCTGTTTTCTCAAGGATGAAATCGATTTCTCCCGCATATTTTCTTTAATCTCTTGGATCATTGTCGTAAATTCCCGCTTAATTTTTACATTTTGTTTTCTCATTGATTTTAACATAATTTTACAAAACATTAACACCATCATGTAGTCCCGGATCTTAGCTTTTTCATGAGCTATAGCAATGAACTGTGTGATTTCAAAAATAAGGAGATTTACCGTATTTTCTATATTAAATGGGCCCTCTCTAATAAACGGGCCCCTCGACTTTGAGGACTTATATCTCAGCCAGAGTAAACGTATTTCAAATCTGTTTATTGCGTTTTATTAACTCTTACGAGCTCTGCTGATTCCACTTTTTAGATTTCCGTTAAGCACCCAAAGATTTTGAGATCGACCTCAAAATTTTCCGATTTTCGAGGGTTGAAAAATAAACGGGCCGGCCCGTTTGATAGAGAAAATACGGTATCTACTAGAAGAAAGTACGTTTTTTGGTTCAGGTCCGTCCATTAAAATACGTAAATCTCTTTATTTTCATAATTTATAATTTAAATTTCTAGCTCATTAGAAAGCTGAGATCCAAAGCTACATGATAATGTAAAATTTTTAAAAAAGTTACGAAAAAGTTCAATTTTTATAATTAAGCGGGAGATTTAGGATTAAAAAGCGGGTAATTTAAGAAAAAAGCGGGGTGTTTTATTCCCATCCTTTTCTCAAAGCATAGCCATTATTTTAGAAAATACTTAAGATCAGCCTTGTTCAGCTAACAGAGCTGAGCAAGGCTATGACAATTGTCTTATTCCTAAATTGAGGAATTTTTGACAATTGATCGTGTGATGCGCTGATACACCCCATCCCTTTTAAATAAATAAGTGCCAAAACTCCAAGTAAAATGATAAAAAAATATTACAAATGTTAAAATAGCTTTGAAAAATTAATGGACGAGACTTTTTTCTGCCCGCTTCTGGCTTTTTTCTGCCCGCTTTTAGCTTTTTTCTGCCCGCTTTTTTGAGTTTATGTTAGAAAGTTATGCCCATTGAGCAGCACACCTAGAGATTTCAATTGAATGCGGGCTTGTGCGCCAAAAAGTACAAAATAATCAATGGAACGAGAGGTGCTCTCAAATAGAATCATCTAATTTTTTATGATCTTTTACCATGATCATCAAAGTTTTGGTTTTACGAATATTCTGGCCATCAAACCTCGGAATGCAGTTGGTTTTGTGATTTGGTTAACCGTTAAAAATGATCGCCTATTTGCAATACACGTGGGCAGATATAGGTTAATATGAATTGGGGCTGTCAAGTCGACCAGCCCAAAACTATGATATTTAGACAAAAGGCAAAAGTCAAAATTGTATTTAAAGAAGCAGGCCTGTTGCCGATAGGAACCCCGTTGCCGAGAGAATATTTTAAAGGGGGGGGACACTTGGGGGGGTTGAGAAATGGGTTTGCCAACCTGATGAAAAACCCATAAATGGGTTGCAAAAAGATTTTAAATATAATATTATTTATGTGATTTTATGATGGTTTCACTAAATATTGTCGAATAATGTAGTGAACCCATCATAAAATCACATAAATAATTTTATATTAAAATCTTTTTGCAACCCATTTATGGGTTTTCATCAGGTTGATAAACCCATTTCTCAACCCCCCCCCCCAAGTGTCCCCCTCCTTTAAAGGTCAAGTACTAGGTCGATTCAAAAAAAATTTCAAATACAGGGTGGCCCAACTTTTTCACCCACATTTCTTTTGACCATAACTTTTTGAATAGACGATATTTTTTCTTAATCGACCACTCATTTGAAAGCCCTATGTTTGCAATTTTGTTATTTTTTAATATTGAATTATTAATGTTGACAATCGCGACATATGGCGTGTTTTGTGAAAACATCGATTTGGCTGCTTTTTCCAATGTTGCGCAATTATGTGACAAAAACCTTTAAAATCGGTGGATGGGACGTAGCTTTCCAAATCTTCCTTGGCCTTACTTTCCCCATATGACTCCATGTCACTTTTTCTTGTGGAATGGATTAAAGTCGAGGGCACCTAACTTCGATCAACGATTGGGATAAACTGACTAGAAGAATTAAAAAAAGTTTTTTCAAGTATCACCTCATAAGATAGTTGACCGATTACCGTATATTCTCTATTAATCCCCCACTCTCTAATAATCCACCACCCCCCCCCCCGAGGATGCTTCAAAAATAATCTCTCACTCTCTAATAATCCCCCACCCTTAAAATCGTTTTTTTGGGTCAACATTTTTATTAGACACCAAAATTTAAGGAAACTCTCAAAAAACATAAAATATCCATCTTCATTTAATTTCACCAAAGTTTCTTCAGCTCTTTACGGTTGTCTTTCTTCTTCTAGTTCGTCTTCTTCGAGCATATCTTCTTCAAAATCTTGCGACCGTCCCTTGCCATGTTTTGAGCCCTGATGCGCAGAGCATGTCGAGTCCCTTGGTGCCAATTGATCCAATTAGACCAAATCCAATTAGGCCTAATTAAACCAAGATTGTACTGATAAATTATGCTCTCATTGAACACGAAATTGCATTAGTTGTAGTGCGCTAAGGCATCCACATAATCACTGATATAAGCTGCTTAATTTATTCTTGCAACTGATGAATCTTTTTTTACTGGCGAGTATTGTTATGAGTAGTATCATCGTAATCGCCAAATCAGTACTAGGCTTTCGACGCTTGGTATATTGTGCTCTGATTTTTTAAGCGTGGTTTTGACCTGCTATTTTGGTCATTTGTGCTGCAATTTTTTATAAAGTTTCGAACTAAATAGTGTGAAACCAGCGAAAAAAGATTTAATTTATTATCAAAATATTGCTGCAAATTTCGTTGTGACCGATGAAAAAAATGTTGTTTGACCATTGGTTCGACATTAGTTGACAGGTCGGCCTTCATCTTCATGCAGCTGGAGCTCCTGAGAATCGCTCATTTTAACAGGGATTTGATTAGACGAGAAAAACAAGCTCGTTGAAAAATGATTTGCAACTAAAATAAAAATAACTCGGCGAAAATTCGGATAGACACGCATAGTGTGCATTTTTTCGTTTGTGACTACTGAAAATTCAAATGAAATTTACGTTGAAAAATAATCCCCCACTCTCTAATAATCCCCCACCCTGAAGAGGGGTTGAAAAATAATCCCCCATGGGGGTTTAATAGAAAATATACGGTAATTTAAGACCATAAGCATCGTCTCAATCAAATGTATCGCTTGTTGGTGGCAAGATGATTGAACAACTTTTTGCAAATGATTATTCAGTCCTCGTTATTTTGTTGTTATGGCGTGTTGTTATTTGTAAAATATTAAAAATGGTAATCTGAAAGTTGGGAAACGATAACAGCCATATTTCGGGAATCGTCAACAACAATAACTCAATATTTTCTGAAAAAATGGCAAACATAGTGCTTTTAAATGAGTGGTCAATCAAGAAAAAAGATAGTCTATTCAAAAAGTTATGGTTAAAAGAAATGTGTGGGAAAAAGTTGGGCGACCCTGTACAGACACTGTTAAGGAACATGGTGATATTGATGATATTGAGAATTTCGAAATTCAAGCGTCTGCAGAGCCTTTTTTAGCACTGTTCTTATTAAGACCAACAACCCCCAACAAAAAAACGTCGAGTTTTTTTCGAACCTATTAGGATTTTTTTTTGAAAAAAAAAATTGAGAAGGACCAAGGCATATTTTTAAAGGGATGGGGAACTTCCTATACGCATCGCCCAGGTCAAAGGTTCGACTTCCACTGGCTGATAACCTTCTTTTTTACATCCTTTAATTTACAAGTTTGGTGTCGTAATGAACCTGACACTCTTGGCTTTCCAATAAAATCATCACCGCAGGCTTTCACACCTGCTGGAGCTTGTATCCAGGCTAAAATAGGATAAATTCCCGGAAATCGATCGTGTTTAGGGTTCTTCCTTAACTGGGTTGGTTGATATTTTCTGACTTTTTTATACAAGTCACGTTTCATGTACTAAAATATAGCCAAGACTCTAGGCTTTCATTTGAGCTATCACACAATGAAAAAAGAATTATTTATTTATTTATTGTTTACGCAACAAGTGCGCGACGAAAACAAATACATATTTCTTTAAAAATAATTACAATACAAAATCATTTAGATCACATTCTTTGAGTTTTTCCTGAAAAGCGTTATTGTAGGGGAAGCAACAATTTCAGCTGGAAGAGCATAATAAATTTTAGGTGTCCGAACAAAGAAAGAGTGGAATCGGAAATCGGATTTGGAAAAGGGTACACTAGCTTTATGTTTTCGGAAGTTATAGGATGACTGAAGAGACGGGATATTCAGATTAATATCAATTTTTTCAATACTATTTTGTGATAGAAAACAAGGTCAGCTTTAAGTCGTCTTTTTTGAAGAGTTTCCATTTTGAATAATTTTAAGAGCTTTTCATAATGAGGTTATCAGGATATTTATTCCTAAGTGATCTGAAGTATATTTGATTACCGTATATTCGATTAGAAGGCCCCTCTCTAATAGAAGGCCCCTCTCTAATAGAAGGCCCCTTGAGGACCTATATATCAGCCTAGAAAAAGAAATTCGCAAATCTGTTTTCGCGTTTTCTTAGTTAGCACGAGCTCACCTGATTCCACTTTTAAAATTTTAGTTGAGCACCCAAAAATCTCAAAATCGAAAATTTTTTTTCCGACTTTTTTAGGGTTGAAAAATAGAAGGCCGGGCCTTCTAATAGAGAATATACGGTAAGGGCAATTTTCTGGATCCGCTCTATTTTCTTAATATCTTTTTTTAAATAAGGATTATACACCACAGAAGAAGTTTCAATTATGGGTCTTACATATGTCATGTATAGTTGTACTAGGAACTTGTAATCAGTCGAGCGAACAGCCTTAAAAAGAGTGAATAGGCGAGAGTAAGCAGATTTGCATAGGTTTTCTAAGTGGGCATTCCATTTTAAGTTTGGGGTAAGAACTATGCCCAAATCTTTAATTGAATTTTTAACAGGAGCTATTTGATTGGCATTCAGATAATATATATGGTGAGGGTTCTTTTTGCCAAGGTGTAAAACTTGGCACTTTTCAGGGGATATTTTTAGCTCATTTTCACAACACCATTCGAAAAATTCTTGTATGAAAACTTGCAGGTTTTGGGATAAGTCTCTCTGTCGAAGCTAACATAAGCTTTCAAATCGTCGGCATATAACTTTAGCTGCACTCCTGAGACTTGACAAGACGATGAGAACTCAGAAAAGTAGAAAATAAAAAGAAGAGGGCCCAATACAGATCCTTGAGGAACACCACTTGTTTGGAGGGTTGGTTGAGAAAACGAATCTTGAATTTTTACCATAAAGTACCTTGAAACAAGAAAATTTCTGATCCATTTCAACAATGCTCCATATACACCAGCTTTTTGCAATTCTCTGAGAAGAATAGAGTGTGAGATTGTGTCAAAGGCTTTTGAAATGTCAAAATAACAAACGTCAGTACACTTATTTTCTTCTATTGATTTTGACCAATCGTCAAACACCTCAATCATTTGTGAGTTAACAGACCTCTTATTTAAAAAACCGTGTTGGAATTTTGGATTAAATTGCGAGATAAGAGGAATGCTAATAATTTTTCATGAACGATTTTCTCCAAAATTTTAGATAATGAACATGTCAGACTTATAAGACGGTAGCTTGAGGATCGCTATATTTTAGTACATGAAACGTGACTTGTATAAAAAAGTCAGAAAATATCAACCAACCCAGTTAAGGAAGAACCCTAAACACGATCGATTTCCGGGAATTTATCCTATTTTAGCCTGGATACAAGCTCCAGCAGGTGTGAAAGCCTGCGGTGATGATTTTATTGGAAAGCCAAGAGTGTCAGGTTCATTACGACACCAAACTTGTAAATTAAAGGATGTAAAAAGAAGGTTATCAGCCAGTGGAAGTCGAACCTTTGACCTGGGCGATGCGTATAGGAAGTTCCCCATCCCTTTAAAAATATGCCTTGGTCCTTCTCAATTTTTTTTTCAAAAAAAATCCTAATAGGTTCGAAAAAAACTCGACGTTTTTTTTTGGGGGGTTGTTGGTCTTAATAAGAACAGTGCTAAAAAAGGCTCTGCAGACGCTTGAATTTTCGAAATTCTCAATATCATCAATATCACCATGTTCCTTAACAGTGTCTGTACAGGGTCGCCCAACTTTTTCCCACACATTTCTTTTAACCATAACTTTTTGAATAGACTATCTTTTTTCTTGATTGACCACTCATTTAAAAGCACTATGTTTGCCATTTTTTCAGAAAATATTGAGTTATTGTTGTTGACGATTCCCGAAATATGCCTGTTATCGTTTCCCAACTTTCAGATTACCATTTTTAATATTTTACAAATAACAACACGCCATAACAACAAAATAACGAGGACTGAATAATCATTTGCAAAAAGTTGTTCAATCATCTTGCCACCAACAAGCGATACATTTGATTGAGACGATGCTTATGGTCTTAAATTACCGTATATTTTCTATTAAACCCCCATGGGGATTATTTTTCAACCCCTCTTCAGGGGTGGGGGATTATTAGAGAGTGGGGGATTATTTTTCAACGTAAATTTCGTTTGAATTTTCAGTAGTCACAACACGAAAAATGCACACTATGCGTGTCTATCCGAATTTTCGCCGAGTTATTTTTATTTTAGTTGCAAATCATTTTTCAACGAGCTTGTTTTTTCTCGTCTAATCAAATCCCTGTTAAAATGAGCGATTCTCAGGAGCTCCAGCTGCATGAAGATGAAGGCCGACCTGTCAACTAATGTCGAACCAATGGTCAAACAACATTTTTTTCATCGGTCACAACGAAATTTGCAGCAATATTTTGATAATAAATTAAATCTTTATTTCGCTGGTTTTCACACTATTTAGTTCGAAACTTTATAAAAATTGCAGCACAAATGACCAAAATAGCAGGTCAAAACCACGCTTAAAAAATCAGAGCACAATATACCAAGCGTCGAAAGCCTAGTACTGATTTGGCGATTACGATGATACTACTCATAACAATACTCGCCAGTAAAAAAGATTCATCAGTTGCAAGAATAAATTAGGCAGCTTATATCAGTGATTATGTGGATGCCTTAGCGCACTACAGAGCTGGACTTTTTAGGGGCATCACAAATAACGGTAAAGAATAATTATTGGGTTCAAACATGATCTGGCTTCAATTACCGAAAAAAGCAAAACTTTATTAGTTAACCCCAAATTTAATTTACTAAATAAACTCTGAGCATCTAGCTCTAAGAGGATTTTTGAAAATTATGCAAAAACTAGGGCTCTACAATTTCGCAGAAAATTACGATCAAATAATATAATTTTAGAGCTTTTGAGATTTAGTTTTTCAATCATTTGCTAAATTGTTTTATATAGGCGGGTTGGATCGTGTTGCAACCATATTTTAGACGTTTTATCTTAAAAAAGTGCAAAAATGTTTTTTTACAGCTCGGAGAAACATTTTTCATAAAAATGATGACCAAAATTATTTTTGCCTTTCTACGCCACGGTTTCAGATGCTGAAAAATAACTAATGCTGTTGGGTCCCCCTGAATGTTAAAATTTTTCTAATTTTTTAGCGATTTAATGGCTTTTTGTTAATTTTTATAAGCTGAAACGATGTAAAAAAGAAAGTACGGCTTGTTTTATTCCGCAATACAGTATTCGAAAAATAATATCTATTAAAATTTAACATTTCGCCTTGGAATACCAAAATTAACTACCGTACTTTTTCTAATTAAAGTCCACCCTCTAAAAGAAGCCCTCTATTTTTTTACTAAGGTTTCGGAGTTCAGACCATTTTTAATTGACAATTTTAAGATTTTAAGGGGATTGAAAAATAGAACCCCATGGGCTTCTGCTGGTACTTCTCCGGTTGGGCCCCCCCCATTTTACCAAGCCCTCCAATAATTATACAATATTTTATTCGCAAACATATAACAAGGCAATTTGAGACCACAAATTATACATAATATCCTCTCCTTTAAATTTTCTACGCCAAACAAAATCAGAAACATAACTGCGAAAAACAGATCGATGCGTCCCATATTCGTTTTGTAACCATTCGATAAACACATCATCCGTCCAAGAAAGCTTGTCATAAAGATTGGCGAGGTTAAAGCTGCGAAGTTCTTCCATTGTCTAAAACAAAAAGTTGAAGTATAAAATTTTGAATATTGTAACATGGATAACATCAAGATGTATACACAAAATGAAAATGAATTTAGCACGTAGTAATCAAAAACAAAACAAAGAAATAATTTCGTGTCAGGACAAACAAATATTCAAACACTTTTTCTTTTAAAAATTTGAGCCACTATGTAAATTGTTATGCTGAATAATTATTGGAGGGCTTGGTAAAATGGGGGGGGGCCCAACCGGAGAAGTACCCTTCTGCTAAAAAATAACAACACAAATGTGTTTTGAGAACTAAAAAATTAAAAAAAATTGACCTCTAGGATGGGGTGACCTCAACAGCATCAGTTTCGCTAAAAAACGTTCAACCCATGATTTTAGTGAGCCTTTATCAAACGAAGTTGAGTCAAATTGTTTGTTATTAGCAGAAAAAACCCAAAAATATTTTTAGTTTAAATTTACACAGAATAATTTATTGTCAAAAATTTGAACTGAGTCACCTCAATTAGAAAATGCTATTCCAGCAACTAATGTTAGGAAATATAGTGTATGAAAAAGGCAGAGAACAAAATCATTTGCAGCACAGTGTGTCCAGAATAAAAAAAATAAAGTTTGATGAAGGATTTTTTAAAAATAAACTCAATATAAAAGAATCCAGAAAAATTAACTCTACAATGTGAATAAGCAAAGTAGGCTACAGTTAAATCTCAATACAGTCGTGTCCCGCGACAACTCTCGGGACCGAGCTTGGGCGTCATTATGTAGGGTGTTTCGTTTAATTTGCCTTGATCTCTCAAGGCGAAAAGCCGATTTTTAGTCAAAAATTATTATTATTTCTAAAATTACCGTCCGGGCTAACATATGACATGTTTTCTACACGTCTTAGAAGGTGAAACACTCAAAAACGTGGTGAAACCACATTTTGGTAAACCTTAAAAAGTTATTGTTTTTCGAAGCTCGAAATGGTACTTATAGACTGCCTGCAAATTCATGAGTATCATATTTGGTATTTATTTGGATTCTTAGTTCCCCTATATCTCAGCCTAGAATTTTTTTGCAATTCTATTTTTCGCGTTTTTTAGTTACCATGAGATCACCGGATTCCACTTTTTAGATTTTGGTTACGCACTCAAAAATATCAAAATCGACCTCAAAATTTTCCGACTTTTCAGAGATTGAAAATTAATCGCCCATCAACGATTAATAGAGCATATACGGTAAGCGTGATATACGTTGCATAATTTGTTTTTGGCAGAGCTGATAAACTCGAAGAATTGAAATGTTTCACGCTGTTTGTTCTTTCCGAAAATTTAATTTGACTGATGATGAGTTTGATGATTGGTTCAAGCATCTACATGTATGATTACTTGTTTTATGTAGGCGGATTTGGCCGTGTTGCAATCATATTTTTAGACGTTTTATCTTAAAAAAATGCCCGTAAATGCCTTACAGATAATGGAAATAAATATTTGTTGTTGTCGATTTTGATATGAAATAGGAAAGAAAGGTCGACTACCACCCGAATAAGTTCCTCTTTTTTTAGCAAGATGAATAGAAGCTAAATGGACACAAAGCATTGAGAGATGTGAAACCGAACAAGACAACGGACAACTACGAATGCAGCTGTGTAAATAGTTCTTGTAGAGTGTATTTGTACATTTTATATATTGCCTGTGTAGGAAATTCGAGCAAGGTCAAAATCAATATTTCTTAGTGAAAATTATACTATTTTGCTAATTTT
Organism: Ditylenchus dipsaci; assembly: GCA_004194705.1. Classification (NCBI taxonomy): domain Eukaryota; kingdom Metazoa; phylum Nematoda; class Chromadorea; order Rhabditida; family Anguinidae; genus Ditylenchus; species Ditylenchus dipsaci. The sequence continues at coordinate 86,786 of SADC01000904.1, read as the reverse complement.
TTTATAACTGACTAAACTTGTCCACCATTATACTACAGTCGAACTCCGATATAAGGCCACCCCTGGTGGCCGGCCGAAGGTGGCCTTATATCGGGGTGGCTTTATATCGGGGTGAACTTTGACTAATTTCTTTCTTTGCTGGCCAAAAAATTGGTCTCGAGGTGGCCTTATAGCGGGGGTGGCCTTATATCGGGGTGGCAAAAATAGATAAATTATTATTTTTGCTAGAGTTTGAAAACATTCAGCGATGTTCGATTCCATGCCATCCTACATAGGTCTGTCATTTTGCATGAAATCCCAAAATAAGGGCCTTTGGTGACAGTAAAGCAGTGCAGAAAACAGTTTTGAATACTGGGGCCTACCACATATAGAAACTATTCACCCTTTAGAATAGTATCTTTCTAGGAATCGATGAATGCACAAAAATTGTGGTTTGAGCCAAAATTAAAATTTCTTTGTCAGAGAATGAAATTGGGGCATTCAAAATTTTAATTTTAATTTAAGAACAACCATTGGCAAAATCGGAATCCTTGCAATTTTTCGGAAACCAGACTGCAATAAATCCTAAAAAATTTGGAATGAAAAAGTGTTTGGACCCAGGTAATTATAACGATGGTTGACTGTGATTTATTTGCTATTTAGTTGGATCTCCAGGTGGTGTATGGTGCTTTAAAAAGGCCGATTGCGCCAGCCATAGGTTTCTTCAGCCAGTTTGTAATCATGCCGATGGTTTTTTTCATTTTTAGTTTTTTTTGTAAATATTGTAATTTCAGTTAGCTTATAGTATAGCTTCGGTAGTGCTTGCAGATGAACGTCTACAACCTTTTGCTCTAGGCCTTTTTATTACAGGTTATTATTGTTCTCAGGGGTTTTGGCAGTATCTTAATATTCACGGCGGAAAATATTCGTCAGTGTTTTGTTTTGGCTCCTATCTTTTTTATTTGAAAATTTTCGTCCAGCTCTTTATTTTTGGTGCTTAAAATTTATTAAGCTGAAATGAGTAAATACTTGAACAAATTAACAAAAACGATAGAAGACGATAGACAACCGGTATATTAAATGAAGTCCGGAGATAATTTTCAAAAAGACGGATATAAAAAACCTTCGAAGAATGTTGGGGCAAACTATCAAAATAATAATGGTACTTCTGCTGTTAACCATCATGCCTCTGAAATTTAAATAGTTTATTTTGTAACTAGCAAAATTCAGCTCTCAGCTACGTACAACTGGGTTTGCCACCACAAATGAAATAAAATATCAATTATTACCCCAATTGGTACCTAATTGGTACTCGTTCCAATTGGAGACGGAGATATTCCATAGTATAGAGCTACACATAAGACATAGATTATGGAAAGTCAGCGATGTGCCGAAAGAATTTCAAATTATAATCGCAAAAAGTTTTTGAATTTTTTTATAAATATCTTAATAAAACTAAAAATTTATTTCTATGAACTATAACTTTTTACAGGATGCTCTCCTGGAGGTGGTGGAAGCAATTTTATAACTATTTTCTTGAGAGGGAATGCTAATTTGTCAGTCACAATGACATTTATCAGCACCTTGGCTTGCATGGGTAGCTTTTTAAGTGCAAAAGTGAAACTTGTTTACTTCGGGGCTCCTACTACACGGATACCCACAAAACATTAAAAAGACATAAATTTAGACACTCACGCCTGAATTCGTCCTAAAATGCGCTGGTCCATCCTGCGTCTAAAGACGAAAACACAGTGAGGAGGCTTTTTGCGGATGCTAAACCAGACTGGAAATTGTCATAACTTTTATTTTTATTTTAAAAAATTATTCTTTTGGTGCCATCTTGTAGCTAACATTCAGGGCTACCAAATGAGCATTAATAAAGTAGATATTGTTGAAAATTTGAGTTAAAAAAAGACCCGCCCAAGCATCCGCACTCAAATTTGACTCAGGATTCTTGGGCGGAGTCTTAAAATTTTATCTGATTTTTTGAAGCAATTTTTAATCAGTCAATAGCTGATTCGGTAGCCCTAAAGCTCAATTATATGATCTGAGGAGCTACATAAGCAACTGGAAAATAAAAAAAGCACGCCAACCAAATAATTTTGGGAAAACAGTAAAAAAGGGGTGGATTCTATTTCGCAGATTCTTAGTAAGTAGTCTGTTTTAGCATCCGCAAACAGACTCCTCATTGTGAATACGCCTTAAGGTTTTAACAAGTTGACTGAACATAAGCCCCCCCCTCCTTGAAGTAAACAAGTGCTGCAAAAGTTTTTTTAAATGCTTAAAAGTTGCAGTAATGATGCCTTTGTGGATGAAATTGTTGGGCACAAATTCATGGCCAGTCATTTAAAAGGAACCGAAATCCAGGTTCCTCATGCCAAAATAATAGCTTCTTTGTTGACCATTATAATCCCTTTGTTTGTGGGCCTTTTGATTGCCAGGTACAAGAAGAACTGGGCTGACAAAGCTGAAAAAGTTAGTTTTTTAAGAAATTCATGTTTGGCTGTTTTTTAAGTATTCCGGCAAATCCGTGAATTTTACAGGCAATTAATGAATTTTTTCGGCAAATTTGTAAATTTTTATATGCTTGGTTGTTTTCTTTTAAAATTTAAAATTTTTCTTGACCGGATTGTAGCCTGGGATCTCGGCTCTCTTACAAGCTATCTACTGACCAAATCAGGTTTTAAAAAGTTGGAGTAAAGTCTTTAGATGGAGCAAATTTTTTCGAAAATTTGGTCTATTTAAACACCTTCTCTCCAACTTTTTAAAACCTGGTTTGGTCAGTAGATAGCTTGTAAGAGAGCCGAGATCCCAGGCTACAATCCGGTCAAGAAAAATTTTAAAATTGAAAAGAAAATAACCAAGAATATAAGATTTTACAAATTTCCACGAAATTCACGTATTTGCCGGGAATTCTCAATTTGATCCTTTGTGTTTTGATCAATTGCAAGGTTTGGTTTCAGTGTTTGCGCCCTTTTGTGATCTTCACAGTGTTTCTGATCATTCTTTTTACTTCTATTGATAATTACCAGGTAGTGGCTCTGGTCAATCGGCAGATTTTAGCTGCGTAAGTTTTGATTTGAGAGGCTATCATCCGACGTTCTACATAAAATATGGAAAAAAATAAGACGGGCATAAATACTGTTTACCCAGCTGACTTCTTCCATATATTAGAGAATATTTTAAAAGCATATTTGAACAATGTCTATAGATCGTTACAAAAAGAAACTAAATGCAAAAAGAAACTAAATAAATCTGACCATAATGAATAATAATCAGGTATTTTTCGCTTTGCACACCCTTCCCCTCATTTTTTTTGTGATTTTTCCTGGGGAAAAAACATGGGAATAAGGCAAATCAGCACCAGCTTCTAGTACAGGGTATCAATTTCAAAATTTAAAAAAATCATTTGGGTAAAAAAGGGACATTTTGAACATTTTTGAATGGAAAGGATCATTTTTTCCGTTAATTTTTGCCATTTCAAAGCGAAATTTTTTTGATTATAAATAAATGAAGTAAAAAAATTTGGAATCCCAAAAAAAGACAAATCTTTTTAAAAATAACAGATACATACCCTGCCTGGTATAGGGCCGATTATTCAGTGAAATTCTTATTCTTATTTTATTTCAAAAATAATAATTTGGGTTTTTTTAAATCGATCAGCCCAATTTTAGTGGATGTCTACTGCCTTGGTGTGGTTTCTTACTGGGATTCCTGACAGCTCTTGTGCTACAACAAGCCATAGAAGATGTCATAGCTATAGCTATTGAGACAGCTGTTCAAAGCAGTCTTGTGGCTATTATGGTCTTGAAGGTGACTCCCTCATTTTCAAAATTTCTAAGTGCCTGTAAATATTGCAGATGTCGTTCCCCACACAAGAGGCAGATATGGGCACTTTAATGGCCCTAATTGTGGGCTCTTTCACCCCAGGTCCCGTTGCTGTCTGCTACATTGTGCAAATAATTGCAAGAAGATACAAAAAGAAACGGGTAGATGTGGAAAATCTAAACAAGTCACCTCCACTTATTGGTCCTAGTAATTCAGCTTAAATGGTTTATTAACGCCCATGTTATTAGATGTCGATTTTTTGCTCTTGCCCTGAATTAATTATTTATGTAATATTGTTATTTGCATGGCTACAAAAATAAATCAAACGAAAATTTCGCCACAACTACAAAACTACATCTTGCGCGGCCATTTAATCTTTATTCCGGATAAACAAATATATTTTTTTTGTATTTTGATAAGATAACTTTCAAAGATGGTTCTATCATTATGACCCACTGCTTTAGGTATACTTGCCAAGGCCCAATTTTTGTTTTTATACTGTGTAAGCTTTAATAAAAGACTATTTAAACCACCTAAGTATCTTGCAATTGTCGATTAAAATTTAAAAAATTAAAAAATACAGAGGGGAGCCTCTTAGAAAAAGGCTTCTTTTAAAGGTTATACGGTATTTGGTCATATCCCTTAAATAGAGTGAATCAAAAAAAGTACCATTTTCAAAAATTGGTGTACGTAACCCCTTGCCCAATTGATTTCCCCAGGAAATCTAGGACAGTGCTTAAGCTACCTGGGAGCTACCTGAGGTTAAGAAAACACTGAGGGTATATATGAGCACACTGTTTACAAAAAACAACAACGAAAATGTGAAAAAAAACAACAACGAAAAAAATTAGAACTGAAAATAATAAAATGGTAGAGTTTTTTTGGTTCACCCTGTAGATATGTGTCATCAGTATTCTGAACTTTGTTTTAAAAATTTTAATTTAAAAAAGCACTTAAAAAGTGGGGAAGCCTCTTCGAAAAAGGCTTCTTAGCAGAGATAGGTAAGCAGGCAATTTTTGCTCCGGCACCGCCCCACGCCCCAGTGATTTCCAGACTTTCGCCCCGGCCCCGCCTCACGCCCCGAGGCAAACCAAGCCACCGCCCCGGCACCGCCCCACGCCCAGGGGCGGCGCAAGATTATCGCCGCGGAACCGCTCCATGGCCTGGGGCGGGGCGCTCCAGGGTGCCCCGCACCGGGTTATGAAGCATCGCCGGTGGTTTTTCTAAGCTGTTATTATAATTCAGCCAGTTCATAAGGCCAATTTTCATTAAAATTTAAAAAATTGAAGCCTTCTTGAAAAGTTTAGGACAAATAAACAGGGTCCGGAGCGCCCCATACCCCGATCCCAACACTTTGCCTTCGCGCCGCCCCGCGCTTGGGCTTTTTTTTTTCGCGCCCCGGCACCGCCTCACGCCCCAAGGCAAACCAAGCAACCGCCCCGGCACCGCCCAACGCCCCGGGGCGGGGCGGACCCATCACTAGCTGCGAGTTAATTTCTTAAAGTTGTCTGAAATTGAGATAACAGTTGTATGTTCAAATTGACTGTGATTGCTTTATTCAGCTCCCAACTATCTAAGATGTCCACCGACCACAAACAAGTAATGGAAGTGAGCCTATCCAAGAACAGCAAGGAAGCTGTGATTTGTGGAGAATTAAAGCTGCACGGACTCAACCAATTATTTACATTGAAGGTATTATTATAAGTTTTTTTGTTTTTGGTTACTTGTCAAAAAATGGGGATAATTTTTCAACATAGAGGAGTTTGGCGCTTTTGTAAATATTTTCAAACGCACATCTATTTTGGCGTTCTGTTTTTTCGTATTTTTCCCGCAATTTTCTTCTATTTTTAAGAATTTAAAAAAGTGCTAATTCAAAAAATATCCTAACAAACGCCAAACACTAGTATCTTTTTTAGAGATGATGAAACCGGTTCGGGCGGGATTTTCGGCCAAAAAAAATTCGGGGTCAGGATTTAGGAAAAAAATTCACGGGATCCCGACGGGATCCCGAACAAATTTCGGGATTTTTCAAGTAGAGAGAAGAACAGGTAAAATTCACATATTTTTGCCATATTTTCAAACTATTGACTATTTTAAACACCAAATATGTGTAATGAAAACACATATATATTGAAAAGTACTGCCTAATCTGTGAAATTAGCTGCTTTTTATTTTTCGACCTGTTTTAGTTAGTTTCCAGAGCCGGGAGCGCTGTGCGCGCCCTCGTTTTTTTTTTTTATTTCGTAGTCGCTATATTTTTGCCGTTGCTTTTTTCGTAGTTTTTTTTAAATTTGATTGATTTGCGAAATTCTGTCGTTTTCTACGCCTATTTCTAAGTATATCGACATTTTTTAAATCGCTGCGTCTGCTTTTCGTATCAATTATGAACTATCTAAAATTTATAAAACCATTTTTCACTGTTATTGCTTGGGTCGACTCTTGCGCTTGTTTGATTCTGCTTAGCTCGATTAATACTTCACTCGTTTTGTATAGATCGATTTGATTATCTATGCTCTGACAATATTTCGTTAAATGGCGTAGCATGATTAGAGCTTGGTTTTTAAAAGATTGTGTACAATCGGAGGCTGAACTTGCTGAACTGTCATCACTTCTATCAACCACTTAAATCGATCCAATCAAGGGCACTATTCTTGTTGGTACCTCCCAAATCATATGATTTTTTTTCAAATTTTTTAAGCTATTTTTGAATTTTTTGTTTTGTTAACATTATTTATTTCTTTTTATTGAACAATGGTGTGGTTAATTTAGCATGGACGAGTTAAAAGAATTCAATACGAAGCAGAAATATGCGGGTCCTGATATTGTGTACAACTTATGGAGCCAAATAGCTGTTGAATATGCGTGCACGCAAATTGTTGTGACAGAAAATGAAATAAAATGTTAGCGTTTACAAACATACCATGAGAAAAAGCATTAATAATGATTTTTAGTTCACAAAAATTCAAAAAATAGCTTAAAAATTTTTGAAAAAAAATCCTATGATTTGGGGGGGGGGTACCAACAAGAATAGTGCCCAATCAAGTTTATTGGACTAATTGTATCGATCAAAACAACAAAATCGACCTAAATCGATTTTGATTAAATGACGTGATTGCCAGTCAGACCGATTCAGCCAGTTTGGTAGATCCAGCCAGTTAGATAGATACACTCACTTGAATCAATACTACCAGTTGGAGAAGAAAAGAAAGTAAAAATGAGTGTTTTACCCAGTGGTAGTCTAACCTGTGACTTCGGTGATGCGTATATAAATTTTCTTCTCCCTTAAAAAGCATAAATAACAAAAAAATTTAAATAAAAAATTCAGATTTTTATGAAAAAAAAACTGAAAAAATAGCAAAAAAAGTTAAAAAGAGGTGGTTTTTTAGAGCAAAAATGGTGTTTTTTAAAACAAAATTGGAGCTCGGGATTCAACGAATTTCGAGATCGGGATTCTGGGAACTGATCAAGCTGGATTTCGGGACGGGATTTTAGCCCAGAATCGGGTCGGGCGGGATCGGGATCCCGACGGGATCGCGATCATCATCTCTATCTTTTTTGTTATGACTTCAAAATCAACCTATCTTTGAAAGAGGGAGGAAAATTCACACGCATCACCTAAGGTCGAAGGCCTGAGCGCACACCCTATTTATTTTAGTCTACTTTTTAGTAAGTTCACTGACTTCTAAATCCAAAACCGTCGAGCAATCGATTGCAACCTTAGAGTGAGCATCTTTGGCAGTTTAGAGCAGATGCTTTTTTGCCCGAGGCAAAAAATTAAGTCAGGTTTTTGGCCATTTTTCCCTTTTTTGCCAATCTCCCGGACCTCCCATTCTTGCTTCCTGTAAAAAAAATATATTTATACCCCAATACAACCTTGAGCCCAATTCCAGGTAAAATTGCGACTCGCTACAAATTGTGACTCGCTACAGTTTTGAATTTTTTAATTCCATTTTTGACGGTTTTTTGCATGTTCTTTTAATTTTTTTTAACTTAGGCCTTAGGCTTAGGCAAGGGTAGGCCAGCGCATGTTAGGACGGGCTCAAACGTGTGTCCTACACTGAGCACCAAAACGCGACATTTTGAAAAAACTGTAGCGAGTCACAATTTGTAGCGAGTCGAATGTCAGTCAATTCACATGCCCAATTCCAATTTTTTTAAGCTATCACAAGAAAGTATTGATAGTCCACTGCAAGCCCAACTGGTTGACCAGCAGGTTTCAACTGAATCCCAGACTCCAGCACAAAATCATACAACAATTTCCAATCAAATAACCATAAGCCAAAAACCTTCGATTGTGCTTCCAGTGTTCAATCACCTCAGTTTGCTATGCTGCTGCTTTCAAAGAGGCTGTTCACTACATTTCCTAGTAGGCTTAACCTTGTTCTGCAGTCTGCACATCTCACTTCACATCCAGTACTGGGAAATTGGAATTCTGGCAGCCTACCAAACCCTTCACAAAAGAGAGCAAAATGGCATCAAGAGTGATGTGTTTCACCAAAAATTGGATAATTTAAAAGAAAAAATGATGAAAACCACGTTTTTGACCCACTCATTAGGTGCGTTTCTAAATATTTGTATTCATTTATGTCAAGCAAGGTGGTGCACCATCTGTTTGACTATAGTAGTGGGGGTTTGTATTGCAGAAGTGGTCAATGACTCTATTTATGCAGCCAGATTTGTGGATTTGGTCAAGCAAGAAGGCAAAGATGAGCGGTAAAAGAAAAGCTTTGGGGTTTGCAAGCTATGTAATAATCATATGATTGTTGTTGTCATCAGAAGAATTATGCTTCGCCAGAATTATGCTTTAAGAAATAAAAAGATTAGCCAAGAAAAGGTACTAAAAAGGCAATTAAGTCAACAGTTGGAAAGTGGCAATTAGGAAGTTGTGTTTGAGTAAAATCTATTTTGTTTTGTACTTTTTGAAAAAACTATCTAGCTTACTTGTTCACTACTATTTATACTATTTTTTGTTATTGGAATTGTGCGCTTTTTTTGAAAAATAGTCGATTTCCGATTTAATGGAACCTATTAAATAAAAAGAAAAATTGTTCTCTCAAGGTTTTTGCATTCTCAAAGCACCATGCAACTTGACAAGCCCGGTGATTTGCGAAATTTGAATTCGTGTGGGACCAGCCTAATTTTGTCAATCGTAAAAGCCCAAGTGCCCGCCCCTTCAAAGAGCATTTTTCTCTAAGCCCATCTTTTTAGGTTCCCTTGAGTTTTTTTCACCCCAATCCATTGCAATGTGAAGTGTGCTGGTCTTTGGTTGGTGTTGTCGGCGAAAAAAGTGTGAAATAGGTAAAAAGTGAAAAAAAGTTGGCTTAGAGAAAATACTTTTTGGAGGGGACGGGCACTTGGGCTGCTGTCTTTGTAGAATTGTTTTTTGTATGCATGTAATTTTTTTTCAAAATATACAGCCGTTTACTAGTTGAGCTCAACGTTGCTTGACAATGCCAGATTGGACTAGTTAGCCGACTTACATCGCTCTAAAACTGTTTTTACTAATCTCTGGTATAATTTGACTCATAAATGGAATTCGAATTTTTAATGCAAACAAAAAATTAATTAGAAAACCATATGGACAAAATTAGGGTGTTTTGCGCAATTGCTGTGCTTATCAAGTTTAATGATCCTTTAAATGGTAAAATCATAGCGTCTTTAAAAATGATAGGCTAAATAAGAGTCTTTGCAATATTTAGGACCAGACTGTCCATACAGAACTGGCAAAAACATTTTAAAATTGAGGCAAAAAATGTTAATAAAATCGAGATTTGACAGTCCTAAAATTTTCAGTTTCTGAAAAACGATCGGCAAAATCAGACTATTTACTATATTTATGACCAGGCTGGTAAAACAGAATTGGCAAAAACTTTCAAATATTTGGGGAAAAAATTCTGACACTAGGCGTGAGACCAGTTTTTGGGACATTTTTTCCAATTTTGGCATTCTGTTATTTCGGCATTTTTTTCTTTTTTTACTGCCTATTCCATGGCCAGCGTCTGTTAGCTGAAACTAAAAAATGCCTTACGAACTGCAAAATAATGAAAAATTCAGAAAATGTCCCAAAAACGCTAAAGGTTTACGCACCGAGTTTCAGGTGAAAGGCCGTATAATCTAGGTTGACTGCATTTGGTCGGTTTCTCGTCAATTTTTCTTTTATTCAGATGAGACTCCTTCCAATCACCCAAATCCGTCTCATGTGTCCACAAATTACTTTTACTACTGAAAATACAACAATAAAAGTAATATAACTTATTCAGATTTAAACATTTTCAGCCATTTCTTTGAAGTTTTTTATAATAACCAAACACAAAAATCGCCAGACAAATTTTTAATACCTCATCTACTAATAATTTGTCTAGGAAGTGCCTTTGTAACTTTTCCTTTTCAATTTAAAAAGTCTTCTCTTCTTGTAAACCACCGAACTCAAAGTTCTTGTCTTTCTTGTTCTTCTTGCTTCTAACAATGGATTGTTCGAAAAGGGTGTACACTAAAGACTACAAAAGAGCAGAAATGTCTGTACCAATTGAATACCTCAATTTGGCAGATTGATCAAAAATGACTACCTTGAGCTTATGTCATCACAATATTAGTATTATGTAGTCTACTAAATTATCCATTTTTTCGTTTTTTTAAAGACTACATTTGGAGTAATACATACTTTTTCTTGCCTTTTTATGCTCATAACTTATTGCATCTTTGAATTTTGGAGAGGATTTTTTTGAGCTTCAAATTTACCGTTGAATCTCAAACTTTTCTCAAGACAATAAATATTTGATTTTCAATATTTGAATATTTATTGACTTGAGAGGAATTTGAAATTGGACAGTAGGTTTGAAGCTCAAAGAGCAGTTTTCTAAGCAAATCGACTATGCTGAACACGAATCCGGTGTCAGAATTATAGGTTTATCTAGCAAGAAAAACGTTTTACGTCAAAAGATGTTTTAAATAAAATATTTTCATAATGTTTGAGTTAATTTTTTTTAAACTTTTGACTGATGTCCTGGCATGCTTTTTTGGTAGCAAAAGATTTCGGAGACATTGCGCTTTCTATTATAAACAAGAGTTTTAAAAAATACCCTCATAACAAAAATTCATAGCCATAAATCTAGAAAAAGTGAGGATTAGATATAACGTATCTGTAGTGATTTTTGGCATTTTTTTAAATTTTTTGCAAAGTTGACAGACACATATACAGGGTGTTTTTTTCAATTACAACTGGATTAGTCTGTAAAATTTTTTTCATCCCATCACAGAAAAGAATGTTTATGATTGTTCAAAAGCTCTTTCGATGAGATTGAAGAACATCAAAAATGTTGCAGAAAATTTTTTTTTGGTTGCGAAAAAATCAATTTAAAGGAATCAAATATTTTTGACAAGTTCAGAGTTATTTTGATAAAAAAAATCATCTTTTCACGTAAAGCGCTAATAAAACATGTTAGCACTATCTTGTGGCGCAGTTCAAGGGCTACAAAGCGTACTTTTCAGAATTTTCATTCCGGCGAGTGAGGATGATTTGGCTTGGTTAATAATGCTTTCAGATCTGTAAGTGAATGAGTGACTGAAGGATTGAACGAAATGGTGTATTAGCTCAACATTTTTGGCGAGATTCTTCGAAAATGCCTTTAAACGGTTCTAAATAGTCGTTCTAAATAATTCATCATTGCAAGCAATAATCATGATTGACCATTCATTTTGCAGCTATGAAACTAGGCAACAAAAAACTATACCGTATATTATTTTTTAAAAAACCATGGTCGTTTACTTTTAAATCCACCGCCCGCCCCTTATCTGAAAAATTTGAAATCGATCTCAAAATGTTGAGGTGAAAAGTTAAAATATAAAAAGTGGAATCGCTAGAACTCGTGGGAATTAAGAAAATGCAAGAAACAGATTTGCGAAATGTTTGCTCTAGGCTGAGATATAGGTCCTCAAAATGGTCATTTATTAGAAAACATACGGTATTACATGCATATAAAAATTTTAAACCTCAATGCGAAAAATTCGAAAATACCGGTCGCAAAATTTTTGATACGATCTAATATTTAAAATATCACAGAATTTATGTGAATTTTAAAAATTCAACCCGAGCTAAAACTCAAAGGGAGATTAGAGTTACCGATTTCAGACAACAGTCTATTCTGAATGTAGCAGCACACAAAAATAGAGGGTGTCATAAAGCCAGGAGTGTAATACAAATTAAACCACGGATGCAGGGAAGCCTAAATTTTACATGTTAAAAATGTTTTATTTTCTCAGAATTCCTGAATTTTTCGAGATAATATGTACAGTATTATTTGTCCAAAGATCTAGTCAGCTAGTTTTAATACTGCTATTTACCCACTTATACACAAAAGTGCACTTTTATCCGACAAATTCATAGAACTAAAAAACTTTTTTTATCTAGTTTAATCAAAATTATTTACTGCTTGGTTTAACCAACTAAATATGAATTTTGACATACGAAATCAGTTGAGCCCTTAAAGCCAATATGTAATTAGCTGGTTTCCTAGCTAACTCGTGATTCAATTCTAATATATGTTTGTAGTAATTATAAGTTGTAGTATTCTTTTTAAGAATTACTATTTCCGTCTTTAAATAAGTGATATGTTCAATAGGTATATACAGTCAAATTAAAGGAGGGAGTAAAGCCATTTAGGTTTTAAAAAGTGGCTTCCATGGCGCAGTGCGTAAGCGTTTGCGTTTTTGGCCAAAAATGGTGTTGGAGGTCCGATCCCACGTGGTGACATGCTATTTATTTTGGCTTGTTTGACAAATTCCAGGGGTAATTTGGGTTGCTGAATCCGAATCTAGCGTCAAAAAGTCCAATTACCCCTAGAATCGGTCAAACAAGCCAAAATAAATAGCATGCCACCACGTGGGATTGAACGTGCAACACCATTTTGGGCCAAGAAACGCAAACGCTTACGCACTAGAGTTGGCTCGGAATCCATATTTGGACCGGAACCGGAATTTTAATTTTGCTAAAACCGAAACCGGAATCCAAAAAAGCACCGGAATTCCGGTAAACCGGAACTTCGGGCCAAATCTATTACGCACTGCCCCACGAAAGCCACCTTTTCAAACCTAAATAGCTTTCCTCCCCCCTTTAAATTGTCATGTCGGGTTCCCGTTTTGGAGGTAATTGCACTCGAGGCCAATAATTTTTGGAATGGCTCCAAAAAAATTTTTTTATACAGCCGACTCTCGAATTATTTGTGAAGATTTGTATACTTGTAGATTTTAATTTGTCGAATTATTTCAAGTTTGACTCCGTCCTTACTTTTGACTATTTTCAACCATGATTTTTGAAATGGTTGCCTCTCAAGCCAAAAATATAAGCTTTGGAGACATTTTGTTGGTTTTGCTGTTTTATTGTAATCGTGTAAATAAAATTTTCGTCCAGAGTCATTGATCCAAAAAGACACTCTAATAATTTGGATTACAGTAAAAAATAAAAAGTCAAAGTTTATCCTCAAAAGTGACTTTTTATTACTGGAATAACACTTTTACAGGCATCAAATATACCGCTATTCCAAAAGTGCATTTGGGTGGGAAAAAACAGGTAGTAATTACCAGCATTGGCGGTAGACAGATGATATAGAGCGGTAATCAAGCATGAATCCCTCCTCCTCCAACTATAAATGGCACTTCTGAGGAAGTGGAAAAAAGTTGGAGGGAAATCTATCCATCTTGACTGGATTCTATTTTGTAACTAATTTTTTTTTTAACTTTACATTTTTGACAGGATTAGTTTATGCAGTCAGACTTGTAGTGACCCTAGGCGAAAACGAACTTAAAGGGCCATTGCCGTTTCCGACAACGGTTGTCCCTCGCCAATCAAAAAAAATCCTAATCATTGAATTTACGTACGGATTTTTTAACTTGCTTTCTTACACATCTATACCTAAAATTAAATTCTAGGCCTTATTTTGTTAGAAACCAACCTGAAAAATCCGCACAGAAGTTCAATGATCAGGCGAAAATGTTTGAATTGGCGAGGGACAATCCAGAATGGCCCTTTAAGGGGATGCCATAGTGTCAGAAATCTACTGTACCACCATCCTATTTACAGTTATGCAATAATTATCTTTTTTTTTAATAAAGACCACTTCTCTTGTCTAGCCATTTACTTATGTCACTCTTTGGTGCTTATGATCTTTGAATTTGTTTCCCAATAGTAACCAATCTTAACCTGAAACTTTTGACTTTCTAAAAATTAATACCGGCCAAATAGATTAGCGGTTAGGGGTAATCTTCTTCTCTTTTCTAAATTTAACAGTTTACAAACAGGAGCATTCCCTTAGAGTGCTCGACCATTTTCTTTGTGTTTACTCTTGCACTTAGTCACCAGTCTAAACTTTCTAACCTAGACATTGAAAACAAACCTTTTGATCTTATTTCTTTTCATTTATTTATAACAGCCCCAAATGCCACTTACACTGAATTCGTGTCTTTAATTTAAAAACTTGAAAAATTTTCAGCTCTAAAATTCCTATTAAAAGTAGCTAAAATGGTGAGCAAGCTAAAACTGCAAGATGAGGACTGCAACACCAAGATAGAGGATGGTTTTAAAAAGTCAACTGGCATGCTAACTTTGGACTTGAAGCAAAAAATTGGAGAGACCACTTTCTCTGTGGGATTCGTGCTCAGAAGTTTGGCTGGAAAAGATGACAAATGGTAGGTGTCGCAGTTGGAAGTAATTGGATTAATTTTGTGTTTATTTTTCTAAGGGACAATCTGATGGCGCATAAGAAGCTTTCACGAGTACTCGTCACTCAGATTTCTGGAATTGGCTATCTTTCTTATATTTACCGCATCAAATTTTTTTCGAAGGAGTAACTCAGGCGTTTCCAGTAATTCTGAAGGTTAGATTTGAATAAAGCCCATTCTTTTTTTATAAGTCGAAGCTTTTGTTGAAAAAGTATACAATGCTAATTCTTTTAAATGGGGTATGACTGGGCGCTTCACGTCCCTTCCAAGAAAAAAATGAAGAAACTTGGTTGACATACCCCGTTGGCACTTATACAGCCTTTCAGCCGATTTCTATTCTCCGCTCATTACCCATACCCATAAAGGCATTTTCTCTGATAACCACCTGCGCACCTACGCATGCATTTTTACTTGATTACCCCCTGCACACCTATTCAAGCATTTTAGCCTGAAAAAACCGTCTGTACTAAAAACCATGATACCTCCTCATGGGTCAAAAAATTTTTTCTCAAAAGACATGGCATTCGGGCGAACTCAAAAAGTGCCTCCCTACACTTGAAAACATGTTTTTCGTCGTTTTAAAGCCTCAAAA
This sequence comes from Ditylenchus dipsaci, assembly GCA_004194705.1. Classification (NCBI taxonomy): domain Eukaryota; kingdom Metazoa; phylum Nematoda; class Chromadorea; order Rhabditida; family Anguinidae; genus Ditylenchus; species Ditylenchus dipsaci. The sequence goes on along the minus strand of SADC01000904.1, from coordinate 71,674 downwards.
AGGCAAATAAAATGATAAAAACTCAATGTTGAGCATACCCAGTAAAGTGCGTTCCGGCCGAAAATTGAACCACATGAAGCACAAAATCAGACAACCCTACGGAGCAAAAAATACAAGCCAGCTTTACATATTGCTTATTTGATATTTAAAAATTTTAAGATCTAAGAGGTGGAATTGTTTGGGCGAATTTTTTTGAGCGAACTGTCAAAATTCTCGCGCAGCGTTACATCACTTTTGAAATTACCAATAAAATAAATCGTTAAGCCTTTAAAAGAATTCTCGAGAAAATCAACAGGGGGACCAAGGCGAAAAAAAAATCCCGATTGTACACTAGGGCGTAAAATTGGCCCAAAACAACAAAAAGCATTAGCTTTTCATTAAAAAGCAACCATATGTGTAGTAAACAAGGCCAGATTTCTATCCATTCAAAATTCAATACAACACCAAAAAAAGAATTCAGGTTCCGACAGTGATACACCTTCCCACAGTCAACACCCTGGCTGATGATGCTTTTGTAGGCCTATATTTATTTTTTCTGTTTTATTCATGTCCTTGTCACTTTTAGCTAGAAGACTTTGCAGTCAAATTGGCTGAACGACATGATAAAGAGGTTTTTTGTGTTAAAAAGCGAATTGTGATCCAGTATAATTTGGTCACAGATCTACTTCTACGAACACTTTGCCAAACGGATCAAGCACGTACACTTGGCGAAAATATTCAACTCAAGAACCAGCTATTCCACCGATGGTTTGGAAAATGCATGTATTTTGATGTCAGATTTGGGAGTCCATGGACTTATGCCTAATCTAGTTGTGGGCATCAATAAGGCACAGGTTAGGCAAATAAATAGGAAATGTTGATGAAAAAGGCAAATAAATTGTTTAAGGTGGAAATTTTGATCAAAACAGTGGCCGAGATCCATGCAATCTCTCTGTCAATCCCCAACTCTGCCGAAGTGTAAGTTAAATTTTGTAAAGCTATATGACAGCTTTTTTTATTTATTAAAAGCTAGTATAATTTGTTGTTTTAGGATAGAAAAACTACGCTTCACTTCTCCACTTGACCAGGAGGTAATTTATAGAAATACATTAGGGCCTGATTAAGTCGACACGTTTCAAATTCAATCCAACACTATGATCAACTCTTTCACCATTCTTATGGGCCAGTTTTGTTCTAAAATTGCAAGTGTTCTGATTTTACTGTTTCTTTACAAATGGATATATTTATGCTGTGAAGATGTGTATATCTTAATGATCAGACACCTTTTTTTGAAAAAAAAGGTGTCGGGTTAGGAGGTGCGTAAGCGATTAATCAACTTTTAGACATTTCTTGAATTCGCGACCTTTTCGAATTTTTTGAAATTATGAACAAATATTTGAGTTTTTCTTAATATATGTTGGCCGAACCGGTGCTAGAAACTTCGCTTGGAATATGAAAAATTGCAAAAAAACCAAACAGCCAAAAAATTTAAATTTAAAAATGCGCGCATTTGAAAAAGTCCGAAAAGGGACCAAATGCCTCTATGCAGGATCACGGCTTTTAGGAAAATGTTTGAATTTTTTTTTAAATGATCGAGAAAACCAGAACCGTTGCGATTTTCGGGATTAGACTAGCTAAGCAGATCAAAGTCGTCGAAATCAGGGTTAAAAAGGGTATGACCCATCCAGGTAAACAAATTCGAGCGGGTGTAGGATTATAGAGTCTTTCCTGCACTGTGCATGTAAATACGCCGAACCAATGGTTTCACACAATCCAATCACATAATTTAGGACGGACAAGCCAAGGGAGCCGCAGTAGAAAATTTGTTGAAGTTGCCTCATGACTATTTTCGTCGCCATCAAAAAGCCTTGGAAAAGGTGGCCAAGGAGAACGAAATCATGTTGTTTGATTCCCACAAACATTTTGGTAAAATATATTGTGAACACGTTGTCGTCAACAAAGTGTCCTTTTTATAGGAACCCCTCCAGTGTTGTGTCACGGTGACTTCTGGTCCAATAATGTCTTTTTTGAGGCTAACGAGGATGGTACAATAAGTGAGGAGTTGTATGCTATATTTGACTGGCAGTTTTCTCATCCCAGTAAGATTTTTATAAAGCAAGGCCAATTCAGACATAAATTTTTACCTGATCTAAATTGATTTTCATTCAGTATTGCATGCTAATCGGGTCAGGCGAGAATCGAAAAGGCTAATAATGCCGTAAAAGATTTTTCCCCCGTTAAGGTGTGCCCACAATTTTTTTGCCTTGTTTACATGGAACGGCTGTAAATTTTTTTTCTCTGCCGAATTATTTTCTGCTACTCTCATTTTGTAGCTGAGATTTAGAGCTACAAACTGAAAAAAAATCCAGCCACATATCGCTGAAAACATTTTGATAAAAATGCGTTGATTCGCACTCTACATTGCAATTTACATTGCACTTATCGAGCAAAAGCATTATGTTTTTTAGACTCAATAAAAGATCACCCCTTCAAGTTCGATCCCACCTAGAATTGGTCTATTTTCAATCTTGTTGCCTGTTCAGATTTAAAAACAGGACATACCTTTTTTTCCGCAAATCTGCTTTTGCCGCAAATTTTCACTTTTCTGCCGCAAATCTTTTTTGTCCAAAATTTTGCGGGAATTCAAATTTTCTAGCCATAAAATGACTTGGATGGCTCAGAATCTCACCCCGGAGTGGCCAGAAGCCAGTGAAAATAGGTTTTTTGGGGGTTTACTTAAGGGGGGTAAACTTTTTGCGAAAAAGCGATTGAGCGGATCAGAATTTCAGTCAGATGGCCTTAATTTCTCAGAATTCCACCTTTAACCATTCTCAACCACCTTGAACCACCCTAAGCACTGATTTAAGGTGTTTATATACTATTTTGAAGCAGTTTAGGCTGGTTTAGGGTGGTTTAGGGTGGTTTAAGGTGGTTAACTGACATTTGCAGCAAAAAAGTATCTTTGCGGCAAAGGTCAAAATTTTCTCAAAATTTGCATGAAAATGTAATCTGAAATTTGTGAAAATTTTCAATTATGTATTTACATGCAACATTTTTACGTTAAAAACAGCAGGGGTCGATATATTTGCACTTTGTTTCAAAATTGTGATCATATCAATATGTTGCTTCATTTATTAAATGATTTATTAAGTGCTTTATTGAATATACGAGTATCTGAATGCTTAACAAATCAAAAATACAATAAAATTTAAATATTTGTTGCATTCAGACACTGGGCTGATTGATATTGCTCGCCTCATTCTGTGCTGTGTCAATGCTTCTCTAAAACTGCGCTACTTAGACGACTGGCTCAGGCTCTACTTTGAGTCTTTTAGTGAGGGTTGTCGCAAAAATGGCGTCAAAACCCGTATACTCTAGATTTGGTTCGCAGGATGTTCCGGTGACTTTCTTTTTGGGTCCATTTCATTTTTTGTACATTTTCATCAAATATATTTTAGACATCAATACCCATCAGAGATGCTCTTCTCATTTATGATTCTACTCAACCACTATGCAAGAGTTGAAGATGAGGGTTTAAAGACAGCCCTTCTGGGTAGAATGGTTTCTAGTAAGAATATTTTTGTGGACAAGTTTGGAATGGCTTTACGAAAATGTCAAATTTTAGGCTTCGAAGTAATCAGAAGAGATTTTGCATGATAAAAATAGTGTACCTAGTGCAGTGAAAAATCTCATAATCAGTAGCTTTATATATGTAAGAAGTTTTTTAGAATAAACTTTTTTGTAAAAAAATGAAAATTGCGAAAGATTGTTATACAGTTGAACCTGGCTATAATGCGCCGGTACGTAACAAAATTTGCCCGGCCATAATTTGCCCGGACATAATTTGTCCGGGACAAAATTTGCCCGGGACAAAATTTGCCCGCTACTCAGATTTTTGAACAATGAACATGAATGTGGAGTCTTTATTTTCTGTATTTTTTTTCATACTTTCATTACTTTGTATGTTTTTTTTGTTTTGACCAGTGCCTCATCGTCCAAAATCCGAAAAAGTTACCTTTATTCAATGAGTATAACAAACCAGAAACATGATTTGATGTTACCAAAACAGAAATTTCACAGTCCCTGACTGCATAGCCCAGGTTACATATCAGAAATACTACCTTCTGGTCAGGTGGATATCCATTTATGCACGTTAAGCGAATTGATCTACACCGAATTGATCCATACCGAATCGGTCCACACTTTTCAAATTCGTGCTTTTTGAAAGAATTCGCGGGAACTTAAATTCTTCAGTATGACCCAAACAAACCAAGTGGTCGTCCACTTGGAGTAAATTTTTTTTCACTTTTTTGGGTTCCAAAACCTATTTTCTGGACTGACTCGGGCATGCTGAAGATCATTTGTCAGTGGTGAAATGCCGTTTTGTAGACTATTTTTTTGGTAATTGGGATATACAGTCGACGCTCGATATAACGAACCCCTAAAAGTTCGTTCCCACCTTGGGTCCGACACTTTTTTTACCCCGATTTTCTTGATCATTCGCCAGATGTCTTCGGCTAGTCCAGTGCAAAAAATCGCAAGGATTCCAATTATATCGGTCGTTTTTGTAAACGGCCACAGTTTTGTCAAAAAGATCCGCGCCGCTCGATATAACGAACCCCTATTTTTAAAAAAGAGGTTTGCCCGGCTATAATTTGCCCGGACATAATTTGCTCGGGACAAAATTTGCCGCTACTCAAAATTTTCTAGAATGAACATGAATGAGTATACACTTAACTGGCTGTATTGGGTTTTGATTTTATCAGTTTCGTTTCCGGTTTTTTTCGTTCCAGTGGACTTCCATTGGCAATATAGCGGCAAATCGCTGATTCTCCACCGAATCGCCGCTTTTATCGAAAATTCCAGTGGATTGCCACTGGAATTTCAGCTCAGTCTTCATACAAGTATATAGTTTATCGACTGCTTCGACTGTTCTCTAGCTTTATTATAACCATAATGAACAGGTGGGACCAAGGCATTTTTTAAGGAAAAACAACAGGGGGACCAAGGAAAATATTTGGGGTCCATATTCCGAACCAGTTCCCTAACTCGGGCATGCTGAAGATTATTTGTCAGTGGTGAAATGCCGTTTTGTAGACTATTTTTTTAGTTTTGGTGAAATCGAGTTTTGGTAAAATCAATTATATCCCACTACCCAAAAAAATAGTCTACAACACTGCATTTCACCACTGACAAATGATATTCAGTATGCCCGAGTCAGTCCAGAAAATAGGTTTTGGAACCCAAAAAAGTGAAAAAAAATTTTGCTTCAAGTGGATGACCACTTGGTTTGAGTAGTTCAGAGTCTGACTTTTTTAAGTATCCACATTGATAGAGAGGTTGAGTCAACTCATTAAGAGAACTCGCTAGACATCCACCCATATTTCACATATGTAACCTGGGCTATGCAGTCAGGGAATGTGAAATTTCTGTTTTGGTAACATCAAATCATGTTTCTGGTTTGTTATACTCATTGAATAAAGCTAACTTTTTCGGATTTTGGACGATGAGGCAACGGTCAAAACAAAAAAAACATACAAAGTAATGAAAGTATGAAAAAATACAGAAAATTGATAAGAAAATGAACAGAATTGGCAAATCTGGTTCAAAATCTCTAATAAAAATTGACATGTCTAGAGCAAAAACAAATAGAAAAATGATACCTAGAATCGTGACGAAGGAAAACGTCGCCCCTTTCAGTTTGCCTGAAATACTCCAACCACACGATTTCCCTAACTGGCTTATCAACGCTGTGGGCACCAATTGGCTTTTTCTTGCGCTGCACCCTATCTTGGAGAGCTCTGTCTGTGGGAAGTGAAAGAAGCTCAAAATCACCAAAATCATTGCCGTCAATTACTCGGAAGCCGCTACACAAACTGGGTCGGGTTGCATTGTTATCAAAAATTAGCCAGATTGTCTCACTCTTCCAAAAAGCCTCTTTGCTGCCAGACGGACGCTTCGATGTGCACTTGCTACTTACAAATTGCTTGAAGAAGTATGGTTACCTATACTATTTATAACTTGAGTACCAATTAATTTTCAGCCATCTCAGTGATTCGGATATGTTCATTATCGAAAATTGTATATGCGTACTTTATTTCCAGCAATAATGGCTCGTTCACGGACTGCGACTTAGACTTAGACTGAGACTAAGGGGTGTTCACGTAGCCAAAATAGTCTAAGTCTCAGTCTAAGTCTAAGGTCTTCACGGACTGAGACTTAGACTAAAAAATTCGTTTTTTAGTGTATTTTCACAGCTTTAAAACAAGCACCTGTATGGGCTAGACTTTACTTGGTCCCCCCCCCCCACGGCTGACCCACTTTTGAGGAGAATTTTTAAAAACCGATTGCATATTCGTGTTTCTCGACCCCGATTTTTTAAATGAAAGGATCGTCAGATTCTGTGAAAGTGAAAAAATTTTTCGCGATTTGCCTTGGGCCCCCATGGTGAAAATTTTGGGAAAATTCGAAAATAAAATTTTTTTGAATTGGCGCATTTAGAATTTTAAAGGGATTAAGGGCTGTATAGGGAGGGGAAGGGAATAAAAGGGGGCCATTGGTACTTCTTTAGTTTACATCACACCTCATTTTTTTCGATTTTCTTGCAAATTTTTTTATTCCCTTACTCGCAAATATACATATAAACAATTTGAGACCACAAACTGAACATAACATCAGGACCAGAGAAATTCTTTCGCCAAACAAAATCTGATACATAAGATAAGTAGTGTGTGTGATTCACTGGAAACATGATATTTAGGAATCAAAAACGACAAAAAGGAGGCAAAACCTGCAAAATGTTGAAATTCCTCAGGAAGTCGCGGATGAAAAATGAACGAGCAAACAAAAAATTTCAAACAAAATTTGCAAGAAAATCGAAAAATTTGAGGTGTGATGTAAACTAAAGAAGTACCGGGCCATTGATCACACAAGGGCCACTAACAAGAAGATGTTGAACATAGTTTTGAATACTGGAGCCTACCGCATAAATAAACTCTGGTATGCATGCTTTTTCATGCATCCAGAGTCACCTTCGAGTGATAAACCATGGTATCCTGCTCAAAAGCATGGTTCAGTAGTGTTTGATAATTCCAAGAAAGTGATTGCCTAAAAAGTGTGGAAAACTATACTTCGCAAAAGCATCAAGAGCATCAAAATAATTTTTGCACTAAAAGACACGAAAAATGGTTTGAGCTGCTTTTTGGAAGAGGTTGGTACAATGAACTTCGGTACGTAACTAAGTTGACCTCAAGTTTCGACTGTAACAAAGTTTTTATAATTAATGGAATTCTCCATGGTTGTCAAAATAGATAAAATTGATAAATTCGATAAAAATTCAAACGAGAATTATTTTTTTTGAATTCGATAAAAATCGATAAAAAATTCGATAAAACTTTTATCGAATTTTTCTGTTGGTCATTCTACCACATTTTGTGATCTGTTAGGCCGATTTTTCACGTTTAGCCCGAAAATGGTCTCTGTTTTGCAGTATCCATAGGATTATTATACATCTTTTAGCTATTCCAAGCATGAGTGATACGCCCACACCTAAAAGAACTAGACGAACAAAGGTATAAAATTAGTGTTTTATTATCCCATTTTAGTAACACTGCGTTTAGGAATCGTTTGATGAAGAGCATGATGAAATAGCCGTGTGGAAAAGCATGGAGTTCGGGAGCCGATTCGACGCCCTGCTAGAGGATGGTAAGTTTAGTGGTCCAGTTGTCTGCAAGGATGTCCAATGACGTGCAATACTCAACAAGTCTGGCACAACGGGTTCAAAGTATGACATTTTTAGCCTTGTCAAGTATTTTACATGGGTTTTTCTTAATTATATACAAAATTCACATCGGCAATCAATGCAGTCACTGCATGCCACCTGACAAAGTCACCAACAAATTTAGCACCGATTTCAAGGTGTAGCCAAACGCGTACATTTTAATTTTTTGGAAATTCTGGACTTTTTCGGGTTGTATGTGGTGGAAGTGCCACTTTCTATGTGCCTTCGTGCTCCATACACAAGACAGTATGGCTAGGCCTGTGTAACATAACTGTCGGAGCACGTCAACTTCATGCAAGAGGCTGCCTAGCGAAAGTGGTTATAAGCCATATACTTTTTACCATCATCTTCTGCTGGATTTATATCATTAATTTTCAGGTACAATGGATCATTCAGGTATCTTATTCTAATTTAGTCAGATTTTTTTTTGCTTTCAGCTCATGAACTTATGGGTCAGTAATTCAGCTCATGAACGACGTTCGCTCTTATACCTGATACCTAAATCGTCCAGTAATTGGATTCATTATCTCTAGGACAGTAAATGTTAGCTCTGAACTTAAAGCTTCAGAAATCTACTCAGATAATAATCGGATAGTCCGCTGCTGTCTTTTTATCGACTAACTTGGTTCTAGTGTCCCATAAAATGACTGATGTAACGACTACTTGAGCATCACATAGCAAGACATGAATTAAGATATAAGAGCGAACGGTCGTTTATGAGCTGCTAACTACTGATACTGGTAACATAACTACTGATCTATAAAGCACAACAAATGAGCTGAAAGTTCAAGAGCTGAAAGCAAAAGAAAATCTGACTAAATTAGAATAAGATACCTGAATGATCCATTGTACCTAAAAATTAATGATATAAATCCAGCAGAAAATGATGGTAAAAAGTATATGGCTTATAACCACTTTCGCTAGGCAGCCTCTTGCATGAAGTTGACGTGCTCCGACGGGTCTAGGACAAAACACCGCAGGGACAAAACACCGCCTAGGACAAAACACCGCCGTACCAAAACACCGCCGGACAAAACACCGCGGGACAAAATACCGCGAGCCAAACACCGCCATGACAAAACACCGCCGGACAAAACACCGCCTAGGACAAAACACCGCCGAATTTCATTTTTCCAGTTATGGGTGGAGATTCATGTGGGATGTCGTGGAGATCTTAATCTCAGTGAAAGAGGAGTTCTATCTCTGTCTTTTTTTTGTTTCTGGCACTTTTGTCTTACCTCAGGATGTTCGAAACCCTGATTCTATTACTGTTTGACTAGACCATGTTTGCAAACTAGTTTTACTTTGCTATTTGGGTATTGGACCGTATCTTCATCGTTATCTGCAAATATCTAGCCGCAAATATCAATTTTAGTCAAAGAGTAATTTTTCTCCGCTCAATCAGTGTTGGAACTCGTACTCGTATTTCGTACTCGTACTCGTACTTGTACCGTACTCGTACTACGAGTACGAAGTACGAGCAGCTGAAAAATAGAGGTACGAGTACGAGTACGAACCTAAAATTAAGAAGTACGAGTACGAGGACGAGGATAAAGTACTATAATTTCAAAAAATAAAAATTTGTGAACAATTTTAAAGACTCTTTAAAGACTCTTTAATGAAGAGTACAATTTTTCCATCGCCATGCAATGAGTCGTAATGAGTCGTAACAACCACCAACTTTATTGAAACAAGCTCATAACAACAACTCAAAGGACAAACAAAGGTTAGCACTATAACACTCAAATAATTTCCTTCATCTCAAATTTCGCCACATCAAAATGCTCTTTTGGAAATCCCTGAAAACGAATGAATCCCACACGCGGCTCCATGCTACCGGAAAGAAAGTCCTGAATCCACCCAAATAAACCATTACCAACAAATAAGTTCAGCTAACCAACCTTGTCGACGAAGAATGGTACGAAGCGAGGCAATTGGTCCGGTTGATAGAGGATGAAGTTAGTGTTGTAGAGCTTGGAGGCCAAGATGAGTTGCATGCTGCTGCCCCATTCCCGAGTTGAGAAAACTTCCTAGCGTATTCATACACCCCATCAGCGCCTCCAAAGTATTTGATCCACGAATGATGCTTGTTGCCTAGGAGGAATGCCATCATTTTCTCGTCGCACTCGCTCATGCTCCTCCTCGTCTTTGTACTCCAAGCAAGCTATGCACCTATAATATGAATGAGATTATTTTAGAATTCCACCGTGGTCTTTGATGTACCGGTAGAAGCAGTTATTGTCCCCTTGATCAACTTGATTTTGCTGGGCTCATCCTTCCACGGATAGGTAGGCAGCGGCACATCAATCTCTTTCATCACTTCAGGTGAGTCGAGGCGGGGCTTTTTCAAGGGCGGTGAAATTACTAAAAGCCATGCATAAGTAATGCTTAACGAAATAAAAATCATTTCACAATTCTATATCAAAATTTAACCTTCCGCATGATTCCGACTGTTTTCTGGCACTCGTTCATTGACTATCAGCAATTCCTCCTCGTCTTGCGCTTCCGGAAACTGATAAGGACCCTGCGCCATCCGGAAGTTGTAGGCAATACCTGACAGGTAATCCATAGGGACAATTTCACTCCACGCTTTAACAGCCTTCTTTACCAAAGCGAGCATTCTTTCATCAGCCATTCGGTATTTCTTGAGCTTGACGGCGGTGCATGTCCAAGAACCATTTCACTGTAAGCTTCATCTACGCCTCGTGGACAAGCTTAACATGTAACCGTACAAAGCGATTCATAAAGCAAATCAAGTCAAATATTACCTTCATTGAATCGATGAATCTCCATAAATTTGGATGACAAACCCCCAGTTCGCAAGCAACCTTACGATGATGAGCTTCTAAAATCTTTAGATTTTAAAGCAAATCTTTACCATACGAAATTAACCAGCGTAGTTGTTTGTTCTGTTTTCACCATTTTCAATCCTCTCAACGAGATTCCACGAGTCTATTGGAAAGCGAGCTGTTTTGCGAACTCCATCAGGCTGCATAGGGCTGAAAATCAAAGAATAGAAGTATTTCAAATGAGATAACAATTACCAAGATAGTAGTTTTCAAACCAATCTAGAATTGGACTTAAACGGCTGGAAGATTCCATCTCAGTGACGTGAAGCATTCATCAAGGTGCGAGATAGGAACACATGCTAATGCCACAATTTTGCGGCACTAAAACTAAGTAAAAGATACTCTGAAAATTATATCAACGTACCTCATGAGCAAACTGAGCATCGCTATCGTACTGAGCAGAGAGACCCTCTTGTTCAAGATGCTTGTAAAGGTTGGAGCAGAGATGCCAGTAGCAACCATCGATCGATACACCCTCCCATCTCCGCGAGCTGCATTCTGAATGGCCAGTTCATAATCACATGAGACTCCTTGAGGGTTGAGCTGTGGAAACACATCATGTACCATTTGAAAGAATTTTCGATATGTGACAGCCCTTTTGTTTGGAAGCAAGGCCGTTGCGATGGGAAAGACGTATTCATTTCTTTTGGCAAGCACCACAAAAACCTGCAGCAAATAAAATTCCATAATATAGATTATGTAAATAAGTTAGGACCTGTTCAACAGAGGAGGTGAAATTCGGAAAGTCCATCAACGAACACCTTTTTGACTGTTGCCATCCACTGGGTGTAGCTTTTCGGCCAAATACGAAAATCCTTCCTCCGATCGCCTTATCAAACGCGGAATCTGCTAGCAACCATTTGTCAGGATCACGCCCGTAGACGGCTTCATAAACTTGGTACGAGAAGGGGATAATTACGCTCTGAAATAGACATATGAAATCAGTAACTTCACGCTTATATAAAAACTCCAAAGAAGTCGGAATAGCAGGAGGCTTACAGTCTTCAGAATCTGTTCTGGCTCTTCGAATTCCTCGCTTTCTAGCTTCAGCTCTCGGCAACTCACCCTGAACTCCAGAAGTTCTTGCTTTGTTCCGGACCTGTGCCAATATTTCTCCTGTTCGCTGCAATGAATGTTTGTAAGAAATAAATAAGGACTCAATGATTACCATTGTAGTAGTTGTAGCTAACCGTTTTTCTTCTTTCTTATGGCAGTCACAGCAATGTGAGACGGATTTGCTTCGCATCCATGCTCTGACACCATTCTTAAGCAAAAATATTATAAGAGGAATTAAAACGACCAAAATAACTTACTTGATGAACTGACCTTCTTCGTAAAACCAAGCTCTTCCTTTGCATCCTATCGCCCGCTGATCGCACTCTGCCGAAAGTTTCCTCTGTTAGTACCTCTGAGATCGCGATTCTTGACGTACATCCTTCCTTCATGCACGTACTTCTTCGCGCCTTTGTTTGAGAAAGCGGCGTAGGGTCTTTTTAATAGATCATCCATTTGCAGATTTCTGACAAAAAAGTACATTACAGAAAAAAGGTTAATCCAAGCTTATGAAGATAGCAGGATAGGTAGTTTTAACAACGGCGGTGTTTTGTCCTAGGCGGTGTTTGTCCGGCGGTGTTTTGTCATGGCGGTGTTTTGGCTCGCGGTATTTTGTCCCGCGGTGTTTTGTCCGGCGGTGTTTTGGCACGGCGGTGTTTTGTCCTATGCGGTGTTTTGTCCCTGCGGTGTTTTGTCCCATCCCCGCTCCGACAGTTATGTTCACAGGCCTAGCCATACTGTCTTGTGTATGGAGCACGAAGGCACATAGAAAGTGGCACTTCCACCACATACAACCCGAAAAAGTCCAGAATTTCCAAAAAATTAAAAAATGTACGCGTTTGGCTACACCTTGAAATCGGTGCTAATTTGTTGGTGACTTTGTCAGGTGGCATGTAGTCACAGTGTATACCCAGACAAGTTAAATTTGTTCACGAAAGCATGAGTACCTGACTGGAGAACCTAAAGCACGAGTAAATACTATCGCTCTCGAGTCACAAAGCTGTAAAAGTAAAGAAACGTTAGAGCCCACCCGCATGCATACGTCCATTCAGCTAATTCATGTCCTATGCAGTCTTGATGGCTCAGCTGATGCTCCTTTCCAACTTGAATCATTGAAATTTACCTGATAATAAATAAATTCCTACCTTTTATCGTCTAGTTCTTTTTGGTGTAGGCTTGTCAATCATGCTTGGAATAGCTACAAGATGTATAATAATGCTATAGGTACGACAACGGAGGCTATATTTGTGCTAAGCGCAAAAAATCGGCCCTAACAAGTGACAAATGTGGTTGAGTAACCAATAGAAAAATTCGATAAAATTCGATAAAAAATTCGATAAAAATTTTATCGAATTTTTTATCGAATTTTATCGAATTCAGAAACATGCATAACGCCATAAATTTTATCGAATTTATCAATTTTATCTATTTTGAACAACCATGGAATTCTCTTTTAAAAAATTTTGATCGAAATACATAAAAGTCTATACAATCGTACAATCATGAAATAAGAGTATATCAAGTAGGGTTGGCGAAGGATCGGATTCTTCGATTCGAAGAATCGAAAAGTCGATGGAGTCGAAAATTTTCGAAGAATCGGATCGGATCGAAAGTCGAAAGTCGTTTTTTCGAAGAATCGATCGGATCGAAAGTCGAAAATCGTTTTTTTCGAGGAATCGACTCGGATCGAAAGTCGAAATTCTCGAAGAATCGAATCGAACCGAAAGCCGAAGTTTTTTAAAAATTAACTTAGACTAAACTTATGATAAACTATGATTTTGAGCTATTGGATTTCAGAGTTGGTATTTTAAAGGGCATGCTCGCGCCCGATGGAATAATTCTTGCATTTTTAAATTGGCGGGTACCAGGCACGCCAGAGATTTGAATTTCAAAATCAAATTTTGAAATCATTTTGAGTTCCGTGCTTTGATTTGTCGTGACTTGCCGGTAATTTTGCCTTTCTTACTATCGACTGTTTTGGTTTTAGCGTCAAATAATCTCGTGTGTTCAGCTGGTCATTCTCGTGCATTCTCAGGTTCTTCTCTTGATCTTGCTGTTTGTATTCGATAAGTGTTTTTATTTTCTGTGCCGTCATTTGCTTTTCCTTGTTCCGTTTTTCAGGTGTCTATCTGGAGGTCTCAAGAAGGAATTTTAGGTTCTCTGCTCAGGTATTTTACACATTTTTTACACAATTTACGCAGTGACCGCATACATCCTGTCAAAGACCCTTATAAATGTAACGTCAAATTTAGCAGGCAGCCATTTACGTAGCGACTTCGACTTTGTCAGCCTGTATGCGGTCGAAGTGTCACTTTCTAGTGCCTTCGTGCTTCATTCTATGGCAGTATGGCTAGGCCCTTGTAATATATCTGTCGGAGCGCGTCAACTTCTCTGAAGAGGCTGCCTAGCGAAAGTGTTTATTCTGCTGGGCTTTATAGCACTAATTTTCAGGTTCAATCGACAATTGGACCATATATTTTACGTCTTGCATCTTTGTAGCAGCTCACATAGCAAAGACGCCTGGATAGAAATATACCTGATTAATTAATAACGCTTTCAGATTCATATAACTATAACATTAACTGGATCATAATTAGTTCAAATAGTATCTCCCTTTTCTGTTTTTTCCGGCTTCGCTCCAAGAATTCTTACAGCTAGACACACTACCGTCCAGCACTTGTTCCACGCTTGACATTTGACAGATGCTCGATATGCTGAAAAAGTCTAACTAGTTCACACCATAAACCAACCTAACAATTTCGCTTTGAGTCGTACTTGTGATATACGAATCTAACTTTAGGGAGAGCTATCCGTACAACCATCAACAGCGATGATTCTTAGAATTAGGGATATGTGAATATGCTGAAACATCAATCTAAACCAAAATATTACTATTATAGTATGGTTAGCTGACGGGATCGTTTTTTGGCTCCAGAAGGCAATCGAACACGAGTCCGCTTGGTGTCTGGATCATTAGCGATGATAATGGGGTACCATTTCGGCAGAAGACCTCTATCCCCCTTTCCTCTTCCAAATTACAAACGGTTCTTTCCTCGGCAGTCAGAATGTTACCGGTTTTCATTAAGTTGAAATACAACAGGTGGTATAACTTACACCTTCCTTGAGAGCGAAAAGATCATTCCCTTTTTGCCGCAGTAATCGAATTGGTCAGTGTGTCTTCCTTACATTTTCTGTATCCATCAATTAGTCAGGTATGTTTGGTCTGTATGGCTCGTTCAGCACTCCCGATTGAGAGCACTCCTGCTCTAATGTGATCATGGAGTCAAAGTTGAAGTATTTTTTTATTGGTAAACACGCATTACACTAAATTTTCTCTGAAATCGTACCTAAGCCAAAAAACATGGAGACCAAAGTAAAAGTGGGTTTATAACTGATGAAAACCGAAGAAAGAAGTGAAAGAGGAATTCTGTGACGTAAAGAAGATATTGGACGGCAGTGTCGTAATACGGCAGTGTTAGGTCTTTCCAATCTTCCGATTCCAGTCGATAAAATTTTATGTTACCATAACCGCCCTACCTCCAGTCCGCACTTCCTTGTAATTCAAAGTTTTGCCCACATTTTTCGTGTTTGCAACAACTTTTTACATTCTCATTGCCGGAGGTGTGTGTTTTTAGCGAACTTTACAAATGCAAACAACCAAGCAACTTTCGGGATAGACCATACGGAACAAAGATGCAAGACGTAATATATGGTCCCAATTGTCGATTGAACCTGAAAATTAGTGCTATAAAGCCCAGCAGAATAAACACTTTTCGCTAGGCAGCCTCTTCAGAGAAGTTGACGCGCTCCGACAGATATGTTACAAGGGCCTAGCCATACTGCCATAGAATGAAGCACGAAGGCACATAGAAAGTGACACTTCGACCGCATACAGGCTGACAAAGTCGAAAGTCGCTACGTAAATGGCTGCCTGCTAAATTTGACGTTACATTTATAAGGGTCTTTGACAGGATGTATGCGGTCACTGCGTAAATTGTGTAAAAAATGTGTAAAATACCTGAGCAGAGACCTAAAATTCCTTCTTGAGACCTCCAGATAGACACCTGAAAAACGGAACAAGGAAAAGCAAATGACGGCACAGAAAATAAAACACTTATCGAATACAAACAGCAAGATCAAGAGAAGAACCTGAGAATGCACGAGAATGACCAGCTGAACACACGAGATTATTTGACGCTAAAACCAAAACAGTCAGATAGTAAGAAAGGCAAAAATTACCGGCAAGTCACGACAAATCAAAGCACGGAACTCAAAATGATTTCAAAATTTGATTTTGAAATTCAAATCTCTGGCGTGCCTGGTACCCGCCAATTTAAAATGCAAGAATTATCCATCGGGCGCGAGCATGCCCTTTAATGGCGTAGAGGCGTTAGGGCCTTTTTTTCCACTTTTGGCGTTCTGCCCTATGTTATATTTTAGCCACTTAGGCCTTATTTTTTAACTTAGGCTTAGGCTTAGGCTCAGGGTAGGCCAGCGCACGTTAGCCGGGACTAAAAAATGTCTTAAGAACCACAAAATGGCTTTAAAATAAAGCCTATGTGGCTAAAGTATAACATAGGGCAGAACGCCAAAAAGTGGAAAAAAAGGGCCTAAAGGCTACGACCCATTTTTAATAACAACAACATTGAGCAAACCACATAAAACAATGATCGCGTATCATTCTCTAACAGTAAATCACGAATTTCTTCTGGCTCTTCTTGTCTGGCCCTTTAATACCTCGTCTGCTAAATTTATCTTGATGATGAGCAATTTAGCCGCTGTCTGCTTTGACAGGCGTGAACGGAGAGAATTTGCAAATAGCGGACTAGCCTTGGAGAAGCACCTATCTGAAGCAACACTGGGTAAAAGAGATTGGAAGATAATTGCGAGCCAGCACTGCTAAATTTGGAAAGCGACGAGAGTTCTAAGCCCACCGTTCATACATCTCCTCATGTCCAGTAAATTTCGGTCTTGGCAAAGGCAATTTCTTCTCATTTATGTATTGTTACATTTCATCTTATAAATTTGATAATAAATGATCCGATAAATAAATAACCGGGTCCGACTCACCACGAAATATTCCCATCTAACAAAGTATCCACAACTTCTTCATCTTCCTCCCATAGATTATTTTGGTCTGCTGACTCAGGATCAGTTGATAAATATCAGCTGAGTGCGGTGCAATACCGCAATATTTGAGAACATAAACGCACTCGCAAGTTGCTTTATCCAAGACCTTCTTGAAATGCTCCCAGACTACACTTGGTATTCTTCCTCAATACAAAACATATCCTATTTGAACCAGATAAAAAATGGGCAGAATAGCATTAGAACTTTCGACTAGAAGAATCGAAAAGTCAACTGAAATCGATTATTCGAAAATTTTCGAAGAATCGAATCGGACCGAAAGTCGAAAATCGTTTTTTTTCGAAGAATCGAATCGGATCGAAAGTCGAAAATCGTTTTTTTCGAAGAATCGACTCGGATCGAAAGTCGAAAATCGTTTTTTTCGAAGAATCGACTCGGATCGAAAGTCGAAAGTCGGAATTTTCCGAGTTTTCGACTGAAAAAGTCGAAAACGAAGAATCGCTTCGCCAACCCTAATATCAAGACTTTAAATGATATTACAATTGTCATTAAATTTCTTTGAACATCAAAATGTCATTGAGAGGCTTAAATGTTATTGCAATAATCACGATGGTAGAGCACTACCATTGTTATACTAGTTACATAGTAGTACAATAGTGCAGAACTTCAATGGTATTTCGTGAATTTCAATATCATTTCACGAGCATACAACGGTAGTGTAAAACTTACAATGCCGTAGATATGGCATTTTTAGGGCATAATCTTGAAATGACAGTATGGAAGCATTACAATGCTAATAGAAAATACCTGAGAATACTATATAGGAGATTTGAGTCAGCAGGGAACACATTTTGTTGCATAGACGTTTCTTCGATAATTAAACTTTTTTTATGCCATGGTCGAGAAACTTGTCGCCAAACTTTTCTGCAGAAAAGTGATGTCTGCCTGTCGGAAGATCATTCAATTTTCTTGAAATAGCTGCTCATCTCAAGCCGGTTTTTAGGCCACTTGACCCGTCCAAACATCCGTACATATATATTTTCGAAAAATGATCTACGTGCAATTCTGAGTCCAATCAGTTATTGACCACCTCTCGGGGTTCCGAGTGTTAAAGAAGATCGAGGGGAACATTTTTGCTCAAATATCATTCACAAAAAAATGCAAAATCAAATGTTTCAATGCAAAAGAGCAATCCAGTGTTTGCGGAATTCTTGAATGCACGTTTTTAGCTCCCAAAATGTCTATCAATATGGATGCGGATGGTTATGCGTAATTAGTGCGCCGTAATTAGTGCGCCAGTAATTAGTGCGAAGGTAATTAATGCGCCAGTAATAAGTGCGCCGTAATTAGTGCGCCGGTAATTAGTGCGCCAGAATGTCTCTAGGAGAATTCAGAATCGTAACCATAACTGGAAGGGAACCCTGACCTCTTGGATGGTGTTGTAAGCACCTAGTTGGCATCCTTGACCGTAGAGGGTACCTCAACCGTCAGGTTAGTATCCCAAGCAATGTTAGTAACACAAACTAACTTTTATCAACAATCAGCCTCAAAACACATGCTTTCATCGCAGTTTTGGCGTCAGCTTTGCGGCAGCTCAACTTTGAGGTACTGACAAGGTGATATTGAAGTGTCCAGGTACTAGTGCTCAAGTGATGGTACTTGGACAGGGTACCTGATTTTACCCAGTGGTTTGGGGCTGCTACCAGGGTGGTGACTTCAGCCGGCTGACATCAGCCGACTGAGAGTCTCAACTCAGCCATCAGCCGGCTGAGGCTGATGGCTGAGGTAATCGTCAAGTATACCACCCTAGTTGCTCCCTAGTTGTTTGGGTTGGCCACCTAGTGGTTTGGGGTGGCCACCTAGTAGTTACCTCACTTGCCTGATGGTTATAGCACCCTCCAGGCAACGGAGGGACTACTTAACTCGGTACCGGGGTATTCGTTTGTAAAATCGCTTTCTTGGAATCATCAAACACTACTGAACCATGCTTTTGAGCAGGATACCATGGTTTTTCACACCTTTCGGCTAAATCTAAAATTTTCAGGTTTTATCAGAGATATACCCTTCCAGGGCGGATACAAGTGGTTTCCTACTCATCCTGAGGTTAATTAATCCCTAGAAAATCATTTTACTGGCATTAATAGCGAAGAAAAAAAGTCGGCACCCCACTAGGATTTGAACCTGTAACCTCGGAGATTTAGAGGATGAATTTAGCGGAGGATGAATTGATTGCTGGATATACTTACCGGATGAATTTACCGAGGGTAAAATTGTTTAAGGATGAACCTATCGGAGATGAATCCATCTACAGCCATTCTGGCACACTAATTACCGGCGCACTAATTACTGGCGCACTAATTACCGGCGCACTAATTACGGCGCACTAATTACGGCGCACTAATTGCTGGTACATTAATTACCTTCGCACTAATTACTGGCGCATTAATCACGCATAACCCTGCGGATGAGCCATGCCTTCTCTTTACATACTGTTTATTTCGCAATGACAAAACAAGACAACTTCATAAAACAAACATCTGAAGCAAGATGACAAAAATTTAGTCTATAATTCCAAGTGTGAGTGAAGTCAACTTTTATTAGGGAACTTGAAGAGAGGCGCAAAGACAACTGATAGGTCAACCTTATTAAAATCATTCAGAGAGATGAAACGATCCACCACTTCCAGGCATCTTTTGTAATCTTTGGCTGTTTCTTTGAAACTTGGGCGGCTTCGCAGGCTATCTAAAAAACCGGTTCCAAAAACCATAGCTGAAGAATCAGGAAGTCTTACATTGTTCTTCCTTTACACAATCATTTTTAAGAAGGTCTCCAAGTCAAAGATCTTCTTGTAGAAACACTGTTGGTCGAAGAGTTTTTTACAAGAATACTGAAAGGTATTTTTTTTAGGTAATCTACATAAAAACTCAAAACCTACGCTCTTTCTCATAACACCGTTCTGACACTGCATGCAGATACAACCATCCGTGGTCCACTGCTCAGGGTTAGGCACCATGGTTTCAGCATTGCAGGTAACGTCATCGCACACATAGGGACACGAAAATTAAAATCATTAGACGAAGAAGCGACAAACAATAAAGGACAATACTTCTCACCGACTAAAACACTATATTTTGTTTTAGTGGCGACGCATAACATATTTCATCACAGCAACTATCAATCTCCAAAATAATTTCCTTCGGCCTCGGAAGAGCATAACGTGGAATTAAGGAATTTTAATTCCACGAGGAATTAAGGAATTAAGCCAGAAATCAGCAACCATCTTCGCCACATTATGCTCTTCCGAGACCGAAGGAAATTATTTTGATGAATGATAGTTGCTGTGATGAAATATGTTATGCGATGCCCTGAATAAAGATTTCACTATTATTAGAAAATGATTTTCTATGAAAGAAATGAATAAATATGCGAAAAAAATCGATTCTGACTAAAAAACTGAAAAAAACGCGAAGAGTTATGACACATATTGGTATGTCTGAATTTTTCTTCAAATTTTTCTAAATTCTTAGTATTATCTTGCAGTAGGAATTTCAGCTTTTTAAAGAGCTATAAAAAACAAAATGAAGGATTTCATAAATGCACAGATTTGGGGGTTTGAAAAAATATGTGTTGTTTTGTCTCGGGCTCTTAGATAGCCAGTTAGAAAGCTGAGATTCTGGGCTACACGATAACGCTTCAAATTTTCTAAAAAATATAATGAAAACTCAAAGAAAATGAAAAATAAAATTAATCGTAAAAAGAGTTCAAAAGTAATGTCCATCAACAAATAAATAAGCACCTGAATATTTTTCCTAATATGAGATTTCATCACTATGATCAACTGCTTCAGTACCGACCCAAAGTTAGAAGCAAACTGAACAGAGCATTCAGGACATTTTTCAAGCGACAGCTTTGCTTCCCTTCCCTTGCCTACAACTGCACTTCTGATAATTGAGAACTTTTTGCATTCCAGACACTCTAACGAGAAGCCTTCGCATCCATCGAAATCCTGCTCAAAGCCTATACCAAATTCAGTCTCTTCATTAGTTTGAGTTTCGGCTAACCGCTGATAGAAACGAGTGGTATCCAGACCTAAAAATGTTGGATATATACTGTTATATAATTCCTCTTGATTTTTAAAATCCGTAAATTTTTGCGACGATTTATTACGGCGTGTTTTGCGCATGCTTATGTATACAAATGTACAAATTAAAAAATCTGAATTATCACGACTACAAAAAACTAGGTCAATCAAAATGGATTAGTAAAAGAATCGATAATCTTTTAATGTAGAAAAAACCACCCTCTTAAAATAAATAAAAAAGTTCGAAAAGAAATTGACGATCTAATTAATAAGTGATGGACTAAGACCACTTTTTGTCACATAGATTGAAAAGAGCCGATCTCTTTGATTTAAGAAAGATTGAGAACAAAGCTTTTTCGTCTGTTATGAGTCTATAAACTCTCATTGTGATTTAATTAAGGATTAGATGAGATTTAGAACATTAAAAACCAGACTTGTTTTTCTTGAGTTGAGAAAGATTAATAATAGTAAAAAAACATTGACTGAGATGTCAATGAAATTCTTGTCCCGGGTGTGAATTGTTCCGGGCGTGAAAATAGCAATCAGAAATAATTGCATATTTCCTGGTCTCTTCATTAACTTTCGTGTAAAGAAATGCAAAAATCTTTTCCATAAAGTACAGGGTATTTGAAAAAATTTTCCGTTTCTAAAGCGGCCATAGCTTTTTCTTAGAGCGATTTTCAAATTTCTGTTTTTGCACATCGATTTTTCTCGTCAACAATATCTTCTTGGTTTGTAATGTGAAATACTCAGTTTTTGCTTGGTCCCCTTAGGGATTTGGACATGATCATCTAGAAGCTATGAATAGACCAGGACCCGAACCACAGGAGGGACCGAGCCAAAACGGTATTTTGACATTATACGGCGAAAAAATTTTCGGCGAGAAAAATCCATTAACGAAAACACAATTTTGAGATTCGTTCTCTATAAAAAAAGTTACGGCTATTTTAAAAAACGGCGAATTTCTCAAACCACCCTGTAAAAGCCTAGACTACTGGCAAAAGATGACAAATGCAATCTCACACTACAGTAGCCAGACATCTCTCATAAACATGTGTGTAAGAATTCTTCGCTGGAATAGAATATTACACTAGTCCTCTAACAGTTTTTTTTTAATTTGAGTTAAACATAATCACAGATAATAGCATTTTTATGCGAATTCCTAACCAAGAACTTCTGCAATGACGATGGCAAGCTCTTCAATTGGTTCACACAGTCTGGAGATCACAGGACTCACTTGATGCTCCAAGTAATATTTGGAATCTAAGTTTAAACGTTGACGTAAATATTTGCTACATCGGCTAACCTATCGGTAGTTCGGGATTTCCCTGCACTTCAGAAGGATGATAGGCACGCTGTGTAGCACTCTTCGAAGAACCATCCTTACACAATATAGCCAATAAGAGGACTCTTTACAAAAATTTAAAAGACTCACTCGACAGATAATAAACTTGATCACATCGCCTAGAAAAGCAGTTATACACACAACTGGGAAATATACAATCGAAAATACCTTTCTTGAAATGGAATTTCTGCGAAGCATTCAGACGATTAGCAACCAAAACATGAGGCTGGGTATTGGAATCGCGATAATCTTCTGGGGTCTGGTCAGTTGCTAAAACAATGACATTCTACCTTAACATTTGAAAGATTTTATACACAACATACCTTCAAGATTTCATATTTTTCTAATGGCACGCGTCCCTCTTCAACGTCTTGTTTGAGTTCTGAAAGACGCCGGCGAATCTCACTCACAAGGTCATCTCGCTGCATAGGTGAAAGAATAAGGCTGACGATCTGTCTAAAGAGTCCTAGCTCAGTGCAATTAAGACAAATACCACTCACTCCCCAATGTCCTTGGCCAACATGGACCAATCTCTCCTAACCACATCCAGCCCCTTCATTTCAGTAGTTTCGATTTGCTCATTGTTAATATCCACAGATAGACCAGCATACTTTTTCTTCTTGAGCAATAACAGTTTCTTATAAATTCCATCAATATCCAACTCAAGAAGCTCATAGTTTTTGTTCACGATTTGTTTCAGCTAAACAAACAATAAATAAGAGACGAAAATACAAAACTGTTTAGGCAACCTTATGACCAATTCGCTTGGCATTTTCAAGATCATTGCAATTAGTGTTCACCTAAATGCAAATGTAGGGCTTCGACTTTATTTGAAAAATTACCATAATGGAATCAGTGTCTCCGTAAATCACAGAAAACCCATCTGCCTCAACAAGATCTTTCGCACGCAGAAGAACCTTAAAAATTACGTAATACAAGGGACCGTCGGATTGACCTAAGCAGATGGCTACCTCTCGTCCCTTGGAAGTGATCATAGCAGCAAGTGTTTTAGCATAGAATCTGAATTGAGGCAGTCCCAGACATCCATACATAGAATTCGCTAAAGAAAAAAGAAATAAAAACAAAACCACAGCGAAATTTGAAAATTACCGGTCAACTTTAAACCCAACTGGCGTACGCTATACTTAAAACGAATGCTTGAAGCAGATAAATTGACACTCTGGAATATCACTTACCTGCTTGCATAGATCTGAACCATTTGGAACCTTCTTCATCAAATTTTTGACTTCTCGTCGACGGACCACTAGCTCCCGAATTTCCGTTTTCAAAATTCCATCAGGCTTGCTTCTGTCAGGCATTTGCGGCAAGTCTGACTCCTTCTGAAATCAACTACTCTTAAAATTTTACTCTTTCGAAAATTAGGATTTGAACTAAAAAGTGATAGAATAAATATAACTGACCACTTCCATGAAAGCTTCTTCAACCTAATGGTGCAAGTTGTAAAAATTATGAAAGAACATTAAAGCTACCGTAGTAAAACAGATGTTAAACTCTTGAATGATGCTAGGGTAGAGGCTGTTAAAGTCGAGCAACACAATAAAAGTTTCATAGAGTCCTGTAAAACGCTGTAATAGACATGAAATGGTTAATATTATCAGAGCGAAACCTCTCTTTGGCTCCAAAACTAGACCGCCTGTGTACTGGGCTCCCTTATTTTCGGTACCTAAACCACTGAGTAAATACTGACTTTACTCAAACGAAATTTCCACCCTTCGAGCCAGATGGTTTGTCAGGAGCAACGAACTTGTTCTTATAACATGAGTGCAAAAGAAGATATTCGTTTCTTTCGGAGCGCCCCCCATGAGCGTGCGAGACTGAATAAAAAATTAACTGTTTTTTTAAATGAAACAATTACATACCATAATACCGCCAACAATCTGAGTGATTTGGACAAAAAGAGGTATAGCATCCAAGTGATCGACAATCTTCAAACAGTATAGAACTTCCATCCAGTTCCAGTCAATTAGATCCGCGACAGTAATCTTTGGCATCGAAGATCTGGAAGAGGGTAGGTAATTAGCACATTATCATACGTAAAAAAACATGAATGGTTCAGCAATTTGCTCAGCAGATAAATCCATCCTTAGCATGTTCTCATTTTCGGATGGTCTCAAGAGCTGTGCGACCAACTCAGACATCTCAAAACTTCGCAATTTCACTAATTCACTTGCTGCAGATCTAAAAATAGATAAATATGAGAAGTGGAAGCTGGAAAAACATCAAAAATGGCAAGAAAATTACTTCAGATCCAACCAAGGCCGTCCTGCAGTCATTTCCCATTGGACAGTTTTGGAGCGATTAAGCTTTGATATGTCCCCACTCCGCTTCAAACGACCTAACTGAGCCCAATTTCTCAAGCGGTACTTTTCAATACGAGAAGTCAGGAAATCGAGCTGCTCAGACAAGTCGGGAGTCTAGGAAATTAATCGGTACAATTAACTAGTCAAAAATTAAGCATACGATGATGAGATCTGGATCAAGCACAGTCAGCTTTGCAAGAAAAGCGTTTAGCAAAGTTCTTTCATCATTCACAGCTGTGACCAACTGACCGATTCTTTTCTGCTTCAAGATATCGCTCAAATTAAATGGCAGAGTTTGACCCTTCAAGCTGGCGACAACTGAAAAGTGTCGTTTCTTTAAAGCGATAAAAACATGCAAATTACATACTGCAGTATCTCTTGACGTCTTTAGCACCAAGCTGAGGCCTCAGAAGAGAGCAGTTCTCATTGTACAGGAGCGAAATCATAGTTATCTTAAAACAGAGCTTTAAGAAACGATAAAGTAATTTCTCAATTAACCTGACGTTCCCTGTCTTTTTCGGTTTCATTGAGCACTGTCAAAATATTTAAGGAAAGAAGACGAATAGGTGGAGGAGCAATTTTGAGAGAGCTGGAAATCGCAGAAATGCCCTTCATTCGGGTCATATCCACATTGAATTCATGCTTGCAATAGGAAACACCTGACTCTATTTTTTCTGAAATTTTTAAAAACAAATTTACCATCCACTTCCGCAGGAATGACAGATATTTTTGTAGTTCAGAGCCCTATTATGCACTTTTAGAGCTTTTTATCTATAGATGATGCTTCGTCTAATTTTCTTGTGGGCCAGTCAAATCGGATTGAAAAAATGTGCTGTTATATCAGGGGTGGTGTCATATCCTGAATCCTGTTGGACCGTATATTAACTATACAGTAGCTGTACAAACAACTTCAACTATTTTAACTGCAGAAATCGTTAAGCAACGTTCACATACTGCGTCGACCTCAGTGTGAGATTTGGTGCGTTTTTAACGCGAGAACAGCTGTACTTTTTTTCTTGGCTAAAACTTTTTTTCTGTTGGTACCATTTTGTAGCTAAGATTCAAGGCTTCAAAAAAAGCTATTAAAAAGCTATATGTGATATGAAAATGTTAGCTGAAAATGCTTAGGTCCGCACTCAGGTCGACACTCGACGGACATTAACATACGGAGTGTCGACCCGAGTGTCGAACTGAGAGCGGACCTAAGCGTTTTTACCGCAATTTTTTTTATCAGATGTTGCTGATCAATAGCTCATTTAGAAGCCCTGAATCTTAGCTACAAAATGGTACCAACAGAAAAAAAGTTTTAGTCAAGAAAAAAAAGTACAGCTCTTCCCGCGTTAAAAACACCCCACATCTCACACTCAGGTCCACGCAATATGTAAACGTAGCTTTAAAGCTCTCAAAATCTTCAGAGATTTTGGATTCCAGATAAATCACAATACTTTTAATTAGGAATATTAACATACTCTGCTGTAAACTCTATTTAATTAATGCAACTATCTTACCTGCATTCGTAATTTCCAACCAACCGGGCCCCTTGATTTCCAACTCTGTAACAAGTCTTTCGAGCGCTGTTGCGGAAGTGTTGAAGACGTGACTAAATGTTTTGCCATATCTGCCAAAGAGATTATGATCGCCATCCACTTCGGCAGGAACTCGGCCGCTATTAGCCTAAATATACGATAGATTGACACACAGACCTATCAATATGAAAAACTCACATCAAAATGAACCTCTAGAACTTCTCCTTCTTGGGTAGCTTACTGTTTTTGCAAATGAACTTTTTCTCTACCATCTAAAGCTTGAAATTAGACAAAAAAGGTAATTCGACTTTACCCAACCTTATGCCGGAAGTTCGTGATATTAAAATGAGTTTTCATGCAGTCAACAACCTCATCGATGAGCATCTCATTCGAAATGTCCTAAAACTAATTTGATAAACCGCAAGAATACCCATTGCTCTGTTGTTACATTGTTTCTTTTCAAGAAGAAGACCTGTCTGTACACATTTTTCACGACAATGCAGCAACTTTCAGAAGCATTTTACCAACTTCCAATCGACCAAATAAGTAAACAACACCTGGAAAAGTGAGCGAATAAATGCTCATTAATAATCCACACATAATATAGTACTGGGATGTTTTGCAGGATCTTCATAAGCATCTAAGTAGTAGCACCGTACGGTGCTTTCGCCTTCCTTCCCTTCAACCAAATAATTTTCAAAGCCCTCTTTTTATCCAGAGCGCTCATCCCTTCACTGTCAACCATCGGAAAATGAGTCTCTTTCACTTCGAAAGTGGCTGAATCACTGAAGTCCTCGACTGTCACAGTACGACTCATTTTAACTGGACGCGCTGATGCAACTGGAGATGTAGTACGCTTGAACGGATTACTAAATGACGGATCTTATGAAAGTCTATAATCACATGACATACTTATGAGAAGTAACTTCTATCGACGGCTCATCAACTTTGACCACCTTAGTCTGCTCAATACGAGAAGGTTCCACATGCCTGCTGCTCAAAGAAGTTAGGGGATGGCTGAAGACTGTATTTTCATTAGCCTCATCTGCAGTGGAATAGTCGACATCGTGGTGATGTTGCGATGCTAAATCTCCGGTGTTTTCAATGGCTTTTAAGCTGTCTT
The DNA here is from genome assembly GCA_004194705.1 of Ditylenchus dipsaci. Lineage (NCBI taxonomy): Eukaryota > Metazoa > Nematoda > Chromadorea > Rhabditida > Anguinidae > Ditylenchus > Ditylenchus dipsaci. Next base: position 44,529 of record SADC01000904.1, on the reverse strand, counting down.
GATTGCTGATTGTTGCTAGGCACTCCTTGAGGATATCGTCGGCATCCAATTTGATAGAACTCTAAAATTTTCACTCTAAGTTTAGAAATGAAACACCAATACAAATATTACTTCATCTTGAACCACGTTCTTATTCATGAGCTGAAACATTTGCTTTATACTGCCCTTCTTCGGTTTTTCTAAAAGTTTGTCGTAGAAAGTGTGGTCTTTGTGAACCTATTAAAACCCGTGACCAAACCTTTTTTGTCGGCTTGGCGACCTTTGCTCTTGCGTGACTGGGCTTCATCGTGGGAATTGTAACCATCAGATTCGTCACTTCCAGTAGAATAGCCTTCACCACCTGGAAAAAATGAATTCTTGCAGTTTAAAGAACAGTTTTTTATGCTAATACTTACCGTCTTTGTCCACAAATATTCTCTGCTCCAGCTTCTTCGCCTGATATACAGCATCATCCACCTCCTCGAAAAGTTCTGGAATAAGATCATCAACCTGCAAAATAGTCAGTGCCACATTGTACAAATAACAATTGAAATAATTTAAAACCTTTTTTCGGTAAACCGATCCTTTGGCTCGAGCTTGTTTTAGAGTCTCCAAAGCATTTTGTTGTTTGGATTTAGTACTTGACACCTGACCTCTACGGCTTCTTCTAGCTTGTGAAGTACTTTCTAGAATTGTTTCCTCTTCTTCAGACGACATTTTGCAGTCCTAAATTGTAATCGTCAGTCAAAACTTATTGCCACATTGCAACTTGTACATACTGTACTTCATCTGATATGCCACACAGGTGGCTTATTGTTTAACCCCTCGAAAACCAGGTAATTTTGAAATGAGTCTTGTGATTTTCGGGTATCAATCAAAACCTAGAAAGCGAAATCGGTAGAGCTTGCGGTAGTTTAAAAAGGAATGCACATACCGTATTTTCTCTATTAACGCACCCGGGTCCACTATTTTTCAACCCTTCAAAAATGTTGAAATTGTAAATCAAAAATGGCCCTAATCCAGGGATCCCATATCCACCTATTTATAAGAATTCTACTTATTTCGGCACCCCGAATCTTAGCTTTTTTGATTTATTCTACAGGGCGCCAATTCAAAATTTTCAAATTTTGACTAAAAAACCATGATACCCTCCCTCCTGTGGATCGAAATTTTTTTTTCTAAGAATCAAAAAAACAGTCGGCTTTCTCATGAAATCGGGGTCGAGAAACACGAGTATGATGTTATCTCCTCGATCTGATCACTCCCCGTGGGGGGATTCTATACTCAAGCCTTTTTCAGACCATCCTAAAATAACGTTTTTAATTTCTTTTGATATATCTTCATCATATGATAATAACTTATTCACGTACTTTATGTTAAAATGACCGCCTATGTCTATTCTTTCTAATAAGTGCAAGTGTTTGTATTTATGTATTCAAAATCTAAGATTTTCGATAAAAAGAAACGATTAAGTCATTTGTTTCAAAAGCGGTATTTGTACTTAAATTTGCAAAATTAAGTGTAATAAAGCTGGTTTTTTAGTGAACAGCATACACCAATCGACAGAGCATAAAACTGCACCAGAAAACGCTTTGAAACAAAAAGGTAAAGTGTTTTTAGAGTTTGAAGCAGAGTGTCAAAAAATCGACTTTTAAACAAGTCAATAATTGGTACCGTATTTCCTCTAATAGCTCCCCCCCCCCCGGGGAGTTATTTTTTGGATGCCCGAAAATCGGAATAATTTGAGGTCTATCTCGAGATTTATGGGTGAAAATTCAAAATCGAAAAAGAGGAATCAGTGGAGCTCGTGGGAGTTAAGAAAATGCATAAAACAGCTTTGCAAAAATTTTACTCTAGGCTGAGATATAGGTCCTCAAAGTTGAGGGGGGGGGGGCTATTAGAGGTAATACGGTAAATCAAATATGTATTGTTCTAAAAAAATTGAAATAGGACATTCAAAGTACACTTCTAAGATTGGTTTTAGAAGCAAATCAGATAAGCTGATCACGAATTCGATGTCAGAATTTCAGGTTTTCCTAGTACAAAGATTTTTACGTCAAAAACTGAAAAAAGTAAGTGATGACTAGCAAACTTCAAATGCCTTTTTCGGGCATTAGGTGAATTCATATACACCGAATTCATATACACCGAATTCATATACAAACGAATTCACATTAGAGACAGAAACAAGACAAGATCTTGGCCAAGATTTTGTCTTGTCTTGCCCCAATTTTGACTAAAAATCTTGTCTTGGGATCTTGCTTGGTCATTTCTAGAAATCTTGGTCTTGGTCTTGGTTTTATGGTCAATCTTGTATGCAAAATTTACAAAACACCCGACAACACATTTTATCGTTTTTAAGGCCTATAGCATACCTGAATTCTGTTTTTGAGCTTCATACAAGATTAAAAAATGGCGGGAAAGGACAATTCCGTCCCGCCCGCCGTCCCGAAATCCCGCCTGAACATTTTTCAACAATGTCCTGTCCCGGTGTCCCGTCTGGAAAAGAATTATACAAATTTCGTCCCGTGTCGTCCCGAAAATGTCGAACTTGCATCTCTAATAAAACACACGTCAAACAAATGAAAAGCACAAGATTAAGAACAGGGAAACATAGTGCGTAAAAATTATAAAACACTAGTCACAAATTTTGTTATAAAAATTGTCACCTGTTTGAAACTGTCAAAATGGTCTAAACAGTCAACTTTCGATTTAAGGAACCCTCGATTTAACGAAACTCTTAATTTATCGAACTTTTTCAACGCCTATTCTGCCTAAAATTTACTCTTAATTTAACAAAACTCTCGGTTTAACGAACACTTTTGCCGGTCCCCAAGGGTTCATTAAGTCGAGAGTTGCCTGTATAAATCTTGGTTTTAAGCCAAGATCTTGGCCAAGATCTTGATTGCCCATTTTCAAAAATCTTGCTCTTGGTCTTAGTCAAAATTTCAGCTAAAATCTTGTCTTGGAATCTTGCTTGGTACCCACTTTCTGTCTCTAATTCACATACATCGAATTCATCTACATTTGGCATTCTGTTTGTGACACTACAAATTAATTTTTTTCTACAAACTACCACTTTTATCTAATTGTTTTATTAGCCATTTTGGAATTGGATTGATTGGGTTTTTTCCATTATCGAGGCCACCTTTAACTGCTTTCCGTTTTTTTATTTGACCATGCTCAATGCAACTCAATGTAAAATGAATGTTGCTTAATTGAGGGTTGCTCTGCCCAAACACTTTATCGCGTTATCGATAGAAAGCAACAAGTAGTGAGGGGTACTGTAGGACTTGTTATATGTCATCGATACACCGATAAAAGTGAAAGCGCAGCACTACCTCGGGATTAAGAAAGTCGGATGAAGATGATCCAGAGCTGGCCAAAAAGCACTGGCACTACATCAAAGGTACCGTCACACCCCCACTTGTTGATAGACTGCAGCAAATCCAGGCAACGGTTGGTTGAAAATATCAGTATTCGCTCATCATTGTTTCACCCGTCGTATTTGAGGAATTCTTCGCCATCAAGAAGCTTGTATTCATTACGCACCTAAAATATTACACTCAAACAAAAGTTGGCGAAGAAAAACTTACTAGTAACTCATGCAGATTCTTCGGATTGGCTGGCTCAAGATTTTCTTCGTTGCGAATGCTGCGAATATTTCTGGCTAAGAGTGAACGACGCACTAGAGGTTTGGCTTCTTCTGACACACCTGCGATGCAGTCGGCAACGATTGAACGAGGCACTTCCTTACTCAAGACTGCTTTGTTCTGAACAACCCCTTGCAAACGCTTCAGCTCCACACGGGCACTATCACCCAAATGGTTGTGCTCGGTCGTGACGGACAGCTTTCCATTAAAAGTTACAGCTCTCCCTGTAACAAAAAGCTTTTTTAAGCTTGCAGTATGAGTGAAATCTGTATCACCTGGACATTTTGATCCAACATCTCCATCGGCTCCAGCTTGGCAGAAGATACATATCCAGTATATTCAGTCCCCTCTATAATTGTTCTTCCAGTAAAGGCAACCACAGATATCTTGAACCATTTCCTTGTTTTTTTCGGAAAGCAGCACTTCATAATTTGCTTTGTTTTTCTCAATCACTTGCATTCTTTCATCCATTGTTATGCCTTAAATTAATCAAAAAAGATCTGAGCTCAAACATTACATGAAAATCAAAGCTTTTTGAAATATAAAAAACCTTCAGCCCCTCCATCAAATGTAACAGTTGGAAACTTGGTTTAGGATCTCTTTCAAAACTTTAGGAACAGAATTCGATGTATGTGAATTCGATGTATATAAATTCGATGTATATAAATTTGATGTATATGAATTCGTTTGTATATGAATTCGTTTGTATATGAATTCGGTGTATATGAATTCGGTGTATATGAATTCACCGTTTCCCCTTTTTCGTCTTGCCTCCCACAAATTTTTCGGGTTTTTTTTGCCAAAAAGGTGCCTTAGGAAATGCTCTTTTTGATGCACTATAATTTAAATGGGTGCACGCTGATTTTCGATTTTTATGGCTGTTTTTACGCCGAAAATTGGTGTTCGAAAAATGCTGATTTTTTGAAAACACACACTTTTTTAGCCAAAATTTATTAAGGACTGAATTTTTTTGTACTCATTAGAAAGAGTTACTCTTTCTGCGTCAAATAAAGTTTTGAACGAGTGTACATCATTATATTTTCATTAAGTATAAATCGTAAATAAGAAATTCACTGGTTTTTCTGAGTGCCAAGCTTCGAGAGGCCACAGTTCGGTGAATTAGTGACAAAAAGTGACCGAATTTAGTGCTTTCTTAATCAGCAAATCGTAGGCTTTCATTTGAGCCCAAACACTCAAATTCCCATTTTCTGAGGGGTCTGACCAAACTACAAAATTACAGAACTTCTCTTATAACGCGGGAACGGCTGTTAGTCCTGATGGTATGTCCTTGTGCAAAATTTTACGCTGAGCACGATGGTGAAAAAAAACTGAAAAAGTCACTCTATGGTGGTCATTTGCCTTTGTGAACCATCAATGTCACGATTTTTGCCTATGCCACTTCAAAGAGGTAAAACATGCCACTTTTAAAATATATTAATTAAATTTTATGTGCAAAAGAAAGCGCAGATTGCGAGCTTTCAAATGACATATCGTGGAGCTATTCATGACAATCATGTGAAAATTTTTTGGCTCACACAAACCATTGTGTTTTTTTTTCAAAAACGTTGTTTATACAAAAATATGTACAAAAAGTATCCAAACGCTGTTTTTAGTTAATGATTGTTACTTTTCGACAGAGCAAGAAAAACTGCACCAGATAGTGCTTTAAAGTAATCTGCAACCAGGCTTTTGAGTGTTTAGCAAACGTTCAAAAGTATATATCCAAAAGTATATACAAAAGTATATACCAAAAGGCATCTTGACCTGAAACTTAGATTTCGCTACATAAATCTTAAATTATGACACCTGATTCGTGTTCAGCATGGTCAATTTACTTGAGTAACTGTCCTTCGATTATCACAATAAGAGATGGGAACAAACAATATATTGGTATTGGGATATTGGTGTATTGGGTCAAATAAAGGCGTTAATATTGGTTGGTGACTTTCGAAAATATTGGTATTGGGTTTGACAGATATATTGGGTGCTTAATAATGAAATTTTTCCAATAGAAAATACAAATTTTCACTCATATTTCCACATTTTTCAGCCTAATGGATGACATTAAACAAATTTTATTTATTATTATTTCATTTATTTACTTGAATTGTATTTTTTTCAAAGAAAAAACTTATTGAAAATACTTTCCTATATCCAAATTTTTTTTGGTGATTATTAAAACTAATGTCAGAACTTCTGACTCAGGCTTCGATTATCACAATCACTGTCAAATTTCAAATTCCGCTCGAGACAAAAACTATTTAAATTCAAATTTTTTCAAATTTCAAATAATTTTTGTCTCGAGCGGAATCTGAAATTTGACAGTGATTGTGATTAGAGATGGGCATTTACCTTTGCTCAATACCAATATTTTTTGGCCCTCTCTAGACCCAATACCAATATTTCAAAGTTGTGGACCCCAATATATTTCCCAATACCGATATTTTTCAAAAGTCTATTTTTTCATCTAAATATTGAAAAAAGTTTCTAATTCATTCTAATCTCGATTACAGAGCCATGCCCACCTGTTTTGAATTTTCCCCCGCCAATTCAAATTTTTTCGCCTAATCATTGAACTTCTGTACGGATTTTTTAATCTGGTTTCTATCAAAACAAGGCCTAGAATTTAATTTTAGGTATAGTTTTGTTAACACGGGGTTTAACAACAACAACAACAACAAACCCGAGGTTTTTCGGGGTTGATTGAAGGGGGGGGGTGTAAACTTTTTGCGAACATTCGATTGGGCGGATCAGATTTTCAGTCCGATGGGCTTAATCGCCCAAAATTTCACCCTAGTCCACTTAAAACCACAATAAGCCTGGAATTCTGAGCGATTAAGCCATCGGACTGGAATTCTGATACGCCCAATCAAATTTTCGCAAAAAAGTTCACCCCTCCCCCCTTTTTTTTTCAATCAACCCCTCCCCCCAAAAAACCAACTTTCAGGGCCTTCTGGCCACTATAGAGTGGGGTTCTGAGCAATCAAAGTCATTTTAAGGCGCATACACAATGAGGAGGCTGTTTGCGGATGCTAAAGCAGACTACTCACTAAGAATCCGCGAAACAGAATCCTCGCTTTTTTTACTGTTTTCCCAAAATTATTCAGTTGGTGTGGTTTTTTTATTTTCTAGTTGCTTTTTCAGCTTCTCACATCATATAGTTGAGGTTTAGGGCTATCAAATGAGCTATTGACTGAGTAAATGTTGCTTCAAAAACTCAGATAAAATTTTAAGACTCCGCCTAAGAATCCTAACTCGAATTCGAGTGCGGATGCTTGGGTGGAGTCTTTCTTTTTTAACTCAATTTTTTCAACAACATTTATTTATCGATAGTTCATCTTGTAGCCCTGAATCTTAGCTACAAGATGGCGATAACAGAATAGTTTTTGAAACAATAAAAAAAAAGTTATGGCCATTTCCATGTGACAAATCGGATTAGCATCCGCAAACAGCCTCCTCATTGTGAATGCAGCTTTATGTCGAAATTTCGAATTCTCGAGAAATTTTGCAGAATTTGGTTGGTCTTGGAGAGAAAAGTAAATTTGGTACAAGATCAGATTTGGTACAGAAAAAAGTATATTTGGTACAAAAATAGTATTGCCCCTTTAAAAGGGATCAAGGGCTGTATTGGGAGGGGAAGAACACCTTCAAATTCAACCTCGAACTCTAACTCGAGATACATAAACACCCTCGAGTTAGATTTCGGATCAGAGGTGTTCACGTAGCCTAAAACATGAACTCTAACTCTAACAACGTGAACAAGCCATAAGTAAAATGTTCAAGAAAATACTCTATTATGCTTTGGGAATTCAGTTTATGGTATAACAAGAGGGATTTCAAAGCAGACTAAACACCATGATACGGTTATCATGGTTTTTCGGCAACTTCGGAGAGCCCTGTCTGCGTAATTTTTCAGATGATCTGATAAAGAATTGGTTATACAATTTCGGGGTGCTCTACAAGAATCTTAAAAGATCTCTCAAAGAACTCTTTGAAAAAAGACACTTTTGAAGGTTCCCTGGTCAATCGGTTGCTTGATAAATTTTGGCCCTAGAAATCAGTGAAGTTCTTGAAAAGTAGAGTAAAAAAATATGGTGTGCACCCAGTGAGATTTGAACCTGTGACTTATAGGTAATGCGTATATCAATGTCCCCCTACACTCTTGAAGAACCCGAAATAAAAGCAATTTATTCAAATTATATTTCCCGCAAAAACCCTGCCCGTAATGTTATTTCAAATAAAAATAGTTCCTTGGCGAATTTAATTGTTTATAGTGTTATAAGTGTTATAAGGTGAATTTTTAACCACACTCTATTAGAAGAAGAACTTACGAGTTGCGTTACTCAATTTGAGTCAAGCCATGTGTTAGCTTATAGGACTAAAAATAAGAATTATCTTTGATTTCAGTTGTCGTTACAAGATGTCGATTGTCGGTCATTTGTCTTTCGCAATGCTACAGCTTAAGTTGAACACCGAGCAAGATGGTTAGTGATATATTCAGTGCATTTATGAAGGGGAGGGAAATTTATATACGAATCACCTAGGGTCGGCGGTTCAAATCTCCCTGAGTTCACACCTCTTTTTGTTTTTTTATCTACAAGTGTGGTGTCGAAATGATCCTCCTTCTCACACTGTTATCTATCCACCAAAATTGACAGCGCGGTGTTTCACACCTGTTGGAGCTCATTCATAGGCTAATAATTCTTATTTTCCGAAATTCGATAGGTTTTCGGGTTTTTCTTCGAATGGTTTGATTTATATTTTCTGACTTTCATCTACAAATCATACGTTTCATATACCAATATGTAGCCAACATCCTAGGCTCTCATTTCAGATATTTTACAAGGAAAATGTAATATTTTGTAAGAACTAAAATTAAAAAAAAACGATTAACGATGTCTAAATTCCTGCCATCCTTTATTTTGATGGTCGTTTGCATAAAATTTCAAAATTAGGGCGTTTGCAGTAAACCGGAAATATTTGCAATCGATAGCTCGATAGTTGTTGGACCTAAAGGTCAGTGGACTTACTAAAAATTAGGGTAAAGTAATTAAAGCTTGCACCGAGGGGGATTTGAACCGTCGACCCTAGGGTGTGCGTATGTAAAGTTTTCTCCCCCTTTAAGGCAAGAGTAGCCCAATTTGTGTCTTAAGGTGAATCAGTAGCTGAGAAAATTCGGGATTTTGATATCCTAGAGACTCTGGAGCTGCGTGGCAATACTCTTGGCGTAGAAGCAACAAATCCTATAGCCGACGCTTTGGAGGCCGTCCTGAATTAAGGTAGTGCTCTATTTGCTTTCTGTCACAATCACGTTTTGATTTACTATTGACAGAAGAGCTTTGTGGAGCGACCTGTTCACTGGCCGTTTGAAAGAGGAAATCCCCAAAACATTGGTAACTACAACTAAATTTTAAATTTACTGTTTTATTTTAGAAAACACTATGCACTGCCATGTCATTCTGTGGGGCTCGTTTGGTTGAGTTGGATCTTAGCGACAATGGTATTTTATTATTTTTCCTATTTTGGGTAGTTCTGATAAGTCTGCAGGGTTGGTAAATGTTACTTTTAGGTCACATTTATAGTCATAAAAAGCTTCGCACAAGTTTCATAAATCAACGTATCATAGTCAAAACTCCCATTAACGTAACACCCAAAAGTTCGTACCCACCTAGTGTTCGACACATTTTTTACCTCGATCTTTTAAAAATTTTCTTTTTCTGTTATAACAGTCTGGCTGCAAATATCGTCAGAATTCCGATTTTTCCAGTCGTTTCAGCGAAAGAAAAATTTTTCGACCTTAAAAAAAGTAAAAACTCTCATTAACGTAGCGATATTTTCCACAAGCATTACGTTAATGAAAGTTTTTGCTTCTTTAAGATCAAAAACTTTTTCTATCGCTACAACGGTAGGAAAAATCGGTATCGTTACGATATTTGGAGTCAGACTGTCAAAACAGAAAAAGGAAAATTTAAAGAAATCGAAATAAAAAAGTGTCGGGCTCCCGGCGGAAACGAACTTTTGGGTGAATCGTTAATGGGAGTTTTGACTTTGCTTCGATTATTAAACTGATATATGCATTCTTAAGAATTCTATGAAAAGGCAGGGTAAATGTCTCGATTTTTTTGGTGCAAGTTTATTTCTTTTCGGCGCAAATTTTGGTTTCGCGTTTTACTATTTAATGTCGGGTAAATCTTTTTTCTGCCACCTTCTGGCTTTTTCTACCACCTTTTGGCTTGTTTCTGCCACCTTTTGTAAATTTAGTTGAAAAAATCTTTTCTTTTTACGAACTTTAAATAATTTTTTTTACCGGAATGTAGCCCAGGATCTCAGCTTTCTAATAAGCTATCAACGGACATAATGAAGTTTTAAAAAGTTGGAGGAAAAGGTCTTTAAATGTAGCAACTTTTTAAAAAATTTACTCTATTCAAAGACTTTTTCCTCCAACTTTTTAAAACTTCATTAAGGCATTTCATAGCTTATTAGAAAGCTGAGATCCTGGGCTTTATTCCGGTCAAAAAATTATTTAAAGTTCGCAAAAAGAAAAGATTTTTTCAACTAAATTTACAAAAGGTGGCAGAAAAAAGCCAAAAGGTGGCAGAAAAAAGTCTCGTCCTTTAATGTTTCGCCATTTTCAAAAGTGATAATACCGTCAAGTAGCCATGCGATTCTAGTTTCTATCGAGATATAATTTATTGCAACATCTTCGTGAAATGCAGCTCAAAAGGGTAAAAGTATGAACCAACTCGTTTTTTCTGACTTGCATTTTACGGGGACCGGCCAGTTAGCGATGGCCAGTTAACGATGCTTTTTTCAAAATTTTGGTATTTTTTTTGCCATAAAAGTACTCTTTTTGTGAAAAACAGTTTATCTGGGGCCACCCAGTAGCTGAAATTTCCTCAGGGATCCGAATCAGAAACAGAATTTTAAAATAACGCGTGGTCGCTGAGATATGACCTAAAGTTGGATGGTCATCATTTAAAAATGACCATCCAACTTTAGGTCATATCTCAGCGACCACGCGTTATTTTAAAATTCTGTTTTCTGATTCGGATCCCTGAGAAAATTTCAGCTACTGGGTGGCCCCAGAAAAACTGTTTTTCACAAAAAGAGTACTTTTATGGCAAAAAATAACAAAAATTTTGAAAAAACCATCGCTAACTGGCCATCGCTAACTGACCGTATCGCTAATTGGCCATACACCGCATTTTACTTGTACTTTTCTGTGCTACATTTTACGAAGTTGTTGCATTAAACTATATATCGTTAGAAACTAGGATCGCATAGCTACTTGACAGTATTACCTCATTTAAAAAAGGTTAAAAAAATAGAAAAAAGGGAAAACCAAGACTTGCGCCGAAAAAAAGTAAATTTGTACCGAAAAAAGGTATATGGCCAATGGTTTTTCTTTTGTTAGCAATGGTTTTTTTTGAAATTTTCGATACTTTTTTAAATGAAAGTACCTCTTTATGTCAAAACTTTTTTCTAAAAACCATCCAGCTAAAATTCCACGAGAAATTTTTATCACGAAACATAATTTAATAAAAATGCTTGCTTGTTGAGATATGACCTAAAGCTGGATGCTCAGTTGTTGACTTTCCTACTCTTGATAATATCTCAAGCAGCAAGCATTTTAGTGTATTTCTGTTTTGTGATTCGGATTCCTCGTAAAATTTCTCTCAGAAAAAAGTTTTCACATAATTTTTTTTCCACTTTTCATAAAGTATCAAAAATTTAAAAAAAAAACCATTGCTAGCTGGTCAACCAACTCCCCTACCCAATCCTTTTTGCATCAAAAAAATCAGTATACAATGTCTTCACATCGGTATTCAGAAATATTAAATGAGCCAATAGAATGTACTAAAAACAAGTCACGAAAGTAAAAAAAAATATTGAAAAGGTTAGAATGTGACCCAAATAGTAACATTTCGGGCGCTAATAGCGACAACACCCCCCCCCTCTTTTTTTAAAACCCTAGCCCCAATGGTCGCATTTTGACGATTCTATAAGTTTGTGATATTGTTTCCAGCAATCGGACCGATGGCCGTGCCTGGTATTAAAGAATATTTATCCAGTGTGGATGCGTGCGAATTGAGCGTTCTGAAGCTTAACAATTGTGGACTTGGAATAGCCGGAGTGGTTGTTTTTTTTACATTTGCGTTTCCATCGAGCATAGAGAGATTATCGTTGATTTAGACGATTGCTGAGTGTCTGATGGAATGCCACAGAAAATCGCTTGAGTTTGGAACTCCACTTCGACTGAAGACCTTTATTGCTGGTCGTAATCGTCTCGAATACACATCGACTACGGCTTTGGCTAAGGCTTTCAAGGTTTTTTTTTGTCATATATTGCTCTTTTTTAAATTTTAATAATCATTTGAGCAAATCGGTACTTTGGAAGAGATTGTCATGCCGCAGAATGGAATCAAGGCTGAAGGAATAATCAATCTAGCAGATGCAGTCCGCGGCAGTCCGTATTTAAAAGTGTTAAATCTAAATGATAATACATTCGGCGAGAAGGGAGCAATGGCGATGGCACAGGTAAATTAGCTTTTCGGCCAGTTTTATAACTTGATCATGCACAGGCGGTTTCGAGCTTGACTTCTCTAGAATCGGTTGACTTTGGGGATTGTCTCTGCAGGAATAAGGGTTCCAAGGAAATCTGTATAAAGCTTGTCAGGTCCGGAAGCGCTCTGAAGCAGCTGAATCTTTCAGGCAATGAAATTACTTACGATACTGGTGAAAGATTTTATTTTATTTTTGCGAAAGCAACACTTTTTATTCAGCGAAAGAGCTCATTAGTCAGGTGAAGCAAATAGACAGCATGGAGTCTCTGAAACTTGGTACAAATTCATTCGGTGGTCAGTTCGGTGAGCTGGAGGTGGACTCTCAAACTATAACATTTCTTGATGTTGGCAATGAAAGGTGGGTAGTATTCACAATTTTCATTCAGCTGATCTTCTAATGCAATCTTTTAGCGATGACCAAGGATCTCTGAGTGGTGATGAAGAAGGCGATGAAATCAGCAATGGACGTTCTGCTGACGAGGAAGATGATGACCATTGATTATTTTCCTTATGATTATTTCCCTTACATTGTTGACCTCCGAATAAACGGGTTACTTGTTCATCCTCATTCATTTCCTTGCTTTGCCGTGTGTTTGTTGATCTTTAATTAACTGTTTGAATTGTTAGTCTGCCCCCAGAGTGTGAAGCGCAATGATTCATATGTCCCGCCAGACCTCGATGTGTTTTGTGAGTTTTAGTTCTTACCGCACTTTTTATTAATTAGCTCCGATTTGGTAAGGTAACTCTCGAGAAGTTGTTTCTTGTTTTGCGTGTCTTATTTTTTTATTCGGTTACTGCGTCTTTTACATGTGTTACCTACTCAATGTTTTTTTCGTGCTGTATTTTTATCTCCATAAGTTACTCAATAAAGGCGAAGCGAAACAATAAGAACATGTCGACACATTCTTCGGTTGTCGCTTTCAAAATTATGAGTCTACTAGAGGGCTAAAGCAATACGTTTTTCAATACGCCGAAACTTTCTGGTCTGGCTTATTTTGAAGTCATAAGTTATTTAAGTTACGTCTAGAATATTTGGTTCGTATTTTAAAGTGCGCTTCTACTATAAAGGGATACTTCTACGGCTACTTTTTGACATCGACTGCTACTTCACTTCACATACACTTTATACACATATTTTGTTTTCTCATCTTACACTTACACCTTTTTGTAGCTGAGATATTTCTCTATCGATTGAGAGGTTAAACTTTCTAATTGAAAATGTTTTTTGAGGAAATCACACCAACTTTACACTTAAAACCCCTTGGCGTTCATTTGGGCAAATCTCATTTGGGCATCCTCATTTGGGCAACCCTCATTTGGGCATCCTCATTCGGGCCATTCATTTGGGCTCCAACTTCTAATATACTTAATTTTCAAACTCTAATGTGTGGCTCTTCAGGTTTTACCTATACCGAGCTAGAAAAGTACTTTAACTATCTATGAGTACCCTAAACCACCCCTGAAGTGGTATAAATTAGGTAGTGGTAATGGGTGGTGGTACTTCGGTGTGTTTTTGGGAAGGATACCGTAGTTTTAAAACACTTTTGTTTTAAATTGATTTAAATTTCGAAACTGATACTCTTTCCCGGTAGGTAAATAGTGGTTTTGCTATCCCTCTTAGGCAGGGGCTCAAATTGTTTTACCCCGTCAAATTACTGATTTACCCCGTCAAATTATTTTTTTACCCCGTCAAATTTGAATTTTGAGCAAAATACTCATTTATCCGTCAAATTACTGATTCACCCCGTCAAATTTGGATTTTCGGTGGGATACTGCAGTAAATTTGCGGGAATTTAAATTTTATAGTCAAAAATGACTTGGAACGCTCAAAATCCCACCGCAGAGTGGCCAGAAGCCCTGAAAGTTGGTTTTTTGGGGGTTTACTAAAGGGGGAGTAAGCTTTTTGCAACAATTCGATTGGTCGGATCAGAATTCCAGTCCGATCGACTGAATTGCTCAGAATTTCTCCCTGAACCATTCTCAACCATCTTAAACCGCCCTAAGCACTGATTTAGGGTAGTTAGATACCCACTGGTCTGGAGCAGTTTGTAATGGTTGAGGGTTGTTTAAGATGGTTGAGAATGGTTCAGGGTGAAATTCTTAGCGATTCAGCTGATCGGACTGGGATTCTGATCCGCCCAATCGAATTTTTGCAAAAAGTTTACTCCCCTTTAGTAAACCTTAAAAAACCAACTTCCAGGGGCTTCTGGCCACACTGGGGTGGGATTTTGAGCAATCCAAGTCATTTTTGACTATAAAATTCGGACTCCCGCAAAATTTACTGCAGTATCTCACCGAAAATTCAAATTTGACGGGATAAATCAGTAATTTGACGGGTAAATGAGTATTTTGCTCAAAATTCAAATTTGACGGGGTAAAAAAATAATTTGACGGGGTAAATCAGTAATTTGACGGGTGAAATTAGTTACAGCCTTAGGCAGGCCTGTGCACGGGCCCACTTTTTTACGGCCCGACCCGGACATATTTTTTCTGAGCCCAGCACAGAGCAGTGTTTGGAAAAATGGGAATGAGAATTCTCAATGAAGAAGAATTCTCATTTTAAAATCGAAATTTTCAGTGAGAATTCTCCTTTTCAATAAATGAGAATTCTCATTTTCGAATGTGAAAATTCTCAGTAAAATTCTCAAGTGAGAATTATCAGTAAGAATATTTTCAATGAGAATTCTCACTTTTAAAGGGGGGGGGTGCATATCGAGGAGCGAATATTTTGAATTCTCAGGTTCGATTCCCGGTGGGTGCACACCTTTTTTTAAATCCATTTTTTCATGTTTTATGTACAATTTTCGGTATCAAAATGATGCTCAGGCTCTTGGCTATTCAACAACACCATCAGCTCACACTTAAACAACTACCCCGACTGAGTTGCAGGCCAAAAAAACCAACTAAAATCTGTTTTCGTTCGAAAAAATATTCACTTCGGGTTATTCTTTGATTGGTTGATTGACACCTTTTGAATTTTTTTACAGCTCTACACGTTTTATATACCAATGTGTGGTACAAAACTGGTATACCCCAGAACTCAAAACTGGTATACCCCAGCGCTCAAACTGGTATACCCCAGCACTCAATTAAACAACAGGGGGACCAGGCGAATTTTTTACACTTTTTGAAAATTTTTATGTTGTGTCAAAAGCATCTCAAACTAGCGTTTGAAACGTCAGGACTAATATCAGGACTGATATATTTGCAAAACGCCTACATGCCTTAGAATCACAATTAGTTCATATGAAGTGGTTAAAAATGATTTCGGTGTGATTTTAGGTGTTATAACGTGGTTTGAGGTGCTTTGGAGTAGTTTAGAGTGGTTTGAGATGCTTTTGACACAACATAAAATTTTTAAAAAAGTGTAAAAAATTTGCCTTGGTCCCCCTGTTGTTTAATTGAGTGCTGGTGGTATACCAGTTTTGAGTGCTGGGGGTATACCGGTATTTAGCCCCAATGTGTAGCCAAGATTTTCCTTAAAGCTATCACGAAAAGAAAAAAATAAAAGCCAGTCAGAGTTAAAATCCAAAAATCTTTGATTCCGTGCCATCCTACCCTTCAAATGTACTGTTTTGTCGCTGGGTCAAATCTTCGCAAGCTACCAATTTTTTAACCGATTTTGGTGTTAAATAATGCCATGTGATTTCGCTTGAAATTTTGACTCTGAAAAGTAGATATAACTTTGCGAGAAGTCAGTACAGTTGAACCTCGCTATAGTGGCACCCCCAAAAGTTCGTTCCCGCCTAGGGTCCGACACTTTTTTTAACCCAATTTTCGAAATAATTTATCTATTCTCTTATGACAGTTTGGTCGCAAGTATCGTAAGGAATCCGATTTTGCCGATCGTTTTTTGAAAATAAGACAAAATTTGGGTTAAAAAAGTGAAACCTCCATATAGTGGCATCCCTTTTTTGAAAACAGGTGCCACTATATCGAGGTTTTACCTTTTTAACCCAAAATTTGTTTTATTTTCAAAAAACGATCGGCAAAATCGGATTCCTTACGATACCTGCGACCGGACTGTCATAATAGAATCGACAAAATATTTCGAAAATCGGGTTAAAAAAAAGTGTCGGACACTAGGCGAGAACGAACTTTTGGGAGTGCCACTATAGCGAGGTTCAACTGTAAAATGAGTAGAGGAGGAGGTGATGAAAACCAAAGTAAATGGTGTATAGTTGGTTTCCCTTTATTGTGATGGTCATATGCGTGAAATCGCAAAATTAAGGCAGTTGCTGACAGTAAAGGAGTGCTGGAAACGGCTGCAATAGATTGCTCGATTCTTTTTGACCCTAGAAGTGAGCTAACCTACAGTCGACGCTCCCAATAACATACACCCCAAAAGTTCGTTCCCGCCTAGGGTCCGACACTTTTTTAGCCCTATTTTTTCAATTTTTTCCATTTCTGTTTTGACAGTCTGGTCGCAAATATTGCAAGGATTCCGATTTTGCCAATCATTTTTGCAGAAAACAATGATTTTGACATTTAAAAAGCAAAAACTCCCATTAACATATACCTGTTTTGGATTTCGGTGTATGTTAATGGGAGTTTTTGCTTTTTAAATGTCAAATCATTGTTTTCTGCAAAAATGATCGGCAAAATCGGAATCCTTGCGATATTTGTGACCAGACTGTCAAAACAGAAATGGAAAAAATTTGCGGGCTAAAAAAAGTGTCGGACCCTAGGCGGGAACGAACTTTTGGGGTGTATGTTATTGGGAGCCTCGACTGTACTAAAAATGAACTAAAAAAAAGGTGTGCAGCCAGTGGGGATCGAACCTGAGAGTTCAAAATGTTCGCTCCTCGATGTGCAACCACCCAAACCCCCCACCCCTTTAAAAAGGGACAATACTTTTTTTCTGGCGCAAAAAGACTTTTTTTTTGGCGCAAATCAATTTTTTTTGGCGCAAATTTTTGTTTTGCGTCATTAGATTAAAATTTTGGTAGGAGTATAGAATGTGTGAAATGCCCGAAATCGTCCAAATGATGATTTTCGGATTTTTTGAGCACTAAAACGTGCTTAAACACGTTTTTAGGTGGCGGAAGAGCACTTTTGGACATAATAATTTTTTGACCAAAAATTGACTTTTTGTCTTGGTCCCCCCTTATGTGTCAAAAATTGCACCTAAGCCTAAAACCTAAGCCTAACGGCTCTACGCTGCTTTAAAAAAGAAAGTCCGGGAGTTGACATGTCCGGGACAAGGGCTGACGCAACTTTTGTAGAAGTAACTTGGGGAGGATAGTAACACGGGGAGAATTATTTCTTCTATACGCCGAATAAGTTTTGAATGTATAAAAACATTTAAAATGTGACAATTTTTGACACATAAGGGGCACCAAGACAAAAGTCAATTTTTGGTCAAAAATTTTTTATGTCCAAGAGTGGTCTTCCGCCACCTAAAAACGTGTTTCAAGCACGTTTTAGTGGTCAAAACACCCGAAAATCATCATTTTGGACGATTTCGGGCATTTCACACATTCTATACTCCTACCAAAATTTTCAACTTTTTTGAAAAGCTTTAACACCATCACGTAGCCCTGCGACTCTAGTTTCTGATGAGGTATCATTTATTGCATCATCTTTGAAAAATGTAATACAAAAAGTTAAAAGTATCAACCGAATCAGAACAACAATTTGGTTCATATTTTCAGCTTTTTGTATTACATTTTTTAAAAATGATGCAATAAATGATACTTCATTAGAAACTACAGTCGCAGGGCTACATGATGTTAAAATATTTTAAAAAAGTTGAAAATTTTCAATACAATGACGCGAAACAAAAATTTGCGCCGAAAAAAAGTATATTTGCGCCAAAAAAAGTGTTTTTGCGCCAGAAAAAGTATTGTCTCTTTAAAAGTGAGAATTCTCATAAATGAGAATTTTCTCATTTTCACTGACTGATAATTCTTTAAATGAGAATTCTTATTTTCGAAAGTGAGAATTCTCTGTAAATGAGAATTCTCTGTAAATGAGAATTCTCTTTAATGAGAATTTTAAGTGAGAATATTCTGGCTGTATTGGGTTTCGTACTTATCAGTTTGAAATTGTGCGAGTTTGAACTTTTTCCGTTTTTGAATTTTTCCGTTTTCGATTTTTTCCGTTTTCGAACCTTTCGAGTTTCGAACTTTGCGTTCAAGAAAATTTCTGTATTCGGTAGCAGCTTTCGTGGATTTTGGGGACCAAGGCAAAAAGTCAAATTTTAGTCAAAAATTTTTTTTTTCAAAAAAACGATTTTTGTGTGGAAAAGTGTCACAAAATAACTTTTTTATCGTTTTAAACACATAAAAGTTACTTAGGAGTCATTTAAACATGATTTTCCAATAAGTGAAAAATGCGCCCCCCTGCTAAATAAGTGCCAATTGTATTGTATTGTACAATAGTATTATAATATTATATTTTACAAGTTGTCGCCTAATTTACCTGTCGGCGAATTTACCTAGAGCCAAATTCATCCCCTATCATATTATACCAATTTTCAAAATTTGTTTGTAGGCACTGGTCTGAATGATATTGCTTTCCCATTACCATCGAGTGTGAACTCCAGCATGAGGTTAAAACATACAAATGAGTGGATTGAAATGTACTACCGGAGGCTAACCCAATGTCTGAAGGCAAGGAAAATCAAGCATATTTACAGGTGCAGGATCAAAATAGTCAAAGACAAAATACCCGATTACAAAATACCTAAAGACAAAACACTCAATGGTCAAAATACCCAAGGGTCAAAATAGCCAATAGTCAAATACCCAAAGTACATAATACCCATAGTACAAATTACCCAAAGACAAAATACTCAAAGACAAAGTACCCGATATGCTAATGTGCACATAATTTGCACTATATGCTATTAATAATATACACACCATGTAATATGCACCATATGCCATTATAATAACGGGTGACATTAAAGTTCGGAACGGACTTTGATCGGCCTTTTTAACATTGGTTTTAAATGACTATGTGGCATGTTATACACCATTTTGTAGCCCTGACATTCCTCTACAAAATGAGCTATCGCACTCCAATTTATGTCATAAATGTGTTTGTCTAAAAGCCTCATAAAAATTTTATCTTCTTGAGAGATTTCGCAGGACAATTTAAAAAAATGTTGGCCAAATCTTGACAATAGAATGACATGATTTTATTTACAAACTTATTTTAGCACATTGACATGTTATATACCAATTTGTAGTGCTGTTCCTCCTCTACAAAATGAGCTATCATACATACATTTTATTCATCAAAGTGGCCACCATTTGCATCAATACATTTTTTCAATCTTTTTGGAAAGTTGTCGATGGCTTTCTGGATCATCTTTTGTGGAATTGCGTCCCATTCCTTTAGCAGAGATTCCTTGAGCGCAGCTATTGTTTTGTGAGGCTTAGAGCATGCTTTGGACTGGAGATACGGCCACACGAAGTAATCCAGCACGTTGAGATCCGGAGAGTTGGGCGGCCAGTCACCGCTGATAGCTGGATTTGCGCCCCAATGAGAATCAACCTTGATGGCATTCGGAAAGTGATCCTCGATCCAAGCTTGTGTTTCCAAGGCCCGATGCGAAGGTGCTCCGTCTTGTTGGAAAGTCCATTCGTCTTCCATATTGTACTCGCCCATGGGAGGACTTCATCTTCGAGCATTTCGCGGTATGCTGGCCCGTCTATCATCAGAAATAAACAACAGGGTATTTGAATTGCCCTGCGAAATCTCTCAAGAAGACAAAATTTTTATGAGGCTTTTAGACAAACACATTTATGACATAAATTAGAGTGCGATAGCATATTTTGTAGAGGAATGTCAGGTCTACAAAATGGTGTATAACATGCCACATAGTCATTCAAAACCAATGTTAAAAAGGCCGATCAAAGTCCGTTCCGAACTTTAATGTCAGCCGTTATTTATAGGCCGTCAAAGGCTTTGTCTTTGGTATCTTGAGCATTGGGTACTTTGACCATTGGGTATTTTCGCCACTGGGTATTTTATGCTTTGGGTATTTTGTAATTGGATATTTTGTAATTGGGTATTTTGTCTTTGACTATTTTGAACCGCACCGCATTCACACACTGGAATGGGTTCACAAGATGTTTGTGTTTGAGTACGAATGTCAACTTCGCTTTGCTAACCTAATTGATCAAGAATACTAAGGAGGAAAATAAAAAAATGGGCATTCTTTGCAGATTAGTTGCTGGCTTTAATCTGGTTTAAAAGGAATTTTGAGAATTCTGATGATAATAGTTATATTTCGCATTAACACATTACATTTTCAGTCTCATTTAGAGGAAAGTAAAAGTTAGAAGCTGTATATATGTAATTGCCCAGCTCACAAATAAAATATTCCTTGGTCCTCCTGTTTTTTTTCAATTTTCATGTGTTGATAGACGTAAGTCATGTATTCTTTGTATTAAGAAAAAAAAACACGGGAAACGGTGAATTCATCTGCACCGAATTCATCTGCAAACGAATTCATCTGCAGACGAATTCATCTGCATTTTGGCATTCTGTCGGGGACATGGACAATTCGCCTCCGGGCCGATTCGCCTCCAGGACAATTCGCCTCCAATTACATTTTTTATTTCCTGTTCAGTCTGTCCATTCACTCCATGAACAATGAGCTTATCCTTAGTTTGTATTTTTGCAGAAAGGGTAATATTGTAGTTGTATTGCATTAATTTTTATAACATTTTTGTCAATTTATCACCTAATCGCCCTTATTTTCTCATGTTGTTGTCCGCCTGGTTCATTTAGGTGGTCCACTTGAATCATGGAGGTCTCTAGCTAGTCAAAAAAATTCAGCCACTAAAACTACTCAAATTTCAGATATGTTCATTAAAACTGCTAGATACATAAAATATCTCATATTCAGGTGTTTAGATAAACTGACAAACTTGACAAAGTGGACACTCATATGAACCAAGTGGATCTCTTTTTAAATTGAATTTTATGCCTTAGTCCCCCAAGGTAAAAAGTCAAATTTTAGTCAAAAATTTTTGTTCGAAAAATTGGTTTTAATGAAAAAAAAAGTATTAGAAAACAACTTTTTTTGGATATCCACGTGGTGTGGTTGGTGTTGCATCTCTTTTTTAAATTGAATTTTATACCACGTATTCACCGGAAACCTGTATATTGCTCCAAGTGGACGACCACTTGGTTTGGTCGGTTCAGACTACAAAATTTTTCAAAATGTACGAATTTGAAAAGTGTGGACCATTTTGTGTGTGGACCAATTCGGTATGGATCAGTTTGGTGTGGATCGATTCGCTTAACGCCCGTAAATGAATATACAACCGGACGAGGGATACCTACCTCTAATTGTGGGGATCGGTTCAGTGAACTCAAAATTTTGATATTATCAAACCTGATTCACCACATGATTTTACATTTGATAGCATGGTTGGTTTTCGATTTAATTTTTTTTTCAAATTTTCAGGCCATACATACACCTGACCAGAAGGTACCTACCCTGGGTTTTGGGGTTCAGATGGGTGAAATCGCGGTTTCGGTCCTATCAAACAGGATTTACCACACAATTTCACGTCGAAAATAAGGGTTTGAATGTGGTATGTTGACTGTGACTTTTCAAAGATTACTTCTACTACTTTTTTGTACTGGAGGCGAATTGTCCCGGGAGGCGAATTGTCGCGGACCCTTCTGTCGCCATACGGGTTAACTCTGAAATTTTCATAAAAATGGAGGGGTTACAGAAAAATACTGTGTACTCCAAAAGTTCGTCCCCACCTCGGAAAGCACCAAAAAACTTTTCTCAGAAGGCTAGTTATGCCAACATGAGACAAAAAAGTTGCAAAATATATGCAGAGGAAAGCAGATGCAAGATGACTGTTTAGGTTAAGGAACTTTTTGAAAAAGGTTTAAAGAGAATTCCATAGTGCAGATGAATTCGGTGCAGATGAATTCGTCTGCAGATGAATTCGGTGCAGATGAATTCGGTGTAGAGGAATTCACCTAATGCCAAAAAACACTGCTCACAATATAGAGAAACCATAATTGTTTCTGTATATTCGGCTAAGGTCCTTTATACCGCATCCTCCCAAAATATCCTAAAAGCATGTTTTTTTTTTCAAATTATTAGCACCTGAAACATGTAGATAACATGTTTCAAGAGCGCGGTCAACCGTTTTTCAAAAAATAAACCACCCTAAAAAGCTATCGAGATACGGGGAAAGATAGTATTTGAACATAGTTTTCTTAACTGGGGCCTACTGCTTAAAAAAACTCTGGTATACATGCTCTTTTACGCATCTAGAGATTTGTGTCTAAGGTATGTGGTTGTGCGCATCTCAACTCCAAGCCCCCTGCGCCCCCGAAGGGGCTTGAGAGCTAGAGATGCGCGCACTCACTTACCTTAGACATGATTCCGAGCAAGATGTCATTCTTAAGTTTTTGTAAAACAATCTCACTTTTTCACAAATGTAATTCTTATCACTATCTGAAATTTGTTATTTACATTTACACAAAAATTTTTTCATGATGATATTTAGCTATTGCTTCCCCATATTTCACTGCTTTATCAATTTTCCACAACACAAAATAATGAGGAATGAATCAGCATTGACGTTTTCACCTTTGTTAGTTCAAGTCATCCAAATGCATCTATCTATGCATTTATACTTTTCTATTGTAAATTTGTCTTTTTTTACTTTTGTCATTGATGTATAAAAAAATTAATATTAAATTTGAACTTTTTTGGATCAATAAAAATTATTACCAGCCACATTGTTTTAGCCATGTTTAGAGTTCCAGGTCTGTGTGCCATTCCAAGAATGAGTTATCCAGCACCTCCCCCTTACCAACAGGCTCAGTATTCGTTGCCATCGTCTTGCTACCCTAACCCAGTAAATTGTCCTCCAGCTGTAATATATTTGCATCCACCCACTCATGTTGGTTCTACTATTTGTAGTGTAAATCCTCAATATTGCTCAGGTAATTGAACTTTTTTATTAATTATTGTGGCAAATAGGTTATTCACATGGGGTTTTTATGCACTATGGGTTTTTCATATTTCCAAACATATATTTTAAAAATCAGCTAAGCGCCAGACAGTATTTTTATACCTGGCAGATCGGACCATAAAACCCATAAAAAATTTAAATTCCAGTCTTTCTTAAAATTTTATGTAGGAAAACTTCCCTATGGGCCTGCCGAAAAAAGTTCTCCCAGGTCAGAACAACAAATTAGCGGCTCTATTTCGAAACAGTAGAATTTCTTAAATTTTTTAGAATTTCTTCACTTAAAAAATTTGAATAAAAAAGTTGAAGGACTAAATCTGCGAAATTGTTGGCGGAAATTTGGTGCGTTATCGTTTCGTCCTTTTTTTTCATTCTAAGACTGCCTTGGTCCCCCCTGTTGTTTTTTTTGCAAAATTTTCAGATTGTGTCTGAACCACACCACACCACCCAAAACACCCAAAACCACCCAAATTCACCCAAAACTACCCAAACACTTCGAGCCACCGGGAAACCCCAGGTGTTGGTTTTTTTCAGTCTCAACCAACCAAACCAAGTGGTCGACCACTTGGAGCAAAATTTTTTTCCTTTCTAGGGTCACGGGCTTATGATTACTGGTACTAATTACGGGCCAATGATATCACTGCGCGTGGGGGGGGGTGGATTCTATACTGCAACCACAAGAGTTTGTGCCTGGTCATTTCCTAGTCAGAATTTTGAAAATTTTGAAGGGAATTCAGTTTTTTAGTCTGAACCAACCAAACCAAGTGGTCGTCCACTTGGATCAAAAAAAATTTTACGTTTTTCATATTCCGAAACCTGTTTTCTGGACTGATTCGGGCCCGCTGAAGATGGTTTGATAGTGGTAAAATGCCGCTTTCTCGGGTATTTTTTGAGTATTGGGCAATAATTGATTTTACCAAAATCAATTATTGCCCAAAACTCAAAAAATACTCGAGAAAACGGCATTTTACCACTATCAAACCATCTTCAGCGGGCCCGAATTAGTCCAGAAAACAGGTTTCGGAATATGAAAAACGAAAAAAACTTCGATCTAGGTGGACGACCACTTGGTTTTAATGGTCTAATAATCTTGGGTACTGCCAACTGAGTACTACCATTGAGATACCACTACCTAGAAAATACAATCTAACACCACCCAAGTACCACTACCTCAGCACTTCCACCTGAGTACCGATACCTCGTCACTCTCTTGGTATAACCACCTTACTGCCACTTTCTTGGTGTTACCATCTCCATATACCTGGGTACTCTAAGGGATACGAAATTACTCCAGAACTGGGGTTCCTGTAGGTCGAATCATTTTAAATCTTTTTATAATACAGCTTCAGGTTTATTGGGTAATCCACGTACCAACTAAACCAAGTGGTTGTCCACTCGGATAAAATTTTTTACATTTTTCGAGCTCTTTCCTAATACTCAAAAAATACTCGAGAAAGCGGCATTTTACCACTATCAAACCATCTTCAGCGGGCCCGAATCAGTCCAGAAAACAGGTTTTGGAATATGAAAAACGTAAAAAAAATTGGATCCAAGTGGACGACCACTTGGTTACATTGATTCAGACTGAAAAATTTCAATTCCCGCAAAACTTTTATTTGGAGTAGTTTTGGATGGTTTCGGGTGGTTTTGGTTGGTTTTGGGTGTGTTGGGTGCTTTTGGCCATTTTTGGATGTTTTGGGTGGCTTGAGGTGGTTTTGAGTGGTTTGGGGTGGTTCGGACACAATCTAAAAATTTTCGAAAAAACAACAGGGAGGACCAAGGCAATCATTAAATGAAAATATTCTTAAATAAAAAACAACAGGGGGGACAAGGCAATCTTAGAATGAAAAAAAAAGACGAAACGTTTCGTTCTTTTTTTCATTTGAAAAAAAAGCACGAAACGTTTCGTCCTTTTTTTCATTTGAAAAAAAAGCACGAAACGTCCTTTACCGGAAATTTCACTGAAATTTTAGAACTGACTGCAAAGTATAAGCACAGTCAGACATTCGGGACTTTTAAAATAATAACTTGATTACCGTATTTCCTGTAATAAGGCGGCACCCTCTAATAAGGCGGCACCCCCAACTTCGAGGGTCTATATCTCGAAGCAGAGTAAATATTTTGGTCATCTGTTTGATGAGTTTTCTTAACTCCCACGAGCTCTACGATTCTAATTTGTAGATTTTGGTTGAGCACCCGAAAATCTCGAGTTTGAATTCAAATTTTTTGGATTTTCAGGGTTTGAAAATAAGGCGGCATGCCGCCTTATTACAGGAAATACGGTATTCTGGTACTGGTTCACAATATGGACCTCAAATATTTGCCTTGTGCCCCCTGCTGTTTTTTATTGAAAAACAGCTTGGTCCCCCCTGTTGTTTTAAAGATGATCATGGTTAAGGTGATCATGTTAACCACAATCACCCTGATCACTAGGGAGCGGATTTATATGCCCTTAAAAACGCGAAATATGCGCATAAAATATGACCTAAAAATGACAAAATATGCTCTGAAAATCGCGAAATATGCCCTTAAATAGACAAAATATGCACCGAATTCTTCGAGTAAATGAAAGACAGCAAAACAAGATTTTATGATCTTAATAACTAACATGATTCACAATTGCAAATAATATACATCTCAAGGTTTTCAGGTGTAAAGTTAGTTCGATTTTCTGCCAAAATGTTCTTGTAAACTGAAAAGGAGCGCTCTACACCGCAAGAAACCATTGGTGCATATTTTATTGAAGCAATTTGATTAGGTGGCATGTTAAGGTCAGCAATAGCCCCACGCTGCACTTTAGATATGGCTAACAGACGATTGAGAGCAGAATTGTTTTGCATCACAGAATTGAACTTTTCTTTCACTCTTTGGCCAATTTCTCCAGGTGCTGCCTCAACAATAGTTTTAACGGCATCCAAAGTTTCAAAGCTTTGATTCAGTGATAGACCTAAATTACCAAAAAAGAATATTTAGGTCAATTTCGATTCATTCAAGCAAACCTTGAGTCTCCAGTTTCTTGATTGCCGTAGGAATAAAAGAAAATTTGATTGAATATAAGCTAGTTTCTGCACCACTTCAGAGCTATTAAAGATTGTTTGAGCTATTTTGACTGAGATGGCATCAGGTTCTAATTGATCAATAGCCTTAAAATTTGTTCAAAAATCGCAAATCTCACTAATTTACAAATCCTCATTTAAATTTTTACCGATTTGACGAGTGTGAAATTCTTAGAGTAAAAGACTGCAGCTTCAATCCAAGTACCCCATCGTGTTAAAATTGGCATATGAGGCAAGGGAAGATCTCGACAAATATCTTTGTAGACCACAACTCGAGATGGTGCTTTCGTAAAAACCTAAACAAAATACTCAGCATAATTCGTTTCCCATCATAATACCTTCTTAGTGTTTGCGTTTTTGATCAACAGTGTATATTCCATCCGGAAATTTCGATGCCCATTCTTTCAGCAAAGCTGCTTGGGATTTGTTAGACTTTGGCATCTTTCTAAAAAAATAGTCGAAATATGCCCAAAATATGCCAGAAAAAGTCAAAATATGCAGTCAATATGCAAATATGCTCTAAAAACGGAAAATATGCAAAAATATGCTGTATAAAACACCATGAAAAAAGTCAGAACTGAGCTAAAATGCTTTTTTACAGTGTTATTGATGCAAGGCATATCGTCTAAAAAATATGCAAAAGCATATAAATCCGCTCCCTACTGATCACCATAATCACAGTGTTACCATAACCATAATGAACAGGTGAGACCAAGGCATTTTTCAAGGAAAAACTAAGGTGTTTTTGAGGAAAAAATTTGGGGTCCAAATTGTGAACCAGTTCCGAAATTTTAGAACTGACTGCAGAGTATAAGCACAGTCAGACATTCGGGACTTTTAAAATAATAACTTGATTATATAATATAAAAGAAAACACAGTTTTATATTAGAATCTGTGAGAGTTCGTTATATCAAGCGTCATTATTCGACCCGGAATCGCTCCAAGTGTTCGCTATATCGAGCGTTTGTTGTATCGAGCGTTCGTTATATAGAGCACCAGTTTGCCTATGTTTTAAGCGAATCCAACAAACCCAAAAAAAATCGTTCTATCGAGAGTTCGTTATATCGGGGTTCGTTACATCGAGCGTCGACTGTAGTATGTACAGGGTAGGTCATAAAAACACGGACATTTTTGAAATTGTAGCTCCTTGTCCCATCGATTTCCCCAGGAAATCGATGACAGTAATTAAGGTGCGTTGACGTTTGTACGATTTTATGCAAATGCATAAAATCGTACAAACGTTTGTACGATTTTATGCATTTCAAAAACAACAGGGGGGACCAAGGCAGTTTTTTTACGTTTTTTTCGAAAATTTTTAGATTGTGTCCGAACCATCTCAAACCACCCACAATCACCCCAAACACCAAAATCGTATTGTATCAAATCAGTATTGATACAACTTTTGAGTTGTACCTGCCTGCCTTCGGCAGGCACCCTAATTCAATAGGAAGCCCCTTTGGGGTACATGGTCCGGGATAAGGGCTGACCCTTTGGGGTACATGGTCCGGGATAAGGGCTGACCCTTTGAAATGGTTAAAACCTGTTTTTGAAACAATTGGCTGTGTGATACGATGTGTGACTCATGTGATAGGCTGCTTGACTTTTGTAAAATCAATCTAAAAATTTTCGAAAAAAACGTAAAAAAACTGCCTTGGTCCCCCTGTTGTTTTTGAAATGCATAAAATCGTACAAACGTTTGTACGATTTTATGCATTTGCATAAAATCGTACAAACGTCCCTTAAGCTTTTAAGCCACCTGGGAGCTCTTCATTTAAAAAAAAGAACAAGGTTCAAGGAAAAAGACAACTACTTTTTCCTGAAAAACAGCGAGGAAAGGAAATGCGACCGAAAATTTTATATCAAAAATTTGAACTAAAAATGTTTAGGAAATGTCCGTGTTTTTTCGACTAACCTGTGAAGAGGACACTGCGTAAAAGTGCATCCTTTTTGCCGGAAAATGCCCCCCCTTTTTTAATATTAAAATATGTCTCATTTTTTCATTTAATTAAGAAAGCAAAAGTTTGTTTGTTTTGATTTTTTTACAATATCAGGTAGCTCTGAGATTCTAGTTTCTAACGAGGTGTCAGTTGTTGAAACCTCTTTGGAAATTTATACACAAAAGGCGAAAGTATGAAGCAAGTAAGAAAATTAATTTAGTTCATACTTTTACCTTTTTTGTGCTATATTTTGCAAAGACATTGCAACAAATATAATACCTCACAAGAAACTAGAATCGCAGGACTATCTCATAGTGTTAGATCATAGGAAAAAATTACGCGCATTTTAACAAGCTAATTTTTTAAAACTGATCTTTCATTTAAAACATATATTTTTTTAAATAATAAAACGACATTCTCGATTCTTCTCGAAATTTTGATACAGGATTTGTGAATAGTTTCGATAGCTAACAGTTTTTTTGTGAATTTCCACAAAAATTTATAGTTTTTTTTAGATGGTGTAACTCGACTAGCTCCAGCTGTTTGTGGAGAAGCTTGTGAAAGTCATCGACGGCGGCGATCTATTGGAATAGTGGTTGTTATTGTCATTTTCTTGTGTGGCCTATTCGTTTTGATTCGAGTTATGGGCAGAAGAAGATGAAAGAAAAATTTCACTGATATTGTTTATGTGTATAATTAATGGCTATTATTAGTTAAAGTTAAAATCTAAAAAATAATTTTAAAGTTTGAGCACAGATCTTTATGTCAAATACAATCAAAACATTACATGAAACTTTTTTTTGCATGAAAATTGTGAGGTTTATCCCAATTATTTTTAGGCCAAAATGTAATCTTAAATCTTCGCTACAAAGTTAGGACAAAGCTTTTTTCTGCTGCAAATATTGTTGCTGCAAAAAGAATTTTTCTTGCTGCAAAAAATAGTTTTTGCAGCAGAAAAAAGTCTTTTTGGTAGCAGAAAAAAGCTTTGTCCACAAAGTTAGAACAGCTTTTTACAACGACACAAAATCCATGTTGAGTCACGAACTCATTACGAACGCAATTTTTTTGAAAGGCTGAAATGAATCTTGCAACTTCCTAGTTTAAAATTGTGCTTTTGAAATTGCGTTTCTAACCCATTTATAAAGAACTGTTTTTATTCCGCGGAAAACTACCTGAGGTAATGAGTACACTACATATTTATATATTTTATTAAATTTGTGAATGTCCCTGTCTATAAAACAGTAAAAACATGTTATAATATTAGTGTTGACATAAAATAATAATTTTAGTAATCAATTTTTAAACTGAAAAAAAACAACTTAAAAATATTGTCAAGTGTGAGTTTCAGAAAATTTGTTTCAAGAGTTTAACCCTTCCTTACCGCTGGGTGATTTTATAGTATTATTAGGTCGTCTCAAAAGCTCGAACCGTTTTTGCAAAAGAAAAATTTACCATAGATTTCTCAACGATTTCTTAAAAGTTGACTATTTATTTTGTATCTAAGAATCTTGGCTACAAAATGAAGGGTCAACTTCAAAAAATTGTTTAAAGATCTATGGTAAAAACACATACCACAAATATTCCTTTTGAAAAAACGGCTCGAACTTTTGACACGACCTAATTTTTGGATTGCAAAAACAGTTTTCAAAACGCTCCCCGAAACTTAGAAAATAAAAAAAACAAAATACAGCTTTTATACCAATTCATACTAAAAATTATTGATTTAAAGGATCGGCCTCTTTTCAAACAGCTCATTGATAAATGTGTAAATAGTGAAGGAGAGTAACGTCTTTTTGACACCATCAAACTGATAAATTTAATAGCTGACTTTTTTTGAGGAAAAAATATTTCTTACAAAATAAGTTAGACCTAAGTTACACCTTTTAAGTCAAAAACTTCTTTATTGCTACAGTCGGACCCCGATATAACGCCTACTTCTCATTTTGCTTAATAATTGCTATACAGTCGAGTCTCGGGACTGGCTTTAAATAGCACTATATCGAGTATAGACTTTCTCGAACCAAAACAAACATTTATATCGAAATCGTTTGTTAATAGCTTTTGTGTCTTACTTTTTTGCTATTTGACAACCACATAATAGTTGAAAAAGCTTTATGGCCTTATCACAATTGTAAATGTAAGTGTAAATGTTTTTGGTATTGTGAACACCCCTTACATTTACACTTACACTCACCCCTTCACAATACGAATGTAAATGTAAATGAAAATTAAATACAAGTATTTTTAGAGAATACTAAAAGTGCTCTATTGATGACCAGGAGTTCAGTTCTATTATAAAAACTTAAAAATTGGTATTTTTGTAAAACAAAACTGACTTTAAAAAATATAAGTGAGGATAAGTCTATAATTTTCATTTACATTTACACTCGTATTGTGAAGGCGTAAGTGTAAATGTAAATGTTTTTGGTATTGTGAATAGACCTTACATTTACACTTTCATTTACATTAACACTTACATTTACACTCACACTTACAATTGTGATAGAGCCATTAATAAACGATATTTTTTTGGATAAAATTAGTTACCGCCTTCAAAACTATAGTTTCTAACACCAAATTAATTATTTTTGACACTAAATTTTGTTCGTGAGCAAAAAGTTGGCTTCTGGCATTGAATCTATAAATTCTGCACTAAATCGGCTTTGTAGCAGAAAAAATTGACTGAAATGCGGTGGAGAGTTTAAATTCGTACTTTGTCATATTATTTGAGCTATACTTAGCTATTAATTAATGGACTTACTGCCAGAAATGATTGATTTAGCACCGAAAGCTAACTTTTTGCTCACGAACAAAATTTAGTGCGAAAAATAATTTATTTAGTGCCAGAAACTACAGATTTGGAGGCGGAAACTCATTATAACTATTTTTTACTTGAAAATATTGTTCTAGATGAGAGTGGAAGAGCAATTTAACCACATTCGCACTACAGTCAACTCTGGGTTATCCGACACCTCTGGGGACCGATCGTAGGGTGTCGGATGAAGAAATTGTTGGTCAACTGGGATGTCAGTTGACAGAAAATAAGTCAATCTCAGCCAAATAAAGTATAATTAGGCTGTCAGGTAACCTAGAGTACACTGTATATCGAACTTTTGTCTCACTATGTCAAGGGTAAACTTTGCCCATTTTGCGTATCGGCCAACAAAATCATATTCTTAATCGCACTATATTGCGACTCGCACTGTATCGATCCCTGACTGTTCTCTCAATTCCCTCGAAAACCTCACCCTAAAAATCGCTCCCGCCTACGGTCTCATAAATTTTCGTAAATCATGTTTAAACGTGTCTCAAGTAGCTATAATGCTCTAATAACGAGATGAACCGAATGAAAAATCTACTTTTTGAAAAAAAACATGATCAAAACGCGACCAAAGACTACGATGCCTTGATTCGCCAAGGCAAAAACTGAGATTTTAGACAAAAAAAATAATTTTTTTTACGAGAGAAAGTGCCAGAAAAGATATTTTTAATGGTTTTTAGCATATAAATTTTCAGAGGACTTTTAAACATGATATACGAAAAAATGATGAAATGCGGCAACCTAGTCTGCCCCCTCACACAAACTAAATGAGTGCCACCAACCTTATCACCAATCGTAAAAACAGATATCCAGCAAAGGCTGGGACTTGAGTCAGGCGTCTACTTTATCGAGAAGTCATATGCTAAATTAACTATTTACAGTTTTAATTCAAATGAGTGGCCATCCAGTAGCACCTCCCCCTCCTTATTTCCAGTTTGATTATGAGACGGACAAAGCAGAGCTGCCTCAATATAGTCCACCACCGCTACCCAAAAATTCAGATGGACTTTCACCCATTGTGCCTTCCAACAGCACAGGTTATGCTCCATCTACTGCCTCGTCATCCACTGGAGTTTACGTTTATCCCACTAGGCATATTGAGCCAGTCAATAATGTAGGTTTTATAATTGTATTTTGATTTTATTTGAGTTAAAAAAAAATTTCAGCTAAATTGTTTGCCGCAAATCGGCTATTATCAAACACAGCCAAATTACCAAGGTAATTTCAAAAAATATATACCGTATTTGCTCTAATAATCGGCCACTCTCTATTAAACGGCGACTCTCTAATAAACGGCCACCCCCAGAGACCTATATCTCAGTCCAGAGTCAATATTTTCAAATCTGTTTTATGCATTTTCTTAGTTACCATGAGCCCTCCTGGTTCCACTTTTCAGATTGTGGTTGAGCACCCAAAAATCTCAAAATCGAAATATTTTTTTTTTCGATTTTTTAGGGGTTGAAAAATAAACGGCCATGGCCGATTATTACAGCAAATACGGTAACCTTTCCGTAAAAATACCAAAATTTTTAATTGTTTGAGTTTTTGGCAGACTTCGCCTAAATTTAAAAAATCGCCGATAATATAAAATTAGCTGTTTTTCTATTTTAGCTGTTTCCCTATATTTTTAAGGAAAGGTTGGGTTTTCGATTTTAAAATTAATTTCAAATTAAAAGTTGGTACTTTATCTAGCACCAAAATACTTATTTCTCGCACAGTCGGCTCTCGATATAACGTCCCTCAAGAGAACGGCCAATATGGAACGTTATAAAGAGCGGCGTCTACTATACTAAAATTCCACATGAATTTTTTAATTTTTCACTATCGTGTAGCCCTGAATCTCAGCTGTTCGACGAAATGTCTTTCTTCAGTGAAATTTTTAAAAACTTAGAGATCTAGGGGTTGAACAGAGTAACTTGGTCAAAAAAGTTACTTCATCCAAACACCCAAATCTTTATGACTTGTTCAAAATAGTCGGAGTTGTAGCTGTAGTAAAATGGTATTCTGAACGCTTTTTTACTCCGACTCTCAGCGTGAAAAACTGCACCAGATCGTCCGCTTGTCCCGGTCAGCCTTCCTCGTGTTAAACCGCCTCAAAGTCTTGATTTCCAGCAAAATATGTTTCCAGCAAAAAAAATAAAATTTGATAAAAAAAACGTAGCCGCTGTGAAAAAATACCAACTGGAGTTGGAGTAAATTGATTATTCTTACTCCAATTATTCTAAACAATCGATTAAAATTTTGAAATACTTTACAGGAGCTCAAGGCCTCGTTAGAAAGCTGAGATTCAGGGCGGTACACTTATGCATTCTTGAAAAAAGCTCTGACTTAAAAAAAGTTTTTCTATACAAGTCGAATTTTGACACTAGAATTTAGTATTTTAGTACTAGATTTGTGTACAGGATGTGCCAAATTTGTCTGCGATTTGTTTTTTGCTCAATTTTTCGAATTCATTGTCTCTTGACGAATTTTTTTTTATTTGATAAAGGATATTTAGGGGAAACGAATAAGACCAGACATGGAAGGTTCTGACAATCCTATTTTTAAATTCAATGAGCTCAGCTCATTGAATTCGATAGTCTTGATTCTTGATCTATCCCCAGACAAAGAAGTCGTAAGGTGTCAAGGCAGGCGAGTACGGCGGCCAAGGAAACAGGGAAGTACGGCTTGCAGAAAAAGCGACCCATTCAACGATCAGGAAAGTTGCGATTGAGCCAATTGGACACTTCCAGGAGGCTGTATTTAATCCCTAGGCAAAGTGTCTAACAGGAATATCGACAAAATTTGTTGTGTTTTTGGCTGTTAGTTTTTCAAATTTGTTATTTGTTTACCCTAAATCTCCTCCATCGATAAAAGAAACAGATTTTGTCTATACACAATAATTTCAAAAAGATATTACAAAAAGCAAATCGCGGACGAATTTGGCCCACTCTGTATTACCCAAAATCAAATATCACCCGATACTTATCTCTTTTATGAAAAATTCAAATTTTCCCAAGTTTTACAAAAAACCTAACATTTTCAGAAGACATTCAGAGAATCCAACCGAGAAACCCTCATTTGCAGAACACCATGGAAAAATTCTTCAAAGTGGTCTTTTGGATCGGGGTCGTGATAGCAGTAATCTTTGGATTGATCGTAGTGGCTATGATTGTGGTCTTCCTGGTTGCTCTGGGAAATATCCGCAACCTGACCCCTAGTTAGTAGTACAGGGTTGGCATTATAAACGCCGAGTGAATTTTTGCCATAACTTTTTAAATTCGCAACATTTTGGCGTTTTTTTGTTCGCGGGAAACAGATTGAAAACAAACACTCGTTTTGTTTTGCGTCTTTTGTTCCGAATTTCGACATTTTCTAAAATGTTTGCACAAAATGTTAGCAAGGCGATTTTTGTTCTTTAATCCGCTTCTTGTTCTTCAAACTGCCTTGCTTGAATTTGCTGTAGCATTGCTTGATTCTTTTTGCATCGGGCGCTGCCGGATAATTGTTACATTCATTAAATTCTCTTCGATAGCCTTTTCGATAATGAAACTCTCTTCGAATAACCATTCGACATATTTTGCTTACTTTTCTTTTAATATTGTATCTGAAAGCAGACATTTTAGAGAAGATCGAAATTTGGAGCAAAAGACGCAAAACCAAGTGAGTGTCTGGTGTCAATCTGTTCCCCCGAACAGTGCTACAAAACAAAAAGATCTTGCGAAAATGTTGCGAATTCAAAAAGTTATGGCAAAAGTTCGCTTGAGCGGTCATAATGCCAACCCTGTATTTTGGATCAGAATTTGTAACTGACATCTTTTCTGTTCAGCCAGTAGTCCGATGACTTGTCCAGTGAATGAGAGTTACCACCAAGGTAGCTCACATTGCGAGCCCACCTGCCACCATCCTTACCGAGATTGTGTCAATACTCCTGATTTCGACTTACCAGCTTGTCAATGCTCTTCATTATACGCTAGAGAAAAGGATACTGGACTGTGTGTTTTGATCACTGATTGTTTTCTGTGAATCTATTGAAAATTCATTTATGAAATAAAATCGGTGTTTTTATAAATATCTGACGATTTCGACAAAAGCATATTTTGTTCGTACAATCCTATTGAAACAACAATAAGATCAACACACTCCAACACACTCGGATGGCCTCTTTGGTGAAATCTACTCAGAATTCCATGCTGATCATTTTTAGTATATTCACCATAAGCGGTTGAATGTTTGGATTAAGGGTAAAAACTAGGGTTGACCAATTACCCGAATAAATATTTTTGGGTAAATCTCGGGTATTTACCCGGATATTTAGCCGGTCTTTTCCCGAAAGTCGGGTGAAATCTTCAAATGTCCATAGTCAAGTTTTCTTTAATTTTTTTTATTCTTTGGTAAGCAATGAATAGCGCCAGCCTAAATAAAAATAGTGTCGGTGGCTCAGTGGGAAAGCGGCGGAGTACTGTGAAGGTAGTTCGTCGGTTCGATTTCGATTGGAAGCAATATTTTCCTTGACTTTTACTAAAATACGGCGCTACCACGGTTTATAAAAAATTAGTTTATTTAAGGTTAATCATTTTTTCTGTGGCAAATTACTTTTTTTGTGGCAAAATGTTTTTTTTGCGGCAAATTTTTTCTGTAGCTAATTTACTTTTTTTTGTGGCAAATTTATTTTGTAGCAAATTTAATTTTTTTGTGGCAAATTTAATTTTTTTTGTGGCAAATTTACTTTTTTTTGTAGCAAATTTATTTTTTTCTCTAGCAAATTTACTCTTTTTTGTAGCAAATCCGATTTTAGTCCGTAGCACATATATTGAGGTAGTGTGCTTAATATTCATCCTAATTCTCAAATTTGTATTCTGAGTCTATGAAGACTTGGACTTCATGAAAGACAAGTGGATTAATTGCTGGTAAAGCTGCTGGGCTTTAGGTCTAATCTAGAACGCACACCTGGCACACTCTTGGCTGCTTCATTACTCAACATCCTCTGATGGATCAGTTATGAAATTTTCGAATTCAAGCTTACCGAATTCACCATAAATACAATGCTGATGATAATTCCATCAACCTTAGCCACATTTTGCTCCACCATTTTGAGAAGAGAAACACTTAAGTTCGTACGCTTTTGGATCTTAACGGGCTTCGTCTTGTGAAGAAAAGAGTGTTGGCCGAAATAGCCGGTACAAGTGGGTTTCTTTTGCCAACTTCCTATGATCTTTCAGGAATTTGCAATTTTCGACTGCTGCACCAAACCGAAATTCTCAGTTCACTTTTCTCGAAAATCGGTTTTCAGTATAAAAAGACTAAAAACGGTATGCGGATCAAGCGTATCAACAGATATATGTTTCTGAAGTTTTTAGAAATAAATAAGCACACTAGCTCAAGTATATGTGCTACGGAGTAAAATCGGATTTGCTACAAAAAGAGTAAATTTGCTACAGAAAAAAATAAATTTGCTACAAAAAAAAGTAAATTTGCGACAAAAAAAGTAAATTAGCTACAGAAAAAATTGCCACAAAAAAACATCTTTGCCACAAAAAGAAGTAAATTTGCCACAGAAAAAATGATTAACCTTTATTTAAAAGGGAATTCATAAAAAACGGGTTTGACCAAAAAGAGAATTGATCAAAAACCGGATTTCAAAAAAAAAAGTTTTTTTTAACTGTTTGGCAATATGAAAGTTTGCGATATTTTGGTTTCATCAATAATTAGTTTAATGATTGTTCATCGCTTTTCTGGATATTGGGTTTTTCTTAAAGTTTCGAGTTACATATACTGTAATTGTCTTCAAGCGATTGCTGATCGAGATTTATTGTAATTTTCACTTTTAAGTGCTCTAAATGAATCTCGAAGACCAATACAGTAGCCCTGATGAAGCAAGCATCGGCGATGTAAGTGAGCAAGGATGGTCTGAGGAAGAGGAAGGGATCAAACCAAATTCAGGAGTCAATCAGAAGCAAACAAGTCGGTCGGAAGCGGAAGCGTGAACCTCAAATCATTCCGGGTCTCACAATCGAGTGGATTAAAAGCAAAAAGGGAAAGCGGATGGCAATTCTGGGTGGTAGAATTTTTT
Source organism: Ditylenchus dipsaci (assembly GCA_004194705.1). Taxonomy (NCBI): domain Eukaryota; kingdom Metazoa; phylum Nematoda; class Chromadorea; order Rhabditida; family Anguinidae; genus Ditylenchus; species Ditylenchus dipsaci. The sequence goes on along the minus strand of SADC01000904.1, from coordinate 7,502 downwards.
CCTAAAATTTTGGATAGCATGTACTGTTCCAGGAGAAGTCTATTCCGCTGGTTACAAGGATAAGCGACAGATCACTCATTTGAGATGCGTAAAGCGAAGTGAAGGCTGCAACATGGAATTAGATACGAATGAAGATGATGATGATGATTATCTCAATACCGGAACTAGCCCGACAGGAGATGTAATTATAACGACATATTCAGACGAATTATGCATAAAGATTTTAGACTAGCGGACGTCAAATATTCTCGAGCCCATTGAGATGCATCAGACAAGTGAAGGCTAAGATTATTCAGAAAAATGTTACTGATATGGTATACTACCATCGCAAAGTATTTTCAATGTTTTCATCAGCCTAAAAATTTATTTCAAGTGCGAATAATCTTTAGCAGCTCAATAATGATCCAAATACGCCACGTGATCCTGAGAACTTGGAAATTCCACCTGATCTTCTTGACTATGAAGGCAGATTGTTCGTAATGTATGACACTGGAAAAGGAAAACGCCGAATTATCATATTTTCTACTTCTAACTTACTAGAAGTAATTTTACAGAGTTAATAACTTTTTAACGCTTGTATAGTTTCTCAAAGAAGCTGAGTGGTGGGCAATCGACAAACATTTAGACTGGTTCCTAAAGGGTGGTGTCAATTGCTCACAATGCATGCTAAGTGTGAAGAAACGTTCATACCATGCGTCCACGCTTTGTTGCCAAAGAAGTCGATGGGTACTTACAACAAATTTTTCGCTATCCTCAAGCAGTTGATTCGGAATCGCAAGTGAGGCATGTCCACACCGACTATGAACGAGGTTTGCTTGGCTCGTCTGTTCCGCTTTTCCATGTAAGCTATTTCATAGTCGTGCGATATCTTAGTGAAAATGTCTTTTAGTCGTCAATCAGCATAGTTGCTACTTCGACTTCGCTCAAGCACTCTTTCGGAAGGTTCAGAAGTTAGGACTCGTTCGTAGCTACAAACAGGGAGGCCAATTCAGCCAACTTTTCGATCAGCTGAAATCGCTCGCCTATGTTCCTCCGACGGATGTTAAAAAGCATTCGACTTGGTGATTCGCTATAACGCTGACTGTTCAGATCACTCTGCCGAACAGAAATTTTTAAAGTACTTCCGTGAGGTATATTTTTTCAACCAATTCTCGCAGTTTCATGTGTTGACTTCTGTTACAGACATGGATTGGAGATGTTGCACGTGCGCAAGTTCGATGTTTTCTGTGTGACTTTGAAATTGCTACAATTAACGCTGGAAGGTAGGCCAAAACGACGAACTCCCTTGAAGCCTGGCACAATGCTCTTAAATACGCCATGGGAACAAAAGGTGATAAGAGAATTCGATTTTGGCGCTGGCTAGGCAAGCTGAAACAAGAGTGCTCGCTCCAAGAGGCTCATCTCATCTCGCTTCAAACAGGTACTCCAGTAAAGCCAAAGGCAGAAGACAAACGAATTTCGGCACAAAGAAAGAGCATCTCTGCAAGCTACAAAGTGGATCAGATTTATAAATATGTAAAATCCCAGTCTTTGTTATGTGATCTGAACGGGTGATTTGTTTGATTACGTTGAATAAAAGTGTGAGGGCTTGTTCGTAGTTGGTTTGTGTAAAGCTGTGTCTTAACTTGGGTTAGGTCATGCCAAATGTCGGAATATGGACAGTCATTTGACCAAATTGTTTGCGTGCTAATTGTGGCATATTTTCCAGCTCGGAATTCGTAATACTTAACTGTGGAAATTTAACCGGCTAGTTGCTCATTTTTCAAGATTTCACTATCTCTGAGATACTATTCAATTCTAAAATAAACTGTGTAAATTCGTCGAGAAATCTGGATGAACGTATTTATTGACGAATTAAATATTTATAAAACTATTTTTGGTAAAACTTATATTGCCAAACAGTTTAAAAAAAACTTATTTTTTTTGAAATCCGGTTTTTGATCAATTCTATTTTAGGTCAAACCCGTTTTTTATGAATTCCCTTTTAAATAAACTAATTTTTTATCAACCGTGGTAGCGCCTAAAATACGACATTTTAATTCTCGTTTGAATTTAACTGGTACCCGCCTTTAGGGCAGTCAAAGATTGGGCAATTTCAAATTGGGCCACCGTGAATTGCGCCAAATCAGACTTGGCCAAATTCAAATTCGGCCACCGTAAATTGGACCAATTCAAATTCGACCACGATTTTGACGGTTTTTTTTAATAAAATTGTTGCAATTTTGTCTATTGTTTCCATGAATACGTTTAATGTTCGATGTTTTCCATAATGCTGCATATATGAAACACTCTCTCATCTTCCTTCATTCTTTATTACTAGTAATTTAACATACTACAAAGCAAATGAATGAGCGTTGACATGAATGACAAACAATGTCCTAAAGAGGACAATTGGCATAAGCGATCACAACGATAACAAAAATTAACTTTTTTCAAACAATTGGACTCCAACACAATGATTCAGTGACCTTGATACTTCTCAAATGAGCTCCAAATGAGCTCCAAATGAACACGGTCAAAATCGTTGCCCAATTTACCGTGGCCCAATTTGAATTTGGCCAAGTCTGATTTGGCCCAATTTACGGTGGCCTAATTTGAAATGGCCCAATCTTTGACTGCCCGCCTTTAGGGTTGACGGCGGTCGCGGTGCGGTCTTTTTTGGAAGGCTGTGTTAACTAATTTTTTTATTAGTTTTTTAGATTCTGTTTTTACCGTTCTGTTCAGCATGAAAAAAGAGGCGCGGTCTTTAGAATAATGACGACTACTCCATAAATTGTTTCAGTGATTGAAATGCGTTGGCGCAACCAAAAAAAAATTTTTTGGAGTGGTCGAAAATTTTTTTTTGTTGCGCCAACGCGTTTAATCACTGAATCAATTTATGGAGTGGTCGTCATTATTCTAAAGACCGCGCCTCTTTTTTCATGCTGAACAGAACGGTAAAAACAGAATCTGAAAAACTAATCAAAAAATTGGTTAACACAGCCTTCCAAAAAAAGACCGCACCGCGACCGCCGTCAACCCTAAAGGCGGGTACCAGTGAAATTCAAACGAGAATACAAATGTCGTATTTTAGTAAAAGTCAAGGAAAACATTGCTTCAACAAATATACTTTTGACAACAAATATTCAAATTCGAATTTTTATAACATTTTATGGAAAAAAACGAAAAAGTCCCAGTGTATGCGAAAAAAAAGGCCACTTCTTTTGGTTTTGTGGGCAGTTTTTGTGAAAAAGTTCTCAGTTTTTCAAAGATGTGTCCAGTTTCGGTGATAATTCCCCATATTAAAAACTAAGTCGGCATATTTTGGCTACCGTAAATAGAACATTTATTTGCTGCGGTTTCAGATTAAAAAGTACGCTTCATCTAAGGAAAACAATTACAACATAACCTTTTGAACGCAGTATCACGGGGGTGTCAAATCGGTAAAAATCGCGAATAGGTTGGGACATTCTGTTTTTCAAAAAAATTGAAAATTTTTGAAAAAATTGAAATATTTTTTATTTATTGGGATCGATTATGAATTCTTTCAAGTTTATTATGTGGAAAAAAGGTCACAGCATTTCAAATAAATGAAAGGGTAAAACGGAATTTTGCAGCTAATTCTCGTAATTTTGCAGCTAATTTCGTTTGCAGCTAATTCTCGTAATTTTGCAGCTAATTCTCGTAATTTTGCAGCTAATTTCGTTTGCAGCTAATTTCGTTTGCAGCTAATTCTCGTAATTTTGCAGCAAAATATGAGTGAATTTTCGGGAATTCGAATTTCCTAGTCAAAAGATGACTCGGATCGCTCAGAATCCCAGCCAGGAGTGGTCAGAAGCCCCTGAAGTTGGTTTTTGGGGGTTTACTAAAGGGGGGTTAACTTTTGCGAAAATTCGATTGGGCGTATCAGAATCCGGTCCGACCGGCTTAATCGCTCAGAATTCCTCCCTGAACCACTCAAAACCGTCATAAACTGAAATTCTGAGCGATTAAGCCGATCGGACCGGAATTCTGATCCGCCCAATCGAATTTTCGCAAAAAGTTTACCCCCCCCCTTAGTAAACCTCCAAAAAACCAACTTTCAGGGACTTCTGACCACTCCGGGCTGGGATTCTGAGCGATCCGAGTCATCTTTTGACTAGGAAATTTGAATTCCCGCAAAATTCACTCATATTTGCTGCAAGATTACAAGAATTTGCTGCAAATTACGAGAATTTGCTGCGAAATACGAGAATTAGCTGCAAAATTACGAGAATTAGCTGCAAATTCCGTTTTACCCTAAATGAAAATCAGGGCAGCCAAAGATTGCGCAATTTCAAATTGCGCGAATTCACGTTTCGCAATGTTCAAATTGCGCAAGCGCAGATTGCGCAAATCGAATTGCTCGAAAATCAAATGCGCAAATGCAAGTACCGCGACTATTGAAGCCGTGTTCATGATGCGCAAAAGTCACAGTCATAATCTACCACCACAGTCCCCATTAAACCACGTGTCCAATTGGTGGATTTTCCTTTCACTCTCCCTTTCTGTGTGTCGAATCACGGACTTTTAATTTTACGCTAAACTCTGACTCCATTTTCTTCTCTTTACTAACTAATCCATTGCTATTCAACCCAAAATTGTGTGCTGCACCCAATTAGTAATTTGGCAAATACTTTCTCCAGGGTGGTCGACCCTAATTGTTAATATTAAAAATTCATTGAAAACAGGGTGAAAAATAAGGTACGCACCTAGGTAGATTCGAACCAGCAACTCTATACCACCCCTGAGAACCATGCTCCAACCTGACCACGGGTCATCCACTTGATCAAAAAAAATTTACGTCTAACGGTTCCAAAATAATTTTGCTAGACTAATTCGAGCATGCTGAAAATGGTTTGACAGTGGTAAAATTACGTTTTATGTAGAAATTTTGGAGTTATTACTAATCACTGATTTATCAAAATCAATCGTAATCAATAACTCGAAAATTTCTACATAAAACGTAATTTACCACTGTCAACCCATCTTCAGCATGGTCGAATTAGTCCAGCAAAACTGTTTTGGAACCTAAGACGTGAAAAAAATTGATCCAAGTGGATGACCTCGTGGCCAGGTTGGAGCATGGTTTTTCAGGGGTGATCACGGCCCCTCAAAAACTGCATTTTAGTGCATTTAAAAATAAACAAAACGCCAAGAATTTCAAAAAAACTTTTTCTGCGCTTTCTAAACAATTTTAGCTTTCAGATACTTTGCTGAATTTAGACAAATTTATTGCAAACCTGGACAATTACAAATCAAAAACTTTCACATCAAACAAAATGTTTCTCACAAAAGAGTCTTTTTCAAAAATTATTGGTTTCTTTCGTTTTTGCCTTATCCATGTAATTTTTTTTTAGCAAAAAACCTATTTTAACAAAATTACGATACATTGATCGTCTCTAACGCATATCACACCAATCCCAATAGCGTTACATCTTCAGTCTGCTATAAGTTACCTTCTTTGCGTTGTCAGTATCAAATGAAAGCAATCATCACAAAAAAGTCAAATTCAAGAGTTAAAAGAAGGATTTATTACGAATCTGAATCTTCTAGATCTACATTTTCATCAAAACACCTTACTTGCCATCATATAACACATTCCGTACATATAAATATTTATGATAACCATAAACAGCAACTCTCAACCGATGAATGCAAGAAAACCCGGAAATGAATTAACGATCAACAACTTTATTTACACCTTTTCTCAAAGGCACATAAATTCGTACGAACATCAACAGCAATAAACAAAACACTTGATATGTAATGAAATAGTATGGACTCGACCTCTCATAGCCGAATTCAAAGACTTTCTGCTTCTGGGCAAGACGCTTATCACGCTCCTCAGCAATGTGCAACTTGATACCCTTGTCGGCTGAAGAGCAACCAATGCAGCACTGCCTCTGCCGATGTGAAGACATTGTTCAACTAAGAACAGCTCGTTAACCTAAGCACTTAATTAAACTGATCACGGCTAAGCTACCTACCAACTCAGCCGGTATTTATGGCACCACAGCCCCCGACTCTCACTTCGATCTTTACTTACCTAGTGACGAAGGTGTTGACGGCGCATCTTTGATGAGGACATGTCGAAGACCCCGATGGCGCTTGCGATGGCAACGGTCTAAACTCTTCCCATGTTGCGTCCGCCAGTGATCATGCACAAGTTGCCAGAGTCGAAGTTGACGTAGTCGGTGATCTGCCCAGTCTCAATGTCGATGAACCATGGTATCGTCCACTAAAAGTTATAAATTGGAATAATACTAATGAGTAACGAAATAGAAACACAACTTGAGATGAGGATCCGGTAACGGATTGTACGAGCTTCATGGGTCACGATATATGGCACACTCTTGAGACCAATTGGACTGCTTGCGATCTTAGCCAATTTGAAACCACCCTCCTGCTCGGAGATTCTGTGAGTAGAAAGCGACCCTTGATGTCGTAGAGAAGGTGGAAAGTCTTGTCACTTTTCTCAATTAGGATCACGCTAAAAGAGAGTTTTTGAAATAAGACTTTGAAAATGGAAATATGAACATACCAATGAAACCCGCAGGAAATCGAAATTTTTGTTCGCACTTTTCCATACACTTTGATAGCACGCTGTTCGCCATCAAGCTGCAGTTGTTTGTTTTGACTGCTCTTCTTTCCGTTCGCCAGTTTCGCTAAAACAAAAACTTATAAGCACTACCAAAAGTAAAGTAAAACAGCTTACAAAGACGAAAATCTTGTAGCGGCCTTTAGCTCGCTCACAAAAATTTTTCTTAGCCTCTTCGTGCGCTATTCTTCTCCCATCTTTCTTGGATGCCGCCTGCACGAATTTCAGATAAAGAACGAACCCATCTGACTCGAGGAGAATTCTCTGGTGCGACCATCTTTAGCTCTAAAAACGAAGAATTTATTTTTGCATGAGATGCTTCCAATTTGCATTTTTAGAGCTTTTTCTATACACCAAAACGTAGCCCATAACATTCAGTCTACTCAAAAAAGTTGAGCCGAATTTCGTGAAGATGTGATTTTAGAAACTAGAGACCGTTTGAGCGAAAGAACTGGCATTTTTCCGAGTAAAATTAGGGGTTTTTGCGTTTCCCATCTAACTTTTGTATAAGAACACCCGAAATTTGTATTTTTTGTATATGTCCTTGGTACCAAAATTGTAGAAATTTCACTCATCTATCACGTCTAGTCTTGCTCAGCAATTTATGGTCAAAAAAATCGGCGTTGATATCAATCAAGTCAAATAAATCGAATAAAATTTTCAGAAATATTTACGAAAAATCTTCTTCTAGTTTTGAATTAGCGTTGAGTTTATCGGGCACGTGATAGCTTGTTCGAAAGCGCTGAAGTGGTGAGGTTTTTGACAATAAACTTACATGAGGTACAGCGGAAAAAGTAAAAGCAGAAGAGCTGGATAAAATAAATTGAAAAACAGCGGTTTTTCAAAATTTTGATTGGGCCAATTTTCGATAATGCACTAGAATGCAGTTTTTGAGGGCCGTGTG